>OZ018324.1:25054501-25677001 GCA_963969495.1 Ceratothoa steindachneri
GGGCACTTACTACACTTGATCGGCAGGGTTTCGCAACAGAAAACAGTATTTTATGCATTGAAAGTGGAAAGGAAGTTGATAGCGTTGTTTTAATTATCTATGCACATAATGATTCGTGTAGAGCTCCTTACTCCAGGGCGAGTGAGTATAAGGGTTTTCGCCCAATGGGCGGCCATCTCATGACGCAGTTCAAAGTTTTGTGTATGTGTTCGCAGGGATAAAAACCCGCCTCTACCTCAGAAATCCAACACCGGCTCACTAGAATAGCGAATTTACAGTATAGAGAACGTTAAGAGGAAATAAAAATACATGAAAGGTCTGTAGACTAAGATGACGACTCCGAGTCCTTGGAGACAAGGAGCGCAACTCTCCTCAAGCTGACTCGTTCAGCAACGAAGGTAAGTTCTTCTGCGTAAGATAAGGAAATGCATATTGCGTATTTCTCTCTTCATAACTGAACTTATGTAGAGTAGTTTTACTTAGGAACAGTGGCGCAAAACGAGATTTTAGGGATGTCGTTTCTTTATTGACCTTTTGAGACACCAGAAATGGGCAAATGTCACCAGTGGCCAAATCATTCGTAACTTCGAGTTTCAGTCTCTAAATCAATGTGTTTTGTTTGATCAAGAAATTCCTCCTAATCTACCAGAGAAAGCTGAATGTGAACATTAGGAACTATCTATAAAATGCAACACAACACTACATGATTAAACACATTATGGAAGACTGCACTCCACATAATCACACAAACCATTAACACATTTTACATTCCTTGGCGGCTTTGTAGGAAAAACTTACAGACCATATGCTTCCTCAGTCTCCCAGGGCTGCTCCACCGCTCATTATGATGTACATCAAATCCAACAACAAAGTCGTTCACTGACTAAATACATAAACTAAACTATGAAGTATGAAAAGACTTAAAAGACTCCGTATTATGTTATTGAAACCCCGAAAGCTTAGCGAAAGACTTAGTTAAAGTTAGAAGATTCTTAAACGATTTTATAACTAAATCTTGAGTAGCTTCTCATTTGTTCCGAGGACAGCTTTTGACCCGTAATCTTCTATTGTTTTTTGATGGCCCCAATTTACTCATTACTAATCCTGAACAAAACTTTTGCTTAATTCGACAAACAATTTCCTTTTGTTAATTTTATATTAATTAGTGAAATAAAAATTCATAGCTACGAAGCCTTTCTTTAGATTTTACACAAATGTTCATCATAAAAGAGAATTTTCTTTTGCGTTTGCCAAAATCATGAAACTCGGTTACATAACAATAATTAGCCAGCTTCACACTACCCAACACCCCTGGGAGGGACACTCCTCACCCACACCAAACAAGACACTGTATCCAACAGACCAAAAGAACTATAGCAATTGTCTATTTTAACATTCACTTTTACACTTGCTGTTCACGGAAACGTTTTCACCACCACGGGGTGGCAAATTTCATCTTACACCAGTAAAGAAAACGGCCAAGTACGAGGTGATGATATTCTTGGAGGAAGAGCGTCCCCAGTCGCATCTGATTCAGTTTAAGGGTGGCTACTCATTGCCATACCCACGGCACACCATCACTGCTTACATTAGAGCTCTTGCTAGTGGAATGGATATGGCGTTGGTCTGCCAACGTCGCGGTACCGAGTTCGATCCCGGTATGAACGGACACAAACGTCAGTGCACGTCAAGATCTGGTTACCAATGAGTGGACGCGTTGTGCTCACCCCTCTATTAGGGTGGGTACATATTACACTTTTCATCACGCACAGAGCCAATTACAACACTGTTTTCTTTCCTCTCCCGTCTTCGCTGTACAACATACACACTCCTTGTTCCAAGTAATCCTATCGATGGGTATCTATATTCACATACTTTTATCGAGGAGCAGGTCCCTCTTCCCAGAGGCGCCGAAGGTTCCACCTGAACGCTGTTTGGTGTCAAAAGATAATAGTTTCTGGCACCTCTTCAAGAACAGGACTGGCCACTGGGGCCCTAGGGATCACCAGCGATTGTCAAATTGATCTTTATACCTATTTCACTATCCAGGCAGGGATCCGCCTAAATAAAGGCAGGTTGGCAAACTACTACTGCTTACATTGCTGTTTACCGTAATATAATTATGAATGGTTGAATTTTCATTCAAATAATGATATTTAACAAAATAATATTAATTCTAAACTACTTTCTTCATTAAACTTTTTGCAGAAAAGAAACTATTTGCCCTCAAAACTCCTTTTCTCACGAAGAAGCGATGTTCATGTCATGTATTTTCGAAACCACGAATGCAAGCAATCCCTTCGAATGAACCCCATTCTATTTGGATAAAGGAGATGGTGTGCGAATACACTTTCTTGATATATCATTACATTTTATCCTTATCACGAAAATACAACGAGAAAATATCAAGATAGGGAAAATAAATTTGGCAAATTTCGGTCAACTGTTCTACATCTATTTGCCCACAGAGTAAAGATAAGAAAAACTTTTATTAATCATCTTTTTTGTTATTTAAATTGATGCCTCTTTGGAAAACTGACAATTGAATGGAAAAAGTAAAATGAGACAAAATAAAATCGATAAGAGGCATCCATAGATAAAAACCAGCCCCATATAGAGAAGGGTAGAGGGTTTCCGAGAAAAGCCACAGCTTTGATCGACAAGAAAATTCTCTTTACTCATTAAAAATGGAATATGTACGACAGCGTCCCTTCCTTTACCGATCAGTGAAGTTAATAAGTGGAGTAAGGTAGATTAAAAAACTATTCAATTTCAGATATCTTGATCTATTCAACTTAACATCAAAATTTATGGGAGTAAGTGATAGAATGGACAAAAATACCAACATAGTTGGTTTTAGATCCAAAATGTGGTGGTGATGCATTTTGATCGTGCAATAATCCTTGTCTTATTGCAGGAAGAATAGGAATCAATACTCCTGTTATGAGTTAGAAAAGGAAATTGCTCTGCCATATATTGAGATATAAAACCTTTGTAATATATGGCGTTCGAAACCATTAAATGCTCCATGATATTCAGATGTAAAGTAATATGTGATGAATTATTTCATTCACCTTACATAAAATGTTTTTCAATCATTTCATATAGGAAGAGTATATTTTCAGTTAGAAAACCAAAGTTTAAATTCTATATACTCCTGCTTTTATTCATAAGTATTTGCATTTTTAGCAGAATAAAATCTATTAATGACTTATTGTGTCCTTCAGCATTTTGGGGTTGCTTTCATAAACTTTTCTGTCTTAAGAGTTGATATTTTGTGTAGTCAAATCAATTTTGAGGTTTTCCATATTATTTTTTGTGGCGTGCGACTCTATAACTCACTATATCGGTCGATCGGTCGGTCTGGCGGACGGCCGATCCATCGGGATCTGTTTTGATTTTTTGTTTTGGTAATAACATTATAACTATTCGGCCCATTCTAACAAAATCTAAAAATCTTATGTTGTTTTATATTCTCTTTTGAATGATGTAATTGCCAAAGTCTTCCTAAGGTTAGCCGAGGAATTATTTGGCAATAGCTCCTAACTATTCAG
Source organism: Ceratothoa steindachneri (assembly GCA_963969495.1). Classification (NCBI taxonomy): domain Eukaryota; kingdom Metazoa; phylum Arthropoda; class Malacostraca; order Isopoda; family Cymothoidae; genus Ceratothoa; species Ceratothoa steindachneri. The sequence continues at coordinate 25,058,056 of OZ018324.1, forward strand.
CCGATTTTGAAGAAATTTGAAACTGTTATGCTGCTTTACATTTTATTTCGAATGATATAACTGCCAAGGTCCTTCCAACGTTAGTCCTGGAATTATTGAAAGTTTGGAAGATCGTAAAGTCATAATCAGAATAAATGAGACCACGCGACTTTGGTCAGCAGACCTTGTTTTATTTGGAATAAATTTTGCTAAAACAATTAATGCAGCTCTTTATTTCTTAATAGTTTACATATGTTAGTAAATTAATTCAAATTTTCTTTCATAACAATATATCTGAAAATGTTTGCAAAATTTCAACTTTCGAAATTTCGAAATTTCAACTGTGGGTTTTTTTCTCCTAATGGCGCTATTCCTTATTTAAGGCAAAACTACGAATGCCAACAAATAATCAATCTTTTAAGAAAGATCATACATTCTACAACGAATCATTCTTAAAGTATGATTGATTGAGTCCGAGGCAATTATCTCTCACTTCAAATCCACGATGGCGATTACTCGTGCGTTTTCTTGACCGGGAATCTTTCCTTTACTGTTTTTCGGTGCCCGAAATTGATGACCTTCAGCTAGTACATTACTCTCCAGGGTTGAATTCGCACGATTTGAGTTGCAAATTTCTTTAAGAACTTATCTCAAAGACGACCGGCCTTTGATGCCTTGGAGCAACCACCGATTGTCCAGCGTTATCATCTACAATGCAAGGATAGGAATCGGCGACTTAGGATGATTCAGTAGATTTAGGCATAATGAAGAACGTTGTCAGTCAAATTTTTCGGCCAAATCCTTATATTATAAAATATATGCTCGTTGGTGTGTTCATTTTCAAAAGGTGGTTGAAGAAATTAAACAAATGGGTTTAAAATTCTATTGGTAAAGAATTTTGTGCAAAAAAATTCTATTTAACCCATGGAAACAAGAGCTGTTAACTTAATTCTAATTGCATATCCTCTATTCCTATTACCTTTCCATTACATCCGAATTTCACTCATTCTCTTCTCTCTTGAACTTGTCTAAAGTGGATCGTAGGGCTTTTGATGGATCATAATTCTACAAATAAACGTACGAATTTTCAATAAAGGTGAATTGGTTTGGGAAGCAGGGGCTAAAGAAAGTACCAGGCATTGGAATCAACAGGGCTAAGTAACGAGGGGATAAATGTGTTTTTCTTTATCCATTTGCTTTTTCTTGTAAATAAGTTATTTTCTAACCATTGGTATGAGAAGATCCGCGAGAACCGCTTTACTCTTCTTTCCTTCTAAGAGAATGTCCTCCTCTCTGATCGAGCGGATTTGGGCGGATCGACAGGTTATTAATAGCCCTTTAAAAATATAATTAGACTAACTTGCATTAACCTTTGGCACGCATGTGCATAGGTGTTGCCAGTAGCTGCATACCTCGACTTTCGATTCATATGTTTTTCTAATATATATATATATATATATATATATATATATATATATATATATATATATATATATATATATATATAAGAGAAAGAGAAATTTGACGCTAATTAGCAATGAAGGTAAGAGGAAGGGGCATTGGAAGAACACAAGGATCAAAGAGAGCCAAGTAGGGCACAATGAAAGCAATCCATACTGAAAAGACAGAAATAACGCCAGGGAAAATAATGTTTCAAACTTTTTCCCCCTATTGTCATATAATGAGTAAAGATGTATGTAAGCATTTGAATTTGTATGTTTTCGTTAGACTGAGGACTTCATCTGATAATTATTTAAACGGTGGATTTTTACGTCCAGAATTTTATCAATGGATGTAAAAAATTCAGGTTGTGAAAAAATTCATTGATATTGTCATTGTCTAAGGGCCATGCCGATAGGATGTCGTCTTCATATCGGAACCAGATAAGAGGTTGGGAATGGATTCTGGGCAGGAGGGACGTTTAATAGTGTTTCATAAAAAGATTGCATAGAATAGGGGAAGGAGTGTTCCCTATGCTTAGGCCATATTTTTGGCGGAAAAACCTATCTTTAGCCGAAAACACAATATCAGTTATACATAATCGCACTAATTTAATAATCTTTGTGAGAGGTAAAAGTAAGTTACTACCTAGATTTGGAAGAAGAAAGCATCGCTAAAGCATCAAGCGTTTTATCGACTTGGATTTTAGGGAAAAAACTATTTACATCAAAACTTAACAGTTTTTTACTATTGAGGTCGAGTTTTTTAATTTTGGAAATAAGGTCAGATGAGTGGATAATATGTGCGTGAGAGATTCTCCACACCGTATTTTATAAAATTCCAGCGAGCCATTTTGAAAGCTTATAACGACGAGAAGCAATTCAAGCGATAATCGGGCGTAATGGAATAACGACTTCGAGGGTCTTTGGTAGCCCATACATAGAGGGAAGGAAGGGATTGATTGGGACCTAAAATTTTACTAATGGCTGAATTAAAAGAGTTAGTTTTGTTTTTCAGAGGGTTAGAATTTAAAATTTCATAGGTACGAAGGGCGGTCAATAAGTTTTGCAATTCGGTTATAAGGAAACGAGATATGAGGAATAGTGTTTTATTATTTTTTAATATACCTACCCTCGACTTCAATGCACTTGTGCCACTTGTCTCTGAGGCTTCGAATTCCCGACGACCAGAAATCTCCCGACTGCTGTTTAATCCACTCCTGGACGGCGAGCTGGACATCTTCATCGTCTCCAAACCGGCGTCCACGCAGTGCAGCCTTGAGCTGGCGGAATACAAAATAGTCGCTAGGGGCCAGATCTGGACTGTAGGGGGAAATGGTTGAGCTCCTCGAATGCGCACTCGCGCAGGGCAGCTTGTGCAATTCTTGCCTTATGGACAGGTGCACTGTCATGGTGGAGCAGGACACCGCGTGTCAACTTGCCGCGCCGCTTCTGACGGATGCACTTCTTCAACCCAGCCAGTTCCTCGGCGTAATATTGGCCTGTGATGGGCCTTCCACGAGGCGCATAATCCACCATCACTCCCTCAGAATCCCAGAAGATGGTGGCCATGTTCTTCCCGGCTGAGGGTTGGGTCCGGAACTGGATGGGGGTCGGAGAACCCCTGTGCTTCCAGGCCATGCTTTCGAGCTTGGTCTCGGGATCCCAGTGATGAACACACGTTTTATCACCTGTCACTATGCGTGACTCGAATCCCGCCGGGTCTTGGTTGTACAGGAGCAGCAGTTCCTCTGAACTTTGACAACGTTGAAGTCGATCATGGGGCGTGAGGTTTCAGGGACCCAACGGACAGAGACCTTGGTCATGGCCAAATTGCGGTGGATGATGTTGATAACACTTCCATGTGATATTCCATATTCTGGCTCGATTTCTTCGACCTTCACCCGTCAATTTTCGAGGATGATCCTCTCCACACGGGCCACATTGTCCTCATTAATCACGTCTGACGGGCGTCCTGGACGGGAAAATCTTCAATGGACTCACGACCATGGCGGAACTCCCTATTCCAGCGAGCAATGGTTGCATAGGAAGAGGCGGTGCCGGTGTACACTGCAACCATGCCTTCATGGATCTCTTTTGCATTCTTGCCTTTCTTGGTCAAAAGTTTGATCACTGCGTGGTGCTCAGCCTTCTTCATTGTTATAAGATTTGTGACTGACGATCTGAGATCGGCTACTGCTTCTTAAATAGACGAATCAGGAGCGTGCAGCTGCAGGTTCTGACTTGTCATAACTTGTCCTCACACCCCTACAAACAGCCATCCCCCTTCCTCTGCTTTGCCCTACCGATTAGAAAAACTTATTGACCGCCCCTTGTAGCATTGTCACTTAAGTGGTCATTTAACTTTTCCAAATATTGAGTTTTATCAATCACGATAATTTGGTTAGTTTTATCGGATTTGGTTATCACTGTGTTTTATCTTTTTGCAGGAGTTTTAAAGCAATTAGTAACTTTCCTGGTATATTTTGATATTTAACATTAGCATTCGAATTAAAGACGAGAGTCCATATCTGAAAATAATTTGTTTATCGTATATTAATTCACGGGAAGAGGTTCACGATGTTATTTCTCGGAGATAATGAGGGGCACCAAGAAGTTTTCTTGAAGAGGCGGTCAGGTTTTTTTATTTAGTTTGGAAAAATTTCAAACTGAGACGAAGAAGATGCGAGAGATCTTCACGATTAGAGCAAATTTCTCTCAATATCAGAAGGGATTCACGTTACAGGAAGCTCTTTCTTTTTTCTAATAGCTCTTCCTTGTTAATGAGGTTGCAAAGATTTTGTTATCCACGAATTTTTTCAGGAACGAAAACCTTAATTTATTGAGGTACGCGTTGCATAACTTCTTCACGTAAAAATAAAAACACGGTCTTAGTGCATTGAGTAATAGATTACAAAACACACATACACACACATATATATATAAATATATATATATATATATATATATATATATATATATATATATATATATATATATAACAAAGTCCACAGGGAAAATTAATAAATGGATTCCAAGTACTTTCGAACTTTATTTCGAAAGTACTTAGAATTTTCGTATTAATTTTCCCTATGGGCCTTGTTGCATTTATTGTTTACTCCCGTGGTACTTTGTGAGTTTTCCACATATATATATATATATATATATAAATATATATATTATTTATTTATTTATTTACGGAGTGAGCTTAATTTGTGTAGTTTTGGGATAGTAACTCCCTTTCTACTTTCTCTCTTCTTTTGGCGGAAATGCTTTAAACTTGTTGCTATAAAATGAATCAATTTTCCATTTCTCCCCCCCGTTGTGAGAAATTAAATCTTTGCAACAACTCTTTAATTCTTTTTATTTAATTGTCGTGAATGCATTAATGTTTCTAATGGTGTCTTCCCTCTCTCTTTGAATTGCATAAGTCATTGTGCTATTCTTTCTATTTTCGCATTATATGTATATGGTTATATTTCCATTTTACTTTTCCTGAATCTAATATTGATGTTATATTATTTCTGCCAATCACCTAAATTGTATCAGTTTGTTTTTATTTAACATATAATTAAATTTCTTTTCTTTAGTAGATATTTCTTGATTATTAGGAATTTTAAAATTTCATTACAAGAAGATGAGTAAGTGATGCTCGAAACAATGTCACAAATAGTTCTTCGGTATTCACAGCTATGTTAATCCAATCTAAAGATTTTATTAGTCATGTTTTACTCTTCTGACTTTCATAAAGGCGCCAATGCAAGTGCAGGGGCAAAGTCCAATTAGGTTACTTGAACTGATGAGGCAGTAAATGAAAAAAGTTTCAGAAGGTGGTATTCGCATTTCCAAACTGGGGGTTTCAGTCAAAAGGACGGACCAAAAGAACTTGATTCCCAGGAGTTGGAAGCTGTTATCACGGAAAATCGGGGTTCAAATTCTTGGCAACTTTCAGAACAATTCAACGAAACCCATACTACTCTCCGTCAACTGAAAAGAATTGGGAAGGTTCCAGTGAATGGAAAATGGGTCCCGCACAAACTGGCCACGGCGAAATTGCAACAGCGTGTTAATGGCTATGAGTGATTGCCTTCACCCCACCTTCTGGCACCATTTTTTGGCAGGCTTGTTACTGGTGATGAGAACTGGATCCTTTAACATAACTTTAAACACCGCCGATTGTCGATCAGTCGAGAAAGCAGAATTTCTCAACAAACGAGATGACCTCTTCTACATGATGAGAGTATAGTGGAATATTGAATGAATTTACCATTGCGAACTGTTAGACAACAATCAAATAATTAATTCTATTCTCTCCTGCAATCAACGTCGACGTTTAAAAGTCACTTCCCAATAATGCTTGTCCTTACATACCTCGAATAACTAAAGATCTCTTGGAGGACCTTAGTTGGGAAATATTGCTTCATCCTCCATCTTCCCCTGACCTTGCTCCTTCTGATTATCAAATGTTTAGGGAATTTAAGAATCATTTGGATGGTCTTAGGTTGGCATCAAGAAAAATGGGGTCAAAACGAGTTGTATTTATATTTTGCATCCAACCCTAAAGAATTTCACAAGCCTGGAATATATAAGCTTGTTGACAGATGAAGGGAGGATGTAGGAAGCAATATATGTTATGTTTATGATTAAATATTTAGATAGTTATAGGTTATTTTATTTGTAATATATACTCTTTAATCTGACATTATTTTTTTTCAAACCTGATATATGCATTTATTATGCACTCTTTGAAGTTTATTTTTGTTTGTTTTGAATGCTGTTGACAATTGGATTGCTGGTCATACGAGCAATGATTCTACGAATGATTTGTATAATGGCTCTTTCTTTTTCCGGTTCAGAGATTGCAGATATGTAATAGAGTGGCTGTAGTCCTTGTTTGTTCTTTATAGCTTGGTTTTGGCCTCTAAAGGAGCGACTCGCCCGCCGACCACCTCATACAGCAAGGTGCAGTAAAAGAAGGAAGGAGTAAATGTAACAAGGTATTGAAAGAGACAACTAAATACAATAAGTTAAAAGCACAATGAGATGATAGAAAAATATGATTTCAAGCAATGCAATAAATTATATTAACGTGTCATAACCAAGATTGATATCTATGTCAATATACATGAGAGTGTCGTCCGACATCAAGTATTAGAGGAAATCCGGACGTTTCTTGATATAAACTGGCGTGATTCTATTCCAAATCGTGATGTGTTGCGATGTAATGGGAAGGCAACTGCCGAGGAAGGATCTTCATTTTGAAGAGCCATTTGATGCTTAACTAACAGTTTCCCTATTAATTGTCATGAAAACTGTTCTGCTAAAGCCCACGAAGCTAATAAATTTATTTTTTATAACGCTGGTCTGCGTCAAAAATGTACCTTAGGTTTTCTATAGTGTTTCTTAATAAAATTGACCTCCTAAATCCGAATCTGTCAGGTGTTTTTCTCTATCACCTCCAGTTTTTGCGATACAGGGGGTGATAATAATTTTATAGTTTATACATCTCCTATATTACATCAAATTTCAATAGTTTTTGCACTGCTCTATTCGCAGTAAATTTTGTGTACATTTTAAGTAATTATGCAAATAAGTTTATATTTTGCAGGTTAAAAATTGCTTAGCATTATAATAATAAGAATAATAATAATAATAGTGGTTGAGTTAAAAATTAACAGAAAATGTAAGAATAGCTCCGACAGATTTTGCTATGTTTGCGGCAAAGTGACTTTTCCCGAGCAGCAAAGTACAATCCCTCCTGTAATTAAATCTTTGTATCATGCATAAAAGTTTTACACCACATATCTGCTGCAAGAGATGCTACATAGGTTTAAGACGCTGGAGTCAGGGCGAACAGAAGTCCTTCTCTTTTGGTGTTCCCATGGTGTGGAGAGAGGGCAAGGACCACACTACGGACTGCTATTTTGGCATTACAAATCTTAAAGGTAAGCATTGTATCAAGTATTTAAGCTTTCTGTATTATACTGGCTCCTGAAAATGTCATTATTATGCAAAGACTTAGCATAAAATTAGAAACTAACATAGTTCACTTCAGCATGAACATATCCTTTACTAAACATTTATGTACTATCTGCAACTCCAAATAAATTCCTTTATGTAATATGCAATTATATTTTCCACAGGTATAAATAAGAAGAATAAACATAGTGTGGCATATCCGGATGTTCCTTCTGCCATCAAACCCCTGCCCCATGGCCCAGGAATTCCTATACCTTCTCTTCCTGAACATATAGAGGTACATGAAGAGATTAATATGGAAGTTGACCAAGATTATGACACATCTGAGTCTTATCAGGTTTCCACACATGATTTGGTCGCAAGACCATTCACTCAAGTTCAGTTAAATGACCTGACCAGGGATCTGGGGGTTTCAAAGGCGAATACACAACTTCTTGACTCTCGACTTTGTGAAAGTAATCTTCTCGCTTAAGAAACAACATTTAGGGGGGTACAGAAATAGAGAACAAGAGTTTCGAAGCTATTTTTTACAGCATTTTTCCAGCTCTTTAGTATACTGCGCCAATATTAAGGGACTTGTTGAGGCCCTTGGAATTCCCTACAACCCAGTAGAATGGAGACTGTTCATAGATTCCTCCAGTAGAAGTTTAAAAGCTGTGTTACTGAATATTGGTAACAAGATAGCTTCCGTTCCTATAGGCCATTCAATCCAACTTACTGAAAGTTATGAAAATATGAAAAAATTGCTGGATGCAATAAATTACTCTAGCTATAAGTGGAGGATATGTGGTGACTTAAAGGTAAGATCATTTTACACTTGGCATTTCTAAGCTTTTTGATATTAACTTTTTAATTTTTAATTGTTAATACTTGTATACACCTTTTGGTCAACTTACATTTTACAAGAATGCAAATCTGGAAATCATGAGTCATTTTTTAGTTATATTTTTTGTTGAAGTGTGTCCCTATAGGTTAATGCATCCTATTGGGTTAATGAGGAACTCATCCTAATTGAGAAGGTATACAACACAACTCAATAAACTCAAAATAAGATGTACATATATCCAATTAGTTCCAATACGATGATTTAATGCATCGGCATACATGATTTTTCAGGACATATTCATATTCTTATTGTTTTAAGAAATATTACTTGGAATTTGTTTTTAGAAATATTACACTGAATTTACATACCGTGCTGAATTTTTTTCAGGTAGTGTCTCTTACGCTTGGGACGCAAACAGGCTACACGAAGCATCCCTGTTTCCTATGTTTATGGGACAGTCGTGCAGATAGTATGCACTATGAGAAGAAGGTTTGGCCTCTACGATAAGCATTTAGAATTAGATCAAACAATGTGATAGCTGAACCTTTAGTGCCTCCTCAAAAAATACTCCTCCCCCCACTGCATATAAAGCTTGGCATAATGAAAAATTATGTCAAAACCCTTAATAAAGTAGGCCAAGCTTTTAAATTTCTTCTTCAAAAATTTCGACAAATCAGTGACGCTAAGCTCCATGAGGGAATTTTTGATAGACTTCAAATCAGGAACTTGATCAGCAATTTGATGCATCAATGAAGGACATAGAAAAAGATGCCTGGGAAGCTTTCAAAGCTCTAGTTAACAATTTTCTAGGCAATAAAAGAAGCCTAGAAGAATATGTTGCCCTGGTAAATCAGCTCTTAACAAGTCTCAAACATTTAGGAGCTCAAATGTCTATAAAGATACACTTTTTACAGTCCCATCTGGATTATTTTCCCGACAACTGCGGAGATTACAGTAAAGAACGAGGGCAAAGATTCCACCAGGACATAAAAACAATGGAATCCAGGTACCAGTGTAAATGGAACGGAAACATGCTTGCTGACTACTGTTGGTGTTTGAAGCGTGATGCACCAGATGACAGGCACAAATGAAAATCGTCAAGGGCGTCTGTTCTTCGAAATTATAATTATTTTCTTTATTATGTTGCATTCTTTTATTTTTTGTTTATTAAAAGAATTATAGGTTACATACGTGTATTCCTGTTTATATGATATAACAGTAATAATGCATTATTAGATAGAGAAAGTTTTGTTTTTTTTAAATTCAGAAAAAAATGAGGTAATCTCAATGAAAATGGTGTATGCTGTACTGAGAAAATCTGACCTGATTGAACAAATATACATCCATTTTTGAGCTCAGGAGGTTGGATTCATTAAGAAACCATAAAAAAATCCTGGGGAACATAAAAAAAAAATTCAAACGCAGGCCTGTGTAATCAACATGCAAAACTAGCTGCAGTCATGACAGTAACTGTAAAGTTTTCTACAATATAAAACGTTATCAACTCATATGAATTAACATTACTCTTTTCGAATATCTCTTTGGATTAATGCCAGAAGACAGCCCTAAAATTCTTTTAATTGTCATCTCCTTTTCAAATTAAGTTGAAACACATATGAATTTGGAAGTGAATCCTCCTATTGTTACAGCATTGCTATAAAACTGAATAAAAAGCTTATCTTTTGGATGTGTCTGGCCAATTCCATTCTTTAGTTGAAGTTTTTTCCTCAGGAGATTTTGTCTTAAGTAACAAAAAGAAACCCTTCCAAACTGCTAAATCAGTTAATGATTGACTGAAATACCGCCAAAGTGAACAAAAATACCTAGCCCGTCGATTATGCGCTGAAACCAGAAGAGTGGCAAAATAATCACAAGCTACAGTTGTTACGCCTGGATTGTTATCATCTCGTTTATTGTTACAGGGTGTTTTTTGGTAATTCGTTGATCAGTGACTTGCCATCATGATATTGGGATTGTGTTCTTGGATTTATTCTTGACATATTCACGGTAAGAATTGTGCCGTGGGCGTAGGTGGAGAAGTAACGATTTGGAGAGAGTAAATTTTCGTAGATCCCAAGGGTTCGTTAAAGTGAGGTGGTGTGTTTTGCGATATTGAAGACGCCGAGTATCACCATGATAGCAGAGTAGTTTGAAAAGCCTGCATTAATGAGGTCACCAGGTGGTCTGTAGATGTCTATGACTTTGAGCAAGGAGCTTAAGTTCAGAGTAGCAAAAACTACTTCGAAATAGTTGGGGTAGAGAAATATCAGTGTGAATGAGGGGCAGAGAAGGTCAGCAGCAATAATACCAACCTTACCACCTTTCATGGTAGTTCGACAAAGGTACAAGAAAGTGTATTTAGTGGCCTTAGCGGCCGCCAAAATCAAGTTTAAAGAAGACCTTCCCCACGCCTCGTTGATGCAGAATACTTGAATCATATCCGATATAATTTAGTCCGAAAAATAAAAACTGCCTTGATTTAAATTCATTGCACGCCAATTTAAGAAGGCCATAGAGACAAATGGAACAATCTTCACTGTAAAGGTTTCAAGCAATCAGGGAGAGATGGGGAGGTGGATTGAGAGTTAAAAATGGAACCCGACAGGGAGGAGTTTTTCAGAACATTTTAGCATATTGCAAACCTTCAACTTTTTGTAAGGGTAAGGAGGTATCAGGTTGAGGTTTCGCTGTGCTGTGGGACGGAGGAATGTTAATTCTATCCTCGAGTACCCTATATGGGCTCGGGGGAGTAAAAATGAATAACTAAAATTAAATTAAGTGGTGAATCGTAGCCTAGTTGTGTGGATCGTACCCTAGTAGTACCGCACTGGCTTTGGGTCAACTGGACCCTCGATCGAAACTGATTGCTTCCCGTTCATAGGTTATAGGGTGAAAATCTACGGCCACATGTAAGGTTTGGTGAAGGGGACAACATTCTTGCTTTAAGCCCTCGAAAATCCTCAATTTACTCCACTGAAATGAATAGAAAACTAACTCCTCCGTAGTTTGGTGTGAGGCGGATCCAAGAGCCACGTGGAAATTAAAACGGAAAACAAACAAAGAAGAGTACTTGTAATTTCAAGAAACAAACAGGGGAGTGGAGCACTAGCAAAAAAATCATTTTACAAACACTAAGGAGAAACTATTTGATGGAACTAAAAGGTCGGACAAAATTAATATGATTAAAACAACGCTAGCAAGCAAACCATTTAATTAAGTGCACAAAAACGGAACGAACACGATACACTTGGGGAATGAAAACACTATACACAAAATAGAATGCATAGCATGACTGGTTCGCAAAAAAACATGGTTAGAGAATTAGGGAAGAACACAATACAACACATGAACGACAAGTTCTTTAAAATTGAAAATGATTAAAAGGAATTTGCTATATGCATAACAGACACACAAAGCTGGCAGGTCCTTCGCACTCGAGGTTAGTTGGTAGAATTCTTCTAGTGATTACAATAAACCTTATTATCAACGACCTTTCCACAAAGTGGGGTCATCATACCATGAATACCAACGATTGTGTATCACACTCAAAGAAGAAATCCATATTGGGTGCGGAATATAGTTTTGATATAAATTGAAGACTCAATGTTAGAACTATTGGTGCTCACTTATGCACATCTTAACCAAAGTTTTATGTAGGTTACTCTAATTATATTATTAAAGAGATTCCAATAGCTGTTCGATCGACCAAAGGCCACACAAAGAGATGGCAGGAGACATCCTTTTAGAATGAAAGAGGAGGAAAGAAGTCGCGGCAGATCTCCTCTTACCAATGGAAAAGAATTTATTTTCAGGAAAAAACACCGATATTTAAGCCTAAATTTCCTGAATCGTCCATAGTTGCAACATCATTCCGTTGCTTCGTGGTCGATAGCCATCCGGCAGTAGCTGGTTACCCAAAGGATCAAGGAGCCGGTCTGGGTTCGGAGTGGGAGAAGTGTCCGGACGATATTTGTGTTTTATCTCACCCAGCGATCATTGGGCCTTTAGAGATCGCAGATGGGGACCCGTTTCGTGTCATAGGTACATATGTCGAATGAGTCTCCCTTCCCTCCCCATAAGGGACATTAGTATGGCAGGTAAGGGGTAGGTGGATGTGAATACCACTAAAAGGGATAGTAGAAATCTATCGGTAGGGCTCCAAAAGAAACCATATTGCGGATATGTTGTTCTGTAAAGGCGGAAATGATTGATAGCGGTAATTGAGATTGGTCATGTGCCTTATGATTGGGTGTGAAGCTACCTACCCCAGCGGAGATGACTATAATTGTATATGCCCAATTGGCCGCTAGTTTATGGCCCTAATGAGGGTTTTATCCCTGCGCTCGCTGGAATCAAACCCCCGTGCCTCGACGCTAGGGATCCAATGCTCTATCTACTAGGCCAACGAGAGCTCATTGTTGAATCCTGTTAACCATTTATCTTCTGGATTTTTGTTTTAGGAAATCTTCATCTTGCTTCATTATAATGTTTATTATTTAGAGATAAGTTCTTAAAGAGATTAACAACTCCGGTCATTAATTCCGAGCACCAAAGGTTTCTCGATCAGGAAAACGAGCGAGTAATCACCATCTTAGAATTATAGTGTAAGGTATTGGCCAAAAAACTCTGTCAATCATATTAAAGTAATGATCTTTTGGAGTATGTATGATCTTGCTTAAAAAGAGCTGTTTTCTTGGAATTCGAAGTTTGCCTTAAATAGGTGACAGTCCCATTAGGAGAATAAATTCCCTTAAAATTGAATTTTTAAATTCCACCTTTTCAAACATTTTTAGATACATCGTTATGAAGGAAGCCTTGAATTTACTTGCTTGTATATGTAAAATATTGAGTAAAAATGAAAGAGTTGGATTAAGATTTTACACAAAATTGATTAGGAGAGCAAAGCGGTATTATAAAAGGCAAAACGACAGATCAGTGTTTATTCAACTACCTAGCCACTGGGGGGAAGAATGCAAGCTATCCCTACTCAGTGCCGGTCTTAAACCCACATAAATAGGGAGGGTTGGAGTCAGGAAGGGCAAGCCAGCTAAACTCAGTGCCAGTCCCAAGCCCGCATAAATAGGGAGGGTTGAAGTCAGGAAGGGCAAGCCAGCCTAACTCAGTGCCAGTCCAAAAGCCCCGATAAATAGGGAGGGTTGGAGTCATCAAGAAGTACATCTGTCCGTAAAGTCTCTGTCAAAACCTTAATGGATGAGTTCTTTGCCGAATGAGAGTAACACGACTCATCAAGAACGCCGACCTTGAATAGGGAAAAGCTGATGAGAAGAAGAAGAAGAAAAATTATTAATTGATTTAGCTATACAAAAGGACAGCTCCTAAGAGACTGATGGCAAAAATATGATACTCGTGTCACAAGTGACAGGCAAAAACAGTCTGACACGCGAGCAAAAGGTTTAGAAATTTTTGGTATCGCTCTTTCAATAGAGGGCAAACAACACAGCTTTTTGATCTTTACTTACCTTATATTATGGTATGGAGAAATTAAGTTAAAAGTGTATCGAAAATGTATATCGGTAAGCTGAGATAAATTCAATTAAATTACTTATATACAATTCTAAATTATTGGCATTGTATAATCGTATAACATTTCAGACCAAAGCAAGATATTTTCCTTTTTTTATCGTACGGGCGCCAGTCAACATACAAGACAACTAGCAAATATTGCGATCGAATGCTCATAAAGTCTTAGGCATTTGGTCAACCTGCAAACATCTTGTTTTCATACGAGGCTCTTTCGGTTGTAAGGTAATAAGTGAGGGCGGAAAGCAGTGGATTCAAACAATATTTGCCGCTCTCCGCTCCATACCCCTTCTTGTTCCTTTTTGAGCTTCTTCGAATCTTTCCCAAACGATTTGTTATGTGGCTGCAATGCATTAGCTCTCCCCCTTGGTTGCCTTACACGAGAGGGTCTGCTTATGTGTTACGATTAACTGACTTACGAAAGAGTCAACTACACAAGGTGGAAAAGAGACTTGTCGTTACATGTTTGTAAAATTTTGACAGACTATACAACACGACAAGTAAGTTTAAATTTAATATTCTAAAGATTTTTTCAGTTTCGTAAATACCGTATAAGATAAATCGAAGAAATGAAGCTTCCAATGTTTCGAGTTTTTAAGTTTATATAGTTTTTTGGGCTAACTTTTGCAACTACTGCTACTTTTGGGTAAATAAATATGCACCTTGCTGTCGTATAAGCAATACAGCATTGACAAGTGCATTGTTATATCCTGCGCTATGTGCTTTTAACTTTTTCCTTTTTTCATTGAAAATTATTATTATTTTCGGAACTTTTAATTTTTTTGTGAGTGCATCCCTTTTTATTACAATGAATAGGAAGAAAAGTAACTTATCAGAAAAGATAAGCAATAGAAATTTACAAGAATGCTGGACTAATCAATAGGGCATTATTGAAAGAAATAGCAAAGCTCTTTGAATCTTATGTGATGTGAAAAGACTTGCAAAACGAATCTCATTTGGCTGTTTTAAAAAATGAAGAAAGTTAAGAGTATATCACACAAGAGATAAACAACAAAACCTTCTAATCGCAATTTTATTCTTTTAGATTCGTAAGTGGACATTCAGGTTTAGTTTTACCAAGTTTCAGTCTTTCACATACTAGTTTTAAACATGGAAAAACATTCGCAAATGGAGTTAGTAAAATTCCAATCCAGTTCCATTTCAAAACAAAAATTTACAGTCTTAGGACTGATTTAGAAGGAAGTCAGCGAGACAGGTTGAAAGGGGTTGTAATCACGATGTTGAAATGATACTTTCTTGGAATAGCATTCCGGAAACGTTTGGTACTCTCTAAATATTAGCCAAAGTAATGTTGACAATTTTTTCTTCAACATATGCATGCGAAACCTTGTTTCCTTCATTAAACTACATCAAGAACTACGAGAGGAATCAATAAACTTATGATGGCAACTCGGCTTGTGTGGTAATAAAAAAACAAATTTTAAACCTAAGATAAAAGAATTCTCTCTAAAAATACAGCATCATCTCTCATAATAAACGAGTGAGTTTTCCATTCTATTATATTCGATTTATTATACATAATAAATTAATAATATATTATGACATTTATCCGTCATGAATTTAGAAGTGCCACGTGAAAGCAATACAAAATTTAAATTTGTTGGCACGCCAACTGCCAAAATCTTGCAATTACTCTTCTAAGACATAAAAAAGATTCATAAGGGCAGCCCCAAAATTCTAAACAACAAAAAACAACCACTTGGCAAACAACAGCTTTCTCCATACACAATGAAGAAACAGAGTAACCCATTGTACAAAGAAGCACACTCATAACAAAAAGCAAGTCCCACCCATTCATGCCATAAAAGGTGCATTGTTCCATCAAATATCTCAAAAGCTTGAAGTCCACAAGTCCTGATGATACATCCCACATTCAGCTTAATCACTCTTGCCTCAACAATATCATTCCCCCAACGTTATCCGCACTACACATCATACCAATACTCAACCAGGCAAGCTCCAAACACAAGCAAACTCACAACATCCTATCTCACCATTCCGCAAATTATCCAAAACCCGAATTCAGAAAAAAATCATTCCATCACTACTCTCTTTACCAACTTCACGTATCACATTCTAGATGGTTTCAACGAACACTCAACCCCCTCCTAAACAATCTGCGCAACAATCGACATAAAAAGTGTTTTACAAAGTCATTAAACGTATATTTGCATAAATATTCCTCCAACCAACACCTCTTAACAACGGCAAAGAATAGTTAATAATCTTCACGCATGCTTTCACTCCCTAATGGCGTCCCCCAGAGTACCATCCTCTTGTCCCTACTTTTTAACTTAATCACTCACTAGATTCTGATGTCACAATTTCGAATTATCCAAACAAGTGAGTACCCAGACGACATTTTATATCAGCACAGCGGCCAAAATCACTACAGCAACCTGAAAACTACATCGATATCTTACACACACTTAGGTAATGGCTTACATAAAAGAGAATGATAGCCTTCACACTCAAATAAATGATTATTTTATTAGCAATGAATGAAGACTGATAAAGTTTAGCTGCTCATCATGATTAATAAAGTTTATTTATCCCTCTATCTCCAAGATTATCCAAATGTTAGTCACAGGCAAAGTACGCGGCAAACTTTTAGCCTCTGATTAATTCTTTAGTCAAATTGGCAACTATAGTTATTAATTATGAATGATTTCTTATTTAAAATGACCAACAGACTTATCGCTGCATCGAAATTCCATCATTTATTAACGCAACTGGTCAAAAGGTAAATCTGAAGCCTAACTTACATTCTCGTATTTATACACATTTTCGCATTAATGATAAATTACAAATCGGAACCCTTAACTCAGGGCAGACGGAAATCAGATTATATAGACTCAGTCTCTCCATCCTACCATCTTATATACCCTATTTCAAGGATTTCTTTATTATACGCACTATAACGATTATCAATTAAATATATTATTAAGGATACCGGAAAGTAATACCATTTTGTGATTGGGTGTTGGCACTGGGGTTTCCTTCATGGAAAGCCATTGTTTCTTTGTCCTTTATTAGTCCTTTATAAGATAATCCATTTTTCATCTCAAGTAACAACGTGATCAGGAAAAGGCGATTTTTCATGCATTAAAAGCAGACTATTGCAAATTGTTAAAAGCAATGCTGTATTTTTTGTCGAACTTTCATGAGGCACTCAAATACCCTTTCTTTACACGTTTCCAAGTTGTGTAGATATTCTTGAACAGTGGACAAAGTGTATTAGGCCGCTGGGATATTTTTTGATGGATTGATGAGGATCATCTAAAAAAGAACTGCTTTCAAAATTTCGGCATCCAAAAGAGTGGGTCTTCCTAATCGATTCCCATCAGAAAGCTCTAAATGTCGAAAATCATATTTGGCATTTACGAAGATTTTCCCCTTCAGGATAGACAACACAAATGATTTTCATTGCACTTGTTGCATTTCTGTCTCTACGTGTAGGGAAATGGTCACTTCCCCCTCCACCCCCAAGCACTCGTGATGCAGTCACAAGGCAGTTACCGCAAAGACATCCGTCGAAGGCATCGGCGGGGTCAGTGCTTAACCGCAGTGTGGCACAACTCAGTGCCATGAAAGACCCTAAAGGTCAAAAATGTAAGATCGTCCCCAGGAGAGTGAGATCCAGTTTCACTTCAAATAAGAAATTGGAGACGTGGTTCTCCCAATCTCGAAGGCTAACGAGGAGCCGATGTTTGACTTCGTGTGAAAAACCATTGGCCAAAAGAACTCTCCTACGGCCGTCCTCAAGCCCCTTTCCCCCTTACCACTCCCCCAGTGGGGTGACGAGGTATAAATGAGGAACTCTGAGGAAAATTGAGGTAGTATACGTCAGTCTCTAGGTGACGAAGTCCTCGGATCCAAAACCGAGCTACCGAGACTGGAGAGGTAGTTTACTTGGCTCGCCAGACCAAGAAGTACCCTGCAAGAGAGGCAGGGCTACCTACCTTAGGGGACTAAGAAGAAGCTCATCCTCGAGCTAAGTCCCTGGTTATCAAACCAAACTATAAGTTAACTTAGGTAAGTTCAACTTACTCTCGCCAGAGAGACTCCTCATATCCTGGTGTACCTTAAACACCAGGGGTATTCCTCGTCCTTGAGCAATTAAGAAAAGAAGAAGAAAAAGGCTCCCCCTCGAGCCCGTTATTCGGTGGCCACACCAAACTCCTAAGTTAACTTGGTAAGGAACCAAGTTCAAATTATTCTCGTGAAAGAAATCCCCCTCCGTTATACTCGCCCTTGAGGAAGACTGGAATTAAGAAAAAGCTCATCCTCGAGCTAGTTCCGGGACACCTAAACTGAACGTTAAGTAACTTATTCTCGCCAGAGAAATCCCCCTCCGTTATCCTCGCCCTTAAAGAAGACCCTCCCCGAGTTCAGTCTTCGTCCATAAGGAAATTAGTAACGAAGGAGAAAAGCTCCTTCTTGAGCTCGTTACTCGGTGGTCATACCGTACTCCAAGTTAGCTTGATTTAAGAACCAAGTTCGACTCACTCTCCCCAGAGAGACCACGACTGCCTAGGTGTTGCATAAAGCACCGTATTGGTTCTCATCCTTGAAGAACCCTCCCCCCCCGGAAGAACGTGTGGCCCCCTCAGCTGCTACCCTCGCCAAAACGACCGTGTAATTTCGCCCATCTACATCTGGACACTCGGCACGCGTCGTGAGTCAATAACATTTCTAGGCCTTTAAACTCCACATGAGTCCTTAAGCCTAATTCTTATATTATTGTTGTGTGTAGAGAAAACGTTAACCAATTTTTGTTGGTTCAACTAATTTAATTAATTCTTGTTTAGGATAATATTCAGAGTATTGCTGTAGTTAATGTATACAGGTTATGTATTCAATTGATAAAGATAAAATATAAGTTTATTTGGGGATTAATGTTCGTTTCTCTTATATATATCCTTACGTGTTTCGTAACGGCTCTGTTTGTTAAGATATTCTTATAATATCAATATATTAGACTCCCTTAGCACTCTTAGAGATAGAACAAAAAGAGGGGGAATTCTACGACACTTCGAAATTCATACAGCATGCAATGGCGAATATGAGTTTCTTTAAATTATTTGCCTTCCATGGGCTATTGATATGCGCAAACCATAAACACGATTAAAATTAATTAAATTAGGAATTTAACTAGCTCTCAGGTACGCGATTTCACCTTCTAAAGTGTAACCATTAGTTAGTTTGCCTTTTAACCGTTTGGGCAAAGAAATTTGACATTTCTTCCCGGTACCACTAATAAAATACATTTATATTAAAGTAACAAACTCGACTCTTATCTCTGATGCAAGTTACGTCCTTCTTTGTGTTGCAAATATTACCATGGACCTCTCAATGAGTGTCATTCTGACTTTTATATACACTTCATTTGTTGGTCGGAGAATCTCGTCTACCATAAGAGAGTCGAGAACGCTATCTACTTAGTTTACAGGATTATTACGAATATACCGTGGTTAATCATATATATGCTTTTCATTTTCCGTCTTGATTAAAACAGACATTTTAAACTTATGTGTATTCTATATGTAAGTGGTACTTACGTCTCCCTTTTTACGTCTGCAGTATTAGTAAAATAAATAGTTAATAATGTATCAGGATTACAACGAAAATGACCCAATTTGTCATCTACATATACGCTTTCCATCTTCCTTCTCGCATATTATCTAATCCAGAATCCTTGAATGAGACAAAGATTTTTAAATTAACTATGTAAATTTATATAAGGACATTTTTAGTACTCATATGTATGTATATATGTTTGAGACTCGCTGTACGGCTACTGATGTATACATAGAAGTTAATACAATTAGTACTTAGATCTCTTATAGATAGAGGCTAAAGAAGAATGAAATCGGCGTATTTTAAAGATAAAAGGTTGTCGTAAAAAAACAAGGTCTGCTGACCAAACTCGCGTGCGCTCACTTGTTCTGATTCATGACTTTACGACCTTCAAAACTTTCAATCGACCGAATAGTTATGATGTTATTGCCAAAAAAAATAATTCCCGGGCTAACCTTGGAAGGACCTGGGCAATTATATGATTCGAAAGAAAATGTAAATCAATATAAGGTTTCAAATTTCATTAGACTCGAACGAATAGTTACGTTATTACCCCTTCCCCTTCAAAAAGAAAAAAAACAATGACCGACCGACCGACCAACATTATACATTATCATATTTAAGAATCCAATCAATATCCTGCATTCTGATTGTTCATCGTTAGTCAGGTTACTGTATTTAAAGCCGTTTATTGGATAGGTGCTTTAAACCCCCGAGAATGCCTACTTTTTCCAACTTAATCATATTGCTATATTAAGTTTTGATAATAGAACTAAATTCAAAGCAAGAAAGAACTCTATTTAATGGAACATCAAATCAAATGAACGCAAGAAGGAAAAATGCATGAGAGATGCATATCATCGCCGTCACTGTGAGAAATAGAGGGATTGTAACTGTCAGCTGTCGACAAAATGTCTCTGGAAACCATTCTCGCGTGAATTAGGTGTGGGTTGGGAAAGATGCAAGTTCAAATCTCCTGACAATCAAATCCTGAAGTTCGGCGATGGTGAGATCGTAAATCGTGACTGAATCCCAATCGATGAGTTCAGCAATGGTGTTCGCATGGAAGTTGAGGGAAGGAGGATTAAATTTTCCCAACGACTTGTCACCAACATCGCTTCCTTGGTGAAGGTCCATGATCTTGCGAATGGCAAAGGCGTGGATATTTGGATCATCCTTGTAGAGGAGAGAGAGAAGAGCAGACGTGTGGGTGCGCGGTCCATGATTTGATGTAAGGGAAGACTATGTCTCGCGTTGATTGAGGAAGAAGGCGGAGACATTTGATTTAGAAAGTAATGTGATTTGTGGCGTCAGAAATATGTGGTCGAGTTTTGATCGCAAACCAACAAGGACTGTAGTTGGTGACGACATAGAGGATGAGAGAGTGCAGGTTCTTTCTTAACTTTACTTCTAAGAGGATGCTTGGAATATTGCAATAAGATTCAGTGAACTCTCTTTCTCTCTATCTCTCTGCTATCCTTAATTTTATTCCTTTCAGCGCGCGCCTTCTCTTTCTCTCTCTCTCTCTCTTTCTCTCTCTCTCTTTCTCTCTCTCTCCCTCTCTCTCTCTCTCTCTCTCTCTCTCTCGCTCTCTGCTAGCCCAGACGCTACTCCTTTCAGCGCTCTCTCTTTCTCGCTCTCGCTCTTACTATCTTCTAGCCACAAAGCTATTCATTTCAGTACTCTCTCCCTATATCTCTCCTTGCTGTTTTATTTTTCATTTTCTAGCCACAAGCAGGAAAAAGTTGTAAAAACGAAAGAAACGGCCGACGAACCACAGCAGGTTTTGACTGTACGTCATATGGCACAATTTATGCAAGTCTGAGATAGAATTTCGCGAATAGAAAAATGCCGCTGAAAAAGGAATTGCAGACGAAGTACGCTTGCAATCCTACATGCAGGGGATAATTCCCCACTTGCATCAGTGACGAGGTAAATCTCGTCATCCGGGATAAAACCAAAGGCGAGTACGATAGAACGAAGGGTCTCTCTCTCTCTCTCTCTCTCTCTCTATATATATATATATATATATATATATATATATATATATATATATATATATATTATATATATATATATATATATATATATATATATATATATATATATATATATATATATATATATATATATATATATATATATGTCTCACTCTCTGAGAACAATACACTTAATTTACCGTCACTCACCTTGAGAAGAGAAATATAAACTAAAATATCTCGTTGTGTAATAATTATACATTGGTTACCTAGGACAAGAAGAAATGAAAAGGACATAGTAGGGAACGAAGAAGACCATGGAGATTCTCACTAAGAGGGTCCCGTTCAGGACCATACAAGGAGAAAAGGACCCGTAAAAGAGGAATCTGTGTGAAACCCTCTACCTCGAACACAAGGTGACAATGATGAAACTGATTGAAGTTTTATCAGGTTTTATTGCCATCTGGGCAGAGACCAAAGATGTAGAACCGCAGTGTCATTTGCTGCAAAGTGGAACAACCCGTGGGTGAAAGTCCGGGATATAATCAAATTCCGCGAACACACTCACGTGTTCAAAATAACGTTTTCTACCACCGACATGGCCGGGACCTTGGTCTTTAATATGAGAATACCAGGAGAGCACATCCAGCAAGAGAGGTTTAATAGCATACAAATGTGCTTTGTATGCTATAAACTAGAAGATCACACAACCACGACCTGTCCTGATAAGAACCAACTGTGCTGCAGTGAATGCATCACAGAAGGACACCAGTTCGATAAGTAGGAGAGCACTAAGGCATTGATGACTAAGCTCTTGTAACGTTCAGGACAGTTAGAAGGACTGTTTAAGCAGAAGGGTAAGTTCGTGGCCTTAACGTATACTTAGTGGCCATATTTTTGACCCAAGTATACGTTAAGGCTACGAACTTGGGCTTCTGCTTAAACAGTTGTTCTGACTGTCCTGAACGTTACAAGCGATCAGTCATCAATGCCTTAGTTAACAGGGTAATTTCTAAATCATCCTCGTCGACGGCTGTTGATCTCGAACTTAAGAGGGTTTCCCGAGTTCTCGTTAACAACGGCTATCCACAAGAATCTATCGACGCCACCATAAAAGAAAAAATGAACTTCGCTGCTGGTCCTGGGGTTCGGTTTACTCCGAAGAAGAATAACATCGACCTTTATTACAAGGCCAATATGAACACCGGCTATCGTGAAGACGAAAAGGTTCTCAAAGTCTTTTCGTCTACAAATCTGGTTATATACTACACGAACAAGAAAACAAGTAGTTGCATCATGAAGAACAGATGTCTCTTCCGACGAGCGAACTCCAGGAGACTAACGTCATGTACGAATATTCGTTCAAAGTCGGTTACTGCGAACACCGCAATTTAAAGTACATCGGCGTAACCTCCACAACCCTGCAAGACGACTGTCAGCTCACCTTCAAGATGGCGAAACTAAAACCATGCCCACTCTCATGGCACTACCCTAGCCCGTGAAAAGCTGAATAAGAACATCTCCATCATACTGAGACTCCAAAACCACAGAAGTTTGCCGATGGCCGAAGCTGTCAGTATTCAAATGAAGAAGCAGGCAAGTAACGTGCAACTTCAGCCGGAAACCATACTCCCGACATCTCGGGGTCTCCGAGTTGACCATTGTTGAAAGAAGCACGTTTTCAAACACACATTTTCCTTTGCCTCCTTTGACAAATAGTCAGACTATGAGCTATGAACGATGTAATGGGTAGGGGATAAAGAAAAGGTGTGGGGACAGAAAGCTGAAAATAGACAAGTGGTGAAAAGAGAAAGAAGTGTGGTAGGGTGCAAAGAGATGCTAAGTTCCTGTTGAGCAGGCCTATCGCTTTTTCAATGATTTCTTCTTTTGTGGTTCCTTTGTTATCTTTGGAATAGTTTATATTATTATGACGTTCAAGCCATTTGTCTTAAAAAAATTAATATTTTTAGATGTGTTATGCGCATTTGCTGTTGTAGTAATAAATTACTTTAATCCCTTTAGTATTATGCTTAGTGTCTTTGTTTTTTTTTGTATATCTTGTAGTGAGTGTAAATCGTGTATTTTGTTTTTCTTGGATGTCTTCTTCGGTATAGTTAGGTATTTGTCGATGAATTCTTGTAGAAATCGGTGAGTTTTCATAGTTAGGTATTTTCTTTCAGGGTCGGTTTTCTTGGTCCGGGTAAAAACATTCTTATTTTGATGCGAAGGAGCGACCAGGTCCTTTCTTCGTGAGGGACTGGTCGAGGTATGGGGGAGGGGCATAGGGATCTAAAACTTTTTCTCCTACTTTCCCTTCCATTTCATTTCAGAATTCCATTTCTGTTCATTTCCTGAAGATCACCTAACACCGTCAAAAGAAGTCTAGAAATAAAGAATGTCATTCGCAGATGTTTTTACTCGCCTCGAAGACCCCGACAAAAACCTTGTAAGAGATATTAAGAATATACAAGTTAAAATTAATAACGCTGCCACAGCTGTGGACATATATATAAATATATATGTACCTATATATGGAAAAAGATCAAGGAAAAATTGGTCCGGTTAAGGTAGTGGCATTATTAGAGAACTGCTCTACTTCAGGTACAGCGGGACATCCTTTTCTCCTCGAACTGGAAGACTACATTTATAGGATAGTTAATCCACTGGTGGATTAGCTATCATATAACCATACCATATATATATATATATATATATATATATATATATATATATATATATATATATATATATATATATAGATGTGTATATATATATATATATAAATATATATATATATATATATATATATGTATATATATATATGTGTGTGTGTAGGAGAATCGTCACTCGCCCGTTCTCTCTCAGTGGAGACACGGGACGGTAACCGCAAAGACATCCGGTCCCGGCACCATGGGGTCAAACTCGTAACCACAGCGCCTCGCCACTCGTCGCTATGAAAATCGAAAGGTTTTAAACTACAAAATTTCCCCTACGAGAGTATATTCAATTTCACCTCAAGTAAGAAATTGGAGACGCGTTTCTCTCAAGCTCGAATGCCAGCTGGAGTCGAGTTGAGACTTGATGAGAAAAACCGTTAGAGTAACAACCCTCCTGCGGCCCGTCCACAAGCCCTACCCCGTCCTAATCATACCCCAGTGGGGTGACGAGGTATAAATAAGAAACATTTAGGAAAAACGAGGTAGAATACGTCAGTTTCCAGGCTGCGAAGTCCCCGGATTAAGACCGGGCTACCGAGACTGGACAGGTAGAATACGTCAGTCTCTAGGCTACAAAGTTCCCGGATTGAGACCGGGCTACCAAAACTGGACAGGTAAATTACGTAAGTCGCCAGACTACGAAGTCCCCTGCAAGAGAGGCAGGGCTACCAAGGGGGCTAAGAAGCAGCTAATCCTCGAGCTACTCCCTTGTTATCAAACCGAGCGTTAAGTAAATTTGTTCAAGTTTAACTTACTCTCGTCAGAGAGACTCCTCATATCCTGGTGCATCCTAAAGCCCAGGGATATTCCTCGACCTTGAGGAATTAAAAAAAAAAAGAGGAAAAAGGCTCCTCCTCGAGCCCGTTACCCGGTGGCCACACCAAACTCATAAATTAACTTGGTTGAGGAACCAAGTTCAACTTACTCTCATCAGAGAATTTCCCCTTCTATCCTGGCGTATCCCAAAACACCGAGATAGGCCTTGCCCTTGAGGAAGACTGGAACTAAGAAGAAGCTCATCCTCGAGCTAGTTCCTGGTTACTAAACCGACCTTTAAGTTAACTTGTTCAAGTTCAAATTATTCTCGTCAGAGAAGCCCCCTCCTCGATCCTCGCCCTTGAAGAAGACCATCCCCCCGAGTACAGTCCTCCCCCATGAGGAATTACTTAACGAAGGAAAAAAAAGCTCCCCCTCGAGCCCGTGACCCGGTGGTCACACCGAACTCTAAGTTAACTTGGTTTAAGAACTAAGTTCGACTTACTCTAGCCAGAGAGGTCCCGCCTACCTTGGTGCCCCCTAAAGTACCGTGATTGTTCTCACCCTTAAAGACCCCCTCCCGCCCTTGGAAACCGTGTGGACCCCCATCTGCTACACTCGTCAAAGTACCTCGTGATCTCGACCACCTCCAACAATCTGGTCGAAACACGCATCAAAGGACCTACCAGATTTCTGTGGTGTCTGGGGCTCATTGAGTTCAAGGTCAAACTCAAACCAGCCGCCAGAGCAACCAAGGTATTTAAACTCCACTAGAGAGAATTAGCCTAATTCTTGTATATTGAAGTGCGTATCGAATTTAGCCAATTTTAGAGGGTCAAGTTAATTGAAGTAATTATTGTGTATTTTAATATTCGGAGTATTTCTGTGCTTCATGTTTTGTTTTTGTGTAATAACTTGTTAAATTTAAAATATAAGTTTATTTGGGGAATTCCTGTGAGTTTCTCTGTATCCTTACCTGTTTGAAGCGGCTCTTCTTTAAAACAACAAAACTAGCACTCTTAAAACAAAGCCTACTTCATCAAAGAAGTATATCACGACCACAAAGAATACTACGACAAAAGTGGTGTCAGGTGTGGAGTGATAAAAAGTGGCATTCTGCTACAATATATATATATATATATATATATATATATATATATATATATATATATATATATATATATATATATATATATATATACAATAAAATAAAGAACAAAGAGTAGTAGAAAGAAATTTATTAATGGTATGTGGCATTTGTTCATTATGTTAGAACATTCTCAATGACTCTTTAGACAATAAAAAAAAACATATAACCAAAATCAAACAAACCATGGATCTCAAAGATTCTATTTAAATAACTTTGTTGAATATGTTTAAAAATAAACATGTAATAAATAAACCAAAGGAAACGAAAGGAAAGTTGTAACATCACAAAAGATAAAACTTGCTAACTGCAATAATTAAATTTTAAACAAAGAGTCCTAAAACATCTTGGAGCATCTCATCAAACACAAATACCCTTAACTACATTTGAATTCTCCAGCAAACGCAACGATGCTCGAAATAATAATTAACCTATTTTAGTGGAACGTATTTCTATCCATTCTATTTGGGGCCCTTCTAACTAATATGTTAAAAAATAAGAATGACTCTATATAAATAAAGCCAAGTCTCCTCCTACCTATCTTATATCATAACAATTTACAAATTAACTTCCCACTCTTTTTTCCCTCACCTTTTCTTCTTGAAATAGATTACAATCTAAGCTAATGTAAAGTTTTTGCAACACTTAAATATTTTGTTTTTCATTCAGGTTTTATCCTTTGTTATATATGACTTTAGTTTCGTTTTCTTGGGCTTTATTTAATTCATGATAATTTTTAGAATTGGTATACTTAGACTAAATGAATAATTCCTAAAATATTGAATCCATGAGTTTCTTGTTTTAACTTTTAGTTTGTTTTTCGGCCTTATTTATTATATTAACCGTTGGTTCCTAGATTAAGAAATTCGTTTTACCTTTATATAGAAGTACTTAGAATGTTTCAAGATAAGGGACGAAACCTCTGACAATAAGCAAATTAACTGTCCTTTCCTTCTTCTCGTTTCTCTTCTCTTACTTGCTGAGATTAAGGTTTCTACGAACTAAACCACTTTCGACAATTATATATATATATATATATATATATATATATATATATATATATATATATATATATATATATATATGTATATATGAGTAAAGTTAGGCAATATATTTTAATGGTAGTAAGTTTTGTTACAAGCGACGGCTAATTTCGCATTTGTGATTTTCTTTTCACATCTTTCAATTTGTCGTATATTTGACTTTACGTCTGGGTTTAGGTCATGAATAAGTTCTCCAAAATTCATTAAAACTCGGATTTTAAAGTTAAAGAGTGAGAAAAGTTTAAAATCCGGGTTTTACTGAATTTCGGAGAACTTATCCACGGCTTCAACTCAGACATAGGGGCAAATATAAGACATATTGAAAGATGTGGAAAGAAAATCACAAATGCGAAGTTAGCGATTTCTTTTAACAAAACTTTCTACGATGAATATATATATATATATATATATATATATATATATATATACCGGGTGTGCCCCCCAAAATGTATACACACTTTAAAAATTGAATATAATCGACACACATTATTTTATTGTTTTGTCAACGCCTGTTCTCTAACTGACGTCCGTTCTGGGCGAGATACTGCTGCCAACGCGAAGCAAGGGAATCACAAACATCACGAAATAATTCGTTTGGTATTTGCGTGCATTCATGTTTAATGGCTGCCTTCAATTCAATAACTGTTCCAGGTTTCATAGCGTAGACTTTGTCTTTTAGGTATCCCCATAAAAAAGTATAGTGGTGTGAGGTCTGGTGAACGCGTAGGGTATTCGACGAAACCCCTCCGTCCAATCCACTTGTTTGGCGAGTTCTTATCAAGGAAAGATCTGACATCGTGATGGTAGTTTGGGGGTGCCCCATCTTGCCGAAAATAAAACTCACCATCTTCGAAGTTATCCATAATACTGGGCATGACAGATTGTTGCAGCAAGTTCAAGTAAACGGGACCAGTCACATTAGCATAAAAAAGAATAGTCCAATTAACATGCGGATTCTCAGATCCCCAATAGGTGCAATTGTTGCGGTTAATTGAACCATTTAATTTGAATGTGGCCTCATCACTACACAAAATCTTTGTTCCAAGTACCACTCGCAATACTGCACTCCACGTTCTGGATCATCGTCATTAAGAGCATGAACTAATCTTGGAATGTAACTTTTCCATTGACAACTCTTCATAATGCGATGGACAGACGATTTTAAAATCCCTACCTCACAACTGGCTTGCCGCACAGATTTTCTTGGACTTCGGTGGTACGTTTCCAATACTCTTTCTTACTTTGTAGGGCATGACGATGTTCGGGTCTTCCGGGACGCTTCTCGTGGACGTTATAAACAGTTGCATCGGCTTCAAACTTATCTCTAATTCGACTTATGATAAGGCGCGTTGGTGGTTCTTTTTGAAACTCTCTCATAAATTGCCTTTGTACTTCAATTGCGTTTTCACACTTCCAGTAGCATTTTAGAATGAACTTCCTTTCTTCAAAGTTTAGTCTGACTGCCATCATTAATTCTTCAAAAAAAAAATATCGCTTAAATAAACACCTACTTTACAATTATTTAAAGTGTGTATACATTTCTTTGGGACACCCGGTATATATATATATATATATATATATATATATATATATATATATATATATATATATATATATATCAGTGGCGATTCCTCCATAAATGCAAGCTATACACTGCATGCCTTGTTCTCTTAGAATCACTTATTGTAACTTCTAAGCCTTGTACACTGCAGAGAAATCAAGTAATAATTCAAAGGATAATTTTACCATAACCTGGCATAGAGTCAACAGAGATTCTTAGCTTCTAAAGTTTCTATGTCGGTAGAGAAAAATGGTTTTAATTTTCATAGCTAACAATACTGTTTGTTGCGTACATCACCAATACAGCTGAGACAATATAGCTTTCAATGTTTTTACTAATTAAAAAAAAAAATGTTTGTTGCGTACAATCCTTCCCTTTCTATAATATATAGCTTCTTTAATTTGTTTAGCTAAAATACATCAGTTAAAATGTTGCAAAACATACTAAAAATTTCAAAATATATATTTATCTCTTAGCTTCAACAATTTTATACATGTGCATAATTTTGTTATCATTTAAAGAGTTGATATAATGCAGAATGCATTCATTTTGAAAACTCATGAAGCCGGAGGTGATATCTAGCAACCAAACAGACGGTTGGCTGAGTGGCTGAGGCATCTTACATTTTGGGGGGACTGAAGCACTGAGAGCCAGTTATAGTCGTACAAGCCTTCCAAGTTCCAATTGTTAACTGAGTTTAATGTTTACTTATTTTTTGTGCCCATAACGATAGAAGACATATTCAATGAATTAAAAGTGAAAAAGATTAGCTTACATTAGATTGATGAGAAAAAGCGAATTGTAAATAATTGGGAGACTGATGCCAAATTTGCAGTTAAGTCAGTGGTTCCCAAACTGGGGGTATTTTAAAATCTTTGGGGGGGTAAAGGAGGGGTGACAAAAAAAAGTCAAGAATTTGGAAAATCAAGAAAACATTTCGGTACCTGGCATTAGGATTAATGTAAACTTAGTCTTAGTGCCATGATACGAAAATCATGTTATATTGTGTTGTGAATTGTAAGATTTTGCAGGCAGATGTAGGTTAGTGGTGTCAGTTACTGAGCCATCTTTTATTTTATCATGTAACGGCTATTCCCCCATTTCTACCCAGCCCAGCATCGTTTGCAACATTCAAGCGATTCCTCTTTTTTGTTTTCATCCCCAGCACAGTAGAGAACTCTTTTTTGCAGAGATACGTTGTTGAGAATGATACCAACAACTTCGAGGTTCTCTTGGATAGAGTTGGAGAGTCAGCTAGTCGTAAAATCCAAAAGAAATCTGCATTTTATTTTTGGATTTCGATTTTCAAGGCTTCATTGGCCCGCATTGTGATTCACTGCTCATTTGCAGGGAAATCCTCATCGTAAATGTCCTCATCAGGTACAGAGAAGGGATGAATGATCCCCTGAAGACTAGCTGTTTCTTGGAAACTCTCTGGAAAGTAGTGATGCAGCTTGTTTCAAGTCTCTTAAAATGGTCACTTATCTCTTTGTAAATGGTCTGTAGAAGTGATCCAGTATCATGACTATTCTCCTCAACAAACTAGTCTAGGGTGGGAAACTGGGCGATCAATCCTTTCTTCAAGCGCCGACTCCAGAGTCTCAGTTTCCGTAGAAATGCAGCCACGGGTTGATCGACATCAATGACAGTCGTGTTCCGTCCCTGGAGTTGAAAATTCCCACTGTTCAGCTTTGAAAATATTTCAGCCAAGTAACAAAGTAGAACAGGCTACTTCTTATCAGTGAACTTGGTAGTAAAAGGAGATCTTTTTTGTTCCTGGAATTCCTGGATAGCCTTTCGGAGTTTAATGATCCGACATAAAAACTTGCCTCGTGACAACCAGTGAACATCGGTGTAGAAGAGCAGAATTTGATACTGCTCTTTCATTTCCTTGCACAGCTCCTTGAATTTGTGCGAATTCACAACCCCGGAGTTGATGAAGTTGATGATTTTCAACACATCTTCAAACCCTAACTTCAGATTACCAGGCAATCTTTTCGATCCAAGAGAGTACCGATGAATGATGTAATGATCTAGAGAAATTTATGTATTCACAGCTTGTACGAGGCCCCGTAATCCACGACAGCCACATATCATCGACGGTGCTGCGTCTACGGAGACCTGAATTATAAAGAAAAATTATCATAGATTGTGTGATTGTGTCAGTTAGTCATTCTTACTAATCTTTTTGCGTTATAATTATATGGTTTTAATTTAATTTAATTTCTTTTGGTACTTTAGTATTTCAGTACGACAGGCATAATTTTTTTCCAGGAATAATGTACAAAATATTAGCTACACTATAGCTACTTGTACAATAAATAAAACTCTCTCTCTATATATACGAGTATATATATATATATATATATATATATATATATATATATATGCCATGTAATTCATTGTATTTATGCTAATTTAGAATTTATATAAACATTTCTCCCTATCTGTTGAACACTGTTCCAATCCAATCCATTCTTGGTAAAGAAACTGTTGATGATATAGAAGACATCTTCTCCCTTTGTGGTTGTCAGCAGATTCTCGCAAAATAGGAACTGTTCTTTGATCTTGTCCCAGTGGACATAACGGACAAATACAATGAGAACAGCACAACTGGCTACATCACACAATTTATCAAATTGCAAGGAGAATTTGCTATATGAGCTTTCCTTGATCTCTGTTGTAACTTGGGATAGGATATCTAATGCCATATCATCGACTCGTCGACGGATTGTTGGATAGAGATATGGTACTCAGTTTCTTTGCTTGATCCTGACCATATACCTTGCTTACCCTCTCGTATGCACAAGGCATAATCAGATTCTCTGCAATGGTGTAGTATTTCTTCTGTTCGTAACTTTATATGCAACAAAGTAAGAGGCTCCGACCGCAGCTTGAAGTTATTGGGCTTGGACTCTTGATGAATCAAATTGGATCTTCTTTAGTGCTACAGCACGGCGCTGAAAATAAGCATGGTCCTCATTTTGAAGATTTAGATGGCACTTCTGGAGATGAGCTGAGTTTTTATGGCTTGACGCTTTCATTTGTCAAGACTTTGTGATATACCACACATTGTGGCCGAACCTCTCCACTAAAAGGTTAATTCACAAAAAACTGTATAAAAAGTGTGAATACTGATTACTTATTATTTTTTTTTTCATAACATTCTACATAGATAGCATTTGAAGATCTTATTCAGCATACTAATGATGTAACCGTGGGTAAATACTAACTACACCTACTGCACAGGGCAGTACACATATATACCTAATCACAGGAAAATTAGATAAAATCAAATAAAGAAAACACACAAGATTTTTACTCTCCTTCTCTTGCAAGGGGTGTGATGGGGGGACTGGTATACCATTCTGACCGTTACAATTTATTTACTTCACTAGGCTACGGAGTGGAGCGCGATACGACTCACAACAAAATATTTAGTCACTTGAAGCATACTGAACAAGTAAAAACACACTTCACTAACGTAAGTCGCTACTAATTATGAATTTTTAACACAGATGGCCGGAAAATAATTGAATAAATTATCATGTTACATGTCGAAAATATCAGTTTCTTCCGCCAACCTACAGATAATCTCTAATTAATCACATATCACTGTCTCTTCATGCTCTCCCCAGCACCTGCGTGTAAGGAGAGATGAACTGAAGTCACTTATGCTTCGGGATAGCGATATTAATTCACATTACACAATATGGTAACACCACGAGGAGCCACGGACTTCCTTCCCTGCGTGCGAGGAGAGATGAGCTGTAGTGACACACTCTTTCCCGCCTACAGCTCTTCAGGCGCGCCTCCCTCAAACACAGATGACACATTAAATATTTGTAACTAAATATAGTTTCTTTCCCGGACAACCCGGCCTCATGACAAGTCACAACAGTGATTAGAATTTAATTTTACTCTACAATTCTACATCAAGCTCGAGGCCTGCTTACATGGGAAAACAATTAAAAAGACATTTTCTCATACAGAAATTTGGCACATCCTCTATAGAAATGCCTGCCACTGTTTTGCGTTCAAAATGTTAATTTCTTTAATAAAAAACTTTATAATGCAAAAAATATACCATACTCAATCATTTTAAATTTTACCAAGGCCTGTAATTATTTTGTGTCTCAAGGTAATTCGCTTCGTGATTTAATTTCAAAAGCATGGTGTCACGGGGTAAGGGAGGCAGGAGAGAGGGTGGGGGGGGGGGAAGGGCAAATAGTCGTTGCGTGATAAAATAAAAGATGTCTCCGTAATTGACACCGCTAGCTTACATCTGCCTGCAAAATATTACAATTCACAACACTTAATATATGTTTTCTTGATTTTCAGAGTTCTTAACTTTTTTTTTCTGTCATCCCTATATTACCTCCAAAAAATTGTTAAATTACCCACAGGGGTAATTTAACTCTAGTTTTGGAACCACTGGCTTTAATGGATCTTTTTAAATATATTCTTGAAAATCCAAGAGAGTTTAACAAAAAAATAAACACAAAACAGCCCGCGTGGCTTGCTGGCAGCATCGATACATTTGATACCAATTTTCTTATTAGAAGTATTTTCTGCGATTTATCCTTATCTGAATATCTGTTTGATGTATTGCAAACAAAATCCATAGATATTGTATATATATCAAGACCGTTGAAAACACTGTAACAAAAATTACACAAATGAGAAACGAAAAATTTGCAGCTACATAGAGCTTGAAAAATAAAACCGAATCTTTCCCCAAAAGACAAGTACAGTCAAATATATGATGATATATTCGATAAAATACTAATTTGAATGAGAGTCGTTCAGTTCAATAGAAAATGTACAATTCATTTAGCTTTTAGATTGCGAAAAGTTTGAGTTTTATCATGTTACCTCCCTAATATAAGCTTTTGAATCTTTGAAAAAAACTACAGTTCCTTTTTTGATTTTCCTCCATCCATTCTGAATTGTGTGTCTTATATTTTCACAAATCTCTTGCGAAAAAGAATATTACCGAGCTCTTTAAATTTCAATTCGAAAATAAAATGGACAAAAGTCTACAGGAAATATTCAAGTTAACAAATTTGATTCTAATTATGCCAATAACAACAGCAACAGTTGAGCGATCCTTTTCTGCTATTAAAATAAGTAAAAGTTACTTATGAAGTTCCCAAAGTAATTTCAGGCTCTCTACTCCTGCTATTATTTCAAATGAAGGAATATTTTCTCAAATAACTTGTAGAGAATCGAAAAATCTTTTATAAAAGAGCAATTGAAGAATTTTGCATATAAGTAGTGTTTCGCTATTACCTTAGGTAAGTTTGAATTTTGCAACGCTTTTGCAATATTTTTAAATATTTTCTGAGCATTTTGATAAATTTGAAATGTTTTACCTTCTCTTTAATTAATAAACATGGCATTGAATATATTTTTTTTTAAAACGTGTCAAAATGTTTAGGACACTATTCTAATTTACTAAATTATATGCAACAATTATGCAAAGTTTTTGTAGGAATGTTATATTTTCTCTATACCAAATGACCCAAAATTGATTGCGTATTTTGATGAAATTGAAAACTTTCAGGAAAAAATCCTGTTGAATTATGTTCATCATGTTTAAATTTTGCTCTGCACAAAATTGTAGTCTTCCATTTACAGAGTATCCCCAAATTTGAATTTCTTCTTCAATCATTTTCAGACCCATTAATAAGGAATACAGAAGAGCGGATTTTTATTGTGATAGCTCCTACCAAAGGAGCAAAATTCAATGAAGTACGTGGAAAGTTCCAAAGAAAGTTTTGAAAACCAGGACCTAAAATACAACTCGATCCGTTCAGTTGTGAACAAATTTAAAAGAAACGGATTCGTACATGAAGAGAAAGGAAGAGGAAGGAAAAAGATTGACCCTAATAAAACTGAACAAATTCAACAATTGTTCGAAAATGAACCAATAATTTCGATGAGAAAGGCCAGTCAGACACTTTATATGTCTAAGCCAAGAGTGCACAAAGTCTTGGGTTCAACACTTATGAAAAAGCCTATTTTTGTGATCATAATTGAGCCGGAAGAATAAACATAATGTTTTTCTTTTTAATATTCATTAAGAAAAAATTATGAAATGGATTGAAAAACAAATTTAAGTTTTGGGATACCCTGTACATGGGACACTTCAATTTTGTGCAGAACACAATTTGAACATGATGAACATAATTAAACAATAATTTTCATTAGTTTTACATTTCATTAAAATACGCACTCAATTTTTGGACACGCGGTATTTCATAAAATTGCATGCCAAAGGAAAAATGTTACGAGCCACCACTGATATATATATATATATATATATATATATATATATATATATATATATATATATATATATATAGTGAGGATGATTGCTTCTAGAGAGCCTGAATTTAATTTTTAACAGAAATCTCGAGGCAAGGAAAATTGCTGCTGGTATTTTTTTTATTTCTTTAGTGGCTACGTTTTGGCCATAATACGGTCATCTTCTTCACTAACTATAATTTAAGAAGGGTATTTTTTTGAGTATTTGAATAACAATTTCCTTCTTAGTTTGGTTATGACTTATGTTGTTTAGCAAACTTATTTCTAATAATTATTTTATAATATCAAAAAACAAAATGGTGAAGTTCAGAAATAAATATAACGACCGTATGCTAAGAAAAATGTGAAATGCACTTTTATCAGCAGATTTAGTGTAGCTTCACAATTATTTATTATATGCAAAAGGCTAAAATGTAAAATAAATTTTAAAAAAAAGTTTTTGGGATCAAATGTGTATTTCACATTCGTTTAAGCATACGGCTGTTACTAAGTATCGAAATTTTATGAATTTTTGAAAACCCAAAGAATTACAAATGGTGAAGTTCAGAACATTTATTTTTATATATCTTCTATAACTCTATATTTTAGCAACGTGTTATTTTAAAAGGGCGGAAATTTAGTTTAGAGTTCCTTTTTAAAATTATCATAATTGGCGAAGTTCAGAAAATTTCTAAAAATTTAACCATGGCTGCCTTTTTTAGATTTTAAATTTTAATTTTAATAGCGAAACGCGCTCCTCCCGTAGAGGGGGAGTGGTGAAGCTATTGCCTTGACTGTAGGCCTATAAAATATATACTAAAGCACAATTCTAAAGGTACAAATATAACGTTGATAGTTTTAGCTTTGAATAGGAAAAAATAGATTTTAAATAATTTCTAAGATTAGAGTTTATATTTATAATAAAAAAACCGGTTTTTTTAAAAAGTTTAAATTAGTTTGTAACTGCAAAAACTACTTAAATTTCATAAGTATGATTAAGAGTTTATTCTTTTTACTAAACTATTTAAAAATATATTATTAAACGATATACTAAGCACTATTAACTTTAAAAGGCAACATTTTAATTTCGTTAAGTAGGAGAGGAACCAACGATAAATCACTATTTATGTCTGGATTGAGCTGTTTTATATATATATAATGTTTCCAAGCATCGAAGTGTAATCGGACATTTATGTGAACTGAAAATTTCTAAATCTTCTATATAGAGATACAAGCTATACTTCGTATTCTTTCTTACAGAAAGAACTTGATTCCACAGGCACTCCTTCGGCTTGTGGCCTACAGCCTATTTGCTATTCAAAACCGCTTTTTTTAATCCCCTTTATAGACTCTTTATTTTAACACCCTGAACACCTTTTTCAACATAGATACCCTAAAACATTTTTTTAAAGTTATTTCACCTTTTATTATATTGTCTTTATCCCTTGAATATTTATATATAGTTGAGAATTTTCCAAACACTTTTTTCAACATAGACACCCTGAAACCTTTTTTTGAGTTATTTCACCCCGTTTGATATATAGAAAAACCTTCGTCAGATCTCTTTTTTCATCTAAATTTGTTTTATATACGAAATGATATTAAAAAAGCGCCAAAACCATAATTTTACTACATTTTTTGAACTGCACGATTTGTATGTTTTTTCATTCCAAATCATTCGATAATTATATTTATTTTTCTGAACTCTTAGAAAGAACTTTGATAAATGCTCGAAACACACAAAAAACAGCCCTGCGAATAAAAGTTTTAAATAAACCTAAACTCAAAAACATGAAAGGTTACTTGTCCACTAATCAAAAAAACATTTTCAAAAATTTCAAAAATTCACCAAGTTCAATTATAGAGTTAAGGATTACTTTAATATTTTATTGTGTTATCTCTGATCGCTGAATTTTCTATAGTTTGAAGTATTTTGCCAGTTCGATTACTTATGCCCATATGTCGCGAGAATCTTTCCTTCAGAGTTCTCACGGAGTTTCCAATGTATTTGCCATGGGAACTCCCAGGACATTTAAAAAAGTGTATTATTGAACTCCTAAGACTCTTTGGAACCAGATCCTTTATTTTAAAGAAAGATTTTATACTTATTTTGTTTATAAAGGCAATTTGAAATTTTATTTGACAAAAATATTTCTTTAACAATTCATTACCTTTAGAATTGTGCTTTAGTATATATTTTAGAGGCCCAAGAAGATGACCGTATTATGGTCGAAACGTCGCCACTAAATAAATAAATGAATAAATGTCCGCAGCAATTTTCCTTGCTTTGGGATTCCTGTTAAAATTTTATATATATATATATATATATATATATATATATATATATATATATATATATATATATATATATATATATATATATATGGAAAAATATCCAAGACAAATTGGTGCGGTTAAGGTAATGGCATAATTAGACAACTGCTCTGCTTCAGGTCCAGCAGGTGATCCTATCCTCCTTGAACTGGATGGGTCATCCCTAAGTGTTGTCTTCCAGTTCAAGGAGGATAGGATCACCTGCTGGACCTGAAGCAGAGCAGTTGTCTAATTATGCCATTACCTTAACCGCATATATATATATATATATATATATATATATATATATATATATATATATATATGCAAATTTTGTTCAAGACCATGGTATATTTCGCCTTATTCAATTTCCTTTGGAAACTTTCTATTCTTCTAATGGTCCTATATTCATCTCTCTTTTAGATGAATGGGTTTGCTAAAAACCAAACTAAATTTTTGAGTCTTCCATCTTATTCGATCATCTTCGGAGCGTCATTATGTATTCTTTCCTCTTTTACCGATAAAATGCGTGAAGTCAGAATAGGACTGAATGAAAAGAAAACGGTTTTTAGGGGATATTTATTCTTCCTGGCTTAAGCAATATGTTAAAGGAAACGAGCCAACAATCTCCTCAGGAAAAACAACAGCTGCCAAAACTTCTCGACTCTAAAGTCAACCAATATAATTTACAAGTTCATCTGCCCCAATAAAGACTGCAAGCTTTATAATAACTCAAAATATATTAACATGACAACTACCACTCTTTCGAGACGTTTAACTATGCATCTGCAAAGCGGAGGGCCCAAAAGTTGTATGGAGATCTCGCACAACATCAACCTAACGAGAGATATTCTAGTTGAAAACACCGTAATTAAAAGAAAAGAGGGAAATAAAGCTAGGCTGAGCATTTTAGAAGCCATCTAAAATAAACGAAGAAAATCCGGCCATCAATAGTCAAGCGGTAAGCTGGAATTGAACATTGAAGTTATTTTAAAATTCCGGATTGGCTCGTTTCCTTTAACCTATTGCTCAAGCTAGGCGGAATAAATATCTCCTAAAAACCGTTTTCTTTTCATTCAGAAACAAGAAAACACCCAATTAAAGAGAACCAAACCGAATTGCACACACAAACCGACACGGAAAGCGAAATAGAGAGAGAGGAAAGCTGTCGTTACGAAGCAAGATATTTTAATCTTAAGGTCTTCGTAAACGAGCCTATCCCCTAGCCAAAGGTACTAAATTGAAAGATATATATAAAGGTATCGAAAAAGGTGTCTGCAAATGGAATTACATGACACACCGAAACACATTAAAGATCTTCCCCAACGACGTCAAAATTATCAAGAAGGATATCTTCGAGACAATTACAAATGGCAAGTGTAAAAACCCCAAAGCAAAGAAATAATCACAAACAAGTTAATTTAGACAAAATGGAAAACGAGACGAACAAACTAAAAAATACTACAACTACATACCGACGGATGGAGAACTAAAGCCATACAATACCGAAATATATATCGACAACGAGCAAAAACTATCACAAAGGCAGGAATGCCTGAAAACAAAGAACAAGGACATAACTGCATAAATTAAAGGAATTTAAAACAACCTAACATAAATATGAAAGAAAAGAATAAAATGAACTGTAATAATACCGAATTTGAAATCGCCTTAGAAGTACGTTACCGAAAGGTACCCCAAGCAACAAAATTAAGATTTTGACATAGATAATAAAGAATACAAAAAAATAATGAAAAACTTAGAAGCAACCAATAAAAGATATAATCCTGAGAGCAATTATAAGAGCATAAAAAAGAAACAGAAGAAAGAGATCAGCCACTAACCTGGCAAATTTAATTTTCTATACTCTCGCACACACTAACACTCATCACCATCCCCCTCAATAATAATAAAAAAATTCTCATGCTATATTCTAACTATTCTGACTCCACACATTTCATCGGTAAAGGAGGAAAGAATACATAAAGACTCTCCGAAGATGATCGAATAAGATCGAAAGCTCAGCAATTTAGTTTGTTTTTTTACCAAACCCATTCCTTTAAAAGAGATATGAATACAGGACAAGTCATCTACCATCTACAAGATGGAATAAAAAATACAGTTAGAAGAATAGAAAGTTGCCAAAGAAAATTGACTAAGGTGAAATATACCATGGTCTTCAAAAAATTTGCATTCAAGAAAGACTGCTACACATCTACACTAATATATATATATATATATATATATATATATATATATATATATATATATATATATATATATGTATATCAGTGGCACCTCGTGACATAATTTTATCAAACGAACACGCAATTGATTTTCGGAATAATAAGTTTCTAGCTGCTATTTTTCTTAGACTGCCACTTAGTGAATCATTTTTCTGACCAAAGGATTTCAAGTAGTAGCTATGGCTATCAAACAAGAGATCGAATAAAAACTGCCTCTATCAATCAGTAAATATTACTCACCCAAAGAAACTGAAACATCCATACTAAATGGTTAGTTACAGACGTTAGATATTTCTATAAGATTTGGTCCCATGTCAGGCTAATAAATAAGTGAGGACATGATGTACACAAAATAGCGTTTAGCTGCTCACATGGGTTGGAAATTCCTAGACATGTATCTTATTGAGAGTTTATTGTGGATATTGGAAAATAAAATACCGAAAAATTCATTACGACCAAACAACAACCTTTATACCCGTTTATTCATGTTTGCTTAAGATCTGTGATAATTCAGGAAATGTTTAAAACTTTGCTTATTAGCATTCCAGGACGTGGTAAAGCACTTATAGATGCTAAGGTAGACAAACTATTTATCAGTTAATAGCACTGTACCATTTTATATAAAAATACCAGTGGCAATAAATGATATTTGTTAAATTCATCTTTTTGTAGAAAAATGACAAATTTTGAAAAGCAATCCAAAATAAGTCTGCCCAACTGTAACTGTAGGAGATCAAGTAGATTGTCTCAGATTCCTACTCTATCTAATATATACTCCAGTCATGGCTCAACAAAATTTCCCTTTGATGTTTCAGATATGATCTGAACCATCAAATTAAATTTTATAATAGTTCATTTTAAAAGATTAAACAGATGTGGTTTGGAGTATAGCAGAATCAATAAGGAATTTACCTCGAGAGTAATAAAGGTACAACCATAAGACTCTAGATTACAATCGACAGATATACACCCTGAACCACGCTATTAGTTTGGTAGGGAAAGTTAGGATTTCTTTGTTCTTTGGAAATCAATTTTGATGAAACTTTCCTCAAATGGTCTGCACAAGATGGCAGCACTAATGACCCTTTTTCATTACTCTATGTTAAGTCCTTCAACTTTTATTGGAGATTCGTCATTTTGGGGTTGAACCACGCTAATAGCATATATCCTCTTTGAGAACATCAAATTGAAGAGACCTCAACGATGAATAAAAGTCTTTCATCATCAAGAAAGGTTGAATGCGCCTCTGTTAAAAAAATTGCAGATAAATTAATTTGCCATGTGGAAGCGCTTAGCCGACTTTGTGAAGGTAACTTTGCTACCGAAGGAGCAATTCGATTGTGGAGCCTCCAAGAGTATGACAGCTAGGGATTTAAAGAATATTGGCCACTAGTTACACGAGAAAT
This sequence comes from Ceratothoa steindachneri, assembly GCA_963969495.1. Classification (NCBI taxonomy): domain Eukaryota; kingdom Metazoa; phylum Arthropoda; class Malacostraca; order Isopoda; family Cymothoidae; genus Ceratothoa; species Ceratothoa steindachneri. The sequence goes on from OZ018324.1 coordinate 25,098,898, forward strand.
CCGGACAACCAAGCAACGTTATTTTCACCGCCACTGGTCGTCCCGATGTATCAAGGATCACCAGAAACCGTATCATATGGATCATGGCTTCCTCGCGAGGTCCGCTGAAACTGTTTCCTTTAATTCTCTGTCAGAAGAAGTTTAGGCTTTAATGGGCCCCGAAATACATGACGTTGGACATGAGTTCTGTTCTATTCACTTACGAATTCATGGCGACCCTTGACAGACCTGACGGATGGGCAATTGTTTGGTCTATTTTTGAGATGAGCATCACCAACGTTTGCAACGTCAACAACAGGAATAATGAGTCATGTTGTCGGCTGGTACAATTACATACAGATTTATTGATCGAGTCAGGGTGCCTGATATGGTTAAAGTGACAGCAGCCGCCTAATGTAATCCCTTGAAGGAGGTCTTAGATCCCTAGCTAGATGACATACCGTTGTCACTTCTAAAGACTAGTTTTCATGAATCATAACGCTCCAGCCCACTCTGCCAGGGCCACCCAAACGTCCGCAGCCTCTTACGGCACACAAGGTGACAAGTTGATGATGGAATGGCCGCCAGCCTTTCCCGATCTCAAGCCAATCGAATCTTTTTAGTTCATCATTAAACAAGATGTTTATGCCAATCAACGTCAAGTTCCGTCTAAATCAGTCTTATGGGCGACCATCAAAGCTGCAGCAGTGGCAGTCCAACATGCTCCTATTAAAAAATTGACAGATTCCATGCATGATACGGTTTTTGAAATCAAAAACGCTTTGCATCAGCCCAAGTTCTTGACCACTTGTCCCACTGCAGCATTAATTAAATCCTCCATTCTGGTATCAAGGCTAGTCACTAGACTGAATCTATTCTCCTAAATATGGCTGACCACTCTAGTCGAAGGATGAAGCGAGATGGCCTTTAATTTTATTACTTCTTGATATTTCTCTAGACCTTAATACTGTTAATTGCATTCTTCTTCTTTATGAACTTTTGTGGTTTCAAAGACGCCCTTGACTGGTTCCTCTCATGCCTATCATCTCACCTTATCTCTCCATTTTGTTGGTAATATATTTAAGCAGGAGGAGGCAAATTTGGCTGTTACATAAGACAAAGTTCTTGATATGTTCCTTTTTTCCTATCTATCTCCTCCCCAATGGCACTCTTGTCCGTTGTACTGGCCTATCATTTGATTTTATAGGAATGACAGTCAAGGATGGAAGCACATAATGAAGCAAAGTAGGTAAGTAATATGGAGCCGTAAAGAGTAATATATATGTAGAATTAAATGAACGCAAATACCTGATAGGTGTTTAGTTGTGAAATTTTAATCGCGATTAGGGAAGAAAAATTATGGAGTGCTTGAGCATGAAAGAGGCCGAACGGACAAAGAATGACAAATACGATGAAAGTTTTCTTTTAGTTTTTGATATTGGAACACATCATAATGACTCGGCTGTAGAGGAACAAAGAAGTTGAAATGTTAGATTGCCACTCATAAAAAGTGAATAATAGGAATAAAAAGGAAAAATTCTGCATCAATATCTCCTAAGGAGTTATGTATATGCATGCGGTAATGTGGTATTATGTAGTATACTTCCACAGGAACTTGCGTTCATATCCAGAGAACCGTTAACAAAAGAATGACAGGCCAAAATCTTACGAGTAATTAGGTAAAAAAGAAGGTTGTCAAATGAAATCTGCAGCCAACCTCTTTCCTACGCCAGATATGCAAAATGTATTGAGTTGCTCTGCCTAGGTGTAATTGTGTAAGAGTAAAAACGAAAACTTACACGTAATAGTTTCTCTACATCTTCTTTTAGATATTGTGCGCATGTGTATCAAATGGACGCGATTCTGAGGTTCGCGGATCGATTACTCGCGAGGTCCTTGGTCGAACATTTAGAAAAAAAGTAGAAAATAACAAATTACGGATTACTTATACGATGAAAGGTTAGTATGAAGTATTTTCTTTACTGCAAACTTGCTGTAACATTACAGTGTTTGAGATGATCAATATTTGCAAGAGTTACGTGACTACACATATCCAGTGCGTCCATAGTCATAGTCGCGCTTCCTAAATCTATTACTTGGCATGATAAGAAACAGGCATGGCAACAAATGGGCATCTAATTGAATAATAATATATTAACATTCATTGTATCATATTTTTAACGTAGTTTGATGTGTGCTCTTTTCGCAGTCCTGAAGATATCTAGGATGTGCTCCAATTCCTTTCACGCACGATCAAAAAGAGTAGGAATGGGGGCTGGGATAACTCGCCTGTTCCACTCGTGCAGAGGTTTAATATCCCTAATGGGTACATTGTTTACACACTTTTCTTAACAAAACCCTATTTGGGGGGGTTCATACGTTTCTCCCAATCAACTTTGTTGAAATTTCCCATGTGAGTGGCGAAATAGGGAAGAGCAGTATTTACATGTGGCCCGTGTTTCATTTCAGAACTCGAGAAAATTTTGAAAATTGATTAGTGAACATTTTGCCAGAATCTCACTTTAAATGCGAATTTTGTCATATTTTGGAATGCCTTTGAAATTTCAATGGTTTGCGTTTATCAACAAACTTACATCATCTAGGCCCAGTTTTATATTCATAGGTTATCATTTAAGTTTAGCAATTTCGCAAATTTTATCAATAATTAATTGTAATTTGTAGTTCGGATTCCACGGTAATCTAAAAGACCCCATTCTGATATAAGGCTGGAAACAAGTTTAAAAGGGGTGGCAAAGCTATGCCAAAAAATATCCTTAATTATCAATGTGTCGCTATATCTATGACGATGTATGATATCCGAACAAATGCACAAAGGTAATTGCAATTGAAATATATGCATTCGAAATTTGCATCTAACTGTTCAAGTGCAGCCCGCAATGCTTGGCATAAGCTTCAATGTTGCCCGCTGCTGAGAATTATTACCCATCCCTGCATCAAGCAGTGTTCATTTTGCAACTACTAGATGTCGAACACCTTTTACCCACTGATTTCTTCGAATGACGAACATAAGTTGGGCGAATAGAACAAAGCATTACTAGCACTAGGTCTACAAACCATTTTTGGTCGAATTGGCTTCCCGCTTTTTTAACTCCTTATACCAACAACAAACGTTATTTTTGCGCTTCGCTAAACTCGCCGGTATCCACGTTACCCAAGACTCCTAGATAGGAAATTTTGCAAAGCCATTAAACGCAGTGCCACTTCCTTTGCCATGACCACTTCAATGGGTATTTGGCGAAACGTGGAATTGTATTTACAACCATGAATTGACATAAAATAACGTTTTTTATTACACTTAACAAGATGAAATTTTTATATAAGAAATATAAGATTTTTATATACATTTGCTAAATATTTCTATTATTTAATTGATCAAACTATGCCCATTTATAACAAAACTTAAAATTATGGACATACGCTATATTTTCTTAAACCCTTATGGATATATATAGGTGTTGGAGAGAGAGAGAGAAAACCGGCTCTCAAATAGGAAAGGGAAGATCAAAAGAAGGTAGAGGCACATAAATAAATAAAATGTTACATAGTTCGTTTAATGAAAAAGAACGTGTCGATGTACGAGTGGTGGGTCATGAATGTTTAGGGTTTTAGACTAATTATTGAATGGAAGAGGGTGGGGTTCTCTTATAGACTTAAATGATATACTAATCGTTAAACTCTCTTTAATCACTATGGTCCACCTTAATTGGTCCATTGCGTGTCTTCTTTGAAGCGAGTTTTTTTTAACTCATATTCCCCCCCCCCCTCCCCAGCCTCTTAAAAACAACGGAAACCTAAAACTCATTTTCATGCTTATAGAACGACTGATATATACTCAAATCACACCCAAAGCGTGATATGAAGGCCAAAATATAAAGAATAGTGGACTCAAATATCCTAAAATCAATGTAGATGCAAAATCTGAAGAAATCCTTTGAACGATCCCAAATCAAGCGATTTTTGCGTTACTAATAGCGAGTTAACAGTACATAACAGCGTCGGATTTGCTGGTTTATTGATTTTAGGTTCAGAAGGTGGTTGTACCACTTGAGTCCAGCTAGAGGAGTGAATTTCTGCCGGAAAATATCAACACCTGAAAGAAATTTAATATGGCTCCTTCTAAATCACAGGGCAAATGGAGGAACGAAATAATATTAAAGGAAATTACAGATCACAACATTGGAATAGGTCTTAGGAGTAGAAATGAAATGAATTATTAAAAATTTACTGATAAAAATAACAAATCCTGAAGAGGCTCTGAAGGCCTATTAAGAAAGATTTAGGCAGAATACAGACACAAATGCCACCTCTTTTCCTTTAAAAGATATGAATGGATAGAAAAAGCACTAATAAAAGGAAAAAACATGAGGTTGCACAATAACAATTTTAATTTCAAATACTAAGACTTTAACTGGAACAAAAAAACTTTTTTATTTTTCCTTTACAACGATGTACCTTTTTTTTGATAAAGAATTTCAACCAAAGGAATTATTAAAATTTGGTAGGAAAACTCGAAAATTTTAGGGATGAAGTATGATTTGCTCTGGCCGTCTTTGCGATTCCAAATATATGTTGTTGGAGAAAAGGTAATAGAATTCGATGTGGGTTACCTTTTATACTTACCAAAAGAGAAATGATATTGTCTACGTGCAAAGCGATATGCAAGTAGGCTTAGCACAAATCACTGAACAGTCATAACAGAAATGAGGGATACGATACGAGTTAAAAGGCCATAATATTTATTTGACACGACCTTGTTACACGCCACTAACCTCCAAAGGAGATAAATGGCTCCCATTTTGAACTAAACCGGAGTAATCGGGTCCAGATAAGCGATAATAAATCAAATTGCGCGAAACATTTTCTGACATTTGTGCTAAAAGTAACGAGATTTCGATTAGCCAATTTTATACATACTTACAAACATACATATACACATTCATACATACATACATACACATATGCTTGCATACATACATACAGATATACATACATACAAACAAAATAACAAAAAAGGGACTATTATAATTTTTAAATGACTGTATGTCAGAAATGACATTTTCCTACATATGTTGCTTGTTAGGAAGAAATCTAAAGTATTTTAGAAGGAATAAACAAATAGTCTTAACGCACAAACTACAATACTCGACTCTTTCAGAATATTGGAGATATTGTCGTAAAACAGGTTTTTTTAACTGACAACAATTGTAGAGATTTCCATCATTAAAAAGATGTTCGTAAAATAATAAAGTTATAAGAAGTAAAATTATTGTGGAAAGATAAATAAATATAGAAAACAAAAAAATAATTATATATAAAAATGTCGACACAGGGGAGAGAGATTATGTTTCCAGAACCTGCTCTTCACCCTGCCTATTCCTCTCAATAAGGGTTTGTAAAGATTTATAGATCTATAGTGCTGCATGTGGATTAGCATTCAGTCAAAAGAGAATATAGGGAATAAAAAACATCAGAGGATAAACTACCGTAATAACACAACGATAAAATAGAAGAACCCAAGCCACAGTTTATGACTCGTAGAATCATGAATAACAGAAGAATACATACATTAGTTCCCTTAACGCCTCTATTTGATAAACCTTTTAAGCGAAAGGAGTTATGTGCGTGACTAAAATACCAAGAACCAAGTATACTACCTGCAACGTCACAGACCTGGATTATGCAGATGACTGTACCAAAGTAGCACTCAAAATAGAAGGCCTTCAATGACACCTAGATAACTATAGCAAAGCATACACACTTCTTCGGCTAGACATTAACATCAGGAAGGTAATGGATTGTCTTCTTTCAACCTGGCCCAGAACAAGCCCACCTGACACCGTCATCAAAATCAATGATGAACCTCTTGACCTCGTGGATGACTTTCAATATCTTGGCACTGTGCTCTCCAAAATATTCATGATTGACAAAGAAGTCACCTGTCTCATCCGTTGCGCCTCAAACTCCTTCCATAAACTTATAAAACGGGTTTTTAGCACAAGGGAGCTGCACCGAAAAAACAAACTAAAAGTCTACCTTGCAGTCGTAATACTGACATTGTTGTTTGCCTGTGAAATATGGATCACCGACAGCAGCCATTTGAAAGATCTGGAAAGTTTCCACCAGCGAATGCTCCGTTCCATCTTGGACATCACTTGGGAGGATTATCGCACTAGTTCCAGTGTTCTCCTTCAGGCAGAGACAACAAGCATCGAGGCGATGAACATCAAAGCTCAGATGAGATGGGTCATCCACCTTTAAAGAATGTCCGACCAAAGACTCCCGAAGAGGCTAATATACTCACAGCTAAAGGAAGGCCAGCGAATACCAAGAGGTCGGAGAAAACGCAACAAGCACACCATTAAAGCACATCTAAAGGAAATTAAAATAGATTGTAACACCTAGTAACATCTGGCACACGAGCGCAATCACTGGAGAGCAGCAGTCAGGATGGGAGGGCAAACATCTGAAGGAAATCGCCATCTCCATTGCCTTCTGGCCGAAAAGAGGGAGAGGAGAAAAGTTCGTCAAAAAGACCCTCAACCAGGCTCTTTCCGTTGTCCAAACAGTCCAAAAATCTTCCCCTCGAGAATCGGACTAATTAGCCACTCGAGGACACTCCGGAACTGACATTCTCATTGCTCATTACCCACAGAACTGGAACCCGGCAGTCATAGTAATGTGTTTAGAGACTTAAACGACGATTTCTCCCCTACTTTTATCTTAATCATGATTAACGATTTAAATAACAATTCAAATGAATATGTTCATCTGTCATTTGCACTTAGCGAGGTTTTATGCTCTTAAGTTTTTACGAATGAAAACCCAAATCATGTCTCTGCTTATATTGAAGTGGCTATGAGAATCTCACAAAAACGTATCCTTTGCTTATAGTAAAGTGGCAAGAGCAGCTTACAATTATCATCTTTTCCTTCAAAATTTAAGATTCTTATCTCATTCAAAAGTTAAATAAAATGAATCAAAGGTGTCATAATTAAATGCTTAATTAAAAAATAGGGTTGTTTCGAGATATCGCCTTATTGGTACAGCGAAAAATGAGATTCGATTTTTTTTAATTCAAAGATTGCGTTTAAATAAGGTTAAATAGGTTTATATGTGCATAAGTTTATATGCAGTCACCAGATGGGCTCCAAATTAAAAAAAAACGCTATCACCAATTTTAATGCTCACATAAGTATATGAAAACACACACACACAAATACACACATATATATATATATATATATATATATATATATATATATATATATATATATATATATATATGCACTCTGATAGTGCTTTATTCATAGTAAAAAAAGAAAACATACCACATACCAAAATGTGATTAACAGTAGTAAGATAACAAAATATACCACAATATGAGCCATGCATTTATCAATGCGGAACCTGAGATGGCTGCTTGGAACACAAACTCTTAATATGAGGTCTAATTGATGATAATGCTACTCGCATATTGTCCTCAAGAGATAAAAGATTATTTCTGTATTTAGATTTAATTGTTGCCATGGCAGAGAATGCCTCATCACACAAATACGATGTGGAGAAAGGAAAAGGTAGATATCCTGCCTTTTCAGCCAATTTTGGATACTTCTCTACTAGTCCACGCCAAAACATAGCCAATGATTCCTAACTCTTCTCAAATTTGACTTTTAGAATGGAATCAGCACACAGATCAATAACTTCGTCGGGTTGCATTGCCGTGAAGTTCAGTTCCTCGGCCCTGTCAGCCAGCTTGAAGGGTAATACAATTCAGTTGAGATTCTCTGTAGAAAGGGAAAGGAAATAAAAATCAACGGCTTTCCTAAGTCGGAGCAAGTGAAGTAGAATGAGATATATTTGAGACATCAAATCGTATTATTTTCTGCTTGCTTAATTAATAAGAGAAGGAAAGTTTGATAGGTCATTTTTTGAACAGCTCACTTCCATGCATCCAACTTTCTCTGGAAACCTTTCATTGTGTAAATTGATGTAAATATTGTCTCTAGTCACCCCTGCATCGAAAGATTTAATTTATCAACCTTTATAAAAATATCCACCAAGAATGACAGCTTCAAACAACAATAACGATTTTGAAGCAGACTGAGATGTGGATCTTGTTTCTCCTGTTCAAAAAATACTTCTAGTTCATCTTTGAGTTCGAGAACCTGGTTCGGCACAAGACCTCGGGATAGCCACCTTACATCAGTATGCAACATCAGTGGGATATTAGTTACACCCATATCCTGGCATATGTTTTGAAAAACTCTGTATTTTAAGTGCCGGGATTTTATGAAATTCACCATCTTGACAGTCTGGTTAAAAACTTCATTTAGCTCTTCACTACATGTTTTTGAAACCAATACTTCTCTGTGTAGGAAACAGTGGGTTGTAATAAAAGATGGAATTTCTTTCAGTGCTATGGTGAAGAAACCCCTTGAAATTCCCTATCATCGATGGCGCACCATCAGTACATATGCTACAACAGTTTTTCCATGGTTTACCATGGTCACTGAGATACGATGTTACGGTTTCAAAAATGTCCTTCTCGGTGGATGTGGTCTGTAATTCTTTGCAAAACATAAACTGCTCTACAAACTCCTTCATCAATGAATCTGCAAGACCCATGTAATTGCCAATTACTAGCTATGTACGTATTCTCATCTACCTACACCAAATTTTGCATTTAAAACAATCCGCTGCCCAACTTGTTTAATGATATCAGCTAAAAGTTCAGATATCCTACGAATGATTGTGCTATTGGAGAGAGGTACTTTAGAAATCTGAACCTGAGCTTCTTTGCCAAGCATAGTTTCGATAATTACGTTACACGCAGGGATAATAATGTCTTCACCAATTGTATGAGGCTTTATTTTGATTGCTATTAGCTCTGTTACTTTAAATAAGGCTTTAAGAGCACTGTCAGCTATGGTTACTCTTTTGACCATTTTACTAGCTGTCATTTTATTCCCTTCTAACAAACAAGAAAAATATTGAACGCCTTTCTGTGACACACTTAATTGTTTGATAGTGAGGTGCCGCCGTAGGTTGCTAGGTACTATGGCTTCATTTCTGAGTGTATCTCCACATATGACACACACTCAGGGCGAGGATTATCTTGATCAGTGTTTGATACAAAACCATGGGGTAAATATGAATCATCATATGTCCGTTTCTTTATAATAGGGGTTTCTTTCACCTTACCACATTTTGAACGAGATGGATGCGGAACACGTTCACTATTTAAGCTACAATCAGAACAAGCAGTACGAACTTATCCATAGTTATGAGCCTTCTCCTACTCTGCCACAGAAAACTGCAGAAACAAAAAACATCAATTATTCTCCCTTCCTCAACTCAGGGCTCAACGAACATTGTGTGTACGCACATAAGATCATACACTATTCTGGGGTGACACTGAGGTTGGTATGTGCATGTGTATGGGTGTTGTGTACGTGAGAGGAGAGACACAGACAACTCGTCATAACCTACACGTGAGGAAGACAGAGAGCGTCTCAGTACTAATAAAGGAAATATATGATATATTATGACAATGGGTATTGAACGTGGTGAGGCTGTGTGTATGTATGGGATTGCCAGTGTATTATGCCATTACGTGATTGTGATATGTCTTCCATATGATTTCTCATTTGGAAATTTCTGTTCGAAACATTATCAAATGCCTAAATCTCGATTGATTACGATTTATGTATTCATTTAGCTGTATAGTATTTTGTTTATATTCAATTTGTTTCCCGAATCTCGCGGCACTCTTTGTTAATCTCGCGGCACCCCTATACTCCGCGGCACACTGGTTGAGAATCTCTGATTTACTTCATTAGTATTCATTTGCCTTCTTTCCTCTAAATTTGAGATGGTTAGAGAAGCTTTAGTCCTTTAGCATGCTTTTCTTCATGCTTGAGTGGATCTCCATAACTGCTTGTGACTACGAGTAATTAAACGAAACCGAATTCTGTGGAGCGACGGTGCCGTGTGAGTTTAGTCAAGGACTCATAACACACAATCGCGCAAGCGAATAGGTTAGTTTTCAGGTAATTACGAAACGTTAGGAAGGTTTTTAAACATAAAAGGAAAGTTGAAATTAATCCGGATTATATCTACTCGAAAGTTTTTGAAAAGAGCTTGATAAACAAACTGTTGAGGCCAACAGAGGTGACACTTTGTAGAAGGCACGTATTCACGTTAAGCAAATATATAGAGGGTGGGGTAAGTAATTTGTCCTCGTTGGCAACTCTGATTTTCACGTATTCGTGCTGTATGGCGTAGTTTCTCTCTTCTTTATATCATAATAGACTAAGTGGTAGATAATCCGTGAATAAAGCAGTAACATGGCTGAATTCCATCCTCCAAAAATTTAGAAAAGGCAATCTGTGCTTCTTGGAGGTCGCAACCGGAGTTCCAATGCAAAGATATCCCAGTGCTTTGGTGTCAATCTGAATGGGAACGGTGCAGAGGATCAGGAGAGAGTTGGATTTACGTGTGGTTAAGAGGAAGATCGAGACATTCCCTTGCACCACTAAGGTAGAGTTTAGGTCCAGAAACAGCACAGTTTTATCCCAGTTAAACAGGAGACCGTCGAGAAGGCCTTCAGCAGGTTCCAACGCCACCTCGATAGTGTGGTTGAGGCCGACGGCGATTTCATTGATTAAAATGAATAGTACAAAATCTTTAGAGTTTACAACATTTAACTGGGATAAATATGTATAAATATACTCTGTGTTATTTTCTTTTATATAGAGGTGCAGGGGAATAGTCACTCCTCCCCCATCCCGTTCACTCGCAGGGCAGAAAGACATCCGGCCCAGGCATCGGCGAGTCAAAAGCGTAACCGCAACGTGGCACAACTCGGTGCCATGAAAGACCCTAAAGGTCAAAATGTAAGATCTCCCCCAGGAGAGTGATATCCAGTTTCACGTCAAACAAGAAATTGGAGACGTATTTTTCCCAATCTCGAAGGCTAACAAGGAGCAGATGTTTGACTTCTTTGGAAAAACCGTTTGGAAAAGAACTCTCCTGGGGCCGTCCTCAAGCCCCTTCCCCCCCTTACCACTCCCCCAGTTGGGTGAGGAGGTATAAATGAGGAACTCTGAAAAAAATCGAGGTAGTATACGTCAGTCTCTAGGTGACGAAGTCATCGGATCAAACCGAAATACCGAGACTGGAGAGGTAAAGTACTTGGCTCGCCAGACGAAGAAGTACCCTGCAAAAGAGGCAGGGCTACCTACCTTGAGGGGATAAGAAGAAGCTCATCATCGAGCTAGTCCCAGGTTATCAAACCAAACGATAAGTTAACTTTGGTAAGTTCAACTTACTCTCGTCAGAGAGACTCCTCATATCCTGGTGCACCTTAAACACCAGGGGTATTCCTCGTCCTTGAGGAATTAAGAAAAGAAGAAAAAAAAGGCTCCCCCCTCGAGCCCGTTACTCGGTGGCCACACCGAACTCCTAAGTTAACTTGGTTAGGAACCAAGTTCAAATTATTCTCGCCAGATAAATCACCCCTCCGTTATACTCGCCCTTGAAGAAGACTGGAACTATGAAGAAGCTCATCCTCGAGCTAGTTCCCGGTTATCAAACAGAACTTTAAGTAACTTATTTTCGCCAGAGAAACCCCCCTCCGTTATCCTCGCCCTTGAAGAAGATCCTCCCCGATTTCAGTCCTCGTCCATAAGGAAATAAGTAATGAAGGAGAAAAGCTCCTCCTCGAGCTCGTTACTCGCTGGTCACACCGCACTCCAAGTTAACTTGATTTAAGAACCAAGTTCGACTCACTCTCGCCAGAGAGACCACCACTGCCTAGGTGTTGCATAATGCACCGTATTTGTTCTCGTCCTGGAAGAACCCCCCCCCCCCCTCCGGAAGAACATGTGGACCCCCCAGCTGCTACCCTTGCCAAAACGACCGTGTAATTTTGCCCATCTACATCTGGACAGACGGCACGCGTCGTGAGTCAATAACATTTCTGAGGCCCTTTAAACTCCAGATGAGTCCGTAAGCCTAATTCTTATATTATTGTTGTGTGTGGAGAAATTAACCAATTTTGGGGGGTAAACTAATTTAATCAATTCTGGTTTATGATAATATTATTGCTGTAGTAATGTTTAGATGTTGTGTATTCAATGGTTAAAGTTAAAATATAAGTTTATTTTAGGATTATTTTGCGTTTCTCTTATATATCCTTACGTGTTTTGGAACGGCTCTGTTCTTTAAGATATCAAGATATTAAAATATATATTAGACACTCTTAGCACTCTTAGAATAGATCAAAAAGGAGGGGAATTCTACGACAATAGGATAGGCAACAAATTACCCGCCGAAGCAGGTAGGTTCCTTTGCAGTGACCATGAAAGGAGTAACGTCTCGCTTATATCCAATAAGTTCGTTTCTATTGCCACAAAAATTTATTAATTAGGAAAATGGAAATTGACATTCATTTTTCTAGTTCGTTCTCAATGTTCATGAGCAAATTCAGTGATCTATTCAGCAAGTAAAACTCGAAGTGGACGATTTAAATGTCGGTAGTTGCCGAAGAGAGCGATCTATTTCTGCCTGCTGAAAATAAAGAAAAATGGGAGGAAATACACATCTTTCTATCTACTGATTAATAGAAAATGAAATTAAAACCAAGAGTAAATTTCCTAGCAAAATATTGTGAGGGTATGGAACGTACATACTCGCATGCCTCCAGACAATCGTGGGAACGAAAGAAATTTGTCGTTTGAGTTGACCTTCTTCTACTCTCTCTTCCCCCACCCTCCCCCTACATTCTACCGCCCTCCTCCGCCTTCCCCTTGACCTAAGTCGTTAGCCGTGCAAACTTCCCCAACAGACGACAGGGAGTCTGACGAAAGAAGGCCTATCTCACAGAGAAGCCTAAATTTTATTTGCCTTCTTTATGATACCATGGAGATTGTCCAGAAGGCGCTGCGATAAGCGAATTGTCGTAAATAGAATCTCTCTCTCGATTTCACACAGTCCGCGGTATAAATGACAACGTAGTCCCTTCCTCTGGAGAAGTGTTCCAAACCTACTCGCGTGACCCTCACGTTAAACGAGAGTCGTTGCCGTAACGTATCGACTGCCAACGCGCAACTGAGTTAACTTGGTCGCTGTCTCAAAGTGTTCCTGAGGCAAATCTTGCCCCGTAGAGTCTGTGACTAGAAGAATACGCTCTGTTGCTCAACGTAACTTGAGAAGGAAAAAGGAACACCCATAAAATTACTGGAAGTTACTATCTGTTAGTGTCACATCCAGTTAGGGGTGAACTAACCGGAACTGCAGTCAGCAGCTTCGAACCCGTCGTCTTATCCCCCCTCTCCTTGAGAACTCGTGTTAACGCCACCCGAACCACCCCGTCTGGACCTGAGTAGTCGTCTCTCCAATCCATCACAATTAATGGTAATCTGTAACCCAGTGTCCCTCTATTCTTAAATTACCTATTTAATTAACAGTGATTGATACTCCCATTGAGTGATCATAAATCTAGACGCTTAACGTCAGGGTTATCCTCCCCTCCATTTTTAAAGAGATTCAAGTTGAGTCATTCCCTGATATTATTATTTATAGTTGCTTTTAACCCGGACTAATCCGTGTTTAATATTTAGTCCTTATTTACCTAAATGCCCGTTTAACTATTGCTTCTAATTATTATTTTGATGTAAAGTAAAGTTTATTTTTGTAGGTGTGTTTATTTGTGGCTCCTCTTTTTTGACGTACCCTTGGCAAGACTTTAATTAAAAATCCCTTCAGCTAATTTATTCAACCTGTATTATTGTCTTAAAATTTAACAATCACAAACCTCCCCCTAGTAACAAGTTGGACTTTTATAGTGAGAATCCTGGTCACGGCACAACCCGCCTCTAACCAGCTTTCGCACGTTCAGTAGGAATTAAAGCATATATATATATATATATATATATATATGATCGTAGATTCAGTCATAGGGTGTCAATACTATCGACTTAAACAAAAGCGGTGTGTCCAGATCAAGGACTAGAGCAATTCTACGACAAATATGAACTTGAGTATAGTGAATTCTTAATGATAAACAACTCGGTAATAATGCAAATTTATAAAATACTAAGAATATAACATAGGATAAAAGGTTATTGAAAAATATATTTTTTGTTATTCATATAAATAATAAAACAAACAATAGCGTCTCTCTCTCTCTCTCTCTCTCTCTCTCTCTCTCTCTCTCTCTCTCTCTCTTCTCTCTCTCTCTCTCTATCTCGGAAACCAAAACGTGCTTTTTCTTCCTGCCTTTTGTTGTTTTTTGGATTATCCATTTTTTTGCTTTGTTTCTCTTTTTAACCTAGCATAAACAATAGGCTAGTTCAGTTGAGGGGACTTTTGCCTATGCAAACCCGTGCTTTGTGAGCTCTTTAAAAAATGGCTAATGTTTTGACCAAAATCGCACAAAATATTCTTTGAAATTTGCTCCTGATAGTGGCTGATTTATTTCACAGAGCATCGGCGAAAAGAAAGTGATCAGAATACCAATATGTATTTGAGGATGGATGCGTCCTCAACTAGAGACCAATAATTATAAATGCAGCAATAAGAAGAAAAGAATATAATTATTTTAGAAAATTTAACAAAAGGTTAATAATAAGTATGCAGGCCCTTGTTAAGAATGATAAACACATATTGGGTGTAGAACTTCACCAATACCGGGTATTTCAAAAGTACTGTCACACTTGTTACAAGGGTCTCGAGAAAGAACATAATGATAGTTTTGATGCAGTTAGATAGGTTTTTATTGTTTAAAATAAAGATATGTGATTAATTTGTAATATTAATTAATGTGGCCACCCTCGGTGGCGAACACGCGCTCCAGGCAAGATCTGAAGGCCGCGCACCCGTTGCGAACTAAGTCTTTCTTCATGCCGGCTCGTCAAAGTGGCTGTGGTTGACATTGCAGCCTTGTCCTCGAGATGCGCCTACACTCTGTGGCGGCCAGAATTCATTTGACCACAAGTTTTTATTCGACCCCAACACCTCTTTCACGGTCGTGGCCATCTGAGCAGGAAAACCATTCCTGCTGAAAGACTTAATCCTCCTTCTTCGTGATCTTTCTCACCCAGGGAAGGACTTCCGAATGCTAAAATGTGCCTGTAGTCACCTATCTGTAGCCTGTAACTGGCCCCGAACCACACCGACGCCATCATCTCGCTATTCGAAGCCACAACACCGAGCATCATGATGGATGCCAGGGGCCCAATCGTGGACACATAGCGGACCTCGGAAACGTCTTGGTTGAATTTCACTAGGCAGTCGTTCTGCTTGTTGATGAGTGGATCTACTGTAAGGGTTTTTCATCAGAAAATAATGATAATTCGATTGCCATAACTCTTAAACCGTTGAGAAGTTTACAACAGCGCTCCCACCGTTTTTCTCGCATACGGTCGCCGCTGAGCAGAGGCCTCTTTACGCCCTTTAATTTCTTGTCGACATCCTCCTTGACAGCCCTGGATACTTTGTCAACCGAGATGTTCTTATTCTTCGCGAGTGCAGGCATTTTAAAGCTCGGATCACTTTTGAAAGCCTTTCTCACAGCCAAACGGATGACAACTTGAAATCTTCATGAACAAGGTCCATCTTTGAGATCTTTCTGTTCTTCGGCCTCTCCTTGACTCTGTGGACAATCATCTGGCTGTCGTTGAGCCACTGGCGATGTCAGACTTGTTGCGGCTCGCACGCAGGAAAACATAGATCTCATTTTTTTCACTTCCATCTCGACACACTTGCATACAAAAGAAAATATGTTTTAATGACACGAGCTGGAATATTAAAAATTTATGTATGTTTGATGAAAAGAATTTCTATCACATACGTTAACCTATCGAAAGATTAAAAAAAACGAGTTTAATCAAACTTTTGTAGTATTGTTAGGACTTGATTTTATTCTATTCTTAATTCAATCTTTGCCAGAGATCTCCAACGTTCGTCGATTTCCGTTCCAAAACATTTAAATCAGGGCTCTTCACATGCGAGTTTATCACTTAGATATTTTCAACATCCAAGAACTGCTTTACCGTGTTTTTGTGTAATGCAAGGCATTGTCCTGCATGAAAACAGGCTCATGTATTTACGATGTTCGGAAAGAAGGGATCGCCTGTACCTGAGGCAGATTCTCGTGTAACAAAACGTTTACTCTGATGCGTAAAAAGTGGAGTAGAAATAATCTAGCTCTTGAAAACCAGCAACTTTAAAATTTAAGCGTCGTTTTTGTCTATGTGAGTTTTAATCTTCTACTTCTATGGCACCTTACGTGATGCTATTTATAAGATCTAAGCAAACTTAATTTGTTTTCTTGGCTGAAAAACACTTTCACATTTTCAGCATTCCACAAATCATGATCAGTAGCGAAAGCCAACCTAGTCGGTTATTCTTTTTAATTAAAATGGGCTTCATAGCAGGGGAGTATGCTAGGGGTCATCCTTGTCTCAAAGATGCTAATTTGTCAGGCGAGACACATAAATCTTCATATTCTCGACAATCTACGTGAAATACTTTCTGCTGTGTAAAATTAATCCTTGATCGACATCCATTGCATTGTCTCTATTCTATTTAAGTGTTTTTTTCGAGGGGGACTAGGTTTCATTATCGACTAACATGACTAATTATCACAAGAAAGCTTTAATATGCGTGAAATCACGTGTTTATTCGATCACAATGCTTAGAAATGTCAGATATTGTCTTTCTCATCTTTTTCAAATGGTCAACTTTCTTTCTGAATGATGTATCGACCTTAATTCTTTTCATAATCCTGATAAAAGTGTACTATCATCATGGTGTTTATATACGAGGGTCGATCAATAAGTTTTGCGAATCGGTAGGGCAAAACAGAGGAAGGGAGATGGCTGTTTGTGGGGGTGTTAGGACAAGTTATGACAAGTCAGGACCTGTAGCCGTACGCTCCTGCCTCGTCTATTTAAGAAGCAGTAGCTAATCGCAGATCGTCAGTCACAAATTTTTCAACAATGGGGAAGGTTGAACACCGCGCAGTGAGGAAATTTTTTACCAAGGAAGGCAAGAATGCAAAATAGATCCATGAACGCATGGTTGCAGTGTACACTGACACCGCCCCTCTCTATGCAACCATTGCTCGCTGGAATAGGGAGTTCCACCATGGTCGTTAGTCCCTTGAAGATGACCCCCGTCCAGTCGCCCGTCAAGGAAGGAATGCATGGTCGCCGGTTTGGGGACGAGGAAGATGTCCAGCTCGCCGTCCAGGAGTGGATTGAACAGCAGTCGGGAGATTTCTGGTTGTCGGGAATTCGAAGCCTCAGGGACAAGCGGCGCAAGTGCATTGAAGTCGAGAGTAGTTATCTTCAAAAATAATAAAACACTTTTCCTCATATCTCGTTTCCTTATATCCGAATTGCAAAACTTATTGACCACCCTTGTACATACCTTAAGAATTTGTTTGTGTAAGCTGAAATGTAATCCTTTCCTAGTTTTGGACGCGTCCTGTCTTCAAATATACATTGTTTTCCTTATATCTATTATATATATATTTTATTTGTTCTTCCACAAATATAACTTTGACACTGTCAGAATTCTTTAAAAAGATATATGCATTTTTCATGGAAATTAAACGAGTATTCTCAAGAAAATGTAGATTTTAAAAATTTTGTGTTGTAGTTAGGTAAAATACAAATTTATTACTTAAATCCTAATGCACTATATAGGGGGAGAATATGAATGATCAATAAGTGAAGGTTATAATGCGTGAATGTAAATAGATTGTAAATGAGGGTCGTCAAATGCATCTTTACTTGAAAATAAATTGAAAAAAATATTCAGACATACCAATGTTTTACAATTTTTTGTATGTATTTGAAAGGCAGAGTGGTCGAGAGAGCTTCAAGTTTAACTCGTGTAAATGCTCATCCTTAAGGCTGAGAGCCTCTACTATGTTTGATTTGGCTAATTAAACCCAAATGAGACGCCCATTAAACCGATAAGCGAGACTCGAAAGTTAAAAAAATTGGATTATTTAGTTCTTTGAATTTAATTATGACTAAATGTTATTGGCAATCTATAAGTCAGGCTATCGAATACTTTTCATAAGAAAGATTTTTAAAGCTGCTATGAGCTTCGAGGCCTAAGATCCAAAAACTTGGCAGCTGCCAATATTTCATTGGTTTAGATAGAGAAGATGCTTTTAGGTAAGATTTGTTTAGTTATGCGCTAAAAACCTATTAATATGACAATATTTTCCACACTGAAACCATTATCACTACAAAACTGCTTAAGAGTCTGAAATTCATCGTGTAAGACATGATAAAAAGACCGAGAATATGTGAATCGCATTACTTTTTAAAAAAAAAGAACTAATAAAAATGTACCAAATCCCGTATGATTTGTTTGGAGATAAAATGAGATCAAGTAGGACTCTACAAACGCCTGAATTTTACATTTAAATGGGAAAGGGAGGCGTTTTATTCGTGTTCACCTGTGAATTTAATGTTATGGTATTGGTCGTTAAGATAATGTACAAATTCAAAAGGAGAATCGGGAAAGCGAAATATAAGGAAGCAATTGTTTACATGATGCCGATATTATAGTAATGCAAATTTTGAGGGACTTTGTTTAAGCATAGGTAAGTCTGAAAGGTAATCCATTCTAATCACTTCCTTATAGAAAGTGTAGTGATCAGTAAGAGAGCGCTTCCCTTCCCTATTTAAACATCTTTTAACCCATTGTAGAACTCCTTTATACTTTGTTGTGTAGTATACTTCAAAATCAAAGTTAGAGAATTAGGAAAAAAACACAGGACATCAAATAAGAAATGAGATTTAAGGTCACTTCTATTGTAAAGGTTGTTAAAGGAGTATGTGTGCGTGTCTTTGTTTATTTGAGTTTGTAATGTGATCGCGTAGGCAGACTCAGTATCGAGGAAAAGAAAAGACACCCGCAGCCTCCTACTTAGATTATGATCCTTTTCAGCGGATGCGGATGCGAATGCAGATGCGGCATCGAGTGAGATGGAGTCCCCGGTGGGACGACTGGGCAAAATTACCAACATGGGACATAGTGAGTATATAGACAATAAAAATCTAGAGTGTGGATTTCATAGGTGGTAATTAATAACCAATTGGATCTTATTTCCCAAGAGCTTTCTTCAGCTTCTTTTCGTGTAGTTTCAATCCCCAACAAACAGACCCACTTTACGCTAACCCTAATTCTTAAAACATTACCTTATCAAGTGATTATTAAATAGTTCTTAAACTCATTTATGTGGGTTTCATTGGCAATGTTTCCCGCATACCAGCTTAATAATGAAATCAAAATAATTTTTTAACTTTAATACATTAGAAATATTTTAGTATTTTAAAATTGTGAATAACAATATCTCACTCATTATTCTATTATAATTTTTTGCTATGATTTGGGATTCGTGTAGTATCTATTCAGGGATAGAAATCGGAGCACTGTATATTATGTCCATTTACCATTATATGAATAAGAACAGGAAAAATACTCATTTTGAGTAGTTAGTCTCATCAATTTGCCCCAGTTCGAAGAGAGGACACATGTGTTTGCCGAGCTCAAGTTGTACATCCTATCATCATCGGCCCCAATTCGCTTGCTGGGCTCGAGATAAGAATACTGGGCTCAATCTTCAATGACCCAATCCTATCTCCAAACTTGGGCAAGAAAGCTGATATAGCAGGTTATCTTTTATTAATTTGTACGACACCTATTTTGCAGCCTCACGCAGCCTCACGTGAGGCACATAAACTGGCATCGTACAAATTATCAAAAAATAACGCTTTCTTACCCAAGTTAAGACAAATGGCATTTAATGCGATTCTCACCTATTTTTAATTTATCACAAAGAATTTCTGTTAACATAAAGGCGAATAAATAATGGAGGAATAATTCTCCTTTCTTGTCACCAGGGAGGAAGGCTTTCTTCTATCTTTTGTTCTTACTGATAATCTATTAACACATCTTTATTGGTCATATTACGTCAGTCTAAAATTTTTGGCGATTTAAAATATATAGTTTGAATAAGAGAATAAAAAAGAATCATCGGCCAATTATGTGATTGCCCTAATTTTTAAAAGCATTATCCATCTTTAACCAATTTTTAAATGCCCTCAGCGGGTAATAAGACTTGATTTCAAACAATTTTTTAAATTAAAATTACTGGAGAGAGGTTAGGTAATGCAGTAGGATCAGTTATGAGGATCCAATTTACCATGAATTGTAGGAGTGCAAGTGGAGATAAGATTTGCCGTTATCCTGATACAACAGAACTAAATGTTAGTTCACAAGGGATGGATGGGAGTTCTTTGTAAGAGTTATGTATATAGTGTGGCAAGTTGAGTGTGGTAAAGTTTGTATTTATTTTCTGGTTTAATTTAATGTCAATTTTCAGTTAACCCTATTATTTTCATCTTCTTATCGTCTCTCTCTCTTCCGATGGTATCTTCCTCGTCCCTATATTGTCTCTTTTTTTATTCTTATAATTGTCCTTTCCTGTTCTATATATTGTCCCATCTTACAATTATCTTTTTATTCTCTTTATATTGTCACTACTTCTTCCGATTATCTCTTCCTCTTCTTCCTATTTTGGATTCACTTTTCATTACCTACAATATTATGCTAAGAAAACATTTATGATCATAAATGGTTAGAAGAACGAGCATATATTTATTATTTGGCTTCCTAGTTGAAAAGAGGTTCAACAATCCCTCCAAGGAATTGGGTTCGATTCCCAACAAAAGCAGACACCTAAAGTTTTGCCACTCTGTATAAGGAAACCACAGTTAGTGCTGCACCGACTATGAGTGGTAGGAAGATCCATCCACAAAACTACCTTATCACACAGAGATAATCCCAACATCGCTGAGTCTCCCATGCATCCCTTGCTACGCGCAACATGGCACTTTTCCTTCAAAGGAACAAACCGTAGTGATTTTTCGATCCACCCCTCCTCAACGTGCAAGGAATGCCTCACCTTTTTTTTCACGAATACCTATACTTGCTGTTTTGTGGCAAAATACAGCACTACCTCTTTTTCTGCCCCAAAAGCCAATGAGGACTAAACACTTTTGGCTTGTTTTGTCTTGGGAATTTTCAGCGATTCTCATTCAGATTTTGGTCATTTTCATTATTTAGTGGGGTTGGTATTTCGTCCACAATGAAATTGAAAGGACAGGCTATTAATTCTTGTTGAAATCTAGCAATCATGTTGAATACCATCTTAATCTCATACATGTACTGAAGAAGAAAAAAAAACAATTTAACGGCTGGTAAATGTCACCGGGGCCAATCAGGTGTCTTTCTAGTTTGTAATAAATCGCCCCAAAGTTATCACAAATACAGACCATCAATAAATTAATCATGCAACTAATTATATATATATATATATATATATATATATATATATATATATATATATATATATATATACATATATATATATATACATATATATATATATATATATATATATATATATATATATATATATATATAGAGAGAGAGAGAGAGAGAGAGAGACCTTTCGGCAACGAGGTTGAAGAGAGAAAATAATAGTAGGTGTTATAAGAATGTGTGGAAATTGGAATATGTGTAAAGGGACTGAGGGATAGTGATAGATGTATACTAGTTTCGAGAATAGATTATATTTTCACTTATTCCTTATTCAATTTCCATTCCTCTTTATTTGCATTTAAATAAATTTTCCACCTCTTTTAGCCTCTATATAAGCACTTTTATTTACTTCCTCATCCTCCTCTTTGTTTACCAGTTTTGCCATTGTACTGCCGTTGCTTTATAGCATTGATTTATACATACAATGTACCTGGTTTTCCACCTATTTTCCCTCTACTGCTCGGCAATTGACGTTTTATCTCAGCTCAGTCTCTTAATCTCTGCTTATCCTCCCAACCATTTTTTAACTCATCTTCATTTTTACTCCATATCTTCTTCGCCTTTTCCTGTAAACCACATTGAATGGTTTTAATTACACTACTGTCTGACCATCCTCCTGTCTCCTCATTTCTCTTCTCCTTATGCCTGTAATCTATCAGATAGTTTGGATTTGCGCCATTTTATATGGATTTGAATCATTACACTCTTCGTGTTAATATGAAGCGGAACAGTCAGGTACAGGGAGGTGGCCCTAGCTATCGCCAGGAAAAGTTTCCTTTTATGTCGAGACAACAGTCCTGTGAGCCTTACTAGGTGCTCCTAATTCACTTGACTATTCTCATTATTTCAGCTTTATGTATCTTGTACCCGGTTTTTGACAACTTTAGTGCAAATACCCTCATATCTTTTCATACTCATATTTCTTGCCCTCAACATTACTCTAATCTACTTTTTTCAGTTGATGAGTATCCGTTCGAACTTATCTCTGTTTGTTTTTATTTTACATTTCCTTTCATATATATTTATTATTTAAGTTCAGTATCTTCTTGGCGGCGCTCTTAGCCGTATTTCTAGCTGTTCTTGTCGAAGTTGCGAAAATTTAGGTATAGTAGTCCGCGAATTATATCTAAGTAGTTTTTGGCTTAGCGAGAATTACATATCGTTAGTATAAATGGCTTAGTGGACAGGGAACAGACACCCCTCTTGTGGAAGGCCCCTTATTGGTTGTGAATAGGGGACTTTCATAACAGCCGATCGCCCCTGATGAAGCTGCACAGCATTCTGATCAACCTTTCCCCCAGTTTAATCTCGACCATTTAATACTTGAGCCAATCGCTCCACACTTTCTAAAACGCCTCCTGCACATCTTTCGACCTTAGGTCAACCATTTTTCTCTCACTTTTAGCTTGTTCCAGCCTTTCCGTTATCAATGTCAGAGCTATCTTTGTTGTTTTCTTTCTTCTAAATTTGTATTGTTGAGGATTGCAGTTGCAATTAGTTCCTATATGCTCCACTAATTACCTGTATACAATTTTTATAACACCTTGGCAAGAAAATTGAGGAGCGTGATTGGTCTGTAACCGTTTATCACTGTTTGTGCCTATTCTGGTTTAGGGTCAAATACATATCATCGTACAACTTTAAGTTTATCCAAGAAGTTGCCAACACACATTAAATATTCCAAGCAACCCCTCGCATATGTTACTCAGGATCTTAATCATGCTAAGCCTCATCAATTCTGAGGGCCCTTGGGCTTTCTGTTTGGAGGCTTGGAATAACGCCAGAGCTCAATCACGGTCGGAATACTCTTTTCTAATTCATCAATTTTCTTTCACAAGTGTGTAGATTCTCCCGATATTATGGTCCATCGGTGTCCTATTTTGTCCCCGAGACAGTTTGCTCTCAGCTCGCTTGAACGAACTCATCAGAGCTCGAGACACTCCGACAGCACGCACTTGCTAACTACCGAAGCATGCGCAAGGGTTTCCGAAGAAACTAACCCGCATGGTAATCAGAGAGCCACCATCTTCATCGTTTGCCTCCGACACCTCTTCTCACCTGCGATCATCATCCTCAATCTAATCCCACCACCAACCCATCACATAATAATATTTTTCATCTGGTCTTCATATTTTAATGTCTTGCTAAATTCAAGACCTACCATGACCCAGACACACATAACCTGGTTAGGGAAGCTGCCACTCAAAGCCTAGTTCAAACTATGCCTTTCGTTTTGAAAAGGAATAATTTAAGGGTCCATGGAAAACAAGTTTGAAGACGACCCCACTGCGAACTACAGGGTCATAGGAATCTTGGACATTGGGATTTCAATGCAACCTCTCTAATGTTGCAAAAGAACAACAGGATGGCAGGTAAAGACCAAAGTGACACATGGAGTCGTCTCTATGCACAGGTGGAGAAGTAAAAAATAGCCAAATTCCCGTTTTGGTGGCATCCCGGGTGGTTAAGGTTGAATCGAGCACCATCCAGCAAAAAATCCGTCATGAGTCATTCCTCCTAGGATCACACCCAGGCACATTCATCCATTCATCCCATCAACTCACCCGTGGCAGATACCTGTTACTGGACACAAAACGTCCAAATAGTGGCAGATGAAAATCATCCCTTATCAAAAGGAAAAACAACCAACCAATACCTTTTCCCAGGCAGAAAATATACAGGTCGGAAATTCAATCAAACCCTCCATTGACAAGAAGAGTATGAAAGGAACTGGGGAATAAGCCTCCCCTCGGCCTAATGGAAAACACGGAGGGCGACAAGAGGGTCCAGCTCATGATCTTTGTGGACACACTCAAAAAGACAGAGAGAAGAGAATTCACATAATTTTCGAAGAGATTAGAGTCATAGTACTAAAACTGAAAGATCAGTACAATGGCTTTCTGTAACACGGAAAAGGACCTTGATAAAGTGTAAAAAACTAAAGAAAATTGAATTTCCTGCTTGGACACTTGCTGCCGTAACCACCAAAATATCAGTCATTTGCAGGCCTCTCGACTAAAGGATCGGGAAGCATTCCACGGAATAAATAAAACAAATAGAAAAGAATTAAGCCTGGTCCAAAGTCGAGGATATTGTCAAGTTCTGAAAACAATGCGGAGAAGAACACACCCACGTATTCAAGGTCATTTTAAAAGAAACACAAATGGCAACAAAAGCTACGGAGCAAGAACTCTTGCCATTTTTAACCAAAATTGCACCAGAAGAGATAGAGAAGGAAACCTTCATCTCTGTCCAGGTCTACTTCAAATAAAATTAATCTACCAAAGCTAGCAAATGAAAAGGGAAAGAAAGATGGCCAAGAATGCTACTGAGAGATATATTAGAAAAATTTACGGACTCTACCTTACTACCACCAATCACCAAGCAATCAGATATAGTCGAAAGTGTTACCAAGAAAAAATTCAAATGTGACGATGACTCGGACTATGATCAAACTGAGAAGAGCAATGCTCCTAAACAAGGGATCATTGAAATCTCAGCGAACTTATATATCAACCTACTCACTGATCAATTCAAGAACAAACCGTTAGGTTACATAGGTCACCTGCTAAATCGGACAAGAACAGATCATATAAGTCTACAATACAATAAGCTCGATCAAAACGTACATAACCTAAATAGTCTCAAAATATTCTTCGCTTGAACGTCAACGGATGGAGAACCAAGAAACTCATATTTAGCAATATCATAACTAAAATAGACCTAGATATCGTAATAATAACCAAACACAGGATTGATATACACGAAAAAAACAAAGAAATCACCAACTACATAATAATAGCAACAAACCTTACGAAAACACATTATAAAGGAAGAGCCATGAGGATCAGAAGAGGATCACTTTCCCCGAAATAAACGACCTGAAAGAATCATATTTGGTTATCAAGTTAAAAATGACAACTAGAGATGTAGTAATAGTCAGAGCTTGGATTTCTTGCAAGGGGTTTTCAGTACAAACACCAAGATATACGAGTGTAATCATATCTCTATATATAAGTTTAGTTAGACCACACCTGGAATACGCGATACAATTTCGGTCACATGTAAACATCAATAAAATGGAAAGAATTCATCGACTGGCGACTAAACGAATCTCCTCAATTAGGAATAAGTCATATATCGAGAGATTAAATATATTAAAACCAGGCAATGGCTTCACCACTCCCCCTTACGAGAGGGAGCTTGCGCTTGGCTACTAAGATTAAAATTTAAAATCTCTATAAAAGCATGCATAGTTAAATTTTTATAAATTTTTATAAATTATAATAATTTCAAAAAGGAATTCTAAACTAAATTTCCCCTCCTTCAAAGTAATGCATTGCTAAAATATACTTATAGAAGAAGAAGATATATAAAAATAAATATCTCTATATATAAGTTTAGTTAGACCACACCTGGAATACGCGATACAATTTCGGTCACATGTAAACATCAATAAAATGGAAAGAATTCATCGACTGGCGACTAAACGAATCTCCTCAATTAGGAATAAGTCATATATCGAGAGATTAAATATATTAAAACCAGGCAATGGCTTCACTACTCCCCCTTACGAGAGGGAGCTTGCGCTTGGCTACTAAGATTAAAATTTAAAATCTCTATAAAAGCATGCATAGTTAAATTTTTATAAATTTTTATAAATTATAATAATTTCAAAAAGGAATTCTAAACTAAATTTCCCCTCCTTCAAAGTAATGCATTGCTAAAATATACTTATAGAAGAAGAAGATATATAAAAATAAATTTTCTGAACTGCACAATTTGTAATTATTTGGGTTTTAAAAAATTCACGAAATTTCGTTACTTATATTTATTTCTGACCTCCACCACTTTGTTTTTTGATATTATAAAAGAATTATTAGAAATAACTTTGATAAAAAAACATAAGTCATAACTAAACTAAGATGAAATTATTATTTCAATACTCAAAAAAATCCCCTTCTTAAATTATAGAGTTAGTGAAAACACATGTCATAACCAAAATAAGATGAAATTATTATTCAAATACTTAAAAAAATCCCATTCTTAAATTATAGCGTTAGTGATGATGATGATGATGATGAAGTGACGACCAACTCTCGAAACTATACGATTGCGAGGCGAGCTTATCGAAGTATTTAAAATTCTAAATAAATGTGGAAACGTAAATTATGAAAAATATTTTTAAGTACGGTTTTAAACGGTTTTAAACTGAAAGGACGGAGGTTTCAAAGGAACATAGATAAAAAAATATTCACCTTTAAAACCAACGATAAATGGAACAGACTCCCCTGGAAGGTAGTAAATTCTAGTAGTGGGAATAGTTTTAAAAACCAAATTGACAGTTATTTTACGAATAATAATATTGTTTAAATACGAAGCGCTGAAGTATAAAAGCACCGGTAACAATCGTGCGTGTTCTCAGCGAGCTCTCTATTCAGTGAAGTTTCTTGATTTGTTTGGGTTTTCGGTGTAATATATTTAATTTCAGAAACATTGAAGGGTAGGGCAAAATACTTAAGGAATTTTTTAATTATATTTCAAATTAAATCGTAAAATAGCTCCCCTTTGTTTACGTTTCAGAGCGGCCTAATTTTATCCTTCTTTTGTTTACACTTTTCTTGATTGCTAAATTAAAGGGTTTTGAACAGTTTTCTCAGTATGGTTATCGCTTTAGGTGAAGTGAGTATGCCCTTTGATGCAAGTAGTGTGTATTTAGCTTGTGATACTTGTGGTGTTGAAAGAAAAGCAAATTTATCTGAATCCGAATGCCCCCTGTGTTATGACTCGTGTGAATATGGCTTTGGTAGAGGAGGTTAATCGGTTGCATGATGAATGTAAGAGATTAATGATTTGGTGGTTGTAGTGAGAAGGATGCGGGTGTACGCATAAGGAATGTGGCTGGGACCAGGCGGGTGGAAGATAGGCCTAGTAGACTAGGGACTGTAGAAAAGATTTGATGCCTTGAGAGAGAAAGAGGTTGAAAAGGATTTGTCTGATGTGATTGTAGCAGAAAGTGGAATAAGAGGTAATTTGAATGAGAACGGGATGGAGGATAAGGCTATTCCTAGGGGAACTAGGAATATGACTGAAGTGTTGTGATGGGTGACTCTCATATTAGATATTCGGATAGGAAGTTAAGTGCGAGCAAATGTAAGGGACTGAGAGTTTGTTTGCCGGGTGCTGGTGTAAATGATGTGTCTGAGAGGTATGATATTCTGGTGTCTGGATGTAAGAGAGATGCAGTTGTGATTAGGTATGTCGGAGTATGTAAATGATGTAAATAAGGTGGTTTCATGTGACTAACGACAGATGTACAAGGAGTTAGTTGAAAGGATGAGTGAAAGTAGAGTTAAAGGCGTTGTTTCAGGTTTGCTCCCTAGATTGAATGTGGGGATGGAATGGTTGTCTCCTGCAATTGCACTGAATTAGTATGTGAATGGCCTGTGTGAGGAGTCAGGATTAGTGTGGGTAGATGCATGGAAGGGCTTTTTGTGGAATAAGGCATCGGATCGACTCTATCAAAGCCAGGCTGGAGATGCAGTATTGTGTCAGGCGTTAAATTCTTTCATGAGGTCTATACTTGCGCGAAATTTGTTACTGATAGGGTCAGCGATATACAAGAGTGCAGGGTGGGGCAGAGAAAGGAAAGAGATGCAGAGGAGAGAGAGCGGAAGATATACGGGCCAAAAGAGGTGCTCTAGGGATAAGAGGGCTGAGTTGTCTCTATAACAATTCTCGTAGTCTTAGAATTAGGAAGGATGAGTTATTTAGTTATATTATTAATGAAAATATAGATATAATATGTTTAATAAAATCATGGGCTAACGAAAGAAAATTTAATATCCATGTGAGTGAATTTGAACTAGAGGGTTATGATATTTACCCTTAGTCAAAGGAGAGATAGTCTTAGGGGCGGGTTGAGAATTTATATCAGAAAGAGCATTGCTCAAAATCTAAATAATTCAATAAAGCAGAAAGAAGATGAGTCAGTGTCAGTCAGTATAAATAGGATAATACACTTAGAAGCCTTATACAAATCAACAGGACAGACTGATTGTATTGATGAGTTAACGATCAAGGAAATATATAAATGATGTGAAGTAGATACAGTTACTTTTGGTGACTTTAATTTAAATTCAGTGAACTGGGAAAATAATATAGGAAAGAATAAAGCAAGTTTAAGTTTATTGTATGTTTTGAGGATAATCTTTTGACTTAATTTGTTAATAAGCAAACAAGAAGTGGCAATATATTAGATCTGGTTCTTTCAAATGATGATCACTTGGTTAAGAAATTGACTGTAGGAAAAGCATTAAAAAATAGTGATCATCAGATGGTTCTTATTAACTTGGAAATAGTAAAACGTAGAAGAGCAACAAACTCCACAAAAACTTATATATAGGGGCATTTACGATAAATTAGGCAACTTGCTAAATAAGATCAAGTGGGATACAGAATTCAGTGGAAAAAATACTTATAAGTAATGGGACACTTTTAATACTATATTGAACATAGTCCAGGAGCAGTGTATTCCAATGAAAGCTATTATGAAGCCATTTAGTTAGGGAAATTTCAGAGAAGAAAAGGGCATACCAGAGATTACACGGAAAAAGTACTTTTGACAATTTAAATCATTATAAGTCGACCAGAAATGAACTAAGTAATATTATTAAGAAGGGCAAAGGGGTGGCAGAAATTCATTTAGCTCGAAATAATAATAAAGATCCAAGAAAATTCTTTACCTATTATAAAATCAATAACGAATCTAACAATGATAAAATAGAGCCTATTAAATATGAAGGGGTTTTAAAAGAATCTGATTAAGAAATAGTAGAGGTACTAAGTGATCATTTCCTTCAGTATTTACGGAAGAGAATCCAGATAGATTAATTGATGATAATTTTAGGTCAAGGGAAGTAGTGTTGAATACCATTAGTGTGAAAAGGGGAATATTGAGTTAAATTCTAGTAAGGCAGCTAGCACAGACAACATTTATTTTTAGGTTACTCCAAAAAGTTGTAGATACGAGTAGTATTGCAGGAGCTCTTGAGAAGATATATATTAAAACACTAGAGTCTGGAGAAATACCTAATGATTGGAAATTAGCGAATGTAGCACCTATTTTTAAGAAGGGAAGTAAAGAGGACTCGAATAACTTTAGACCGGTAAGCTTAACTTCTATATTTTTTGTAAAATTCTTGAGAAGATAGTTAAGAAGGGAATTTCTGATCATCTAGGGACATGTTTCTGGAGGCTGTACCCAAAATAGCGAAAGGTCTGACAGGGGCGGATCTTTTAGTGACGGAAACGTGCACGATAGAAGTCTGGGGTCATATTTACGGCAGCTAAGAGTTCAGACTTGAGAGTAGAGTAGTCCACAGTGGACTCTGAGGGAGGGTAAAGGAATATATCTTTTAACTGTGAGTTTAGGAGGGGGAGCAATTTGGCGATACCATCTACCTCGATATTCTAATTGTTGATTTCAAAAATCCTCTTGAAATGCGTAAGATATGATCCAAAATTTTCTCCTTCTTTAAAGAGGGGTAATCTTACTGACGGGGACTGTGGATTTTCGGTCCGGGAGTTAACTGACATTAACTCTAATTGATTACGGCTTAATTCCAGTTCATGCTGCCGTATTTTCTCACGCTCTCCCATTTCTGCTACTCTTAGTTCGTTTGCATGCGCTCTTTGTTCTTGTTTCTTCGCTCTTTTCTCTTCTCTTTAATTTCTCTCTTCCTCCTGAAAATTAGTTAATAATTCTCAGCCCGACAAGCCCAGCGACACTCCTTGACACTTGAAACGGTCAAACGAAGAAGACATCTTGTTGGCTTACTATGGGGAACGTAACACGCGAACGGGGCTATTGAAGTTATGAAATTACTTGGAATTATACGAGTACGTGAAGCCTAACTTTTTCCCCAAATAAATAATAAAAAATGATCACACTGAAAGAAGACTAAAACTCTTCCTTCACGGTTAGGATGGGTCAATCCTTCTAATTCGGCTGGGGGATTAACTCAAATATTCTGGTAAATGGAATACACAAACACAAAGTACGGGTCCCAACTAATAATCTAAATTTTAAATATTTAATACATTAAAGTTCCACTGATTTAGAACTAACTTAAAGGTACTTCGGTAAAAATAGAAAAATAAAACAAACTTCAATAACGAGAGGGAACTACTAAAACTCAAAGGGGATGTAAATCAACTCATCTGATTTACTATGTAATAGACCTTACACACTTGACACCAGTTTTTATAATATAGAAGTAATATATAATATATGTCCTGGTACAACCACTCTATACCATAAACTACTCCTATATTATATGGGGGGGGGGGTGACTTAATCACCTACTGCAAAGCGAACCATTGAAGGACTGTTCGCAGGGATTGACGACCGACTAGGAGGTCACACTTAAGGCCTTGGGTTTCAAATCCTTAATAATCAAACAGAGTGCATAAATGGCTGGCAAGATTTACTTTAATAGGCCGAGAGTATCGTTCAAGTTTGGTTAGTGATGAAACAACAAAATATATGTTTATTTACACAGATCAAAATAATAATAATAATAGGAAAACTATAGATATTTAAATTAAAATAGTCTCTTGATAATTATTATGAGGAGGGATTCTCAAATGGGATTAATTGATTAATGTTACTAGGCTCAGATCAAAAGGGGGAACTTGACAATACTAATAGTGGAGGTGCTTTCAGTCTTACGGGTCGATGACTCCGAGGAAGGTCCTTCTTGCGATCAGGTGAGTGGGGCAATATCCGATAAGGCAAGTGGGGCACAATCCGAATGAGGCAGGTGGGGCATGATCCGAACCAACCTTCCGATGAAGCTAGCTAAACTTCAAAGATGACGTTCGACGGGGAATGTGGTAATTCCATTGGAAGAGGAATCTTCTTTTCCTCAAAGGTAATCGATGGAGATTTTCTTCGGTTCGATTAAACGAAGGGAGACTGTTGCGAAAATTCAAAGGCTTGCCGTTCACAGAAGCTACCAATTGACTAGGATAGAATCACGCTGAGAAAGTCTGCTGTCTGATGAACGCTCACGGGACGAGACGATAATGGCGGCCTTTAGGCGCGGGCTGCACTCTTCGAATTTTAGAATTACCCGATTCTGAGGAGGAAGAAGGAATTTGAATAAAGGAGTCACAAGCTTCAGACATCTTAATCCAGAGGCGGAGTCGATTCATCATTTAGCAGTGAGGTGCGAAACAGAGCGGCTCTTTCTCGCTTCGTCACCGGAGGTGGGGAGAGGCTTGGGATGAGTTCTCATGATTGAGAAATATTTTTTTCCAATGCGCTCAGAAGTCGAAATTCGTCAATGTTCGAACCTGAAATGACTTCGTGCAGTTGGTCTCCAATACAGGGGGGGGAAGAGGTTGTTCTTTTACAATGGATATGTGGGAAAGTTTGAATTCGATAAATGAAAGACAGGAAATCAAAGAAAGTGATTTAAATACGTTGCTAGCTTGGACTCAGAAATGGCAAATGACTTGTAAACTTTAAAAAAATGCAAAGTTTTAAACATAGGAAGGGATATTAGGGAATTTAGCTATGAAATGGATGGGCATTGGCTGATTTCAGTTAAGGATGAGAGGTACTTAGGCTTAGTAGTAGATAGGTCACTGAAGTGTTCAAGGCAGTGTATTGAGGCATAAAATAGAACAAATAGGGGGCTAGAATACATTAAACGCAATATTAGCTCCAGGAGTAAGGAAGTTATCCTTAAACTCTACGACTCTTATGTCAGGCCACATTTAGATTACTGTATACCAGCATTGTTACTACATTTTAGAAATTATATTGACCTGCTAGAGTTATTACAGAGAAGGGCAACAAAAATAATACCTTCCCTGAAGCACCTGAAATTTGAACATAGACTTAGGGTAATAAATATGTTTTCATTTGAAAGAAGGTGTGTAAGGTGAGATATGATTGAGGTTTAAAAAATATTTTCTGGGATGGATAAATTGGATTGTAGCAAGTTATTTGAGTTGGAAGGTAGTAATAGGAGTAGGGGTGACCACTTCAAAATTGAAAAAAAACAGAGGTGTAGGTTGGATGTAAGAAAATATTTTTTCACCAACAGAGTGGTTGATTACTGGAATAGTTTGTCACCAATGACGGTAGAGAGTCCAAATTTGAATGTTTTCAAGCGCAGATTTGATGATTATACGGGGACGGGAGTTTTATTTTTGCGGGAAGGCTGGGGAGGGGTTATTCTGTACTCATTTTCTGCGGATGCAGTTTTGTATTATTGTTTATTATGGGTGATTTAGCATTAGACGAGCCTTGATGATGATGCACTTTGCTTTTGATGCATTCTTGTGGATGGTTTAAATTGTATATTGTAGATGCATGTTCTCACACAATCCTATAGTGTGTTTAAATTGTATATTCTAGATGTATGATCTGACCCATTCCTATGGATGCATTTTTGAGCGGGTTTTGACAGATGCGGATGACCTTTGATAGGCTCTTGTGGCTTTTGTCATCCGTAAAATTATGTTATGTTTTGTTAAATATCACATGAGTAAGCATCTTAACACTGTCCAAAAGAGGACTTATCAAATAAGTTTAGAATGAGACTGGCCTCTGAGTGGACTAAGTAGTCCTTGCTATCTCCCTGCTATCTCGCCCATACAAATCGAAGTACCCAAAATAAAGCACTATCCAGGAACATTTGGATGCCTACAAAGCGCACCCTATTGAATATAACAGCGCTTTCCTTGATGACAGCCCCCTAGTAGAAATAGATTCTTACCTAAGAAATATCTCAAACTTAATTATAGAAGCTGATTCACTATATGCACCTAACACAAATTATAATACAATCCCAGCCCCTTCATGGACCGAAGATATAAAATCAAAATGCAAGATATCTACACCAATTTCGAGGAAATCAATCAATATGAAAACAACAGGGATAGTCTGTAAGCCTAATAAATTTACGAACACAAGTAACCGAGCTCATAAGTAGAAATACTCACACAGCCTGGAACAATTTAATCGAAAAAATGCATATTCAGAGGGACCTTAGAAGGTGCATTTACAGTGGGAAGAATTAAGTATTCGTACACCTTCAAAATTCAATTTTAAGAGATTTCCCCCAAAGCTTCTCGTGTAAGACTAAGGAAGGTTAGAGCTGCCCTTATCACGATCTGTAAGAAAATTCAAGATTACCTAGTAGCGGCAGGAACGTCGGTCACAAAGCGAACTATCAGTAATGAATTTTCCGGGCATGACTACAAGTCTCACAGGCCAAGGAAGACACCTCTGCTGCTGAAGAGATACAGAACTTCAAGATTGGAGTTCACCCTTGAGCATTCGGAAGAACCTGTTGTGTGCTGGGATAATATCCTGTGGTCAGACGGGACAAAAATAAAATTGATTGGCCGTAACGATGGCCGTCCTGTCTAGAAGTAAGTTGACAGTGCGTACGACCCTGAGAACACCATCCCTACCGTGGAGTTGTTGGAGGTAGCATCATGATGTGGGTTTTTTTCTCATCTAGGGGTACCGTCACTATCCACATCATAGATGAGACCATGATTTTGGCAATCTACAGAGATAATTTAGAAGAACATTTGTTCGTTTCTATAGATAAGCTTGAACGTGGAAAGGGCTTAATCTTTTAACAAGATGATGATCTGAAGCATACTGCCAAATCTACTCGCGAATGGTTCCTTAAAAACAATGTAAATGTTCTATAGTGGCCTAGTCAGTCGCCAAATTTGAACCAAATAGAGAACTTGTGGCAAACATTGAAGAGCAAGATTCATTTGGGGGGTCCCAAGAACATCAACGAATTTGGAGATAATTTGGAAAGAAAAATGGATCGAAATGCCATAGAAATGTTGCAGGCCCTAATGCAGAACTACAGGTGGTGTAATCCAACAAAGATTACCTTAATAAGTATTAATCACCAAATATCGATTTGTGCGTTATTTGAATATCATTTCTGTTTCATGCCTTTTTGTACAGAGATCGTTTAACTTTATATTAATATTCTTCTATTGTATAAATCTCATGAAGTTTGATAAGTTATAATTCTATTAAAATTGAATTTTGAAGGTGTACGAATACTTATTTCTTCC
The DNA here is from genome assembly GCA_963969495.1 of Ceratothoa steindachneri. NCBI lineage: Eukaryota > Metazoa > Arthropoda > Malacostraca > Isopoda > Cymothoidae > Ceratothoa > Ceratothoa steindachneri. The sequence goes on from OZ018324.1 coordinate 25,133,437, forward strand.
CACTGAAAACGAAGGAGAGTTGATGATAAACCCCGACAGAGAGATCGTATATCATTATCCGAAGAACGGGTTGAGGATCTTCTACTTCACTCAGGAGAAAAGCTATAAATGCTAGGTGGCTTTCGACTAATGAGTAATAAAACAAATAGAAGTAAGGGAGCTCAAACTCCTACCTGACACACTACTAGATGAAACCTGCGAGCAAAATAACGAAGAAAGGCCCTGCACTCTACAAGAATTCAAAACAGGTCTGTCATCATCCAACTAAAGATGCCCAGAGATTATTTGAATCACTCAGCACCACTCCACAAACGAGCCTGACAATCTACAAGCATCATTACTTTAAAATCTTCAACGCATGCCTAAACAGAGAGCACTTTCCCCCTGCGTTAAAACAGCGAGAATTGTATTGCTTTCAAAACCCGGAAAGCCAAAACCCAAAGGACCGTTCAAAAAATACCGACGGATTTCACTGTTGCAGTTAAATGGAAGGGTGCTCAAAATACTTCTTAATTAGAGCCTTAGAAATTTCTTGGAAGATAAGATTACAAAGAACAATCAACATGTATTTAGAAAACATCGAAGAACCGAGCCAGCACTAGCACTGATCACGGAAAAGCTTGCCTTCGAACTGCCAAGAGGAAACATAAGGGAATTAAGACTCCGCGATGTTGCCAAGGATTTCGATAAGGTATAAGTCCCACGACTAAAGCTAAAACTAGCTGTCCGGTCTAAATTCAAACTTCTTCTCAATCCTCTTCAATTACCAAAAAGAAAAGCAAGAATTTTTATTAATAACAATACCGGCAATGCCTTTATCTAAAATCTAAGTGTATCGCGCTCTATACCATGTATATGAGCGACGTACCCCAACCCATGGATGAATGAGCAATGTATCTTTAACTGCCAGACGATGTCTCTCAGATTACTACAAGCGAACGTGAGAATTCGAGTGCTATCGCGCAACGACCAACTGCACGTGATATCATAAGCATCAAGGATTTCGAAAGAGAGCTAACAAAATACAAATCGAACACCAACAAGTTTCCGACCAATCCCTCTGGCACCGAGGGCAAAGTTCTCAGCCTGAAAATTTCGAAAAATGGATAAACTCACATGTGAATAAGAGAGTTGTCATATCAAAGAGCTTCCTCTACTCCCAGTACAGGTTAACAAACCTCTGAGAGCAGAACAAAATGAAGCTGTCCCTAGCACTGTTACGCCCAATCCTGACATACCCGATTTTCCTCACTCAAATCTTATCAAAGACAAAGATCCTGCAAATGCTTAGGACACAAAACCAAACGACTTGATTCATAAAAAATGCAACGAGAAAAGATAGAACACTATCAAGAATTCAAGACCTAAGAGCAAGGTTTAAAACCAATCGACCAGTTTATAATTGAAGGCGCTCAGAAAATATGGAAGCGAATAGTAGGAATTTGCAAAACGAAGTTCTGAGTGAAGTCATACTCACAGGAAGAGAAAACAAGAAAATAAATATCATACAAAAGTTCAAAAGCAGCAGAAAAAAGATTCTAGATGAAATGGAACCATTATATAGTTAAGAAGATTAAGAAAAAGGAAAAATAAGAAATGATGAAAAAGTAATAATAAATCCAAAGCACGAAAGTGGACTAAAAAACTATTTAACCAAAGGAAATATAGAAGAAACTTCAAAGCTCGAAAGAGAAAAAACATGAGAACAAGGCTCGAAAGGTAAACCAAAAACACAAGATATCCTATGTATAAAGCAACCCAATAAACAAAAAAATCAGAGAATAAAAGCTCCTCTGCTCAAATAAATCATAAAATTATCATAAGTAAATCAAATAAAAAGCAAAATGGAAGCGTTTGACAGGTAACCTGAAACAAATCACCATCAGCCTCATTCTAATCATTTATCATAACCCCCTCCCCCTCTCCTCATCCATATTATTAAAATTACTAGTTGCTCAATTACATAATAATTTATACCTTTACTATCTTTCTCTCGCACATCCACCTCTTTTTGCTATCCATATTCCTATTTTTTCTTTACTGGTAAAGAATAAATCACTTACAGTAGAGGCGGAATGAATTTTTGTAGGAGGATAAAAAAATGATTTTCTCAGGGAAACTTCAAGATTACATACTCGTATATGCTTCAGATGCTATGCCATGGAGGATCACACGGCACGAAATTATCCATAATTCAGAATGCGGAACAGAAATCAATTCTTGGCGCAACTGTAAGTATTCAATGAAAAGATATATTACCACGGATAACACAGAAATATGGCTATGATCTATTCCAAAGAAGAGAGAATATCAAGAGAAAAGAAACGGAAACAAACAAGAATAACGTTAACGCGAACAGAAACTCATACGTATGAATGCTAAAGAATAAACAGCAATGGCCGATAGCTCAGATCAATGTAGATTCAACATTAAATGTAAAAATATTTCCGTACATACTACACTCTCACGTGATGAATATTGCAAATATGGGCAGTTACACAACTACAGTAAACAGTATGTTACTAAAAAACGGTCTCAAACCAATGAAGTTTCCCAAAGAGGTCGACGTATTGGCCATATTTAAAATCTATCTTGGTATAGATCTACGAACAAAGTCTGAAAACAACTTAATACATTCATCAATAGACGGATACTGCAGAGACTGGGATTCAACTTCCCCACATACCTACGTAGAGAATTTGCTGCATAACTGGACATATGTGCGGTTAACTTCAACCTGGCCTTTAATTATTTTAAGGAAACTAGTTGAGATCACTAACAGTGACCACACTGCAACTCTCATGTATATAAACATGCAACCTATATAAATCTCCTCGAGGAAATGGAAGGCATACCACACAGCAGATTGGGATAAGTACAAATAATCAATTTAGACCTACTTACCCGACCCGCTCGGGGAAGACAATCTAGATTAAATCGACGAGGAGTTGCATAGGAGTAGGGAAGAAATTTATACGGCAGAGAATGGGGTAATCCCTATTATCTCGTTCAAAACCATCCAACAATTTATGTAGATAGACACCAGTAATGGTGGCATTGAGTGAGTAAATTAGCCGGGTGGCAGAAAATATAAGATGGTTCGGTCAAGCACAGTCCTAGAACGCATTCAGGAGACAGAAAGGAGAATTAATATTACTAATCTAGGAAAATCAGAAAGAAAAATGGGATTAATACATCAAAAAATAGATCTAGAAGCATACCCGAGGGAATTTTTGAACCATATTAACACAATTAATTCACTGAAGTTAATTGCTAGAATGAAAATAAGGACACAGGGAACAACATTTTAGAAGATGAGGAAAATATAGAGATATTGTTCAGAGAGCACTGACTGTTCTAAAGTTGTTCTCTTCCTAACAATTGAACAACAGGGGATGGCGCTGTTGACTTGGCGTTTCGAGGGGCACGAACCTTGCACTCAAGGATATTGTCCTCTTCTGGACAATAAGGGGGTCTTCGAGGTAGAGAGTTCCTTGGTGCACATGGGAGACCGGATCGGCGTGATGCCTGACGAAGATAATCGGGATCTGATTCAAATGCAAAATTCTATCGCATAAATAGCCTAAGCCAGCCCCTCGGGGTATGGGGCAATGGGGGACTTCCATGGAATGTCCCGCTAGCGATTCGAACACTCTTATCTTCCCATAAGCCTAACTGAATCTGGCCAGATCGACACCTGCAAGCAAACGGGGGATTGAACCTCCTTGATTAAACTTGGAGCGGGAGAAGATTAGACTCAGGAAATGCTAGAGCGATAAGAACGCCATGCTACTCTCTTCTCGCAGGATACACGTAGGAAGCATAAACCAATATGTGATAGAAGCGATGCGATGCAGCCTCAGGTAATTCTATCACACAGGTTGACAAAAAATCACTCAATAATTTCCAAGTCATCAACCAAATCAAAATTAGCAGCCGCAGGAAAATAGGATGCATGATCATAATTAACATTCAGATAGAGAGAAGAAAGCAATTCCATTAAAATATAAGCCTATTAAGGTCCAGATAAATCTCGTTCCAGAATTCCAACGCCATATTCAGAGACATAAATGCCATGGAAATCTCTTACGATCAGCATCATTTTGTTTTTAAACTTTATCATTTAATATACATCTTTTAAAGAGAAACTACAATAATTTCTATTGCTTCTTTAAATAACCTAGAATGAATAGGTTAGTATGTAACTCAATTGCAATTCTTTTAATGCTTTTACCTTCTTCATTTTTAATATTCAATACCTCTTCCACTCAAATAGAAGTATCATGAATTCAACAGTTTAGGTTGTCTTCGGTAAATACTGAAGCAAAATGATAATTAAGTACCTAAAATAATTCATCAGTTTTTTCACAACCGCTTCATACCAAGGGCTTTTTAAATTTGCTTTATTTTTTATTTATTTTATAATAACTATGTATCTTATTATCATTCAATGATGATATAATTTTTAACCTACTTTTGCTTTTCTCATCAATATTATTTAGGTCATTCATAGTCAATCTAGAATGATGGATTCCACCATACAGGTTCCCGCATCTCATAAGAATTCTCATTACAAAGTTTTACATCAGAATTTTCCCAAAACTGAGAGATTGGTTTCCTTTTCTAATTATGCTAATTTTAATTTGGATTCTTATAGCCGTCTCCAATATTTTAATTTTCCCAATTTGCAAATTAAAACGAATTATCTAATAGTCACTTTTGCCTAATGCTTCCCCAAGGACCAATTTCTTGACAAATGACCATTGTTTGTAATTGCTAAGATCTATTATATTAAAAGCCTTTAAACTTATAAAAGATTTGATTAAAAAACTGTTTGCGAAATACTTAAATACACTATAATATTTTTAATCATCTTTATATTTGACAACATTGACTCAACTTTATCCCCCGTTAGTGATTTTTTTTACATTTGAAACACTCAACACAAGGCCTACCTGTTTTTCACGAATGGAAATTTAAAAATTGTGTATATCAAACTCACTTAGTCATTAAATTTTATCTGATTAACATATGATTCTATGTATCCACGTCAATAATATAACTAAATAGACCATCCTTCGTGTTTCTAAGACTACCAGCATTTGTAGAGAGACTACATAACCCTCCTAATCATGAAACAGCTTTTAACCCGATTCAAATGTTTGCCTTTATCAGGAACACTACCTATTTTTCTGGCAGTAAAGACATAATAATGCGATCAAACCCCTTCCACAACATACGTAGACCATCTCTAATTCAGTGTAAAACTTTGCATACAATTCTTACTCAAAATAAACATATCCCACACATCAACAAACATCAAACCTTCATGAGACAACCATTCCAGTCTAACATCCACTCTCGATAGCGCACCATACACCTTACACCATACACCGGACGTCTCCAATTCTACCTTCTTGAATCTTTCAAATGATTTATTGTAGTTTTTGTGAATCTCAATCGACTCACTCGAACCCACTTTCTAAATATAATCTATTTAACATGTGTGAAAATAAATGAATGTGTCAGTTACATTATGCAACAAGACACCATCAGCTATAACATCCGAGACAAATCACTTACAATTGCATCCGCCATCAAACCTTTCCCTCTACTTGCCCAAAATTTCTATCTTGATACTGAATTTGAGTCACCCATTAAAAACACTAACCAAACTCCCAATACAAACTAACTACGTACTAAATCTTACATCCTTCTTAATTAAGCAATCATCTACAACAAGCAAATCCTTTTCCCCTGTAATCCCGTCCCCTTCCCTAAGATCATCCAAGATGCTGAACCTAATCCTTCAAGCAAATGGTACAAACCCATTCATTTTTCTCTCTACTCACATCATCCTCCCTTCCTTCTACAAAAACAAATATCCACCAATATCCCCTTGCCTATACCCATGCACTTCTCTTCCTATAATCTAACCTTAGCCTCAGTTCCACTTACACCCCAAAAATTTACTTACCTGCCTTACTGACCTTAAATCGCTAAAAAAAATTTCCACCCTCTATTTCCATTTTTTATTCCCTATCATTATGCCTCTCAGTAATATCCTGACCACTTTTTCAGTTAGTTCTTTCAATCATGTCATTTAGTTAACTAACTTCTAACCTAAGACATGCATTCTCACTCATTCAAGAGCCCAAGACACATTCAGAAAATCTTTTCTTCGTCATCATTCCGAAACCCTCACGCAACACAATCCAGCCATACTCTCAATTTTAAAGATAAATACAAAGACGATCATAAACAATTTTACACATTTACTTATAAACCAGGATTCAAGGTATCCAAAAAAGTAGGCGCACCCAAAATGTTTCGATCGCAAACCAAAACCAATTCCTACTCCGAAATATGGTCTCTAACAGCAAAAGGCCTTTTACATTTTCTGGGATGTGAAAATAGTTATTCAATAATCACTAAACAGTTACTGCAGACCTATTTGTTAAATAATTTGAACGTCGAAATTAATAAGTTGAACAAAAATATCCTTAAATGATTAACAAAAGAGGTGTCCTCCTAAATGTCAATACATGCCCGTACATTGTACCTTTGACCCAAGAAAATATTAATGCTTTAGGTTAGGAATTTCTTTCCTATTATCCCTATTCACCTGATCTTGTACTTACTATGGGATTATGATTTAGTTACGTCATTACAAATTAAGCTAAATTGTAAAGTTTAATTATATATGGAGATGAAAAGGATATCAAATCATATATTTCCTTTAAACCGAATGAATTCTTCAATAAAAGGCTTAGCTGGCATATTAAATGCTGATAAAGCATTGTCAATAATGTCGAAAACTACCTCGCTGAAGAAATGTAATTTTGTATATGATAAAAGTGTTTACTTTTTCTTTAATGAAACGAAATTAATTTCTTAACAATTTAAAATTTATTTCCAATCAACTAACTTCTTTTTCCTCTAACGGTCTATCATTTCAATTATTTTCGTGATTTTACTGTTACGCTGGTGACCTTTCTCTCGTTTACTGTTCCTTTTAAATTTTTAGGCAGTGTCATTTCGAGTAGTCAGACGCTTCTTAAGGTCTTAAAATCCTTTAACTATCTTCGCGATTGTGTTAATTTTTTATTGTAAATTCATAACCAAAAATTTAGAAACTACTATATTTTTTAAATAGGAAAATTAAAAGAACCAATCAGAGATTACATTTTGCTTTAGTATCATTGAAATATAATTTTAAGGTGGAATATAAAAGAAATTGGAACCAATCACTATTTACTCAAGGAAAGGAAAGTGCTGAAGGTCCCTCTGTTCATTTTATTGTGGGGAAGTTAGTTCGACATGTAGATACAGAGGACTTTTGAACTACTCTTTCTACGGAAGAAACGATCTGATTTTGTGACAGCTAGGATTTGAAGAATATTTGCATGGTTTTACGTGGAAAACCCAAACAAAAGAGCAAAGTCATTTTTACCACCGCTGGTCGTCACCATGTACTGAAGACCACCAGTAACAGTTTAATAGGAAACATGGCTTATGTGCAAACTCCCCTGAAAGTGCCACGTTTAACGCCCCGTCAGAACGACTCTAAGGTCTCAATGGGCCCTGAAGTACATGGCATTTAGATATGAGTTGCGTTCTCTCCATTGACGAGACCAGGGCGATCCTTGACAGACCTGAATTTTAGTCCAATGGCTGGGTCTCTTTTGGAGATGAGCGTCACCAACGTTTGCGAAGTCAATATTAGGGAGGAGAATTCATGTTGTGGAGAGATATAATTCGACACAAACCTCTTGGTAGAGTTTGGGTTGCTGGGAGGGTTAAAGTGACTGCACCCGCCTATTGTAATTTCTTGATGGAGGTCTTGGATCCATAGCTATAAGGCATACTCTTGTCACTTCTAAGGACTCTAGTTTTCATGCCTGACAATGCTCCTTCTCACTCTGCCAGGGCCACCCAAGCTCTCCTAGCTTTTAAGGCATACAAGGTGACAAGTTGATGGTTTGACCGTCTGTCTCCCCAGATCTCAACGCAATCAAAAATTTGTGGCCCATCATTAATAAAATGTTTATGGCGATGGACGTCAATTTTTGTCTAAATATGTCTTATGGGCAACCATCAAACCTGCAACTGAGGTAGTCCAACCTGGAACTATTAGGAAATTGACAGATTCTATGGCCAAATAATTCATTATGTCCATCAAGCGTGTATTATAATTAAGGTTATTTGTTAAAAAATATTAATTTCTCCAAAATATATTTAGATGGCTACTTTCATTCAAAAACTATTAGCGTGGTTCAGCACCAAAACGACAAAACTGAAATTAAAATTGAAGCATGTAACATAGCAAGCTATTAGCGTGGCTTAGGTTGTATGATTTTCCTGAATTGTTTTAAATGTAATGGATGGAACAACACCTTTTGAGGAATTATTAATTGCTCATGCTTGACATTATACCATCCAACAAAGAGCTCAGTCTTTTGTTGCCAGCTTTCTTGTGGTAATGTGTTATGGGATTCCTACTGTCCAAAATACAGAGATGCCATAAAACGTAGTAAACCACCCTGATGACCCGTCAAAAGAACTAGCATTTTGAAGTCTCCAATATTTTTATAGCCATACTACTGATGATTATATTCTTCTAGCAGAAATTTGTCACTGTCGTAGTCCTCATTGAGATATATTGAAAAAAAACAAGTGAAAGAATGGATGGTTATTCCAATTATGGAGAAGTACAACATTAATGCTTCTTGAGGAGCTATCAATTTAGAGTTTACACTCATCTGTATTAGATGTAATTTCAATTAAAGCAGACAGACAAGATACATCAGTGCAGTAGCATAGCATAGCCCAGCAAAGCCTCAACATTTCACTTTGAAAATTATAAATTTATAAATTATTCTCAAATCCATATCTCTGACACTCTATTCTAGATATTTACTGATCTTTTCAGCTTTTGAATTGTTGATTTCCTCAGAGGGTGGCATATTCCTTTCGGGAGTGGTATGTACAAGAAGAGCAACACTGTGTGGTACTGGTGCAATAGAAAATGTAAGATCGAAATAGGAAACAACACGGGCATTTTTGCGACTTCGATGTTTGGAATGGTCCACATGCTGTAGTAACAGTTGTTTGTGTAGTCAGTGTATATCATCCTGTAAGAGAAAAAATAAATAAATAAAATCAAACATATTCGCTTATATATTTGTGACATTTCATATTTTACTCTTTACAGTAAACAATTTTTTTACCTTTCGATTTTTCTTGCAGTGTTTAGAGGCAAAATTAGTGCACAGGGTTTGTTTCGGTCCCTAACTGACAGGCTAAAGTATACTTTGTAAGCTTCACACATTCTCACAGAGGATGTTACACCGAACCTTTGTGCTTTCGTTTTGAAGAACTGCCAAAAGATATAATAGAATGAATCTGGAGAATGGTTGCAGCATTTTGATGCCATTTCTCTTCTAATATGTTCACTATGGTAGCTATTGCTGAAATGATAGCAGATCTGTGTATCCCTGTATAAATTTTTCTGAATTAATATTCTAGAAGGCTTTAGAAGTTTTCAGCGGTGTGTTCTGGCAATTTTGGGAACATTCTTGAAACTCCATAAAATTCTGCTAGACTGTAAAAATTTCTCATTAAATCTAGAATGCTGTTAAGGGTTAACTTAAAGCGAATATTATACAACATTCCTATTTACAATATTCTACCATGCTTTGAAAAAAATTATAGTATACAACCTTTTATATATTCTCATTTTTTTGCGAAATTGATAATACCCTAACATTATTTTCAAATGGGCAAGTTTAGACATTCAGTGGCCGACATACATTAGCAAAGTTTGGGGATAAAAATAGACTTTTTTTTTATTTACCTTAGTTACGAACAACTTGGAAAATAGCTTACAAACCAAGAACAAGAAAAAAGTGGAATTTTGTTATAGACTAATTATTCCTATTACGTAAATTTTAAAAACGAATGAAAAAATAAAAATAGATATTACTTTCAAAAAATGTGACCATAGCTATTGCTTGATTGGACACAAAATCTGTTGTGAACTTTTGCTCTGTCAAACTTCAGCTCTGTCCTTATAAAGATTTTTCTGTTCACCATTTTTTTATCATTACATTGAATTTATCACATAAAGTTCAACCTGCCTTGAAAAGTTCATTAACTTGCGTTGTATAAATTATGTACATTTGCATTCCTAACAATCTTCACAAATATTTGCGGCCCATTGTTTATTTGATGGAGCCGGTATTCGTTAGCATTTTTTTACTGCTAATTTTACGCATACTATTTTAACTTTGTTGTCTGTCTTTTTTTCTTAAAATCTAACATAATTTTTTGCCTAATTTTTAGACAGAATAATTGACAGGAATCTTTTGAGCCATCGAATTTGTGTCAAAGTCATGGAGTCCTTTCAATGCCTGCTGGAAGGAAAACTAGGGATTTCAAACTTCCTTAACATCAGTAGAAGGCTGATGGAAAAGGTCAGAGAGTAGCTATAAGATTCAAAGAGGAAGTTTATGCTAAACCCACTAGCCCGGGATTTTGCATGAATGGGGATAGCGAATGTCCTAATTGCTACCGAACAAGCGTAATATCGTCGTACATCAATCGTGCTTTTACCCACTGCACAACATGGAAGGACACACACAATGAACTCGAGAGAGCCACTCAGGTACTCGCAAATAACGGATTCTCCCCCCCCAAAATACTAACAGCCATAATAATTAAAATAGACAGATGGTACCTCTCAGAACACCAAAAGAAAAGGAATACGGATAATGAGGATATTATAAAACTGTTCTACAAGAGTACTATGAGCACAGAACACCAAACAGAAGAAAGAGCCATCAATGACATTATAGACCAAGTAATAAAACCCATAAATGCTGAGAAAAATATCGCACTAATCATCTACTATCGAAATAGACGTACTTCAACCCATTTCATGAAAAATAACCCCAAAACCTCGCTACAACCGAAACAAAGGAAACATCTGATATAGGAGTACACATGTAAACTAAGAGACTGTGAGCTCCTACCTAACTGGTATATCAGCATGACTGAAACAACTCTCCCAAGAAGAATGTCATACCATCTGAACAACGTTGCACATAAAAAAACATATACAGAAAGTACACGGAACATACCTCAACCGAAAATTGATAGAAGAAAACACCAAAATTTTACACTATACTCCCAACAGGCGCCAACTGTTCTTCCTTGAAGCTATATATATCCAAGAGAAGCAACCGAATTTAAACATACAGTCTTACTCCAATGAAATCTTGCTCAGCGCAAGAAAAGCAAATTGAGGGACAGGTGTACACAGAGCTGCCCCTAGCTACTAATCCCTTCTGGCAAGTAGCTTAATCCCCCTCCCCCCTCACTGGTTACCTACTTCTCCGACATCTCATTGCCTGGATCCAACCTGCCTATAAGTGAAATAGATTCGTTTGTAATTTTGTTAATGCATTATGTAACATATATAAACTGAATACTTTGTAGTAATTCCCCATTGTAATTCTGAAGATAGTACGTGATGTATCGAAACGCATCAGTTAAATTGAAGAATCCGCTAATCCACAGGTAAAACAATGAAGAAAAGGCGAATGTAAGACAAAACGAGAAGATTGAAAAAATAATTATTAATTCGAAACTAGCGGTCGCTTTTAATAAAACATGCTATAATGAAAATATACTGCCAAAATAAACATATATATATATATATATATATATATATATATATATATATAGGGTCTTTCAATAAGGTCGCTCAATTTTTAAATGTAAATAAAACAAGTTGTGTGTGATATATGCACTGAATTATTTTAAATTTGAAAGTACATTTTATGGCATTAGGTGTGGAATATGACGTCGTTCAAATGTCCGCCGCGGCTTCGCTTGGTGGAACGTATTCGGGAGGCCCAATTTTCGATGACTTTGTCGCATAAATCTGGCTGAATTTGCTCGATGGTGTTCATTATGTTGACTTTGAGGACATCAACTGCTTGCAGATTATTCGCATAGGCCTACGATTTAAGGCAGCACTAAAGAAAGTAGACTAATGGCGTTTAATTGCATTATCTCGGTGGCCAGTTGACGTCATCGCCGCGTGAGATGACCCTGCTTTGAAATCACTGGGGCAAAATGTCTATCGTGGCGTGCGCAGTGTGGCATGTAGCGCCATCCTGTTTGAACCACATGTCATTTAACTTAAGTTCCTGGGTAGGTTGGATTTTGTACGGGTAAAAACCCAAGTCCCTACGCATAATTCGCCAAACTGAAGTCGCAGAAAGGCCAAGTTCTTGTGAACGACGAGAAATTGACTGCTTCGGATTTTCCCGTACACTCTCATTTACGCCAGCGATGTTTCCAGTAGACCTTGCGTTCGGCGACGTACGGGTGTTGGCTGATTGTTTATCGACCCTTTTGCCTTGAATTTGGCCACCAAACGTCGAACAGTAGAGACGGCAGGACGATTGTAGCGAGAATAGAAATCACGTAATGCGCGGAACGTTTGTCGACCGGAGAACTGATTTTGATAATAACATTTGATGATTTACACACGCTCTTCAACGCTATAACCTTTAGTTTTGACTTGCCAAGTACTATTTAACAGTTCACAGTGAGGTTGCCAGATGCCGCTTTAACAAAATGGCCAGTATCGCCTGACAAAGCTCGAGCGTCCTTGTTGAAAGACCCTTTATATATATATATATATATATTATATATATATATATATATATATATATATATATATATATATATATATATATATATATATATATATATATATATATATATACACAACAATTACAGTAGCGCACGTGTAACTATAGGGATAAAACCACGGTAATATTAATAATTTTATATGCGAAACCAGGTTTCGACGGAGACCTCTGTCAATGTCACTCGCTCGTAAACAAGTGAGATACAGAAGTTGCTTAACGTACAAATGCACAAATCAGGGGCGCTAAGGTGTATTATGCGAGAATGTGTCGGCATTTTTGAGAAAGGGAAGTATGAATTTCTTGCTTATTAAGGTATTAATTGGTATTGAATTTTCCGTCGGAAGTATTAAAGTTTGGAATTTCTTTTATAAGTGACGATTTAATTAGGCGTCGATGTATATATTTGTGAGACTTATAAACTATTTTAGCATTATAAATATCAATTTGATGATTTTCATTGGACATATGTAGAAATAAACTCGAGGAGAGGGCACCACGTAGCATATCGTATGTATGTTCATTCATTCTCTTGGAAAATCTGCTGCTTTCACCGATATATAATTCGTTACATAATTTGCATGGAAAAAAACTAAACTCCCTGTTCTTTATCGATCGATTTGTTTTTGGATAGGCTATTTCTGATTCTATTCTCGTACTGAAAGGCAACATTGATGTTGTTGTTCCGTGCCAACATTTAAAAATTTATTAACTGGGGGGAGTATGGAAAGGTAACATAATATTTCTCATATATGTTTTCCATATAATAAACTGGGGAGTAGAGGATGGTTATGGCTTTATCGTCACACTTTTCTATGAAACAAAGAGATATTGCAGTTTAATGAATATTTGGATGATTTTATTAATTTCTTCTTGCAAGAAACAAGGATTACAAATGCAATATGCTCTCAGGAACATGGAAGAAACTACAAACCTTTTAAGTGATACATCGTGCCACGAAAAATAATGAATATAGGCATTAGAATTCGTTGGTTTCCGGTAAGCGGAATAATATGCTTTGTCGTTTATTTTAGATAATTTTACATCTAGAATCGGCAATGAGTTGTTCAATTCCCATTTTACTTTAAATGTAATAGTTGGGTGGATCTTATTCAATTTTTCAAAGAAAGAATCAAATCTGTTATCATTGATGGGCCATGTGGCACATACATCGTCTCCATAGCGGACCTATGTTATGGGATTGGGTAAAATGGAGGGAAGGAGGTGCTTTGCAAAATCCTCCATAAACAGATTGCCCTAATATCGGGTAAGGAGATGGCCCATAATCATGCCATATTTCTGCCTGTATAAACAATTTTCAGCTCTGAACACATTGTACATCACACGCAAACGAAATAATTTTACAATTTTATTACGCTGTAGGGGTAATGTTAGGTTAGGCAGAGGCAAGTTTTTCATAATTACATCGAGAGCTTCATCAACGGAAACTCTTGTCAAAAGGCAATTGACATCAAGATTTAACAACTGCTTATTCGATAGGTCAACCTCTTAAATAAAACATGCTATAATGAAAATATACTGTTAAGTCTTGATGTCAATAGCCTTTGCACAAGACTTCCCGTTGATGAAGCTCTGGATCTAATTCTGAAAAACTTTCTTCCAGATGAAAGAAATGACCTTTGATTCTCATTCATCCTATTCCATTTATCATAGAACATATGTAGATACAACATTTTAATTTCAGTAACTTACCAAAATTTGGATGGTGATAGTTTCACTGATTTTTAATTAAGCTTCATGAAAAGCAACTACTCTGAACTTTCTTGATGTTCAATAGGTTTTCCCGTTTTTATTGAGTAAATGTTCTTCTCTTTTCAACTCCCTGTTCAATTAATTTTCCGAGTTCCAAATTTAGCCAGCTTCTGTGGGGTTTCTCATTCGTGAAATGCTCGCTTTACGCATTGTAAACTACCCATTTTGTCTTTATTTTTATTATCACTGACTTCTTAGATCTGAAAATCATCCAAGAAACACTTTTATATAAAGTAAATACTCATTATTTTCTTTCATACATTATCGTTTCAACACCCGACCCAACAAAACAAGGTCTGCTGACCAAAATCGCATGTTCTCACTTATTCTGATTTATAACCTTACAACCTTCGAAACTTTCAATAATTTCCAGGAGGACCTTGGCAATTATATCAATAGAAAGAGAATATAAAACAACATAAGGATTTCAAATTTCGTTAGAATCGGCCGAATAGTTATAATGTAATTGCCAAAACAAAGTAATTCCTGGGCTCCCCGTAGGAGAATCTTGGCAATTATATATTTCGAAAGAGAATGTAAAACAACATAATGGTTTTAAATATAGTTAGAAACAGCCGAATAGTTACAATGTTATT
Organism: Ceratothoa steindachneri; assembly: GCA_963969495.1. Classification (NCBI taxonomy): domain Eukaryota; kingdom Metazoa; phylum Arthropoda; class Malacostraca; order Isopoda; family Cymothoidae; genus Ceratothoa; species Ceratothoa steindachneri. The sequence continues at coordinate 25,148,528 of OZ018324.1, forward strand.
ACCAAGACAAAAAAAAGCAAAACGGGGACAGATCTTCCCTCCACCGACCGACAGGCATATTAAGACATATAGTCACCCGCGACTAAAATAACTAATCAAAACAAATACGACTGTGCCCAAACATTTAAAATTAAATTATATAGGGTGATCCAGAAAAAAAACAAATTCCTAATATTTTCTTTCTTTCCTAAAATTAATAAATAATTTGATATAGAAATTAGTTTATTACTAAATATTTATTTTATAAGTGGCTCTATTAGTCCTGGGATAAAAATTCCGCTCCTGTCATCAATCAAACCGTCATCTCGTGTAGATAGTCACACCCTAATGGGTGAAAATGTGACACTGAGGTGCTCTGTAAAGAGATCATATATACTCGTATGAGTCTCCTAACCATGTGTAATTATCATACAAAGCGTTTTTATGAACCGTTAAAAGTAATCTACACCCATAGAGCGCCAATCTACAAACTAAAGAAAGGTTTAAAAGAAGGAGGACTTCAAGGACCGGTTAAAGGCTCACAGCGAATGGAAAGCATTTTATATCGACAGAAGGATCATTCCACATTATAGAAGCAAATATAGATACAGTATGATCAACGAACAGACATGAAGATGAAAAAAAAGTAAAAGGGTAGACCTTAGGGAAGGGTTCCCAGGAGTATGGATAGACTCAGAGCTGAAGAAAGGTGGCAAATTGATTGGGTATTTAAAATCAATCTTATATTACAAAGTAGGTTCATAAAAGATCGATTGGCTAGGAGTTCTGGGCATTAGGTTTTTAACAAGTTTTAAAGTCGAGAATAAGCGAAGAGGGGGGGGGGGAACGAAAGCAATATACAATATTTTCGGACTCTATGAGCGCGCTGACTTCATTTCAGCGATTGTTCCCTAAACACCCTGTAGCAATGGAGATATTGGAAACCGTACACCTTTTTACCAACCACGCTTACTCCATATCGTTCTACTGGCTGCCTGGACACTCAAACATCCAAGGAAATGAAATGGCCGACCTAGAAGTTAAGAAGGCCTCCCTCCATACTCCACCGTCCATACCTGAACCGTTGATCTTTCACCGAAACTACATCCTTTTCATCCGTAAATTGGTCATAATTGCATAATCTTGGAGGTTAATAAGATTCGGCACACTTGTATGAAATTGGTAAGACGTCATTTTAATCAGATTGTGACGTGACACTTGATAAAGGCATAGAATCAACATAAAATTGGATGAAGTAGAAATGAACCAATTAAACATAAACCAAATATGTATGTTTTTAAAGTATGAGTAACATATAAAAATATTTTAAATATAAAAATAATAAACTTTACGTTGCCTTGGGATTAGAAGAGCGAAAGTGGTGAAGGTGTTTAAGTATAAGATAGGATAGGTAGGGAAAATGTGTGTAGATAGAAATGAGTAGTGTTAATGATATGGCTGAGGAGAGAAGATTATTATGAGAATGATCTGAGTGAGAATGCTAAGTAATATGTGTCAGGTTGCCTAGTAAACGCTGTCGTTTACCTTTTATTTTTTTATATCACATATGGTGATATTTGAGTTTTGTTTATTCAGCATTCGATCCTTTGTTCTCAAAGTTTGCTCATTTGAGCTTTTTGAATATCCGAGTATTCCATTTATTCTTTTCATTGTTTGATTTTATTTGGTCGACTAATGTGCTTTTGGTTTTTGAAGTTTACTTTATTCAGTTATCAGGATGATTGAAAATTGGTTCGGTTTCTTCTTGCATTTTTTTTCTGATGCTTTTACATTTTCGTTTAAGTTTTAATGTTCTATTTTCTTCTTCCTTTAATTTTACACTATTTAGAACTTCGTTGGGGAAGTTTTCTCTATTGTGTTCCATATTATCTGGATGCGTTCTTGCATTACCTGATGCCTCTGCTAACGGTCTTTATTTACCCGTGTGTAAGGTATGAGCTCAGACTCGTTCTCTTCTATCTGTTGTGTGATCCATTGTTCGAATGCTTCCTTGATGTTCTGATTTTCCTGCGGAGTAATGGAGAAGATCTTTGTCCACTGCCTTCGGAATCGTTCTTCAATCTTTTTGTCGTTGATTATCGTGGCTCTTTCCTCTTCTATTTGCATATTTTGAGGTGTTTGGAAAGTATTATTTTCCTATATTGGTTCAAAACCTCCTGAGGTCTTTATCTATGTCATTTTGGTTGCATATCTGGAATCTCAGATTTTACAGACGTACGTATCTTTTTTCTGTAATATCTAGGGAAACGCGAAAGATTCATGTGTTCTGAAGGGAAACCAGAGACTCTGGTTTCCTCTTTTCCTGTTAGTTCCATGCTGTTGGATTTCTTCGAAGGTGGTTGTTTTTTTACTTCATCCATTTGATTTTAACTTCGTCGTTCCATGTTGATGCTGCTATTCTCTTTTAGTTCGTCTTGGATGTGTAGAGAGTGTCTTCTATTAATTATCAGTTTGGTGATATTTTCTATGGTGGCATCTTTTTCTTCTTTGGGGCTGGTGTCAAGGGTTTTAATGTTGTAGTCTGAGAGATGTTCTTTGTATGCATCCAAATTAGTCTTGTATAGTGCTTTTCTTTGTAGTATTTTTATTTGAATGGGAGGTTGGGGAGAATCCTGTGATAAACGCCATGTGATCTGAGAGTGTTCGGCGGCTAGGAGCTGTCTGCTGATCAAACATAAAGCTCGGGTTTGTTAAAATCATTCTTTCTTTAAGAATGCTGAGAAGTCAGGGCCTTCCTTCTGCTCTACGTTCCTCCTTATGAGAGGTTTTAGTGTTTCATCAGTAACGTAAGTGTCAGTATTGAAAGATAAAAGCGCCATGGGAAGGGGGTGATATGCCCTCACTATAACACAGTCTTCAAAATCATTTTCAGCTTGATAGGCTAAATATGACTCTTCTAGGTCTTGGAATTTGTGAATGCTAGTCCTTTTTTTGATTTCCATTGCTATTCCGCCACCAGGCTCTTGATAGCATAGGCACTCGGGAGGTCCCGCCCCTTCCCAGGAGTTCCACCCCGTGGGATCCCAACCCCGCCGACGCACGCAGAGTGCTCGGTTTTGAGGAGCCCATTCTGGGCTTTCAGCCTAATCAGGGTATCCCCCAGATTGTCGAGGCCCACCAGGTTACCCTGGACTGGGCGCTCGTGGTTACCCACCTTAGGGCCCGTGTTACCACCCCCTTCAACCTCCCCTTCGTCTTTAGGACTCGTGATATTTAGGAGCTCCAGCTACTCTTCATAGTTTACAGGTTCAGGGAATAACTGCTTGAGGAGGAGACCGCACGTCTGCGTACCAGACTGCGTTTGTACTACTTAGTCTCCTACGTGGGGTGGGGGTTGGCCTTGGAGGACTACCGCCTCCAGGCTATCAAGGGTGCGGGTATTCCCATCGACCCGTTTATTTATAACCGCACCGTTCTAAGGGAGTCTTGGGCGCGTCCCGCCCCTCCCCGTCCCCAGCTGGCTGTTCCGGCTGCCCGCCCTCGCCGTCGTCCGCGCGCAAGGAGCAAGGCCAAGGATGGCCGCAAATTAGTCTCCTGCGACACGTGGGAGGACGAGGTGTGGGCTGTTAGAGATATATTTAACTTTGCCCCTAGCCCCCCCCCCTGTCTCTTTTCCCTTCCCCTCCCTGGGTTCTTGGTTCTTTTGGGGTTGGGGCAGACCTCCCTCTCGCCTTGGGGTCGGGAGATGGTGAGGTTGTACGTTTCGGCTTTAATATAGATGCCCTTCCGGAATGGGGCGCCGAAATACTTTTCGAGGATCGGGACTTGGAGGACTTCAACCTGACTTCTCAGGAACGCCTCCTGGCGGCTGACCCAGGCTTGGCCACTGCCGTCGACGCCATTAACATGGCTATTTCAGAGGATGATCACACCCAGGAATTGATAGACGGTGACCCCCAACTGCGTGACGTGCTTAATCTCATCGAGAACGTCCCGGTCCCAGTGTCGGACGACCCCCCTGCTTCGCCGGATGGGAAAGCTCCTCCTCAGGACGCGCCCTCGGCAGCCAGGGTTGAGTCTGGTCAGGACCAGGGCGACGGTGACGACGACGACAACGAGGAAGAGGCCAACGAGGGTGAGGCTGGGAGCGTGTTTGACCCGCTAGCGCGGGCCCGTAACGATCCCCTGCAACGACATATCTGCGACCTTATCCCCGGTAATGTGTGTCACCACGTGCCCCTTCCCTCTAATGTGGCGAAAGCTGTGGGTGGTAAGGGTGTGCTGGTGTTTCTCGGCCAGTACCGTCATTTCGCCCCTAGCAGTAAGCTTTTGCTCCCGGTGTTGCAGACTCTTCTACGCGCTGGCGTTGTTGAACGCTCTGAGCAGATCAGGTGCGCCTATCAGGTCTTCCTGGTCCCTAAAAATGAGACAGAAGACCGTCTCATTTACGACATGTCCCCTTCGGGCGTGTCGGGTCTTTATACCCCCCCTCCTTTCCAGCTTCACTCCCTTTGAAAGGTTCTGCGTGATGCAGGAGAGGCTACATGGGCGGTAAAACTCGATCTCCAACATGGGTTTTACCATATCAAACTCCATTCTAATGCCCGGCCTTGGTTCGGCGTGCTCTGTGGGACCGATCGCTTTCGTTTTAAGCGTTTGCCCATGGGGTTCGCGGGATCTCCCTACATCATGCATGCTTGCATGGCGCCGATCTTCACCGAATTTGCGAGACAAGCGGGTATCACGGTGTACACCTACATCGATGATATCCTGGGCCTAGGCTGCCCATCCGCCCTCTTTAGATTTATCGAGCTTGTCCGGAATTCCTCTATTAAAATTAATGAGAAGAAGTCGGTGCTTTCCCCCACGTGGCATCTTGTTTATTTGGGCGTGGATATTGACTTGCGCGCCAGCCTCACCCGACTGACTCCGAAGATGAGAAAGAAGACCTGCACCGCCCTCGAATGGGCCCCATGTGTTCCTAGATCTTCTCCCTTCTGGGCTAGGTTGGGTGGCCTATTAAATTTTGTGGGTATGGCCGTTGCCCTTCCTCGCTTCTGGGCTCAGCTGGCCGACGCGCGTTCCCCCCGGGTTGCCCTTCTAGCGATCCTCCTTCCCTCTGGTTGGGTCTAAAAATAATTTAAGGTTCCAGTACATATCTCCTAATAATTTACTCTAGGTCTATCTTTTTTTCTATATCGAGGCCTATTTTCTATTTCTAAAGGCAAAAAGAAACCTGTTTTTTTAAAATACCCCCCAAAAATCCTCACGACTCTTCCCACCCATCTATACTTGCTCTAATAATTTAATTTTGCTTTACTTGTTTTTAGGGCCCAGTACCTATGTATTTCCTCGTGCTTAAAGATTAAGATTGAAAATCAATTTTAGAAATAATTTCGATTAAACATTCAAATATGCTTCTCATGATGCTTCCTTCTTCTCTTCCTTTATACGCACCAAGGTCTGGATTCCTCTTCCATGCCTGAAACCCTTTGCTTATCCTTAATTTTCCTCGTAAGGTACGTGGAGTTGTCTCCCTCTTATATCATCGAACCATCCATCTTTCTTCCATCATTAGAAGGACCGAGCTATGTATGCGTCAATTCACGGCGTCCGAAGCACAGTGTGAAACTCGAGGGAAGGAGGGTAAATAGAGAGAAGTGGAATGCAATTACGCCTCTTAATTAGTCATGTCAAGTACCTTGGAACCTGCATTGGACTCCACAATGTCAGGTCTTTGTCCTTATATTTAATGGGGCGAGTATTTCTTGCTCCTTTTTGTGTGTGCTGCTGCATTGACTCTCGCGGACTTAATTTAGCCCAATTCTCCGCCATTCTCTGTTAAGAGAAAAGCAATAAATGATAACTCAGGAGAGGCTAAAAATTCAATATAAGAAGGAGAAGGGATGAAGTAAGTATGCAGAAAAAAAAGGAAAGAGCGAATTAATAAATGCCTGGGGTGAGAAATTTCAATGATTGATAAAAAAGGGTAACCCACGTCTCTTCAATTGAAACTATTCTTTATTATTAATATCATTCTTATTAATATAAATATTCAATATACTTGCCGGTTTTCATTCATGATAGAAAGAAAGAAATTCCACAGAAGGCTAACCTTCACAATTAAACGAAAAAAACGAGAAACTCACTCTAAAAGGGTATTTACGTTACATTTAACTTTTCTAAATGTCCATCGAAATAGTTCTCGACCATATTTAGTAACGATTAACAGCCACTTTTGAACACAGCATTCTATAAATGCTTCTATTTTTTGTAAAATTCACTTCGATATAGGGCAAAGCTTCCATCTATTGCTTTTTTCCATTTGAAAATGTCAAACTAATTTTTAAGGATTCTTTGAATTTCTCCTCCTCTCAGCTGGCAAGATGCTTACCCAATGTAAATTATCCTCCTCTAATTCTCGTCTGGCTAGAATATAAGAAACTGTTTAGTAATTGCGGGTTAATGGAGAAATTAATATAGGTATAAATTAAAATACAAACAAAAAGGGAAATGATGGAATATGTTAGCTAACATTCACGCTCTGCAAGTAAATCCACAAGTTGTTCTCTACTCTTGTAGTGATGGTCACCAAATTGACTGGACATTGTTGCTGTTCGAACCCTTATGAAATGGAAAGACAGAAATGTGGTGAATGATAGCAAAATTCAATAAAATGGGATCCACATTTAATAAATGTTTGAGAGATTATGTTTAATTAATTTAAGCTAAATTGAACTCCAAATGTGTCGAACCGATTTGAAACAAGAACTTTTAAACGAAAGTGATTCGCACTATCCTTTACTTCTAAAGTTTATGCCGTGGACAAGTTTACAATATATTTCGTTGTGATCAGTAGTTAGGCAACCAGAACAATGGTAGAGATAGATGGTTTAACAAGGACAAATTACAGAAGATTTTAATTTAGAGCATAAAGCTGCGGCTACACCTACTGATGGACAGGGTTTTGAGCAAGTTCAGTGAGTGCGAGGAAAGCCGACAAAGAAAGGAACGAAAGAGTGAAATTGCTTCTTTCTGCCCCCATGTGGCCTGGACCCTTTCCGTATACGGGTTATATGTGAATATAACTGTCCAGCAACAGGATTCCGTCAAACAGAGGAGAAGAGTATGTGTGTTGAACTGTGAAGAGGCAAGAGAGAAAATGGAGCAATTTGCTGTGTATGTGTTGACGTGTGTAAAATCTACTCGACCTACCAACGCGTGGGGTAAACAAAGTGCAGCTAGTACTCAGTAACCAGACCTCAACGTGCACTGAGTAAGAAAAATTAATTATGTAGGGTCTTACTTACTTTTGACCTGTACTCGTTTTGGAGGCCTTTCCCTTTTTAGTGAGACCTTCAACTTAACCTGGGAATCTACCACGGATATCTACAGTGTATGGCAGCTGCCGTGAAGTCAACCTGAATTAGAACTCCATCAGGCGAATGAACACACCAGGTGTGGCTCAACTCGCCTCAAATGGGCACAGAGATTTCCACTCGGTTAGGTCATAGCGCAATTTAAATAAGTCAGTATCCTGCACTCTACACAGACAAATGGCTTTCACCTTTTAGAAATACAACTATTACCACTGTAAAAGATAAAGGAGAAATTAAATACGATATGTAGGAGCGAGTGTTGTATTTCATTAAGAGGAATATTATTTATAAAAGTGAGGATACCTTCACACACTTTAACTTATATCGAGGATATATATATATATATATATATATATATATATATATATATAATGTATATATTTGCTGCGTATTTACATCAATTTCTCCTTTGTCCTTGGAATTACCAATTAATATCTCTCTCTTTCACAGTTTAGATCGACCTTACGAAGCGTGCCTTAAAAGCTTGTCTATTCGGAAGATTTTTTGGTCTTAAACGTAAGCGAGTGGTCTAAGTCTCGGTTTAATTGAGAATAAAGGGGTTGCTCGCTGCCTCAGTGCGCTTGGTTGGAATTCCACCAGAGTACAGAATTTTTCGAATTAGGAAATAACTTTTCCGAGGAAAAAATTATTCTGATTTTCTGTTTCATGCCGTATGCTGGATTTATATGCATTAATTTATTGCATTAATTGCTTCCATTTTTTAAGTTATTTACACACAAAGTTTAAGATACGTGCTGACAGCTTTATAATTGCAATAACCAGTAAAATAAGATGAATGAAGTTATAAAAATCTAAAAAATATATAGCAATAATCTCAAAACAAGCACGTAACAAGTCTATTAAGTACTTTAAATAAAGTTTTATCCAATACTTTTGGGAATACTATTTGTTTGTGTCGAAAGCCCTCACTAACTTCTTTTATAAGCCTTTAGTTTTGATCCCGCTTCTGTTGGTATTTTTGCCCAGTTTTCTGGCCTATTTTCAGAGTTAAATCTTTATTTACCTGAATCTTTATTTCCTGCTAGACACTCGTTCAGGTTGAGGTTAGGAGTTTTTCTTACTCATATTTAAATCTATTTTATTATTTCAAGCAATTTTTTATTCATTTGATAGATTAAGTGAGAATAAAGAGCTTTTCAAGAAATAGTACAATTGAAAATATGGAAGAAACGTACAAGATATACGTTCCGCGTTAAAAGGAAGGAGAAGAGACAAAACATGGTCGTCTAGGAGCACGATGTCGGCATGCTGATTAAAATTGTTTTTCATTTCAACCAAAGCACGTATTTCAGCAGGATTAAAACTAGCCCAGTACATCACAAATCAGATTTCAGTTTCAACCTCCCTCTGCACGCAGTTTTCTTTGAACATGACACTGGCATCATTCACATAGAGGCATAAACTTGATTCATCTGACCGGACAACTTGTTTCCAGTCCTCCATGGTCCACTGTTTGTGTCTTCTTTCTCACTGTAGCTAGGTAAATTTGCGGGCCGAAGTGGAAGAGTTCTGTTGCATGCCATTGTGCTCCATATGCTCATGTCATATAGTTTCCCTCGGTGTGTTATTCAGTAATGGGTGTAGAATGATCGGCCTTGAAGCGAAAGTGGTTTTAAGTCCCGGACAGTCAGTATCGTCTTTTGGCCGCAATTTTTAGCAGACGTACTCCCGCACGTCTTCTTACATTAACTACAAAAGACAATGCGCCCTGGCCCGCCTTACCTTCCGCCAGTCAATCCCAAATTCAATATACATCCTCTATCTCATCCCGCTTCCCTGGTAGCGAAGGTCTGGCAAAGAATACATAAAATCTGCGGCTCCTCAAGACACCCCCTCCTCCCCATACTCCATCGTAATGGCAACTAGTCAGTGCCCCACAGAACGTTGCACAGCAAATTACGAACACGCTCAGCCCAGTCTGCCATGGAGCCCTCCTCCCGGAATTCAACCGACATAAAGTACTAATACAATCGCAACCATTAATGTTTGGAACGTCCAGAAAACTTCATTACAACGAACCCTTCTCGATGAAACAACTCCAGGAGGCGATCTTAACGTGTAAAAACCCCAGCCCTTCAGATGACTTAATATCATACACACTTATCTAAAATGCCCATGTAGATGCCCTTCAATGCGTCTTGACAATTTTTAATGATATTTTTTTCTCGAAAACATTTCCCCAAGAATGACGCCACAGCACTATCCTCCCTTTCTTCAAACCAGGAAAAGATCCTTCCAATCCAACATATTACCAGCGAATTGCACTTACCTCATGCCTATGGAAGTTGCTTGATCGCATGGTGAACGAGACTTAATGTGGTATCTTGAAGAACAGTAGTTTCTCTCTCCGTCTTAATTAAGGTTTCACCCAAAACGCTCCACATTGGACCATCTTACTTTACTTGACCATGATATTAGACTTGCTTTCTCTAGAAGAAACCTCGTCACCTCAATCTTCTTCGAATTAGAAAAGGCATGATACCGTCTGGCGGCGCTTGATCCTACAACAGCTATACGACATGAGGGTTCGTGGAGCCTTTGCATTGTTTATACGTAACTTCTTAAAATACCACTCTTTCTGTATCGATCTTCAAGGGGCCCGCTCTTTGAAGCTCGTACAATATGAACGTGTTCCCCAAGGAAGCGTGCTTAGAACTACTCTTTTTATAATTGCGATCAATTCTTTCTCAAAACATATATTAGCGCCTGTGCACTGCTCTCTTTATGTAGACGATATTGCCATCTGGGTGACGAGTTCGTCTAAAGCGATGGTCAACACTATTCTCCAGCGAGCCGTCGACTCCATTGTGGCTCATGCTTCATCGATCGGATTAAACCATTTCCATACCTAAAACAATGGCCGTTATTTACGCCAGACGAAAATAAATTCCTAGGATAAGCCTTAATATTTCTTGATAGCCGATCAAATTTGCTATCCATGCAAAACTTCTAGGTCTCATATTCGACCAGCATATGACATAGCGAAATCATATTAAAGACCTTATGAGAAGATGTGCCCCTGTACTTGCCATTTTGGCCTCTTTATCGAACCTATACCTGAGAGCCTACCACTGCACAATCCTCGAGTTCTACAGATCACTACTTCGGTCAAAACTTGATTAAGGCTGCCACCTGTATGGCTAAGCTTCCAAAAGCATGCTAAATAAACTGAACTCGCTACGTCACAGAGGCCCGGCCCTGCTACAGAAGCATTTAAGTCTTCCCCTGTGATCTCTCTTTATGCTGAAACATGATTTCTCCCTCTTTCATCTCGCCGTAATAAATATTGCCTCCGATTCTACATCAGCTCCCCACATATGCGCTCTAAACTCGCTCAAATTCTCTGCTCCACGACGCTTCCATTGAAGATTCGCCTTTGTACTTTCTATTCATACACCATACATATACACAACTTTTAGAAAAACTCGAGCTTAGACACCTCTCTGTTGCTCTAGAAAGACCACCTACCACCGTGGCTTCCTCCGTGGACTCGCAGGAGTGCTCATTTTTGCGAAACTTTCCTGAGAAGCACGAAGGATGAGAAACCAAACGCAGCTCAATGCGCCATGTTCCAAGAGCATGCAAACAATCACCTCAGCGAAACACCTATTTATACCGACGGGTCGAAAACTGATTCAATAGCCGGAAGTACCACGGTCTTTTAGTCTCATATCTTATGCTCCACCCTACACCCTACATCATCTGTCTTCTCAGCAGAGCTGGTGGCCATAAATATAGCTATGCGCGTACTCAGTCTCCGTTTCCCATGGTTATATACAATATTTTCGGACTCTATGAGCGCGCTGACTTCATTTCAGCGATTGTTCCCTCAACACCCTGTAGCAATGGAGATATTGGAAACCGTACACCTTTTTACCAGCCACGCTTACTCCATATCGTTCTGCTGGCTGCCTGGACACTCAAACATCCAAGGAAATGAAATGGCCGACCTAGAAGTTAAGAAGGCCTCCCTCCATACTCCACCGTCCATACCTGAACCGTTGATCTTTCACCGAAACTACATCCTTTTCATCCGTAAATTGGTCAGAGAAGAATGGAAGCGATATTGGAACTCTTGTGAACACCCTCACCTACTCCAACTTAAGAAAAATGCTTTCCCGTGGCCATCATCCTACTCCCTCACCAGATGGTATGAAGTTATGCTGTGCCGCCTGCGAAACAGTCACTGTCGCCTCACCCACGGGCACTTAACGGCTAGTGAGGAACCACCATCTTGCCAGACGTGTCATTCTCGCAACACATCTTACTCACCTACCCACAATACTCTGCCCATCGAAAGAAGTACTTCGGTCTTCACCACACCTTTGCTTCTGTTCTCGGAGATCCACTCCACGTTATGCCCAACTTACTAAGATTCCTGGAAGATGCTGGCGTTTCTTCCAAAATTTAATACATTATTTACTTCCTTACGGCTCTACATTTTAATCAACTTTTACACTTTTTAGTTTTTGCGAACCTTGTCCATCCTAAATCTAAACTTGTCCAGCTTAAAACCATTGTTAAGTGTCCATCTTGTTCACTAAAATTAAGAACCTTACCTAGTTTCCCCCATTATAATCCTCTACCAACTTGAAGAATTCAGTCAAGTCCCCTCCAACTCTTCTATCTAACGTATATAGCTTTAGTCTCCTAAGCCTTTCAACATAAGGTAAGCTCCTCAACCCATGAATCATCTTAGCCATCCTTCTTTGCACAGACTTAAGCAAACCAATATACATCCTATAATATGGTGACCGAAATTGCCAGGGCCAGTGTCAAATACCCTACTAGCTCTATTCTTAGCACTTGTATACTGCTTTCTAGGACGTAGGTCTAGACTTAATAGGAAACATAAGCCTCTTTCGCCTTATGGCTTTCATAAAATTCTCTCCTGTAGTTTATAAATATTCAATGGATTACACCTACCTATTTTAAGTACCATACACTTGCCTATGTTAAATTCTATTTGCCATGTCTCTTTCTAATGCGATAATATGGTCAATTCATTTTGTAATACCATAGCATGAAAGTCAGACCTTTTAATTCTACCTAAATTATATCATTAGAAAACTTGCTCAGGTCGCTACTTATCTCTAAGTCAAGATCATTAATATATAGATAAAATAACAACGACCCAACATCGACCCCTGGAAACCCCACTGGTAACATTTCCCCATTCAGTTTTAATCCCATATATACTAGCTCTGGATCCACCTAATCATACTTCCATCGATCACATGAGCTTTAACTTAATTCAAGTGTCGTAAGTGTGGTGCCTTGTGGAAAGCCTTATAAAAATTTAAATAACAATATCGTAATTCTCATATATGTACATAGGCAAGATTGTACACGATTTTGGCCCTTAATTAACTTTTGTTTATCTAAGTGAGCTTTAATAGATTTCGCAATTTTGTTAAATTCACTGGTCGGTAATTGAGCATAATGATTTTATCTCCCTTCTTAAATATAGGTAGCACATTAACTTTCTTCCATGCCATTAGTACAATCCTAGTCCCTAAAGATTTTATAAATACGCATGCTAGGGCCTCACTTAACACATCTATACATTTCTTCGAAATTCTAGACAAAATTATTCATGGTCCTGTGTTTTACTAAATTTAGTTCGAGCTATTTCTCTTAAAACTATCTCCTTTATAATTAAAATCTTCTCTAATTTATTATCATCCTACCTCCTGAAGATCAAGGTTCCTTCAGGTACAATTAGAATATCCTCGAGTGTAAATATTGTAATAAAATAATTATTTAACATCCTATCCATTGCATCACTATTACTTATTAACTCTCCTATTGTAGTTTTAAGTGGCCTATTTTAACTTTAGTCTTAGTTCTATATAATTGACAGAGTTAGCTCATTGTATCTTGGCTTTAATTGAGCCTAGCTGTTTATCATTTTCCGTTAAATTACCCTTTTAATGGCGATATAATGCTAAATTTTATCGGATATCCATTTAGAGTCAACAGCCTTAGTTCTAATTTCCCCATATGGAATGTTTTTATTTTGACAGCAATTAACCGCTTAATCATTGTCGTGTTATTCCAGTTGTAGACTAGATATTTCCCTATACCTGTGTGTTATCTTTCCCCTCGATTGCTCTCATTAACATCACATTTTCTGACCTGACCTCACTCACCTGACCTTGCCGCAATCTCTGCATTGCCAATACCCTCTTCCCCATTTTTTAGAACTAAATCCAATATATTATCACCCCTACCGGGTTGGTTTACAGCCTGTCTTAAGAAAATTACCCTGCACCATATTAAGACAATTCCTCAGCACCATATTAAGACAATTCCTCAGCCTCCTGATCACCCACAAGAGCTTCCCAGTCTATATTTTTTAAAATTAAAATCACCCATTATACGTACATACAGTTTACTTCTACATGCACATTCTATTTTCTGCCACAAAGGATATGAAGCTTCCTATGACAAGTTTATCCTTTCCGTCCTTAACATCTAGCCATAATAACCGTATTAGTGTCCTTTTTAATTGTAGTCTTATAACTACACTAGAGATTATCTGTATTATAAATAACCACTCCATCTTCCTTTCCTTCTGTTCCTATCCTTATTAAACATATTATAACCATCAATCCGGAACTCAGGTCTAAAATATTTTCCTGCCAAATCAAGTCATGACTGTTATCGCAATAGCATTAAAATTATATACACTCAATAGCCCTCTTAACAAATCCACCTTATTCCTTATCCATCTACTATTGTGTAGTGTATTTTCAATGTATCGTTTTTTTTTTCTTATCAGTACTACACTCTACCTTCATAGTCCTCTGCTCATTGACTCCCTGTCACAAACAACCCCCTGTCGCTCTCCAAATTCGTCTAAATGCCCTCACCCTTAACTGCCTCATTCTACTTAACCTAACAGCCTATGCATATACTCTCTTCGAGAGAGTCACTCAACACTTTTACACATTTCCGACTCAAGTTCAACCAATACATTACATGCATACAATCCTCCTCCCCCCAAATCACTAAATTTATCCCAAAACACTAGTCCCATTCTATCACCCAATACTTTCACCCTCATTTATTCCAACTGCTCGCGACTTCCAGTCACTGCCTACTTTAAGTTTATTTTAAACCCACTACTATCCCGAAACTTTCCTAACAAATCCCTACTAGACACTAGCTCCTCTCTGAACTAGTTTTTCCTATGCCATTTACTCCCCATATAAAACAACAACTGCATCCCTTTTAGCTTCAGCCACTATCCTTCGAATTCTCTCATTCACATCCGATACACGTGCACCTGGCAAACAAATCTTCATCCTCCTTTTGGGCTCAAGTTCACAAAAACTCATTAAATCACTTTAACCTGTAACATAAATTTGATTCATGTTACAGAGCCAGCCAATTTATTTAATTGTTCAAGAATGTTGTTAAAATTGAATGTAGGAATATAAATAAGTGTCAAATAAAAAAATAATAAAAAAGTGATGAATCAATAGGATTCGTCTGCAAACTTCATCATCCATTAATATTTATGTCAATTTGATTTCCCATGTGAGAAGAGTGACTTTGACAATTCTGGAACGATGGAAAGCGAGAGACGATAATAAATAAAAGATAATAGGAGAGTGCGTTCTTCGGATGACACTTAATCTTACAAGCTATCAACCGGATTTGTAGTTTAAGGGAGAGAGAGCCTTTAATCTCCACTTAAATAAACTTGGACAAAGATGCGCAACTTAAAAATCGGACGATGTCACAAAGGGTGAAGACCTTCGAGGAAACTTAATTAAATTTGTTACCTTTTCCCAGGACGAGGAACAATATTTGTCTGGATGCGTTGCCTGCCTATTTAGATCAGGAAACACAAGTCTTCCCAACCAACGAGAGGTTAATGAAACACTTAGTATCGACGAAATAGAGAAGGAGGAAGACCACATTCATAAAGTAAATTAATTCTCTAAATATTTCTCTTTCTTTCTATCTTTATTTCTCTCTTTCTTTATATCTCTTATATATATATATATATATATATATATATATATATATATATATATATATATAATTTGGAACTTTTCGAACATTAGCTATGTTTATCTTCAGCCTATAATGGAGTAAAACTAAATGAAAGCAAGCAAGCTTAGAATACATAAAGAGATATATGTATTAATGAATGACAATAAGTTTAAAGTTTGTTGAATTTGAAAGAAAATAATGCGACAATGTAATAATTCAACAAACTTTAAACTTATTGTCAGTCTTTAATACATATATCTTCTTATGTATTCTAAGCTTGCTTGCTTTCATATTGTTTTACTCCATTATAGGCTGAAGATGAACATAGCTAATGTTCGAAACGTTCCAAATTATATATGTTCCGAATACTGGTTCTGACTTTAACCTAAATACTAAAATCGATGTTTCTGAAGGATGTTCCAATTTCTACATTTATATATATATATATATATATATATATATATATATATATATATAGATATAGATATATATACCTCTCTCATTATCTCTCTTACCCCAATGTGCTTGATTCGAAGAGGATGGAATACAGCATTTGATGTAAGACATTTATTAATCCCATGAATTATAAATAATATTGAAATGTAAATGAAGAATTATATTTTAGAAATAAGTATTGTATATGCTATTTGTAACTAGCAGATGCGTCATAAATAGTCTTAATGCTATCAAGTCCTCCATATTCCTGATTTTATTTTGAGAGCTAGTAAAAACTAAACTGAGTGCGAGGGTTTTTCTGTGTCTGATTGAGAATGAATAAAGAGTGCGTAGATAAGAACAAGCTAGTTCATTGACTCCAACGAATGTAGGCCGATTTCTTCCCAGTTAGCTGCAAGGAAGAAATGCAGAGATATTTGTGCTAGTATGAGCTTTGAATGGATTCGGTGGGGAGAACTTGAAACAAAAGGATAGCTTTTAATAATCATTGTTAACCTGTTTGCTCCTCTAATGGACAAGGGTAGGTGGAGAAGTAGAGGTGGATAGGAGGTAGGCATTAGATCCCCAAAATGGAAACGGGCCGAAAAAGAGGAGAATTAATATGGAGATAAAAGAGAAATGAAGAAAAAGGAAGAGGAGTGTGAAACCTCCCTACACTTTCCTCATCGGCTTGTTTTCCTCACCTGGCGATTGGTTAATCAACTTTAATCAACTTAATTAACTGCATTTAGAGTCACTTAAAAGTTGCCCAAAGTATTTAACAGGTTGTTAAATAGAGGGGAAAGCGACTTTACGAGTTTATACTTCATTGAACTTGCGGAAAGTGAGATTATTTCGATGTATTCTATTACGTAAAGGATTAGGGATCTTTATTAACTGCTCCAATTTCACCTTTATTGGAAGGGGATTTTTTGTTAAATCAATGTGATGGAGTGGGTTGACTTCGGAAGATATATTTCAGTCATTGTGTTCTTTTGTGGCAATCAATTCCAAATCAGTTTTTGTAAGTTCTAAATAAAATAATCAAAATAGTGCAAGAATAAATTTAGTGAGAACAACTAATTCATTTTGTAAAGAGTACAAATGCACAACAGTCCGTGGACACTATTTAATCTTTGATTCAGAGTCAACTTGTAGCCCACTCTCAGTGGGGACAATGCCATATTCATGATACAAAGATGCCCCTTATAAACTCTTTGTCTTTATTTCAATCTGTGGGCCGCTCTCCAGGGAGGCCTATTGATTTCACTGTTTCAACATTATCCTGTAGACTGCTCTCCGAGGAGACAATATCTTGTTTATTCTTCAACTTCAACGTGTGACCCACTCTCCGACTAGACCATGTCATCTCAATTGTTAGACATCACTCTGTTTCGAGTTATACGAGGAGACAATATGTTGTTATCTCTCTGCTTTAACCTCAACTAGTGACCCGTTCTCAAAGAAGAAACCATGTTATCTCTATAATTCGAACTTGAGCCTGTGGCCAACTCTCCGAGTAGACCTTAGCATATCTATGCTTTGTTGAAGATACCATTTCATCTCTATTCTTTATCATTGAGCTGTCCCCCTCTTTCTGAAGAGAACATGCTCTCTAAATGCCTTAAACTTAAGGTGTCACTCGCTCTCCGAAAAGAAATTGTCAGGTCTATATTTCAACTTCAAACTGTGGCATTCTCTTCGAGGAGGCTTAGTCATCTATATACTTTAATGAGGAAATCATATCATCTTTATGGCTCAATCTCAACTTAGAGGCCAAACTCCAAAAATATCATGTTATCTCTATGCTTCATTTAGATGAACATGTCATCTCTATTCTTTCTTCTCACTTTGGCCCACTCTCTGAGAAGAACATATCCTCTATATGCTCCAACCTAAACCTGTGACCCGCTCTTCGAAGAGACCACGCATTTCTATGTTTCGTTGAGGAAAACAGGTCACTTCTATTCTTGACCAACTTGTGATCCTCTCTTTGATGAAACCATGTCATTTCTATGCCTCAATCTCCACCTGTGGCCCGCTCTCCGAGGAGACAAATCCTGTCTATACTTCGAACTCAACTTGTGTCCTCATCGAGGAGACCTTACTATGTCGTTTCTACTTCAACGAGGACACTATCTCATCGCGATGGTTCAACCCTAACCCGTAGCTCACTCTCCAAGGAGACTATCTCATACCTAAAAAAAAACCTCAACCTTTTGCCCGCTCTAAGGTCCAACAGGTTATTTCTATGCTTCGGCCACACTAAACCTGTTACGCTCTCTTGAATGAATACTCTAAGGTGAGGTTTGCTATCTTTGAATAAATCATATTAATTATTTTCCCTTCCTTTCTAATCATATACGATATACCAAGATCGGATAATGAAATTTGCATAAAGATCACACTGACAATTTTTGATTAGCCAGAGGGCAGTAAAAGTGGATTATCCTTAGAAGAGGATTTTCAGTATGAATTATAGTACTATGTTTGGCCAATATCTAGCGAGAGCTATCCGTTCCGCGTCAAAAGAGAGCGTCTATTAGAACCTATTGGTCAAGCACCGATGGGAAAGAGTGATGTGTTAAGTGTGGGATAAAATGGAGATAGGTTGACCAGAATGGCGTAAAACTATCGCCCGTGCGTAATCTTGTGTGTCCCACTAATACACAACTAGATCCCTACGAAATAGTAAAATATTGCTAGCGATTTGGCTTGGATTGTCTCCCGCACCTAGGCGTAGAAATTCAATACCATATGAATAATTCCTACCTAATACATTTTATTTCCTCTCTGCATTAAGTTCAGGTTTACTCTCAATAATTTATACTTACACATGTGCAGACATTTTAGACAATAAGCATATTAAATAGGCTCTGGGCAGGAAAATGCTTTCTTAATGCACCAGTTTGTCTTTGGCATCATTCCTTTCCAATAAGACAATGTGCTGAAAAAACTAAAGGTCCGATAAAATTCTAACAATTTGAACCGATACAATTTTTGGAAGAAAATTCAACTGTTTTGATTTCCTTTTCTTTTATTCATTTAAAGGATAGAGTGAAGAATGAACTTAGCTGCAATTAGTATAATATTTAGTAGGACGGTTCGAGGTATAGAGTTTTAAAGTGTCACCCTTTTAAATCGGAATAGATCAAATTAGTAGTGAGCATGATTTCGATGGTATACAAAAAAAAGATTGGTTTGCAATGAATCCCGGGCAACTTGAGAACGCGGACTATTTGTAAACAACTATTTAACTTAATGTATGAAAGGTAAAGCTTCGTTTAGTATGTACAGAAAAGGTGAAAACCAACGAACGCATCGCCCCTGAAACAATTTCGAAGGTAGTCTCTTAGAGAAAGATTTTAATTTATGAGATATTTCGGAGTAAACTAATCCAGGTTTTTAAGATTGTAAAGGCTTTTGATAACGTTACCCACGACCAATTATTTACATCGAATAACGAATGTGTTACTATAAATAATGGCTTTGGGTTGTTTTATCCTGGGGTCAATACAGAAATAGCAGGAAATTTATTTTTATTTAAGATAATAACCGCTTGGAATAGTTTACTACCAACATGTTTAAGAATGGAATAAACAAATGCTTTTTAAATAATAACGTTACATAAGATAAAATTGCGCATAACCGTGTGGTCTGGATGTTGTGAGTGAAGACAACATAAGTTTCGTGTTTATGGTCTGGACTCGTGTGGATCCGATGATCCTTACCATTTTCTTTAAAGTAATCCTGTAATATGAAATTTATGTGTTGAACTTGGCCCGAATAAATGCATATATGCGGATCTTGGTATTCAATAATGGGCGCGAGGAATAAACTCTCTCTCAATAACACCATGCAAAAAGATGTTTTCCATTCTGCTATTCACTTTCAGGCGCGTTAGAGAAGAACCTTGCTTGCATCTTTAGTATTTCTCTGGGTATATTTTAACAAAATTTGGTTAATATAAAATTTATTGTGCCTTATATATTATAGATTTTGTCATTTGGTGTGAAGGGGATTTCTGTATTGGTAGAGAACTGCAAAAACACAATTATACTTTATTATTTCGGGGATCAGTGTTGTTGCAATCCAATATTATTCGGTTACAAAAAGTGTATAGGTTTGATTGGCCACTTGAATTGAGTTTATTAAGTTATTGTTAACCTAGGGCATGGGTCTTTCCGAGATTTATTTTACGCTCTTGGATTTAAGACCCGTCACAAATTACGTATCTCTACTGTCCAAGTTGATATCGCCTTGATTAGTTGGGATCAAAGAATCCATCCACACCTTTAATGATTATCGTTCTCCTGTCACTCCTCCATGGACAACACAAATGAACTTTGACCTTCTTGCTTACTATGTTATACATATGTAAAAAATATGCTGTCAACTTTTAAAATAATGAAAAATTGCCATACTTAATACTACTAAAATGATTTTAGGATGCTCGAGAAATCATTTCAAGACTTAGGATTTTCACCATTTTGTTTTTATCTTTGGTTAATATAGAGTACCTTGTATTGGTGTTAGAATGATATAGATTACGTACCTAATAATTTCAAGAACACAACACACTGAAATCTCACTTTATCTAACACGTGCCATAATTTAGAATTGGTAATATATAAATATATTAAAGCAAGGTAACGATAAAGAATATTATGTTCTTAGAGCAAAAGGTCTAACGTTCAATTAGGTGTCTTCCCTACAAACCCCGTTTATATCGTATTTGATACCTAAATAGTCAATGAGAAAAGGATTTATAGTCAGATAAAATAATTTACCTATCCATTTTCAGTTACCACCAACCAAAGAACTAAATTAATAGCTTTTACATCTTAGGTCTAGATATTTTCTCATTAACACCAATATTAATGTCTGAAATGGCTTACACTTCCTAACTCCAAAAATCAGGTTGTCGTAAATTTCACTCAAATTTGCGAAAATACGAACAAAAAATGGGTTGATCACGACTGGCCTTAAATTAAACTTCTTTGTTGAAAAACAAAGTATTTGCACAGAATATCTTCTTGATCTCATTGACTTTTTTCTTTGAATTTTCAGAATTTCATCGTAAATTGAGTTCCGATGTTCTCTTTTCTCCATATGGTACTGGATTTGTATTTTTTTTTATTTCGCTCATTACTGTGATATATCATCTCACATTTCACTTTCGGAGGATTCGGTGGATTGAATTATCTCATGGCTTTCATGTCTGCATGGGTTGAGACTTTAACATTTAAAATTATATCTACGGTAATGAATGAATATCTATATATATAAAAGTACGAGATAATAATTTAAGCTGCTAAGAAACTAGTAGAAAGGAACAAAATTACTTATTCTAGTAACTTGAAACTTTTTATTAAATATTTTGTTCCATTTGACTTTTACTCTCTCTCTATAACCAATATATAATAATCAATATATCGGTTGGTATCATTCGTGTAATAGGAATTTGAGCAGAAAGCGATGCACGACAATATTAAAAAAACATTGTAAAGTAAAAATTCTTTTCTAATGACGTGGTACCAGAAGTCAATATTTATTTGCAACAGAACTGAGAGCCATGAGAAAACTTTAATAGTACCAATTTCTCTTAAATAATATTAAGCTTTAGCAAATTTAATCATCAGAAGATGTCGAATTTCATAAAAGAGAATGAATATCTACTTTTTCTGAACTGCTTTGTGAGGAATATCGATTTTCTCTTTGCTTATTTGTTGTGCACGCTTGGCCATGGAAAATACAGCGACTTACACATCCCATTTTTCTGACGTCACTGAACAATGTACAAAGAAGTATTATGATATATTGCACTCTAAATATGATTTATAGCGTATTTGTATATCTCCGGAAAGTTTTGCAAGCATGATTTACATTTACGGTACACTTAGCACTGTCTTCTCACTGCAAAACAACATTAAAAAACCTCCGTGTTCACTTGCTCACTATTTAAAAAAAATAATGTATGCTTAACACAAATAATTCACGCCGTGTTTCATTCTTCTATGCTTAACACAAATAATTCACGTCGTGTTTCTTACTTTTATCTACATGTAAATTTTGTTGTCAGATTGCATCTTGAGACCGATGAAATCTGCGGGTAATATCTATAAACTCATTTCGAAACATATGTTAATACACAAGACAATTTACAAATCATAATTTAAAAAATTAATTTGTTTTTAATTGAAAATGGGATAACTTAGTAATTTACTTGCTGTAAAATTAGTTAATTCAAATGTTTAAGATAATTCATTCTTTAAATGTAAGTGTAAACTGCTTTATATTACATATAATACTCCCTATGACCAAACAAGAAGGTCCTTCTTGTAAAAAATTCTTGAATCACCGGGGACAATAAGGAATATATGTAAATCCTCCTGGGAATTTTCCTAATATTTACATGGTAAACAAGCCACATACATCATGAATGAGCCAATTATAAATAATCTGACTTCAAAATTTTGCGACTGCTATAAACTGTTGAACGTTAAAGAAAGCTTAAAGTTGTTAAAACATTATACAGAGTCAAAAAATAACTTGTTTTCTTTCGTAAAGGATACCTATCTAGATGGATGTCATGGTCTGGAAGTTCAGGGTCAACGCCACCAGAAACATCAATTAAAGCAACTCCCGTGGATGGGGTTGGGATGCCTGTATCTCCCCAACCACCTAGGATCTCGAAAGGACGCATCTCCCGAGCATCTTCGAAAGCTTCGAACGCCTCAACAGTAGAAAAGAAATTAGTGAGTAAATCCTCCTTTCATTCATTCATCTAAAAACTTATTTTTCATTTGATCAGATTCGCATACGTTTCTCTCCGAAAACATGCCGAAGGTGTTTCCATGTGGAAACACTATTAACACGTAAAGGGTGGACTTTCGCTCGTTCCCTCGTGCTTATCAGCTTTTTTTCATCTAATCGTTGGTTAATTAACCACATATGTCATTTTAACATTATGCCGTCCACCCCTAGTTCTTACTCTTTAAAATTACAGGGATGGTTATTTAATTCAACCACAATGTAAAATATTTACTGTCACCTTTACATTAATTGACTGCCAGATCAGCAGCCAGTAACTTACTGTATTGAGCAGTTCTAAAAGATGTAAGCTGTAAGAATTAACATTGGGTAAGGAAGCGAGTAGAGACGCTACAGAGAGGAATAGTGAAAGAATGACCCACCGTGAATATATCTCCCTGGCCCTTTTCAAATCTCCATTAGCGCTAGCACTGATGTAGAAGACGAAGCTACCAGTAAGCGCAATTTCCAGGCCCTGAAACTTTTCCCGAAGGCAATAGCTTCGAAAGTTTATGAAATCCAAGAAAGTGGATTTCATTCAATCTGAGACAAATTTCCTGGCTGGTCACTACATAAAAAGTAGACATCGTGGCATTCATGAAGTCTTTGCTGTCAACGACATAAGGGATTTTTTGGAAGAATTCTGCTTCCGAGGCTACGGGATATTCAACATGGAAGACAGAAAGAACAAAGGGAGGAGTGATAGCTTAGATAAGGACCACTCTATTCCTTACTGAATTTCTGAGCGTTAAAGTAAATGAAGCTATTGAGATAGATATCTTTCAGCACTAGGCTATACAGGCTACTGGTGGTATATCGACTACCGGATGTGCTCCAATCTCTCCGGTTTAGTGGACAGTCTTCTCACAATCGTTTTTAAGTACTTCACATATCGTGTTAACTGGGACTAGCGAACTGGTAACGAAGAAGTATCAAGGCTCGTATACTTTACCCCTGCAAAAGTCTTATCCAATTGGGTCAGCGAATCGATGACAGAGAATAGTATCTTTACCTTCAGCTTCAATACTGAGTTCAGGTGTTTGAAGGGGTAAAGAACACAATATGGTTAGGCTTACCCTTAGAAATCCATCCCTATAAGAGCCGAATGTAAGCAACAGAAAGCTATATTTCCTGCAGGCAGCCTTTACCAGACCTGGCAAAGCACTAAGACAGATGAACCCTCTAAACGGTAGCGTTAACAATGCAAGTGGGCTTCAGCTTGAAGAACAGTTCACGTATCAACAAGCAACTACATACATGCAACAACCTTGAAAGCCGCAAACTTACAACACAAATGGTTTAGTCAGGAGATCGCGATTGATATAAAAAACAAGAAGGTATATATCAAGCGAAAAGTAAGCCATAACAAATAAGATCAGATATGTATGTTAAGGAATGCGGCCAATTAAAGGAATAGCTAAGAAGGGTAAGTGTGATGAAGAAGTTCAGGTGGCGTATCTCTACAAGGAGTAACCCTCAGGCTCACATATGGAAGGTAGCACTACTCTTTTATAACTCGGTGCAACGAAATCCACGGTACTGCTTAGGCAACTCAGCATTCGAAATTATATCAAACAAATGAAATGGGTGCACTCCAGAGATGGGAAACGGATCACATATAATTAGGCATAAAGACTCTCATCGCGAGTAAATGAGGTCAATCTCTGGAAGACTGCCCTTGTCAACTTTTAGGGTATTTGAATTCATCAATATTAATCATCATAAGTTCTTATGCTTGAATGTTCGCGGTTGAGAAATACCTTGTTTGGCAACCACTTAACATATAAAATATGCATGCCAGGTAACAAAGTACCTGCAGAAGTCGTTAGTAGTTCCAATGTCGAGCAATTTAAGGCTAGAATTAAACAAATGTTTTAGATATCACAATAAATTGCATATATATATATATATATATATATATATATATATATATGATAAATAGCCAAATGATCCTTCTTTCTGAATTGACCTATAATTTGATATTACGTCAGATTATAATTTATTATTTTTATTAGACAAATTCAATTTGGACTGTGGTGTATAGAAAGATAGCTATAAAGATAACTGCCAAGAGAAGGGGAAAAGAGAGAAAGAGATAAATGGGTCAGAAAAGAGTAGTATTTCCAATTGTATGTTACTTTTTCTTAAATACTACCTCTTAGGTATGAATAACAATGTACTCGTATTTTGAAGTACTATTACTTCTCCTTGTCACCCTTTTATCTCTTTCTCTCATTTCCACTTCTCCTGGCAGTTATCTTTCCAGCTATCTTTCTATACACCACAATCCAAATTGTAACTATAAAATAAAAATAATAAATTTCAATCCGACGTAATATCAAATTATAGGTCAATTCAGAAAGAGGGATCATTTGTTCATTTATTTTAATCCCAAGCATTCGAGTGCCCCGTTAGAAGGTTGCACCTGGTACCTGAGAAGCGGTACGCCCTTCAGCTCCGATTGACCCCAGGGGTCTCACGATTGTTTATTCCTCCAATTTTACTAATTTTTAGACAATTACTTTACAAGTCTCCTATACCTTTAGGCCGACGGCTAAATTTTCAAGCTAGTCTAAGATTAGCTTTTATCTATTCACCCATTATCGGTGTCGGAAGGGGACGAGGCTTACTCATCTTAACTTTAGGTTCTTGCAGGAAGGGAGGGTAACATAAATTCACTCTACCTTACATTTATCTTTATGACCGCCATCATATTTTTTTTTTCTTTTTATGTATTATTTTACCGAAAATTCACGGTGACTCTTCACGTGGCTAACCCTTCGGCCTCCTGGCGAGAGAGGTGATATTCAGTGGTGCCAAAACTGTTTCAAACCCGCAGCTTAATGAGGCAGCTCCGGATCCGCTAACCGTGGTCCACGTTTACCGTTTGCATCTCGGCTAATAAAATGGGTCATCATACCCACTGATTAGCATGCTGCTATAAATACCGGACGAACTCTTAGATGACAACGGAAGAGTTAATAGGAAAACGAATCAAGGTAACGGGCCTCCCTTTCATCGGAATCTTGTGGTAAACAGGCTTTCCCTTTACCACCCTTCTTCTTTGGGAGACTGCCAAAATCGATTATCTTCTTACTTGATACTGGCCCAATATTTTGTTTCAGGGTGCCCTTCAATTAAATAAAAGCAGGTGTTAGAAAAGTAGCTCCTTCCTATTCGCCTGCATCCAGATCGGCCATTTAGGGAACGTCATGGGTGAAATCGACGACGCCACAAGAGGGGTGTCATAATTGAGGCCTACAGCTAAGTGGGCGCCTGCCGGTCATCTGGACTAAGAGGCCATCGTTAAATAAGGCGTGGTCCTCACCGGGAGGGAAACATGGTACGCTGAAGGCAAACTCCAAATCTGATTCCACTAACAGAGAAAATTCTTCCAGGGAAGTTATTCCTCTAATCAATAAAAGAAAAATTGTCAAAAATAAAGTAGAATTTCTCATTCATCTAGGGTTGGGGTAGGGGCTATAACGACGGGTGGGTCATTCGTTATTTCGGCATAGTACTTGGCTAAGGCTTATCTATCCGGCCTTATAGCAGCATTTAGGTGGTGTGGTGGGGGGGGGAGGCTCAACCCTCCTCACCAAAAAAGAAAAGTAAGCAGGAGAAGGCTTAAAAGAATGGAGTCTTAAATGGTTCGAGGCCGCTCAGTGAGGGACTACCCGGCGTCTTTGAACCCGCCTGCTTCAAGAATTATCAAATAATCCCTGTAACAGATAGAAGAGGACTATCTGAGGACTTCTTTATCAGACGGAACCTCTTATATTAAAATAGCCAATCCATACCAGAGTTCCAAATTGAGTGACCTTTTAACATTAAATCAACACATTTGCAAGTGACCTCACAATCTATCATCTTCATTAAAGGGGTAGTTTATGTAAAGCTAATGCTAGCTTAAAGCATTAACGACATTACTAAAGGCTAGCTGACAAGAGCGCAGTCAGGATTGAGTGAGTAACATTAAAGGAAGAGGTGGAGGTCTCCTACACCTTTCATCACTCTTCACTTGGATAGACTCTTTGAGTTGGCGCGTGCGGGCTGATATCAATGCGGCGGGAAGGCCTTCGTTCCTTTACCTGAAAGTGGTATAACCCACACCAATTCACCCACAGTAATATATCTTTTTTACATCTGAAATATGAGCGCCCCTAAATATGTGGAAACTGCTCCAATGATGTGCTGGTAAAGCTGTTTCTTGCCACACGAACACTGTGCAAATCGTGACGAATTGCACTCTGTTCCTCATAGCATTGCCATAAGAAAGACCTTAGGTAGTAATCCATTATATATTAGCATCTTGGAACAGATCTATCATACATATAAAACCTATATACCTATGCCACCTAACATTTCCAGATGATATTGTGCCCATAGGTAACAACTTAGAAGTGTTCCAAACACTGCTTCAATAGTTTACTATTGAAGGCAAAAGAGTCCATTTACCTGAAAAATGAGTCATATAAAAATTCAACCGTGTGTTTACGTGATGAACAAAAAATATAAAGGCAGCAAATTGGAAACCATGACATGGTAAACATATAGGAATGCTACATGAGAAAAAGATGGAGAAATACAGTGCAGACTTATTCTCGTTTGGCAAGCATTTGAAAGTAGTATTATTATCGTGAAAAATAAAATGCACACTTATCAGAAAAGAAAGCTATATAACCAAGGCCCTAAACAAAATCGGACATATGAAACAGAGCTTAAAACCAGACAAAAATCTCAAATTAATACAACAAAATATCAGAAAAACTTTTACGTATGAAAAGTTGATGGAAATAACTTGGTGTGACATTAAAAACGTCTTTGGTGCGATAACGTACCAAATTTCAAGATATATTAGAAAAAATGATTACCCTAAAGTGTAAATAGGCTTGACATGGCACAAGATGGAACAACAATAATAGCCTAGAAAAATTTTAACTTGGTTTCCACTTGATAGGACATGACTCAAAGGAAAACCAAAACCTGATCGTGATAGGGACGTCAAAAAATATGCTAAAGAGTGTCAAATGCTGCACACGATCGAGAGAAATCTAACTGCCACTTATTCATTTGCAAGAGACTACAGAAACAAGGACATAGCAAAAAAGTCTTTAAGACCGCTGTTTCCAATTTGAAATTTTGGTCTTTGAAAGTATTTAGTCTTGAATTTATTTATTTCTTCCATCTTACATTTTTTTTTTGCCTCTCCTCCGGGCATCTTTACATCACAGACCCTATTTTTGTATCCTTATTTTAATATTTCTTTCATTGTTCTGCTTATTATTTCTAACCATTATCGTTCTATTTCTTTAACTTGTCTTCAGTTTCCTAGTGTTTGTCTATTCATTGTCCAGGATTACTTCTTTGGGAGACCTACTTACTCCGCTTCAGCCCTATTTCCTTCCAGTACTTCCTTTTC
Source organism: Ceratothoa steindachneri (assembly GCA_963969495.1). Taxonomy (NCBI): domain Eukaryota; kingdom Metazoa; phylum Arthropoda; class Malacostraca; order Isopoda; family Cymothoidae; genus Ceratothoa; species Ceratothoa steindachneri. The sequence goes on from OZ018324.1 coordinate 25,176,545, forward strand.
TATGTTACCATAACGAATTAAAGGATGTTTTATGTGGACGAAGTAGATTCCCTAAACTTTTATAATCACTTCTAATGGCGCTCACTTCGAAGAAACTATTTTTTAGTCTTTTGCTTTTCAACGCTAAAAAATATTTTTTCAGTCTGACTTTGAGACTTACATGTAACAATTACGTTACTCTTGATTCTAATTCATCGTCGAACACTGCTGTAAACAATTTGGCGGAAAAGAATTCTCCTGTTATATGGTTACTCGTATTTTTCTAATGAATGTAGCGTATATGATATTGTTGAGTTAACTGCATACATATGAGAATATTTCAATGTATATCCTTTTATCTTGATTACTCTTCGAGGTATCTTCACCTCTTAATTCATCTTCAGGGTTTCGATTGATCTTATTCCCTCTCCGGTGTTTCTTTTGATTTTAATCGCTCTTCGAGATGTCTTTTGATCTTAATATTTCAATGTAGCTTTTAGTAATATATTTTTTATCTCTTTTAGTACTGAATTGAAGGCTAATTACGGAGAAATTTAGGGGGTTGATTTCAGTTAAGTGCTTATGTCAGTATGTTAGTTAGGACTTTTAAGTATTTTGGATTGCTTGTGTGACTAATTGGTCAAGAGGGTCTACCCTAGCCTTCCCCGTTGCTTCTCCATCTTCTTCAGGCTGATTGCCATTCTTTATCATCTTAAGTGACAGCAAGGTTTATGTGTGAATTTAAAGATTTTAGTTATTAGTACCAGCCATCCCTTTACTTGGTTAGGTTGTTCCGACGCAATAATGAAACTAACATTAAGATCAGAATTAAAATCACTGGTAATCTCAAGGATACTAAAGAACGCTCCTTTTGTGAGAATAAAGTGCAGGAAGGGCGGGAGTGCTACGTTTTGCTAACAAACAACGAACATTTATAATCCTTAGTGACTTAGGGGATACGGAAGAGTGGTGAGTTATGTGCGCGCAGTCGGAAAGTTAAAGCGAGGGCCTTGTTATGATTGGCTATGTGAGTCGAGACATTTGTGAATGAACCTACCTGAGCACATGACCCAAATTAGGCTATTTTTCCTGATTGGCGGGAGCACCATATCAACACCTGGTTTCAAACCCGAACACCTTGTCGCAGAAATCCACTGCACTATTCTGGCAAATATATCTAGTTATTTCGATAATTTCTTGTCTCTCCATCTGGTTTTATCTCCATCTATTTGTCATTCAGAATTGTCTTGTACTATCTTCCTATTGGCAGTTGTTGTTTCGCCTGCCTTAAATATAACGATTATACCCGTTAGATGTGATTGGTATTCGAACCAGTATCGTAAAACCATCGTGTAGATGGTGGTCGACTGGGTTGCGGATCGGGGGAAGGCCTCTAGATATAGAGGTTAGTTGCGAATAAACTGAATAAGCAGCCCCGGACAAAATCACGAGTCGCCCTTTGGCAAGGCGTAGCGCTCGGTAGCCACCCTATACTAGGGTTATGGTATGGGCAGGTGGAGCTCATAGTCTTGTGTGACAATCCACCTAGGAGAGGGACAACTCCGAACTCAAACCCGGGCAGGTGGAGCTCGAAGTCTTGGTTGACAATCCGCCTTGGAGAGGGATAACTCTGAATCCAAACCCTCCACTGTCTTGTGGATAGACACTTCAGTCAAAGGCTAAGGGACCTCCCTGACAGAAAGGTGTTCTCATGCATTGGATTGTGCCATAGCCTCTGTACCATGGTCTTCCACTCTCTTGTGTTTGAGATCCCTGCCTAAGGGTACATTTAGGCATACTTTCCTATTTTTCATTCCTCCTCTTGTTTTACTCAAATGGTGTGTAGGGCAGGCTTAATAGATGAGCAAAGAGGCTCTGATGGCTTTTCAAGAGGTTGCCTTGGTCTATTCTTTTCTTTTCTCTTTTCTTTATTCTTTTTCATTCCAAAGTCATCATTACTGTCCTCCCTCAGTTGTTGTGGCGTCCTGAAGGGAATTTTGCCTTGCATGATGTGTCGGCTCCATCATGTTGACCAGTTTTTTCCGACATATAATATTCAGTTAATGAAAGTTTTGCTATTGAATAATTTTGTACAAATTGTTGTTGTTGTTGTTGTACAAATTGTTATTTTTGTTGAAGATCTTGTTGCTAATATTATTTTTTTAATATCGATTTTAATTTTATCAGGAGATATTGAGCTCAACCCTGGACCTGGTCATCCTCGTCAGATAAAATGTCGTCTACTCTATATTAATATTAGGGGCCTACATGCCAATATTAAAGACTTGACTGCTTCATCCAAGTCTCATGACATTTTACTCTGTTCAGAGACCCTGGTTTCAAATATGAGGCATGTCTCTGAACTACTTATACCAGGCTTCAAAAAACCAATTTTACTTAGGCGTGATGCCATTCCTAGGGCTAGAGGAATGGCAGTTTACATCAGGAATGGTTACTCTGCTTCAAAGACCTCCTATGCTTGTTCTTGCCATGAGATGCAAGTTATGAAAGTATGTGGTAAGCAAAATAATTTTTATCTTTTTTCTGTCTATCGCAATCCAGACTTAGATGATACTATTTTTGATTGTCTGCTCCTTGCCATGGCCAAGGTACAGGAAAATGACCGGAAAGCCTGCTTTGTATTTATGGGAGACCTCAATGCTCATCATAGGCAATGGCTGTCTTCTGTCTCCCCTACTGACTGTCATGGTATCAGGGCTTAGGATTTTGCGTGTGAGTCGGGTTGTGAGCAAGTCATTAGGGAGCCTACCCATTCATCTGGGAACTGCCTTGACTTGGTTTTCACTGATTCCCCTGGAGTCGTTACAAGTGCTGTTGATCCTCCTGTGGGAACTTCTGACCACTGTGCAATTTCTATAACTATCTGTATTGAGCAATCTATTCCTAATATAGCTCATACAAGCAAAGTATTCATCAAATCTCAAGTAGACTGGTGCAATATATTAAATGATATCTCCCGGATCAACTGGCCACTAATATATAAGGAGGTTGAAGCAGTTCGTATTTTGAATGATAAAATTGTTTCAATTATTGATAGACATGTTCCATTCCGTATGATCAGATATCGCACTAAGGACAAAGCCTGGTTTAATGATGACTGTAAGAGGGCTCATATGCAGAAACAAGAAGCCTACAACCTGTGGAAGGGGAGTAGATCTGCCTTTCTATGGGATAATTATGTGCACTACAGAACAGCAGCTCAGAGGGTATATAATAATGCTGAAGTTGAATTCAATACTACCACAAAGGGAACTCTTCAGCGCACAGCAAATTCCCACAAATTCTGGACCACTCTCAAGTCTGCTCTTTTTGGGAATGATTCATCTATGCCACCCCTTCTTAAACCTGATGGTTCCATTACCCATAGTCCTGAAGAAAAGGCAACACTGTTGGCTGATGTTTTTGATAATAAACAAAGTAATGAGAATCTAACTCTACCTGACACTTGTTTCCCTGAACCAAGGTTAAACAAGATTGCTTTCCGTTCAAGTGAAGTAAAACAGTTACTTCTTGATCTGGATGCTTATGGTGGTACTGACCCAAATGGTATATTCCCTTTATTCTTTAAGAAAACTGCAGAGTATTTGGCTCCCAAGCTTTCCGTTATTCTTCGGAAGCTGGCGAGGAGTGGTAGTTTTTGCGAATGTTGGAGAATTGGTAACATCACTCCACTATGTAAAAGTGCAAGTGGTAGTTTTAACCCTACTGAATATAGGCCCATTTCTATAACTCCTGTTCTATCTAAGATTTTTGAACGTTTACTAGCTAAACGTTTAAGTACATTTGCCGAGCTTAATCGTCTGTTTCCCTTTTTACAGTTTGGATTTCGTAAGGGTCTGAGCACTTGTGATGCACTTCTCACAGTCTCCACCATTGTCCAAAAATCATTAGACTCTGGTCAAGAAGTTCGCTTAGTTGGCCTGGATTTCAGTGCCGCATTTGACCGTGTCAATCATAAGGCCCTGATATTTAAGTTGAAGCAGTTGGGAGTAGGTGGTGTATTTTTAAATATTATTGAACAATTTTTAACAAATCGACATCAAAAGGTTTATGTTGACTATAATTTTAGTGATGAGAGAGTGGTGCTATCTGGTGTACCACAAGGCAGTGTTCTTGGTCCTCTACTGTTTATATTATATACCCATGATATGTGGTTTGGACTGGAAAATAGACTTATAGCCTATGCTGATGATGCTACTCTAATAGCCCCAGTCCCATCTCCTGAGTTGAGAGCATCGGTTGCAGAGTCTTTAAATAGAGATCTGGCTAAGATAAATGTTTGGTGCACTTCATGGGGCATGAAGTTAAATGCAAAGAAAACCCAGAGTATGATTGTTAGCAGATCCAGAACACTAGATCCTCCCCATCCAGATCTTTTAATAAATAACATTCCCATCTCCATATGTGATTCTTTTAAGTTGCTTGGAGTTATGCTTGACTCTAGGTTTACTTTTGAGAATCACATTCGATCTATTTCCTCCTCTATTGCTCAAAAAATTGGCATTTTGAGGAAATCTTACAAAGTATTTGGAGAGCAGACTGTTCTTAAAAATTGTTTTAATGCTTTTATTCTTCCGTGTTTTGAATATTGCGCCCCTGTTTGGAGTTCGGCAGCCAACTCTTATCTTAATTTATTAGATAAAAATTTGAGAGCAATAAAATTTTTAATTCCTGACCTCAAAGTTGATCTGTGGCACAGGCGAGCAATAAGCTCCTTATGCATCTTATATAAAATTTTTAACAATGCAGATCATCCACTGCATCACGATCTGCCCAATTTATATGCCCCTCAACGAGTTACCAGAGGTGTACTAAATGCCAATAGTAGGGCCTTTACGCCTATGAGATTCAACACGACACAGTTTTCAAGAAGTTTCATTCCTAACACAACTAAACTGTGGAATGAACTTCCTAGTGTTGTTGTTGAGTCCTTGGAACTTCAGAAATTTAAAGTGGGTGCTAATACATTTTTAATTAACAGAAACTTATAACTTTAATATTTTATTCATTATCCACACATATATAATATTATAATATTTTTAACATTATAGCATTTAATTATTTTTTTTTTTTTTTTTTTTTTTTTTAATTTTCTATTTATTTATTATGTTTTTCTTAATCTTTGTTTCGTTTTTTCCATACCAGGTTTCTTTCCCCGCTGGGGCCCTTGGGCTTATAGCTATTTGCTCTTCCAGTTGGGGTTGTGGCTTGGAACTTTAATAATAATAATAATATGAGTTGAGTCGAAGAATGATGAAAGTTTGACAGTACCGAGTTCGAATTATCATCACTTATCAACGGGTATAATGACTATTTAATACTTGTTACATTTATTTTCAATTCACGTGTCCTTTTGTTTTTATGGTATTTTTCGCAGTATTTGCCTGTTTTTTTCGATGATCTTCCCGCAATCGTCTTTTAATAAACTAATACTCTGGTTGAGTTGGAATAATCGGGATTTGTTTTAGTAATACCATTCTATCTCAATATTCCTCCCTCTCCATCCCTTTCTAAATTCCTTTTGATGGAAAGAATTTGGGGCTAACTTGTAAAGATCTATGCTATCATATATTTGCTTTCTGAATCAGAATTATTTTCAAAAATTCTACTTAAGCCCATTTTTTTTCTTCAGTATCCTCTGGTACCAAAACTACCAGTTCCTCCTCTCGGCCACACCTTAACTTGGTACTTGAAACACTTGAATCCTGTCCTGGATGCATCGCTCATGAAAGAAGCAGAGTTGATTGTTCAAGAGTTCGGCAAGCCCGGTGAAGTTGGGGAAAGAATACAGGAGGAACTAATCAAAAGTCATGACAAAATGGAGAATTGGGTAAGTACTTCAAACGAATTTTAGTTACCTATATAAATAGCAGGTCTCACCACCGCCAGCAAAAGCTCAATTACCATAATGTTGGCTGCGGTTTAGGTTCTCTCTGTCGCTAGATCAATTATAATCTTTTGGAGGTGATGTAAAGAGTGTCTTGATCCTCTGTCTCTGAGAGTCATAAGCATTTAATCTCTCTCCAAAGCATATGTTCATGCCATGTTGTTAAGAGATATACCAGGTTCACAGGGTTCTTTTACATTACTTTGAAACAATTGGCTAGCTCTAAATGGATTCTTAAGAATCATTCTTGGGATACTACTATCGCTATTATCTTCTTTCTTACAAGTATATTATACATAAGGAGGCAGTCGCCAGATGAGCTCTTTAAAAAAAAATCTTACAGGTATAGCAAAAGTTCTGATACAGTCCTTACGACCTTACGAAGCTCTCAACAAATGAGACATGATTATGTTGAGGCAGGTAGACACATCTTTATTGTTTTAACATATAACGGGTTTTGCTAAAGTTCTGTTACTCTCAGGGATTTTTTTATCTTTTGAGAGGCATACATATGTGATAGAAAAATTTCTGTCAAACAAACTTAAAGTTATACTTTTCCAGCTCGTGTCATTAAAACGTCCTTACAATTGTATGAAGGTGTGTCAGGATGAATTGAAAAGAATCGAGATCTCTGTTCTCCTGCGCGCGGGCCACAACACTTCCGACATAGCCAAGTGGCTCAACGTCAGCCGGATAACCGTACACATAGTCGAGGAGAGACTCAAGAACCAGGAACAGCTTAGAGATCGATCTCGTATAGGCAGACCTCAATTTCTCAACCGGTTAACTATGAGAAAGGACTTGGAAAGTAATCCGGAGCTCGAAATGCCAGCGCTCGTGAATAAAACAACATATGTGTGGCTACGGTGTCCAGCACCTTCAAAGAGCAGAGCAGCAAGAGCTTGAGTTGAGTTTAAAAGCCTCTGCTCATCGATTGTATGCTAGAACAATGTAGGGAGCGCTGTAGTTGCCTTCTCAACAACTTGAATAGTCATAGCAATAGAATTATAATTTTTTAGGAAGAAAAAACCTTCACAGTCAATTCAGTCATTAACAAACAGAACGACCGCATGGTAAGCACCTCGCCTCTGTGATGATGCTCGGCGTCGTGGCCGGTTATAGGCTCTCCGGGACGATTACAGGCACATCTTGGCCATCAAAGTGCTGCAACTAGGTGAGAGAGATAACGGAGAAGGCGGCCTACATCTTTCAGCAGGACGGTGTCCCAGCTTACACGGCCAAAACCGTGCAAGAGTGGTTGGGATCAAACATGATCTTTTGGTCAAAGGAATTTTTGGCCGCTGCAGTCGCCTGACCTCAATCCCTTACATTACAGAGTGTGCGCGCATGTCAAGGGCAAGGCCTATAAGGTACTCTGTGTGTAGGCCAGGATGAGGATAGGCTTTGTCCGCAATGTGTGCTGTGCTTCAGGTCTCGTCTGGAGCGTTTACTCGACGTCAAGGCCCCCCACATTAAATAATATTACAATTTGAACACATATTTATACGTTAAAACAATAAAAACGTGTCTAACTGCATCAAAACTATCATTGTGTCATTTGTTGAGAGCGTTGTAACGAGGGAAACAGAACTTTTGCAATACTCGGTAAAAAGTTAAAATAAAGCACTCCAAAAACTACAAATGGATTAAAAAGCCATCAATCCATTTAATTTCATGCATTGCCTAAAATTTTAAATTTCTAATTTAGCACTGCCTGTCTGGTGAAACAAACCAAGAGAAAACGAATTCACACACATATGTCTGATCCGTGAGTTGAAGCATGATTTTTGGCGTCATTTGGCAACCTTTAAAACTAATATCTCATTCTTCAGGTTTATCAATGGTGGTTAGATGATATGTATATGAACGTGCCACTCGCTCTGCCAGTTAACAGCAACCCTGGAATGGTGTTTCCTAAGCAAGAATTTTCATCCCCGAAAGAAATGCTCGCGTTTGCCTCTCGAATCATTTGCAGCGCTCTAGAAATGAAAGGAAAAATTGAAATGCAAGTATTGTAATAATTTTTAAGACGATGGGCTAATTTATTGCAAAAAGAAGAGTCAAAATAGTTAATGAGTCTATTTATATACTATTTTAAAAGATTACATGAATATATAGATAAAAAAATAGAATAACGAAGCAAAAAAGTTAATGTGGATAAGGTGATTACTCGATTGTTTAATTTTCATTAATCGTAAAACTTATTTTAAATTTGTACTTTTTTGTAATCAAGAGTGGTGATATTTTTTATATACATATGTTTTAATACGCAGGATTCTCCGTGAACGTATTTGTGGGTCTTTGGTAACTTTGGAAATGCTTTTCTATCCTAATTAGAGTAGAAATATCTCAAGATGGATAAAAATTGGCTGTTTCTTCTGAATTGATCGGAATGGCAATAACCTTTTGAGTTACGAGCTCATTGGGCAATCTTTGCTACTGTTGCCTTTGGTTAAAGGGAGAGTGGTATATTGTATTAAATTTTTATAAGAACAGTCACAAGGATTAGAAATAGACAGCACTTTTTTTTTAATCTGAATTTATTGAGTGTGGCACGTAAATTTTGGACAATAACCAAAAGAAAATGCGAGAAGAAACAACTACTATTGGACAGAGGTAGTCATGTCATGCGGACATGCAAGATCTTATGCATATGGGGAAAAGTAGAATAGTATAAATCCCAATATGATTAGGACCAGGGAAGGGGCCATTGTATACTTTTCAGGGAGAAGTATCTTCGGTTCCCTACGAGAACTCTGAAGAAACATATGAAGCATAAAAATAAACAATAATCTTGCAATGGGTAGAAAAAATATCTGCAGAATGCACAATGCGTCTATAACGGAACACAACTAATATGGTACAATTATAGCATTGCTAAAGTAGCAATTTATTCTACATTTATATTTAAATTTAACCTCTTGATCATCATTTACGACCTATTTTAAAAGAAGATTATTTTCTTCCAGGAATGATATTGATTTGGATAGATGTAGTGCTAGAGAACGTTATCAACCCCTGTGTATGGAGCAGTACAACAGAGTCTTCACCACGTACAGAAAGCCAGGTATTCCAAAGGACAAGCAAATATCAAACGCGGGTCTTCCAAAGCCAAATCAATATATCGTCGTTTTAATGAAAAATCATGTATGTATTTAAACTAGACTCTCATTCGTTTATACATGTTAATAAATCTTAAAGGTGTCCTCTTTATAAGTTACTTTGCATTCGTAATGTTTCATTTGTAAAATTTAGTGTTTATTTTCATATTTTCAATAGCTAGAAGCATTCCAAAGCAATCGTTAGGTAGCACTGTGATTATTTGATCTTGATCTCTCTTCAAAGTGTCTTTTGATCTTAATCACTCTTCAGAATGTCTTTTGATAAAGACGAATTAAAGAATGGTTATGGCAATCTGTTACATTGTTTCCTCTCTTAGTTAGCACTCCAAAGGGGATGTCAGAAGACATTTGGGTGCATGTGGGCCCTCTTTACTCTAAAACCCGCAATTTTCACTCCTGTCCCCAATAGCTGCAAGAGGATATGGGGCTATATATTTTCCCCACTTTCCCCATCTTCACTCTATTTACAGATCTCTCTTTACAAGCTTTCTGCGTGATACGTTTTTTTTGCTATTGCGCTTTAAATGCGGAAAATAAACCTTGGTTTGTTATTAGTACCAGCTTGAATCCGCGCGTAAGGCTGCCACTAAGGATATGTTACGTCTGAGAGCGTCTTTTGCAGTGTACAGTTTGGGGAAGTTACGGTAGTTGAATGGAATATAGGATTGACTCGAGGGATCAATAAGTGTTGTATGACTATTTGTTACGATAGGTAAAGGGGTAATAAGGAGTAGGATCAGTTGGAATTAGCGGCTGGTGTTTCTTTCTTAGTTCTCGTGGTGAGTGAGTTTGTGTTGTGGCATGGATTTAAATGGCAGGGTATCTACGATAAGAACCGTGTCTTTCATGTTTAATTGCGTATGTATGAGAAACAATTTTGGTTTTTGGATGGATGTTGGTTGAAAGGAAGGGTTGTGTTCATACGATGATTTTCCCAAAGGCTTTTCTTTGAAAGCTTTCGGGTTTATGGTACCTTTGGTAGTGCTAGGGCACCAGGTAGATGCATAAAAGAGTGTAGAGCAGAAAATTGTTTATATGGGGTGGTTAGTGTTTTGCTATATATGTTTGTGATATGGTGTGTGAAAGTCATGTGAGACCTAATAATGTAGGCGTTTTATATAATGGGAAGCGGAGATTCCCATTATAACGTAAAGTAAGTTACGTTAACGTGAATTTTTGTGAGTCGACTGTTATTCTGATATTTTGGAATTATTCTTCTAATTGTTTAATTAATGTTTCTTTTGGTTGTATTTATATTTCTGTGTTGGGATATTGTTGTGAATTATCTACATATGATTGCACTTTTACGAAAGGAGTGTTGGAGCACAAATATTGACGAACCTTTTCAGACAACGGGAAACTTTATTTCAGATTTATGTATGGGATAATGTATAGAAGAGCAAATGAAGAACTCTCCCAAGAGTGTAGCGTTGTTGAGGCATGGCATAAGATTTTAATCAAGTATTCGTTGTTATTTGGAAATTGATAGCCACCAGTCAATAGTAAATAACGCTTCAAGTGATTCCCTTTCATATAAGACATAATTATTTAAAATAGAAAGATCTAAGAACTACCAAGAAGGTTCTAGTAGCATAGTAACTGTAGAGCGAGATTTTAACAGAAATATTTTATCTTATTCACGAAGAACTGCTTTTGCTCTACCTACTAAATAAACATTTACGTATTTTAAAATACATGATTATTTACTATTTTAATATATATTTTGTAATTTTAATTTTAATTTTTCTTTAAATATATCGCTAAACAAATATCCTCAGAGAAAGGAAATGTGAAATTGTCCTAGGGATAAGATAAGATAAATAAAGTTAGAATGTGTAGAGAGAGTGAGATAGGATAGATAAAAATTGAAGCGTTATGTGTGTGTTAATGTGTGTAGGATGATATGTGAAGATGATAGAGATTTGTGCCAGGTTTGCCTGACTAACGCTTTCGTTTTCTTTTGCTTAATAGAGCGTTTGTATCATTTTATTTTTTTTTATTATTCATTTTTTTATTTATTATCATTATTTTTTTATGAATGCTATTATATAAATATATTTATGTGGGTGTATATATATATATATTTTATATATATATATATATATATATATTTTATATATATATATATATATATATATATATATATATATATATATTTTTTTTTGGGGGGGGGGGGGACAATAATTACTTTTAGTTCCTCATCGGGATTCTCATTTTGGTTGTATACTTGGTAGTCGCAATCGGTTGTCCTTTCTAGATGTTGCACTATAGTTTATCACCTATAGATTGGATTGACGTTTATTAGCGTTTTTCTAAGGCTACCGTCGAAGCGTTGTTTATATTGCGTACGATTGATTTTGTCTTCTTGTACGATGGATTGGTTTATTATATTCTGTGAAATCGTATTTTTAATCTCCCCCCACAGTTTTCTTGCTCTTTTTTGTATGACTATGTTTATAAGTTCTATAGTAGATCTGCGGTGGAGTTCTTCTTCTGGTATGTAATCTAGTCTTCCTGTGTTTGTTATGAATCTGGTGGCTTGATTTTGGATTCTTTGGATCTTCTTGATTTGTGAGTTACTTAGTGGATTCAATGGTACAATTGGGTATAGGAGTTTTGGTTGAACTAGGGCCAGGTATAGTTTTCTTTTATTTTTGGTTGAAAGTTGTCTGAATCTGTATAGTGCTGATAAAGTTGATTTTGCTTCTATAATTTTTTGTGGTAGGTGACTTGTATAGCCTGTCGATGTTAATTTTAGTCCAAGGACACGTCCTTCTGTTGAGAAAGGATATGCCTCTCTACCTACGTGTACAGTAGCTTTTTTTCTTCTGTTTATGGGAATTAGTTTGAACTTATCCTTTTTAGTTTTTCATTTTATTCCTTTTCTCGTAATCATTGAGGTTTTTAATTTTTATACCTGTTCTTGGGGCGATGTTCTTAGGGTTTTTCCTATCACTGGTCACTATCTGAGTCATATCGTCCGCTAATTGTATGTACAACGAACTTTCATCAGTTGGATGTGGAAGGTCCCTGGTATACACTGTGTACAGCGTAGGTGAGAGGCAGCCTCCTTGTGGGACCCCCGTTTGCAGGTTGATTGCATCGCCCGTTTTGCCGTTTATCTGCAATGTCGCTTTCCTCTCATCTAGATAGTTCCAGAGTATTTTGCAGAGGTTTATTTTCAGGTTAAGGATGCAGATTTTGGCTTTTAGGCCAGGAAACTACACTTTGTCAAAGGCTTTGGCAATATCACAAGGTACAATGTCAACTCTGTTGCCTCGCGCTGTTGCAGTAGCAATTTTTTCGGTAATGATTGCTAGCGCGGTGTCCGTCCCTCGCTTGCTCTGGAACCCGTGCTGTAGTGGGTTGTATAGGTTGTTTACAAATTCCAGGAGCGAGATAGGACGGAAGCTTTCGACTTGATGTTTCAGTTTGCCCGGCTAAAATGATTCTTCTAGCCCTTTTATTTCTGTAAAGTGTATACCTTTTTTAATGCCTATGGCAACTCTGTCATATCTTAACTGTGAGTAGTTTGTTGTTAAGAATCTATAATTGGAGATTTTTATTGTTTCTGTATCTATGGATATGCCATGTTCTGTTAAGATGATTAGGTCTGAATCTTCCTTTCTTACTATGTTGGAGTGGATTTAGCGTTTTTCCTTCCAGCTGTTAACATTCAAAGTCAATATTTTAAGCTTACGTTGATACCTGTCCATTGCTGTTAAGTTTGCTTGTGCTCTCTACCTGACTTTGCTTTTTCTGGTCCGCCTGGGGATCGAGTGGGTCCATTTATTTTCTTTTTAAATTCACCGCATGAGATGTTTCTGCATGATTCTGGAGCGATGAACAACATGCCCTGTTTCAGTGCGTTGTCAACTTCCATTTCGTCTGCGTCTGCTTCATATTCCCATCTAAATTTACCCATGTCTAGTCCGTCGACTATTTCCTTCTGCTTGTATTGCTTAGGGATGGAGTAGGCATGAGATCTTTAAATTTTAATGTTGAAGTGTTAGGTAGTCATTTTTTATTTTTGTTTTTCTGAGGTCACTTTTGTGCTTTCTTCTTCTGATTCGGTATCCATTTCACTTTTGTCTTCTTCTTCTTGTATTTGGCTAGTAGTTTCCTTTGGAGTCATATTAATTTTGTACAACTCATTCAAGGGTGGGTTTTTCGAGAACCACATTTTTTAGTCTGTTTTTACCAAGCATGGTGTTGAGTTCAGTTGTATATGAACCTGGGCTCGCCATGTTGACAAAGTGTGCATGCATTATGCACAGTATTAAGTCAGGCCTCATGGTTCCCTCGATATTGACCGTTGTGGTATGTGCGGTGGGTGCAGAGATGCCTCCGTTATCTGTTTTTGGAGCGTAGCTAGTATTTTTTCTCCTTTCTTTCCCTGCGTTAATATCGGCTTTCTTCCTCAGAATAAGTTGCTTTTTGACTGGGCATGACATGGCCAGAGTCCTATGTCCATTTCCGCAGTTCAAGCATTTTTTCTCTGTGCTTCTGCACTCATCCCACATGTGTTACTGGCTTGAACATTCAGAGCAAGCTTTACCTTTAAAGGTACACCCCTTGTTTGGGTGCTTGTCTAGCGCGTAGCATGTGAAGCACACTTTAACTGAAACGAATGTTTCCCTTTCTATCTGGTCGAGGAGATTTTCGTGTAAATGGCTAGAAGTCCTTGCTCGGTGGCTTTCTTTGCAATCTCTCTCGATCGGAAGATCACTTTAAAGACGTGGCTGTGATTCTCTTCATTCTGGTCCTTAAATTTTATTACGTCTTCGACTTTTGCCCATTCTTGCTCTCTTTCTAGTTCTTCTTTTATCTCTTGGGCTTTATGTTTGCCTAACCATGGGTCAAGACGCTGGCATATTACTGATCTCTTTGTTTGGACGTCAGGCGGCGTCCGGGAGGCTATTCCTATTTTGCCGAGTTTCTTGGATGCGCCCTCACTCAAAAGGAGATTCAGGTCTTTCTCCGTGACGCATAGCGGCACGTAGCCGTTGTATTGGTCTTTAAGCCGTAGGAGGACCACTCCTATATCCGCATATATGCTCTTCAGCGTCTGTTTCCAGGAGGGTTTCTCCCGGCTGGGGAGGATGCGAAGAAGAACCCTCTTCGCTCCTTCTCGGTCGTTCATTGCGGTTGGGTTGCTGTCTCCTTCGGGTGAGTTCTGGATATTCATCGCTGTATTTCCCTTACTGTAGGGAGCAATTCTTCTTTTTGGAAGGGTTTTAAGGGCTAACCCCTCCTCGTTGCAAGCAGGTTTCCATGAACATGAACTGCCGGATGGGATGGATTAATAATGGTGAATGAACCCTGGAGGGCCCCTCAGACGGGTCAAAAGTGGCGGACTTAATGATGGGTGATGATAGAATCAACTACCACCGCCCGGGGGTGCCGCCTCGTCTGTGGTTTGGTTATCGATGCTGCTTCCAACTTACACAGGGACGGTTGCATGTCCCCCTGTGGTCCTGGCTGGAAACTACCCTTAGAGATTAGAGCGAACTCTTTCCCAAAGCTTTCAGCATCGCCTCGTAATTGGTTGGTCTCTTGCGTAGAGTTCCACAGTGGGCTAATCCTCAAACCTTCTTTCCTTTACGTCTCCAATTATGTCTATCAAAGTAGAACGACATAGTTGGAGCAAGGCTAGATTAATGGCAGTTCAGTTAATTTCCGCTCCCTTGCCCCAATAAGGAAGCCGCGGACGGGATTAGCCAGACATCTATCGGCTCTGTATGGCTCCGTAAATTATTTTCGATTTTTGGAATCCCCGTGGGGAAAAAGTGTTGCAATTTCACGTTTATCCTTTCCTTTTCCACCTTTGCCGGTGATAAACTTCTTCGGAGAGCTTGAAAAGAGATCCGTTTCGTACGATGAGTCTAAGGTGAATCTGTACTATGTACTGACTACGTACTCTGTCCTAGGGAGAAAGTAACGTTGGTTGTATTTGCCTTGGAAGTCACGCTTACACTCAAGCACCTCTACGCCAATGGTCACCCTAGACTCGAGCAAATCTCATAAAATAAATGTTAGCTATTTCAAATAATAATGTTCGTGGTTTTCTGGCAACCATTTATTATTATGATATTTTTGGTATTTATTAAGTATATACTTGATGTCAATGAATTGGTGAACGCGTAATAAGTCCCTGTTCATTTTGGTGTTGCTTTCTGTCCGCCTATTTCTCTTCCTATTATGTCTTGGCCCTTCTACCTGTATATTTATATTATCTAATATATATTTGAACCCACTACCAAATAGTTCCTTCAAGAAGATAAGCAACATGCTCTCTCCTCCATTATTTTCATTTAAATCTCGAAAGATTCAATTATTATTATCATTCATGTTCAAGAACCTCCTCTGTTTTCTTTGATCCTAGTCATCAATTCATCCAAAGCAGTAATTCACAATCTTGAACTACTTCTCTTCTTCCTTGGCACGACATATGCTTTAAAATAAAATGAACTCGTACAAATTGAAATGTATGCTGTAGAATGCATTTGAACGAGTATTTTGCGAGATATGAGTATGCCTATTTAGGAAACCTCCTCTTGTCGAAACTAAATTATGTGAGTCAATAAATACTCAGTTAAATAAATAGAATTTAGGAGCCTCTAGACTATCACCTCTATACCGAATGGGAACTCCCTGATCTCTTATTTATATCTACCCACAGGTGTTTCGTCTCGACGTCATCGCAAATAACATACGAATGACTCATCCACAAATTCTTGCGCAGTTGTTGGAAATCTACAACAAGGTCGACCAGTACGAGTCTTCAGATCCCCCTCCGATTGGAATTATGACAGCCGACAATAGACGAATTTGGGCCCAAAATCGGCAGATCTTGATGGCAGGTATCGTAAACAAAAGTATCCATCATTAAACGAGTCCGCAAGAGGCCTTATATGTTTTGACATAGCAGCCTAATATCACTAATGAAATATGGGACTAATGGGACTAATGACATATGAGACTAATGGGACTAATAACATATGAGACTAATGGGACTAATGACATATAAGACTATTGGGACTAATGACATATGAGACTAATGGGACTAATGACATATGAGACTAATGGGACTAATGACAAAAGAGACTAGTGTGAGAGTAATAAACAAACAAACTATGAGTATAATATTTGAAGTACGAAAATAATGTTTGGATCTCTGAATCACATTCATTTTGACATACTCATAACGCTAGACTCACTCATTAGCTAGGCTCTAGTAGCGTTTAATTTCTAATTTAACCTGGTTCGGTATCCCATTCTCAAGTACTATCTAACTTGATTTCAAAAGGAACCTAAAATTTTGCTGATTTATCTGATCCATGACATGTTTGCGGCCCATTGGTGGGTAGGAATGAATGTCAGGTAGCTGAACCTAACATTGCCTTTAACCTCTTATACACCTTGTCGAATACAGTTACTAAATTACAGTGCTTTTTCAGTATATCTTTAATTTTTAATCAAAATTAACATACTACGGATCACATGAATCTTGAAAAACGTGATTAATTTAAAAAAATAATATTCCAAAATGTATGTAAAAAACAAACAAAGGTGGGGGTGAGAAGAGTGTATACTTTACAACTAAAGAGAGTTCTTGCCTCTTCTTTCTTCATCATATTTTTATAAAAATAAGAGAAAAGCTTTCAAACCGTTACCCTACACGAAATAATTATAATTAAACTCTCACAATCTGCTTTTACTTTCATTTTGATCTACTTTCAATGGGAAATTGTTGTTTACGCCGTCAACGGATTTATCAATATTAAGTATGAGTTAATTATTGAGTTAAATAATCGAGTGTCGCTTAAAAATATTGTGTCCGTACTTGTCAGCAAAAGATTTAACACTACAATATCACAAAATATTCATATTTATTCGTATAGGGCTGCTTAAATATACATGTAGAATAATTGATCTTCGGAAGTTGTTGAAAGACAGCAAGATATCATTTGTATCATAGACAACCTTTCTGCGGCTAAAAGCTCAAGGGAGTGTTTCTCCTCCCAGCCTCCAAACCCACAATTCTCTCTCCAACCACCTAGCACGTAGGAGGATCTGCGGTTAAATATTTTTCACACATTGGCACTTCTTATACCTTCACCACTTTCATTACAGATCTCTCTACATACAAACTTTCTGCGCAATACGGCTTCGTTTGTATCCACTTTACCTTCGAGAAAAACTAATGGTAAAAGGCTCCCAGTCAATATGTAATAGATTTAATAGAAAATATGCTCAGTAATGTCCCCCAAAATGTGAACGCCTATATTTCTATAACAAAATCTTCCGTAAAATTAGATCGAGAATATCAAAGGTTTCCAAAATTGGTTTTCTAACGAGTTAGCGTGTGGTAAGGGTGGTTATCATGCATGAAAATTGAAGCTCAGACTTTTGAGGCTCGGAAATAGGGTAAAACATGCTATTGAAGCAATTTCTTGTAAATTTGAGCATTCACTGTTATCCGTAAAGGCATAAGTGACCCAGTGCCTTCTACCAAAATCACTCCTCAGACTGTTACATTTCTTTCGCCAAAATTTACACTTTCTTTGGTTAGAAGGACAGACAATCTTCCGCTTTCTCTGCAGCAAACAAACCTTACGTCTTTGAATCCGCACAAAGTGAACTAAGATTCGTCATGCAAGTGGAATTGGCTCCATCGGTCAGCCGTCCATGTAACTTGTGTTCATTGGCGAATGCAAAAGGAGCATTGATCTTCTTGTCCATGGATGTGCGAGCACCAATATTGTCTTCCTCCAGTCGACGTGAAACAGTCTACCTAGAGACATTGATTGATTAAATCTAACTAAACACTCGAAAACCTGATGGTTAGGTCTTCCAATTTTTATGTCTTTTTGGCCTACCAGACAATTTCATAGCCTTAAATATACTCGGCATGCCATAGGATAACAGAATATCATTGACTATACGCTTCTAACGTTTGACAGTATATACAATGAGTCCAATTGGCCATCTTTTAAACGCTGCTTTACAATCAGCTCGCAGAAGGAGAGGCGCGCGATAGATTTCTTTAGCATGTTAACTGGAAGACAGCTGGCGACAGAATGACTTAACTCAACGAGATTTAACTGGGAGTGGTTGTTAAATAAGCAATGCTGGTTCTCCTTACAAGAAACATAAGCGGTAGATCATTTTAAACACCAGTTTTTCTAGTAAATTGATAATCTGCTGATAACTTTCGTTTTACTCGTTGTATTTGCACAACGTTTACACATTCGTATTCTAGAAAACTTGGTTATCATACACAAACTTTGTAAAACTTGGATATTCTCCTTGGGAAAAAGTTATGGAAGTTTTTGTGATATAAATACAAGTGTTCTGATCTTAAGGGACGATAATGTATAAACAATACTACAACATATAAAAATTTATTAGAAATCTCATGAGTTTGCGGGCAAAATTTCTCTTGTCATCGAGATTGTAATCTACCTTTGTAACCCTATCTGATTTCGTTCCTCTCTCTCTTTGATTGTAAAGAAAGTGTTATTATGCAGAATGCATTTGTTATTCCAAGTAACTTTAAAAGATAAATTGACGTAAAATTATTAAAGGTAAAAGAATTTATGGCCGCGTGTTGCCCTGGCTGGAGTATGCATTTTACGGACTAACTTTGATTCTAAAATAACTTGTAATCAGATGTTTTTTAATAATTTGGAAACAAAGTTCTAGCACATCTCTTATTGACATTTATTTTCAACAAAACAATGCAATAAAAGAAACTTATCACTGAAAAATGAAATCGCCGTTATATTTGAGGACCTGCTTCTAATATAAGTAATAGATTATGGATGTCTTTGTTGTAAAATTCGACTGGTTTGCTATCAAAGAAGTCTCCAGCTGCAGTTTTCAGTTCGTTATTATTTAAGGAACGTTTTGTCATTCAAGATGTTCTACTTTGCCAGAATTAGTTTTTAGTCTGTTAGTGCCAGATCTGGCGAGTTCGGTGGATGAGGGAGAACTTCCCACTCCAGCTCCACCCTGTCACGGGTATGATTTGCAGTGTGTGGTCGGGCGTTATAATGAAGAAACATGACATAAGTAAATTATGGTTGTTTCAGCGCAAATGCATCTGCCACCTTTTTCAGATAGTGACTGTATAATTAAAAGTCGATAGACTGATTGCCTTTCAACATTTCTCAGCAAATCACTGCCTTCACATCCCCCCATACACAAACAATAAGCCTCTTTTGATGTCGGTCGCCCTTTTCCGGAAGTTGTGCGGGAGCACATTTTTCTCTCCAGCTTCTTAGGCGTTCCATGTTTAAGTGTAGACATAATTTCTTATTTACCTAAAGTACTTTATTCAGCAAATCAAAATGACATTTCTTGAAAAGCAGTGCCGTGCAGGCGTCTATACGGCGCTGACGGTCGAAGTGGGTCTGTTTAAGTTGAATCAAAATGTCTAGTGTGCTGACTTTGCCCATTTTGTGTATAAATTATGCGAAATGGCCGTATGGCTAACGGTAAACTTTTAAGCCAGCTAGCGTGATGTCAGAGGTGGATCAGCTTTGACACATGCGCACAAACGGTCATTGTTAATAAGTTAGGTTCGACCACTTCTTGGCTGATCTTAGAGATCGTATTGGCTACGCTAAAACTTCTTTAAATGATTGGTTGATAAAACATTGCTATTGGGTAGCGTTTAGGTCGTACTTGTAATCATACGGTAAAAGAGTACGTTGCTGTTCACAAGAAAGAGTCGTTTGATGGATAGTTTTTGAAAGTTTACAGAACATTTAGGGTGGCCGACTAATTATTGGGTGGTGGCTAGGCTTTCATATGCCTTGAATGAAAGCGCATAGCGACATAGTCTGCCTAGGCTCAAGTCACTCTGCACATTCAAGGGCTGCCTGGGAAAACCTCTGCCATCACACATTAACTAGTCGTACACCTTGTGTATATCTATAATTTTTTGAAGAAATCTATAAATAGATAAACTTTAAAAAAAGGTCATGCGGGAACATTGTTTTTCAACCTAATATATTTAAAAAGATAATTTAATCAAAGCGTGTTGTTTAATTATTCATGTAATTTAAAAATAAAATATCTAAAAAATTGTGAAAATATATAGAAAAATTAAAGTGTTATGGTTTTCCTTTTTTCTACCAGACGTTTCTTTTAAAAAATCAATGTTTGCCTTTGCCGAAGGGAGACACTTGTCATTGCTTTGGGTACACAAAATAGCTTGTTACTGCCCCTGGTACTATGCAATCATAAGTACCGGTTGAATAATCGTTTCAATCCAGTTATCTGGTACCTGAGATTAAACAGGTAAAATTGAAGCATTTTGAAGTGTCTTGTATCTCACGGATTAAATCTAGTCATAACTAGAATCACTGCTAAGCAAAAAGCAAGATCGCACTGATGTAATGCTAATAGATGATGGGAAAACCGCTAAAAAATCTTTCAAAACCTTCAAAGTGGTATACTATTTTTTAAATACTAATCAGTTAGTCTCTCTTTCCATTTTCCTTTGGCGATCTCACCAATCCTATCGTTTTATGCTGACAAAAAGTTTAATGGATTAGTTCGTAACCCTATCTAGCATTTTGGCTTCTATTTTTCGTCTTTTCTTTCCCTTAGTCATTTATCCAACATAGTAAGTTGAACATAGGGGATTGAATTAATTTGGTCATTCCACAAGATATGAAAAATCCCAATTCTTTTACCGTTAGTTCCTAGAAGTATTCTTAACTAAAGCTATTTTTGCAGAGCCAACAAACCAGAAAACTTTACTGGGAATTGAATCTGCAATATTTGCTGTCTGTATCGATGATCCCTTACCGCTCAAGTTCAACCAAAAAACCCGCATCAGTCATCGGGCATCGCTCATAAAGAAGCCCAGCTCTCACTCACTCGGCAATAATGAAGTGCAGGTGGGATGTAGTAGTATTAGAAAGAAGGAGGTGAAGGAGAATTAGGTGCGGGAGAAGAAGCGAGATTATTCGTAGTACCGGGTGTTTAAAAGAAAATTGATATCATTTTCCAATTTAATAACTTTGCGAATTCCCGTTCAAATGACTTCAAATTTTAACATCATGTATAGAAACAAGGTTAAAACATTAATTTTAATGTTTGATGTTTTTACCTTTAGAACTATAGAAATGCCATTCACTGAAAGTGAAAAGGCATTTTGTGTGTTAGAGTATACTCGAACTCAGTCGAACAAAACAGTGCAGCGTGCATTTGTAAGAGAGTTCTCTAAACAGTCACCAACGCCAATGCAGATTTGGACATGGCACAAAAAAATCAAAGAGGAAGGCACTCTGTGCAGGGAAAAAGGATAATGGACGACCAATAACAAAGAAAGAGACGGTTTAGTGGGTTAGCCAAATCTTTTGCGAAGCCCCAAGAAGTCCATAAGAAGAACAGGTCTGGAAACCCAGATGGTTCCAACGCAGTTTAACCCGTCCTGACTAAACGCTTGCTAATGAAACCCTACAAGCTGCAGCTAGTTCAGACCATAACGGCAGATGACAAGCGAAAGTGCAAATAATTCTGTGTTGATATGCAAGAGAAACTTGAAGAAGATGAGTTCAAGGAACGTCTTGTTTTCAGTGATGAGGCCACATTTCATACGAATGGCAAAGTCAATAAGCATAATGTTCGCATTTCGGGCGAAGAAAATCCCTATGCCACAGTTGAGTATGTAAGGGACTCACCAATAGTGAATGTGTTGTGCGCGATCTCTAACAACCATCTTCATGGCCAATTTTTCTTTTAGGGAAATGTGACCGGCTATGTTTATCTGCAAATGCTTCAGAACTGTCTAATGGATGAGTTAATTGCAAATGAACAATAAGACTTCGTTTTTCAGTAGGACAGGGATCCACCTCACTCTGCGGGCTTATCTCAATGACTATCTACCAGGAAGCTGGATTGGGCGTGCTGGAAAATGTCCTGTTGAATTGGCCGCCACGTTCACCTGACCTGACACCATGGATTTTTTTCTCTGGGGATATGTGAAGCGACTCGTCTATGTCCTCCTTCTTCTTGCAAACCTAGAGGGACTCAAGCACATAATAACTATCGCACTGGAGACTGTAACAAAGGAAATGCTGCAGCGTGTTTGAGAGGAGCTGGACTACTGACTTGGCGTGAGGCTTGTCTCAGGCGGTGCGCTTATTGAACATTTGTGAAATCGTTCATGGAATCCACATACCTTTGATTTTCACATTCAAATTTGGAGGAATAAATATTATGTTGCTCAACATTAAGCCTGTTTAGTTTCATTCGCCTTAACTATGTATTTTCTGTGATATTAACATCTCAAATGATATCAATCTTTTTTAAACTCCCTGTAGATACATAAAAAGATACATTCTTTTGGGAAAAGTAGCGTTTATTTATAATGCGAATAAGAGGTGAACATTAGGTTTGGCTGTTAATCATCGAATAGAAAAAATGGTTTCCGCTTTACCTACACCCAAATGATTAGAAACTCCATATTTACAGGGAATTTGTGCGCGACCTTTTATTTCATTTCAGACAAAGGCAGGCAGTCGTTGACTGCATTCCAATTTGAGAGTGAGCAGTCGAAAGAAAGCAAAATCCACTTTCCAGACGGTTGGACCTTCAGTGACCAACCAAATAGGTTGCATTATGTTTTGATTTTTTTTTATTAATGACAAAAAATAATTTAGTTTCATATGGTTAAATCTGTCACAGAACATTATAAAATATTTTATATAATTGCTTAATCTTATCTCTAAAAATACAAAGAATGATCATATTTTTTTTATTAGGTTATTTAGCATGAAATATATATTTTTTAATAACAAGTTAACGATAGCATAAAAAAGATACAATATACTGAATAATTAATCGAAATACCATCCATTTGCAACAATATCCCATTTGTACAATTCTTTAGGTATATGAGTGACAATTCAGTAAATACACTAATTATATTTTCCTTGCTTTTGAACCTTCTTTTTGCCAATAAGAAATTTATAATCCTTGAAAAGTTGGTAATGAGTAATCAAAATATCAGCTAAATATGGATCGATTCATTTTCCAATTTTCTAAGCAAAGTCATACTAGCTGAGTGAAGCGATACCTGGCAATATCATGAAGTAGTATTGATTTATGTCTGTTGAATAACGTAGGCTGTTTAATATCCAACTTTAAATGCATATCACCAATTTATCGACAATACAACTGGACTGTTATTGTTTTTCTTGGTTACCAAGATTGCTTTGACATATAACTTGATTTTCTTCTTATCTTCTTATCGTGTATGGGTTTGTTTGTTTTTCATCAAAAGTCACAATTCTGTTCAAAAATGTATTTCTATTCTGTGTTACAACATATAATAACAGACTTCAATACGTTGCCATTTTTTAATTTTACTCATGTGGAATATACATTCCAATTTTGAACGTTCTCTATTGCCTAGAGATGAATTATTGTAGTAGCTGCTAAAATCTTAGTCTTCAGCAATGAATCGAACTGTTTTTCGGGCCTTATTAAGCAGAGCAGCTGATAATTTTTCGCCATTAACAACAGGTTGTTCATCCCAAGAGATTTAATATTGGTGTCTATGTTTCAAGATCTGGATTTATTTAACTAATAATGAACAGTTCTGAGTGTAGTGCTGTTCATCCTGAATATATGTTAATGTTATCAGCATCTTGAAACATAGTAAGAGTATGTCCCAATTTGAATTAAAACTTGAAATTTATCCTAATTTGGGTGGTATATACTATTACTGTTGAGGGGGCTGAAAGCTAAAAAAGGTCGTGAACTCTACATTATATCTACAAAATGAGATGCAATTAACATTCAAAATCATTCAGTTTAGTGATTTCATACATTAATGTAGCACTCCCCCTTGACATTTCACGATAATTGCCTATCGTGTATGGTCAGGTGTGTCAATTACATAGAGCTGCACACAGCTTCTTCGAGGCAGTGTGGTGCCTATCTCCTGGAGATATGCGCCATATAGCCGTTCATGCTGCAGATCGTCTTTTATTTCGTGGGGCTAAAGAGATGGTCCTGGTGCTCCCATCACTGACTTGGAGGTCCTATGCCTTAAGTAAGAAAAAGCACGCTCTGTTTCTGGCCCTTTCAGGCAAAAGAGCACGGTCGTTCCGGTGCCCATTCAGAAGACTTCTACATGTACCTCTCACCCCTGGCGCTCCCCTGGAAGAGCTGGTGGCGTAAAGGGTTTACAGCTAACCTCGGCCAAAACCAGGGCTTCCTTCCCTCTCCACCAGCATGACCATGTCCCATAAGGCTAAACGGCCCCGCGACTCCACTGATTCGTGACTCACATTAGGCAAAACCCGTAAGGTGTCTTGAGACTTTCTTCCGGGACCCTAAAGCTGCCTCCCGAGAGGAGGAGAACGCTAAATATGATTCGGCTTCTATGCCCTTCCCCCCAAGATTGAACCAGGTGGCTCGGATAAGAGGAAACCTACAGAGGAGGGACTGCCAGCCCCCTTCAAGGTGGCTTTGCCTGCTAAAAGTTTCGAGGCAGAATGAGGAAAAGATTCACATAGCGAGCCCAACCTCACCCGATAAGTCGTCGAAGGCAACAGCGGCTCTAACTCTTTGTTTACGTGATAACGCCCTAGTTTTTCCTCCGGGAAACGTATGGCCATTCTCGTGAAGGTCTTGTCTTCAACGAGGGCTCCGCATCTACTCCTAGCTGGGTGTAAAGGGCATATTCCTTCAATTGAATTCCACGGACTCCGGGTTCCTACCGTTACGTTTTCGCTAACTTTTCGCATCCTGGTCTCGTCAACCCTGCCCAACCTGCAGGGATATAGGGGTTTTGTGACACCACCACCAAAGGATGAAGGCCAGGAAGGGAGAAGACGATTTAAACCCAGCATGATGTCTCCTTTCGTTTTTTTTTAAATAAATACCTCCATTCTGGCAGTAGCAGTGAAGCTTTACCTGGATAGGAGGTAAACTGTTATTTATGCGTATATTACACCGTCAGCCAATTTTGAGGCGAGGGACTTCCGCCGCCTACGGGCATGGTTACTGATGCCATTTCTCCTACTCGGGGATTTGAACGGTTGAGACCCACTCTTGGAAGACAAATCGATTAAACTCTGAGGTCGAGTCCTTGCCAACCTGATTGATGAGTGGAGATAGGTGTCCTAAATGTGGATGAGTTTATGCATCACTGTCCAAGAACCGATTTATTTTCATGACTTGATCTCTCCTTGTGTTCTCTTGATGTACACCCTAGTTTTAGGTGGAAAGTGGTAGATGCCCATTTATGGTAGTGATAATTCTCCCATTCAAATTTATTTCTTGCACCGCTGCGGCCTAAATGATCGCCCTATTGTTTCTTAGCGATGGCGTGGTAGTCCACATTTCATGAAATGACTGATTTGTCTTTTCCAAGTTGACGAGTTCTGCTTGGTGGAGGAATCCGCTGAGTTCTTCTCCGGTTACATCAATTTTGTGATCCTGACTGCTATTCTTAGAACATCTGGCTGTTTTGCTTGCCGAACGCTTCCGTGGTGCTCGGCCGAAATTGAGATGGCCCTCACGTAGAAGCGTTATGCCTACATGCGCTATAAGCGCCGCCCGAATTATTTCACTATCGTTGAAATTTGCCGAGCTAGAGCTATGTTTCGGTATGTATCTAAGCACGCCAGACGCTCTTCCTGGCCTGCATACGTATCTTCACTTAACCTGTAGAGTCTTATTGCATACGTTTCAAAGTAAGTCAAAAGGCTTTGTGGCATGTTCTCGCAGGACCCACCTCCCGTTCTCCAGACGAATGGGACCGCAATCTCAGGACCCGTCTCCGTAGCGGAAACTTTCGCAACCGCTTTCTCCTTATTTTCTTGCAAGGATTCTGCTCCGCTAGCATTCAATGTACGTCCTGGTGTCACTGAAGCCTGACAACTGAACTTTCCTGCCAGAGGCAGAGAACCTTTCAACGACAGATGTAGATTAAGTGGGTTGCGGTCCGTGCAGGCTTCGTGCGCGGACACTGACCCTGATCCAGATGATTCCCAGTATGCCATGCTTCGACAACTAGGTGGGCGTGCCATGGCCTTTCTCTTAGGTTTGTTCAACTGGATCTGATTAGAGGGTATCTTCCTAGACTTCTTTCGAATAACCACTCTGCTCGCTTTTCGCAAACCGGGGTGAGATCATCTACCCAGGCCAATTTCTGCCAAATCTCTAACTTCTTGCGTGTACCAGTTGATGGAAAAATTGGTAAATGTTAGTCTACCATTTTGCCTAGAGGGCGGATAATAACAGTCATCTACACAGTGTGGCTTCCACATGTTCCACTTCACGTCGGATGCTCGGCTCTGATTGTAAATTGCGCTCTGCGAGGCTTTCCTTTGTAAACCGCATTAGGCCACCATATCCTGAAGATTATCTGTACAATGGGGTGGAGGGAACTCCCAATCTTTATTTGCAATGGATATCAACGTTTTCACCTTGGTGCTGCCGAAATATTTTATTACTACGTTTTATGTGAAAGAATTTTCGATCTCTATGGTGCGGTCTAGATGCTAACTCTTGAGTGTTAACTTAAACAGGCATCGAACTGCGTCTCTCGCTATGCTAAGACGTAAATGTTTCAGTTTTCTGTAACAAAACTAACATTATGCACTTCTGCCGCCATCCACGGCTTCACTTTGAACCAAAATTTCCTAAACGGTATTCGGCTGAAACTGGTAGATTGACACTGTTTCTTAGTTCTTGTTTTTGACCGAAGCTTCGCCTGGCAGGCTTATATTCGCAGCTTTACTGTCTCCTGTACACAAGACATAGACATTCTTCGTTCTCTGTCTTTCAGCACTTGGAGTGCTAATATAGTTACAAACTGCCTTGCCTTTCTAACAATCACTTTCTCGTTTAAAGCTTGACTTCGGCTCCTGGTTTATGCATCCGGAACCTAGCATGTATTCTAGCAAGTGGACTCTATCCACCGTACCGGTCTCAGCCTCTTAACCAGTGTTTTGAGCACTTCGCCCAATGAGAGTCTACTTGTCGATGCTGGAGATATGCTACTCGCTTTACCCCATGCACGGCACATTTCTCACATGTATGCACGAACCCGGTGAACGCTTCAATCATCAATTGCTCTCACTGCTTCCTAAACCGATCACTACGGTGCCTATAACACCGAGACACGCCAGTTATAGCCTAAGCCTTATAGGTTTATTGTTAGAAAACTCCTTTTATCACTCGGTGTAGTTCGAGGATAGTGGATATTCTGGTTATTCCCAGTACGGTAGCCAGGATGATACTATTTTGGGCTATTTATCGCCACTTCTATTCTCCCAAAGCTTTCATAGCACCAAGAGTATTGCGCTCAGCAATTTTAGATCTAACTTCGTGACACGTTGGATCTATGCTAGTGTTTACGGATGGCTCCAATTCCCACGACGGGGTTAGATGTCATGCCGTATCCCCTATCTTTGAATTCAGCGGTGCTCTGACAGGCGCTGCCTCTCTCTTTACGGCTAAGTTAGTTGCAATACACCGCTTGGTACGATAGATAATGCGTGGTGCCCTGTTATGAGACCGGATTTTGATCTTTAGTGACTCGCAAAGAGCACAGAGTTCTCTCGAGGCATTAGAATCTCTAAATCTCTTGGATCACAGTATATGTGACGCACGGTTTGCCACGGTCGGGTTTGATGTCGATACTATTTTCTGCTGGTGCCTGGACATGTGAAAATTGCGCGCAATGAATGCACTTATGATGGTCCTAAAGATTCTTTGAGGAGTGGATAACCAGACCAGCGTATCGCTCTTCCTCACATCGACTACATGGCAGGAATTAGGGCTGCCTACAAAAGAAGATCGAAGATGGCTAAGGGAAAGTTAAGTTTCATGTCATTGCCCTAATACTGTTCCCCTTAAGCAACACCAGAATGCCGTGACTGACTCAGGTCGCTATCTATCGTATTCGAATTAGGCACACTAGCGGGATGCACCACCAATTGTTAGAGCGCCCGCCTGCATCTTATTGCGACTAGTGTTTTCTCCCTGGGACTGACCTTTCGCCACATTTTTATTGAAAGTCCTAGTATGGATGATTTTCGTGTACGTTATCTGCTCCGGTACCCGGACGGGCAGGGTAGCTTCCGCTTCTCGGAACTGGTTCGTCTGCACAGACTTGTTGACTACCTATCTAGAGGAAGCTGGCCTTCGTCATTATATTTGAATTTTTTCGTTGTTCGTCTCATGTTCCTGTGCTGGAAGGAGGCGGGCCTTCCCATGACGCCGGTGCCTGCTTCCTTCTTACCCTTGCCTTATCTTTTTTTTTGTTTGTGTTTTGTTTTTGTTTTGTGGAGATATGTTGTTTTTGTTTTTTTGCATATTTGTCTTTCTTTTGTTAATCTCGACTATCATTAGGCTGTAAGATGATTACGGCGACTTATTCCCTAGCAGGCAGTCACCAGATAGGCTCTGAAAAAAAAAAACATCATCTGCTTTATTTTTGCTCCTTCCTTCGCTCACGACTGTCACAGGAACCGACAGAGAGGGACGAAGTGAACGCAGGCCACCAGATGATACATGGGGGTGGTTTCAATTACAATACAGCCAATCGATGGTTTGACAAAACAATTCAAGTAAGTCGACAGTAGTTTCTCATATGTATCATATGTTCATTTTTATATTTTTAAAATCCTTATCTTTGCATATACAACTGGATATAAATGTATAAAAGAAAATAGATCGAAGTATAGTTATGTATACGAGTGTCATGCATGTAATGCAATAAAGCATATTAAATTATAGCTAAAGAACAGATTTCTCAGATATATATTATGAGGGAGACCCAAACAAAAATAAAGGTGAAGCAGATTACGATTGTTTTTTGTTTAATTACAAAGCCCTCCTCAACGAATGAATGACAAAATACAGCAGCTTGAAGAGTAAAAGGAGGGAAACCTCTTTCTACAAGTCTTAACAACTCCAGCTACATTTAAAATATTACCCGGTAAAATAACCTGGAACTATAGTGAGCAACTTCTCCTATTTACTCCAATCTCTAACCATAATTGGGTAATCAATTGGAATAGCAACAAATCCAAGATTAAACTTATAAATTATATTTCCTACAAATACTTTTAAGCATATGTATATACTCGTATTGTCACTCGCCACAATTTCAACATAAATGCTGGGTTGTTTTTATTAGTTTCAATTATAACCTATCAAAGGATTTAGTCCTGCATATTTAGTGTTTGAAGCAAGGAGTGTCACTTTTATTATTTAAGCTGGTGTATTTTATCTCTTTACAAACTTCAAAGAGGTGTATATAAACAAAGACGAATGCACTGAGAACCTGGTTCCCTTTTGTCCCTTTTGTGTGTTTTGCATTTTTAAGATTTCTATTCTCCTTTCCGAGAACTAAATCATATAAGGACAGGTGTCATCAACTGCAGTTTCATGAGAAAATCAGGTGTTTTTCCCCTCTTCTCGATTTAATATAGTAATCAAGGTCTCTAGAGATGAACGATATTTAAATAAAAAATCATTACTGAGATGGAGGGGAATATAATGAGAGGTTGAAAAATTATATCATCAAAGAATTTCTTTTTAATCAACACCAAAATTTCATTTTAGGCAAGTAAAACTCAGGTTTTTTATCCTTTTTTATTAACGAATGTGTGTGACTTGCTTCAGTCTAATCTGTTCATCTGTGTATTAAATTCATGTTTCCTCATTCTGTTTTTTCGGGGGAAGGGAGGGGGAAAATCTAAGGATGAACCAGCGATTTACAAAAGAGCAAAGTTCTACCTAGTTTTCTTCAAAGAGGTGTCTCTGTCAGCCATTTCGATCATATGTTAACTCTCATTAACATCTCGACATAAAAACTTCATGATTCTTTTAACATTTTTATCCAGAGCCAATATACAAATTTGACAGTAAATTTCTTCTATATTCTATATTATCTTCTTATCGTGTATTAACTAATATTTATAAATATGTTCTAATTTTTTGGTCTAGAATTATATTCTTAGGTACATCATTCTTTCCTGAATCTCTCGCCGGCAGTTCGTGGTCACCTCCGATGGTTGGTGCGGCCTCTGCTACGAACACTCACCCGCTGAAGGAATTGTGGTCATTCAGTTGGTGGAGCAAATCTTGCAGAACACCAAGGAGGAACCGGTTAGAAAAGAGGGAGAAGAGGAAAAAGATAGCTTTGGATCAGCCACATTTGGATTGGATTCCCCAGCTAACTTTCCTTCTCCTACGCCCTTAGAATGGAAGATTACTCCCGTCATTATGAAGAGAATCCTGGAATCTGCGGAAAACGTTGACAGGTCAGTTGCACTCCCAAGTTTGGTAGGAAAAATCTCAAAAATCTGTATTGAATAACACTCTCAGATGAATAATGTAAAAATCAAATGATTAATATATTAACCACCATTTGAACCAAATATGATACAAATATATTTTGTATCACCTCACTCCTATATCTTATCACCCATTACAATTAACGTGAGACCTACCCCTTGTAGTAGAGAATTGAGAGGTTTAGGAGAATTTTGCGCTTTCCTGTGTCCGAACTTCTCATATAGTCTTCTCTTTGTGTTACTCTGGCTATATCCCTTTCACACATTTTTACTTTCCCTACCCTCGCTGCTTACACTACACACCTCTTTTCATATTTCTATTGGCTGCCGATATCGCATTGGTTTTCGAATCAAATATATATATGATCAATTAATTTATTGCGTGTGTATGTTGCATGTGTGCGTTTCGTGTTACGTGTTTGTATGCTTAATTGATTCAAGTGGGTCTATGGAGAGGTTCTACTCTTAACCTTTGCAAGGTTGACCTGTTACCCTAAATTTCCACGTTATTTTGCACCAACTAGAGGAACATAACTCCATGACCGGAAGAGTCGTAGATATGGTTGAAAAGTAAGGTAGAATAAACTTCTGCAGGAGACCCTGTTAGAGGTGGTGGATTATCGACCACGAGCTTGATACCAATTGCGAACTACTGTTAGGGCGAGGAATATTTCATTTGCTTGATAGAGGAGTGTGCAAATACTAATAGGTAACACAGCTAGAAATATGAATAGACAGAGAAAGCTTCCCACTAGAGGGAAGGAGAAATAATAATTGGGACACGGATTTTTTTAGTGAGAGAAAAAAGGATAAAAAAGAGAGAAAAAAATATTAGTGCTCACGAATAAAAAGGGAGATATAGCGCAAAAGAGTTGCACTCCGAGGTACGGGTGAAGCCCCGAAACTGGATAGGTACAAGGAGGTACAAACGAAGAATTGAAGGTAGCACTAGTGAAATTGATACATAACGCAAGATGATGCATTTCAATATGCATTCACAAAAGAGATGCTGCAAGATTGGTTTCATATGAAGGAATCAAAACGCTTAGGAAAATAGAGCTAAACTTAGCAAATAGAAGTGTAATTTACAAGAAAGTAGACCTATGGGTTGGATCACATTCAACGAAAGACTTGAGACAAGAGATTGAGAATAGTAATTAAAATATAAAATTCCATCAAATAATAAAATTCAGACAAAACAGCCACGTATTTAAGGTGACGGTGAACAAATAGTAATATGATGAACGTGAGCGAATCCATGCTACTGCCTAAAAAATGAAAGCAAGACGATATAGTCCGAACAGTTAACGAAAGTAAGTGAAAAGTTCTTACAAAGAAGAAACACAATATAAAACATAGTTAAAAAGCTTTTAAAGTAATGAAGGATCAACATATACTCAGGCGATGTGGTAAGTCTTTCAAATGGTACATATAAAAATACCTACAGTGAAAAATTTAACCTTACCAACTCCAATGCCGAAACTGTGGCAACAGTAGACACAGGAAAGAGAACCATGATGAAAATTCCACAATGATAAAAACTAAAATTATGATACAATTAAGCAAACCTTACGAAATACGAGGAGCGGTCAATAAGTTTTGCAATTCGGATATAAGGAAACGAGATATGAGGAAAAGTGTTTTATTATTTTTCAATATAACTACCCTCGACTTCTAAGCACTTGCGCCGCTTGTCCCTGAGGCTTCGAATTCCCGACAACCAGAAATCTCCCGACTGCTGTTCAATACACTCCTGGACGGCAAGCTGAACATCTTCATTTTCCCCAAACGGCGTCGACGCAGTGCAGCCTTAAGCTGGCTGAATAAAAAGTAGTCGCTAGGGGTCAGATCTGGACTGTAGGGGGGATGGTTGAGCTCCTCGAATCCGTACTCACGCAGGGCAGCTTAGGCAACTCTGGCCTTGTGGACTTTGACGACGTTGAAGTCGATTATGGGGCGTGAGGTTTCTAGGGACCCAACGGGCAGAGACCTTGGTCATGGCCAAATTGTCGTGGATGATGTTGATAACACTTCCATGTGATATTCTAAGTTCTGGCTCAATTTCTTCGACCTTCACCCATCGATTTTCGAGGATGCTCCTCTCCATACGGGCCACATTGTCTTCGGTGGTCACGTCTGACGGGCGTGCTGGACGGGGGTCACCTTCAAGGGATTCACGAACATAGCGGAACTCCCTATTTCAGTAAGCAATGGTTGCATAGGAAGGGGCAGGGTGTATACTGCAACCATGCGTTCATGGATCTCTTTAGCATTCTTGCCTTTCTTGGTCAAAAGTTCGATCACTGCGCGGTGTTCAACCTTCTCCATTGTTGAAAAATTTGTGACTGACGATCTGCGATCTGCTACTGCTTCTTAAATAGACGAGGCAGGAGCGTGCGGCTGCAGGTCCTGACTTTTCATAACTTGTCCTAACACCCCCACAAACAGCCATCCCCCTTCCTCTGTTTTGCCCGGCCGATTCGCAAAACTTATTGACCGCCCCTCGTATTTAAGAAATATACATATTCTTTAAATAAATAAGAACGGATATATTGGCAAAAAAATATCAATTGTAAATAACATTAGAAAGATCAATCCAGTTATTGACTCATGTGGGACATTGAAATAAGTAATGAAGAGAAACTATTATAAATATATAACTAAAGAACAATCATAAAGAACAATCCACCAGGAGAAAGAAATGACGGGGCGGCTATAACTATCAAAAAGGCCTCAAATACACTTGTCGTAGGTTTATACACCTTACACCAGTTTAATATAGATGTCGTAGAATAGGGTCAAGTTCACCCTTTCTGCTTTACGAGTGCGTGGGAAGTTTACGATATAAACAGAGTGCCAATTAACTGAAAGTAGATTGGCCAATAGTTGACTATCTTGGAGTTCCGGGATAACAAAAAAAACGAATTGCAAAAATAACTTTAATAATATGTAAATGAATATTATTTTACAAGGTTAAAAGTAGTTTAAGAAAGAGCTATACACACACTAGCTTTACATGCGTCTCAGCAGCTAAGGGGGGGGGAGACGTGGTGAGGACGGTCACCGTACAAACAAACTGACCATATTGCCTGAGAGATGCTCGAACGACCCTAAGTGTAAACTAAGCCGATAATAAGACTTACACTAGGGGGAGGGAGTAGAGAGAACACTTTCACAGGAGAGTTGCGCGTTGCTGTTACCTCGAATATTTGGTTCGAGGAAGTAATTCTTGCCTTGGCGCAAAGTTAAAGCTTGCTTTCGAGAAACACGAATCGAGATTGAGGGCACTACGTTCGAGAAGTAGGAGAAGTGAGACGAGGTAGACTTACGTGAATTAACGAGAATACCGGGAGCTTGAGGGATTCTGCGAAAATTGGGCAAAGTCCAACGGGACGTGAATAGTGAGTACCGAGTTTTTCCCCTCCGTCCGAAGGGAAGAATTCTAGAGTCAAACGCATCGGCAGACTAGAATAGACTCGGCCTTTTAGCGCGAGCGCGAGAAGTTTATTAAACTGACTTCAGATGGGGCCTTCTGGGCTCTCACACTTGTCGCAGCTCCCTGTGATGGTCGCATTTCAAGTCATCACGGCGTCTCATAATTTCGCACCTCCTTTAGCGCAGTCGAAAAGGGTCACCCAGGTGTCTGTTATCTCTCTCTCTATTGAATAGCGAGGCGGCGCCAATCTTTCCCCCCCCCCCTCTCTCTCTCTCTCTCTCTCTGTGATCTCTGACGACACCGGAATTCCAATTGTCGATGAAACATACTTATCCGTAAAACTAGAACTAGAAATTACTCAATTAATAATATCGACGAGAGACGAAGTTGTGTGACCAAGAAGTCTCTAAATGTAAACACTACTGTACACAAGGCAGCCAATATCGAAGCTGCGCTCGAATACAATTTAATTGAAAAAAATGGTAAGCGCCTTCTACTTAGAGTGCGATTTTATAGGTTAACTCTTTAAATCGGAATACGTTGGCCGGATTCATCTCAAGGGTTATTCGAAATATAAACACCACTAGAAAAATAAACTTTAATACAATTAATAAAAACATGGGCACAGATCAATATGGAAATCTAAATAACAATCAGTACGACAAAAGAATATTATGACAGGCCAAAATTAATAAAACTAGGCCCGAGAAAATATATAAGTGATCCAATAAGTTCGATTAAATAAAAAAATTAGCAAGTCTATTTGCGTTACACCAAATGGGGAATTCTTCTTAGGAGTGGGAACGAAGAGGTAGTACTTACGAGTAAAGGACTCCTGTGTACTTCTGGAGGATGAACTGGAGAATGTCGAAAACCAATGGCCAGGTCTTCGTTGATGGGGTCTATTTGCGTTACACCAAATGGGGAATTCTTCTTAGGAGTGGTAATGAAGAGGTAGTACTTACGAGTAAAGGACTCCTGGTTACTTCTGGAGGATGAACTGGACAATGTCGAAAACCAATGGCCAGGTCTTTGTTGATGGGGTCCCGATGCAAAGGAAGCCAGAGAGACTCCAAAGGGGATGGAGATTACCTTGGCTCCAGGAAGAAGTATGTAATCACGAAATCGAGATTCGTCTGCGGACGGCAGGAAGTCTCAATTAATGTAGTGAGTCAAGAAAAACCCAGGAAAATATTTCGGGGTATAAACGGGTTTACCTAATCTTCCTTTGATCAGGGCGGATTGCACGAAGAAGATCTGATGACGAGATCAATAGGGCGAGGTGATCACTTTACGGGAAACTGAAACTAAATTCTGGGCAGCAAGAAGCTCGGGTTCTCTCTATGTGCTGAAGATTTACAAACATCGCCCTAAATAGAAGCCACAGCCATGATCGAGAGAGAGCTTCGTGCACGATGGCCTCCCAAGGGAATATCGGACACGGCTTAAGCAAGCATGAACCTTGATAATTTTAGGCATTGACGAGGAGAACGGAAAACAAGAGTGATTCCCTTTTACTCCAAAATGGGGAAGATGTACACGGCTGCCACCTGGAAGCGGAACAGGGTTATCAAACTGGAGGGAAGACGGTAATAAAGCACCCCAAATTAAGCACAGCTGCGTTCATCTGTCTTGACCAGAGAAATTCTGTTTGAAAACGGCGTATTGAGTTTCATGCTTCCACACCTGTACTTGAATTCATTACGAAATTCGGACATGACCATCCAACAATATTCAAGGGAGACCTATGTGCAAGATACCATGCAAGTGTCTACAGAACACCGAATAATGTTGGCTGAAATCTAGGGATGATGTTCGCGAGAAACATCCTAAAAGTAAGGAGACCAAACCACCCCACCTATATTACAGAAAACAGCGCTACAAAACCAAACATAGTACTAAGTAGTTGTGATATGCCATTAAATTTTCATATGGAACTGGTATCAATTGCGAGCAGTGACCAAGAAGAAATACTGCTACAAATGAATTAAAATGCGATAAAGGTACGTCTAATTAAAAGGAAACAATAACAGAGCAAATTGAAGAATGTAAATGGAAGAATTAAATGTATATATTCCTAAAAACCTGGCAGACGCTTCACTCCAGGAGATGGAGAAAGAGAAGAAGCAGTTAACGGATAGTCTGGTGGCCGCAAACACGAAATACGTACGAATTCAAATTACTAAGTTAAACAATAGCACGAGTGGACCCACAAGATTGTAAATATAAATAAACAAATAAAATGGGCATATAATTCAATATGGATAGGAAGACCTATCCCAGAAAAATATAACGAATTGAGAGATTTAAAAGCAGAAATGATCTACTTAATAGATGAACAGCCGAAAAAAGCAAATAGATTTGAACAAAATACCAGAAGAAAATTGGAGAAAAATTAATAGAACAAGAGGGACAAAACCAAGAATTAAAATAAACCTTAAGGACGAGAACGGTAATTAATTTCAAGAAGATAAGGAAATACAACAAAAATTCAGAAGGGACTGAAGGTTAGTTTTCTCAATTTCACCCCAATAAAATGAAGACTTCTGTACCGAAACGGAAGAAAGGGTGCACGAGTACCTACATAATAACATTAATAGGATTATACAATCCAATTGGTTGGCCTTATCAGGGAAGTACAAGTGGGGCCGAGGGTTATAACAATGGATGAAGAAATAATGACCGTAATTCACTCAGTTAAACAGAAAGCGCTAGGACCATCAAGGCTCTCAAAGATCAACTTCACTAATACCACAAATACCATCATAACAGTTTTAATAAATATGTTTATTTTAAGTTCAAATTCCTGCTAATTTCCTGCCGTATTAAAAACAGCAAGAAAATTGTTCTTAGCAAAACCAGGCAAATCTCCAAACCTCCTGAACAGTTACAGGACTATATCCTTATTGGATTTTACCGGCAGCGAAGTATTTGAAAAAATAATGACAAGAAGATTAATAGAATATATAAAAGGAAATAATCTAAATAATAATTTCTAATTTATATTTCGGAAGAATAGGGATACCACGATGGCCCTTGGACTAATAACAGAATGGCACAAGCTTACAATATATGATCCTAAATCTCAAAATAAACAGCAATTTAGTAAAATTCTCTGTGAATATATCACGAAAAAAAAGCAAGAAACGTGATAAATGATTCGAGAGACCAGAAATTGAAATGAAAGCCATATTACCGCAAAGCGTGTGTTTATCTCCCACGCTATATTCAATATATACAGATGCTATGCCACCGCCAATTAGAACAGAGATACTAAACATTCAGTTCGCCGATCATATCAGCCAATGTAAAACACCCCCGAGCAGAAATGAAAACAGTTTAGTGCGATTGACGCCAATGGAAATTGGTAATATCAACAGATATGAGAAACAATGGAAAATATGGACGATCATCCACAGATTTACGGTAATTACTATTGCTAAGAGGAAAACAGCCGATATCATATATGAAGTAGAAATGTAAAATTATAGATCCAGAGATAAAGCTTTTGGTGTAAAAATAACATCAAAAAGTTACATAAATCATCAACGAGAGGGGATACAACGAACAATCCCACCCCTACAAATATTATATTCAATCCGAAGAATTTCTATGAAGAACAAGAGAAAAATATATTTGGCATTGGGGATGGCAACACTAATTTACCCCCGAATACCATTTCATATTATGTCACTGTCAAAATAAAGATATGCAAAGAGTACAGAATAGGGCCCTAAGATTGCTAGCAAATACTAGGAAGAGAGAAAAGAAAAAAATGAGCGACCTTCACATACAAGCCAATATACCACCAATAAATAAAGTCCTCAAAAAGGCAGGAAATATAGGGAAGAAAATCAATAATGTCACACGAGTATTCGCAGAACGTACCTCCATCCCCCAACGACCAAGGCACTCAACTTCATCTCCAAAACTCAAGACATCAGCTGAGGAGAGAAGAAGAGCCTAAATATTCCGTACGCCATGAAATTAAGAAATATGGCAAAAGGAACATAAATATTGACCAAAGTAAAAAAGAAGGAAAACTGAAAACGATAAAAAATACTGAACAGAGACAAATGATCCTACGGGAATAATCATTGAATAATGAAATCGAACTTAACACAACCAAACAAAGAGATCAACTATGAGAACCGACTATGGACAATTCACAAATAAGATACATGAAATATGAAAACCTGACCAAAAATGACAAACAAACAAACAACTGATACGAAACAAGATTAAAGAAATATAAAACCGAAACACGATATAAAAAGCATATAAAATGCATCTAAAGGCTTGAATGCCATTACACACTGAATAATATGAAAAAATAGGAGCTAAAGAATATTCTGATCTTCAGATCACTATTAACACAGAGTAACTTAGCGACTCTGAGTGTGAAAAAGAAAGAATGAATGATGAGTAAATGCAGTATGCTGGTTCGGAATTCACATAAATCAGCAGGTTCCCCCTGTCCGTTGGGAATGGGTATTCCTTTTACCCCTATGACTACCGAGAATTATTTATTCTGCCTCCTCACTAAAATTATCTCTTATTTTTCATTGTTCCATCTTCTACTATAAACCATCTACGAAACCTTGCTTCCTACTTCCTACAACGCACTTCCCCTTCAGTTCACTTGAGCTGAAGATCAGTAGTGTGGGAAGAGCCTCCTCCTCTTCTCTCCTTCCCTGATGGCGGATGGAGGACAGAGGGTAGGAGCAACCTCAAGCAGTTTCTCCCCCTTAAAAAATTGGAGTAAAATTTATTAATCATTTATACAATAATGATGAAAAGGTAATGCGTCTCCCTAATTATGATAATTAATCACCACCTTTTCAAATTTAAGCTAGTAATGGAGGTCAAAATATAATCCTATTTTTTAAAATATTTAATTAATGCAAGTGGGACTTGCACTAATACTCTACCACTCACAATTGCTATCTTCGATACTGGAGTGGGTACTATCGCTGCTAATTGAGGGGAATTATTGGCGAGTTATTCTTGTCTCTGTCGAGCTCATACTCAATCGGGAAACGAAATTGTGAAGGCTTGAGCAAAATGGACTAACAAAAAATAGATATAAATGATGGATCGTAAGTGAAGGGTTAATTTCTATATATTGGAAGAGGAAGAAGAAAACCAGCGAGCCAATTCCGCCATGAAGTTTGGGAAGTTGGCTCATAAAACAAGTAGTAAACTTATGACAAGTGAAAATTTGCTGAAGGTATATCGATAGATTAATCAAAAGATTTATTTTTAAGAATTATAGCACGGGGGGGGGGGATTCTCAATCGTCCTGAATATGGCCCCACTCCATGAAGGCAAGGCACTAATTTGAATTCAGTAATATTTCTTTTTTGGGACCTAAGTCCCCTCAACTCATTGAAAAGAAGAGCAAAACTAATAGATAATAATAACCACAGATATCGCATCCATCCGCTAAGGAGTGGAAGATGAACCAAATATTAAATTGATTAATTCTAGTTCAGGAAGCCAAATATTTAGTCCACTAACGAGCTGCAGGTCTCTCAACATCTTCATATAATTTTATTGAAAAGTATTGTTTGAAAAAAGTCGAAAATTTCTAATGTTCAGCAACGATTTAGATGCTAATGTGTTATGAGTGACCATTTTTTAAATAACCAGGACATTAGTTTTTCTTAATTACATTATTCCCGTTTCGACCAGACTGGTAGAAGATCTTGACTTTCGAATTCTTCGTTTTACGACCTTTGGCCGGAATTTCATCAAGAAAGGCAAAGTATCGCCGGATGCCTTTATTCAGATGGCCTTGCAACTTGCCTTTTTCAGGTAAGCAGAATGCTTAAATTCGGTCTTTGTTCATGTTTAAACACCATTTATTCGCAGTTCTTCAATCCCATTTTTCAGCAGAATTAAGTATGTTTCTGTTTAAAAGGAAAGGAAAATTAACATAATCTTAAGGGACACTGTCCTTTCTTTGATATAAAAGAGAATAGATATACAAAAAAATAATTAATTAAAAGGAAATGGGTTGTGAATAAATTTAATGTTTAAAGACGCAAAAGTTTAAATTGGTTGCGCAAAGAGAAATTTATACTCCTAGATGAGCAAAAAAAAGGCATTTTTCTTTAGGAGACAGTGGAGGTATCTAAATGGGTGTCAAAACTTATAAAAATTCTTACTTGACTTCTGAACTTAAATACAGATTAATGTTACGACATCACAATTGCTTTAATCTTCTAGCCACCCAACAGTATCGATATGATAACGTATTAGGTTAAAAAACAAGGTCTGCTTACCCAAAAGTCTCATGCTCTCACTTATTACGACCTTTAAACCCTTAATAATTCTAGGAGTAACATTGGAAGGACCTTGGCTTTTCTATCATTTGAAAAGGAATGTAAAGCAACATAAGGGTTTCAAATTTCATTAAAATTGGCCAATAGGTATAATGTTATTTCCAAAACAAAATGATTCCATGGCTAAGCATGAGAGAACTTTGACAATTATATCATTCGAAAGAAAATGTAAAACAACATAAGGGTTTCAAATTTCGTTAGAATCGGCGAAATAGTTAAGATGTTATTGCCCAAACAAAATAATTTCTCGGCTAAGCTTGGGAAGACTTTGAAATTTATATCATTCGAAAGAGAATGTAAAATAACATAAGGGTTTCAAATTTCCTTATAATTAGCCGACTAGTTATGATGTTATTCGCAAAACAAAGTAATTCCGTGGCTAACCTTGGGAGCACTTTGGAAATTATATCATTCGAAAGAAAATGTGAAACAACATAAGGGTTTCAAATTTGGTTGGAATCTGCCGAATAGATATGATATTATTGCCAAAACAATATAATTAACGAGCTAACCTTGGGAAGACTTTGGCAATATATTATTCGGAAGAGAATGGAAAACAACATCAAGATTTCAAATTTTGTTAGAATCAGCTGAATTACAAAAAAAAAAGCAAACTGGAGACCGACTAACCGTCGACCGACCGTCCGACAGTGAGCTGTAGAGTCGCCCGCGACTAGACTCGAAGGCGAATAATAAGAGAAGAATATCCAAAAATATAGACTAGAAACAATTTGTCGCTTAACTATTATACTACTACCATTTACCCACCCAAATAGTATAAATGGATTTTTAATATTGCTTTTTACAAGTCGACTCTTAACTGGTGATGGAAGTAGACTAGACATACCGACGGCCTTCTGATAGTCCTGAATGAGGGAAGGTTTGTGGGTAACATTGAATTTACTGAATAGATGACAAAAAGAGAACCGAATTTGATTTAATATTCCGGTGATCCATGAAATATGTACACGGCCATGAAAAAAAACATTGTAAATGTCATCCATTTGACCAGACTGAATATCTGTTTTCTTTGTACATACTTGTGCCTGGAAATGTATAATAAACCACTAGCTACAGTATTTAATGGATGGCTAAAATTTTTATTGCTCCTTTGTTATCCTTATCCTTTTATGTTATTACTGCTCTTTTTTTTAGGTATCATCTGTTTCTTTGGTTCTCTCGCTTATGCCCTAAATTTTTACTGGTTGACAATAGCCATCTTGAAACATCCGTCATCTTTCTCCAATTAATTAAAAAAAATTACAACGTTCGGTTTCAACAATGGAACCAAATGAGTAAAGAGGCCCTAAAAAAGTATAAGACTCAAGTGTGACTAAGTGTTAATGGATAGAGGTCAACTGAAAAATGGCCTTATGCTCTATGTTCCTTGGAGTACTATGTCAGTATCTAGTAAGTTCCTTCACGATACGAGATATATCCTGGATATAGAGAAATGCGCGAACTGAAGAATGAATTGGTGATTCGCTCTCTATTATCTTTAGTGTGTTACGATCATTGAAAGGCTTCAAATGATATTTTGTCCTACCACCCCACCCCTATTCTCAAACATCGGTTCATTCCCTACCTCGGCTAAGGATAAGCTAATTTGGAAACACATTTTTTCCGATTACATCGAAGTTAAGCCACACTGGGTGTGTCAAGTAGTCGGGTGGGCTGCTTTTTCATGTCACCTTCACGGGTGCTGTCATACGCTGTAGATACCCGTTGATCGAATCCCTCGTTAAAATTTAGATCTCAACTGTATTCAGCTATATTTTACCACTGATTCCTTTATTTTGTGCCTTATTATTAGATATCCCAAATTGTAAAAAAAATTTACCGTTACACCGAGCCGTCTCGGGTGTTCTACTTTAGGCATCTTTTTATCATTCCCTACAATTGAAGCCTATTTTCGGCAGAACCCATGGGCGACTAACGAGCACCTATGAGTCTGCAAGCACGAGAAGATTCAGAGGAGGAAGAGTAGATTGCATTAGATCGAACACTCCCGAGGTGCTCCGATTGTGCGAAGCCGTCGTCATTAACGCCCCGGTAAATCTCTAAATTATTTTATCACATATAATTTAAGTAGTAAGATAAATGAATTAATAGCAAATCTGAATACTATCATCTTTTCGGGGGGGAGGGGGGTCTTAAGTTCTTTGAATAGAAAGGATTAGTCTAGTTTCTCATTAATAATTAAGTGGATATTTGCGATGGCGTTGTTTTCTGCATGCCAGCCAAAGTTCACGTTAAAGATAGGATTTCTATGTCTACTCATGTACCCTCTTAGAGTTGGAAACATTTCACCAGGACTCTGTCGACCTCTTTGAATCAAATTGTGTTGTAAGATTATTTTCCTGAACCTGAAGTTGACCTGTTCAATGCCTTTCAGTAAATTCATTGTCCGGTTTCATTTTACTTAATATTGGATCTTGTCCCTAACTCTCCTTTTATTCATGCCTAATTTAAATCTGCGTTTGCTTACTGTTTTTATTTTTACTTAACCTCAAGCATAAAATAGCATTTAAACAAAACACCAAATTTATGTATCACTAGCAAAGATTAAATTAAAATTAAGTGTTATGCCCGGTTGATATATTTCCAGATGTCTGACCGCCTGAAGAAATTTGAAGCAGCGTTAACGATCCAGACGGAGATCATGGTCAATAATATCTTGGGGAAAGGAATCGACATTCATCTTCTTGGACTACGAGAAATAGCAAAGGAAATGGACATAGAACATCCTAAAATATTTGAACACGAATCTTTCTCTGAATCTAACCATTTTAGGTTGTCGACTAGTCAGGTATGCACTTAAACGTGATTCCAGAGGTGATGTTAATTAAGGTCAGCGAATCTTTAGAATTTAAAAAGAAATATTTGTTATCTGTTTGTAATGACTGATTTGGGGAGGAGGACCTTAATTTAAAAAGAGTTCAGATTATAGTTAAATCCAAATACTCACTTTCTTGGTTACTGTTGCATAATTTTCAGAAGCTATATCTATCTTGTGCCACATCTATAATACTCTGCCCTTTAAATTTAGGCTTAGGTAATTAATTAAAATTTCTTGGTTTTGCATATTTTCGAAATGGCTTACCTCATTCGTATTCTGTTGTCTATCCTTTTCCTATAGGTACCTACCATTTCTGATTCTTGGATGGGTTACGGTCCTGTGTGCCCAGATGGGTATGGAGCATCTTATAATCCACACCCGGAGTATATCATCTTCTGTCTCTCTGCCTTCCACTCGTGTGAATCTACTTC
This sequence comes from Ceratothoa steindachneri, assembly GCA_963969495.1. NCBI lineage: Eukaryota > Metazoa > Arthropoda > Malacostraca > Isopoda > Cymothoidae > Ceratothoa > Ceratothoa steindachneri. Next base: position 25,219,951 of record OZ018324.1, read on the forward strand.
TACCCTGGAGTTTGGTCGGAATTTAGAAAGAGGACTTGAAGACATGAAACTTATTCTGGACGCCCGTTCAAACAAATCATAAGTCGAGGTTGACCTAATCCATTTTGAGTCGACTACGTTATAGGTTCATTTAGAACATTGTTAAAATTGTTATAGAGTACATGTTAATTTAATTGTTAATATTTTATTCAAGCAGTGTCGTAATTTTAGACTATATCGATGATAGTGGCATGATTTTCACGAGGCAAAATTGCATAAACTATGTCATTAGACATAGCACAGTTAAATTAAGTAATTTTGTAGCTTAGCAATAGGAAAGTTCGTTTAAATACGATTTCAAACGGTTAATTTTACTGCATTGTATTCTATGTCCTATCTCTATCCAAATGAGCGAAATAGGCTGGTACTCTACCATATAGTTACAAATACTAGAGATGTTGTACTACTTACATTGGAGCAATTTTTACGAGTACTCCTGTCATTATTGTATGCATATATATATATATATATATATATATATATATATATATATATATATATATATATATATATATATATATATATATATATATATATATATATATGCGTTGTTACTTTCGATTATTTGTTCATGACACATACATTTGAAGATAGTAGCTCTTGAAAGCTATAAAGTTCTCGATGATTTCAATCGCAGTTTATCATATATTAGGAATGAAAAGTAGAAATGACTTCCCAGGAATTTCTTCCAATAAGATAAATTAAACGCTAAATATTCGTATATTCGTGCGATTATTAAATAACAAAAAACGACCACCACGTATATCGAGACCACTGTGAGACGCTACTTACCCCTTCCAATGAAGGCTAGGCTTTAAAGAGTTCTCGACCAATCCCAAAGGGGATTTTATCAATAATTCTTATAAACCCAAACTCTTGCTGTCACAGAAAACGGAAATCCTTCTAATCATTCCCATTGATCTATATGGTAGAAGAAACCAAGAACAATCGGTGCGGATAGTAAATTTCCGAAATTTCTGACCGACACTGTATCGAGCTTCCTGTGGGACGCCCCTCGACCTCTAACAATTCCAATCCTTTAGTGATTTTTTGAGAAGGTCTTTGAAACTGAACCTTGCCTAGAGAGTTCAAGGAACAACCCACAGGGAGATCGATGCAGTGTTGGGCGTTATTTTTTCATAATTACTAACAGCAACAATTGTTCTTGGTTTTTTCCATTCCTATATCCCAATAAGATAGAATGGAATGAACGCACAAACAGGTGTGGAAACATTAAGGCACCGAGAGCTCCTTGATTCCTGTTTGAGGTTTCTATAAGATACTCCTCACCTAAAGTATGCAATTGAACTAAATTGTAGGGGGTTTTTATTTCGTCATTATAGCGTATGCTTAAGAGGAACAACTTAGTAAATTTAAATATTTCGACATATCGTGCTTGACAGCTTCGAGTAGTACATGTGTGGATCTCAATTTACTACATAATAACAAATGAAAATGAATGTTATAAAGATCAAAATATTTTGGGGAGTAGGGACACGAATGGAATTCTCTGCTTCAACCATCAGGGCGAACTTTCTGACTATGAGACCATAAAGGCAAGTCGAAAATTCACAAGACCATAAATTTCATTCTTAAATGTAAAATGAATTATCACAGTATCTTGCTTAGTTTGGCTAAAGGGCGATGCCTCTATTCGTGGTAACGCGTCTGGGAGTTTGATGTAACGTTGAGGGCTGAGGGAAAATGACTTTTTTACAAAGAAAAACAAAAAATTAAATAAGTTAACTGACTAAAGATGGAAAATGGGAAGTAATATTAAGACCTATGTTCTCACTCAATAAGAACACTGGGGAACACGTATTTTATTGAATGATATCTGACACTTGATTTTAAGTCATTTCTGTGCGCTGAAAACGAATTTCACCTCTATTTGGCTATATCAGGTCCTGATTCTTGTAAACCGCCCATATGCCATTTTCCATTATTTTTCAAAATTATAGCTAAAAATGAAGTCTTGCGTTAACATTTATTTCCAATTTTCATGAATACATGCAGTTCAAATTATGGTGAATATTACATTATAACGATAAAAATGACTTAAGAATAAAACAAAACAAAGAGATATGAAGCTTTCACTCTGGTAAAAAATTTCTTTTATAGGACTTTCTAGAGTATTTGGTTGATGATGGCAGGTCTCTTTTCAAGCAACAGCAATAATCAGCCATCATATGGCAATCACAGCGTCCTTGATAACGTTCCTCCATAATTTTAATATTTTGGTGGAATCTCTGCCCTTGTTCATCACTTACAGCACCTAAATTACTTGGAAATTGGTCTAGATGACTATTCAAAAAAGGCATTGTTATGCTCATATTGCAACATAACTCTTTGTAGTCCCTTAAAATATTTCTTACTTTCCTTGTAGTTATTTACCCTCTACGTTCCTAAAAAGATTTTTTGAACAAGTCAAAGAATGAGAACCAGTCATTTCTTCGCAGTTATCTGCCTTATAATTTCATAAAAAGCTTTTTATCAAGTCCACAAATGAGAACCAGTCATTTCTTTTGCGTTATTACATGACATTAGGAAAACTGCTGTCATTAATTAATGTTCTTATTTTTGGACCGTCGAAAATTACAGCTTTGATTTTTTCATAACTTAAACTTGGAATTTTAAAATTATGTGTTGGAAACACTCATCGTTTGTATCTAAAGCTTTTACATATTGTTTCATGAGACCTAGTTTGATATGCAAAGGAGGAAATATGATTTTATCTCTGCTCACTAAAGGTGGATTAATTACATTTTTTTCTCCGAGAGTAAGTAGTGTTCGTGCTGCCCAGATGTGTTTGGAATAATGTTCTTTCTTAGCTTTGCTCTTCCATAAGAAAAGGAAGCAGGGATATTTAGTATACCCTGCTTGTTGCCCTAGCAGAAAATTGACCATTTTTGAGGCAATACATATGTTCCACTCGTGCTCCCTATATTTGATAATTTTTAAAACATTTTCGATATGCTCATACTTTTATTTTAATGTTGTTGAGTGCCCAATTGGTATCAAGCAGTACAGATTTCCCCCATGCAGCAACACACACTTAAGACTTCTCTTAGAACTATCGAAAAACAAACGCCAATCATTTGCATTGTAAGACTGATCCCCATTTTCTTTAACAAACCTGGTATGTCGCAGTAATATACTAAACTATGCTCTGTCCTAAAATATTTAACAAGTTCTTTTTCTCTGTTTCTGTAAGATGAAATATATGTGTTTAAACTAAGCATGATTTCTGTTTTAAGTCTTAGGGCTAAAATTCCGCAGCTTTTGGGGGAAATTTAGATCCCTTACAAGATAATTCAACTCAGCATGGTTAAACCTTTGCAGATCCCTTCTCGAATTCGGTGTCTGAATCCTCAGAGTGGATAAAAATATTTCCAGAAACATCTTCACCTATGTAATTCCTGAGATGGCAGACTCTTAAATTCCGGAATGGGAATTTCCTTTGAATATAGCACAGGTTGTATTGCGGTGTCGAAATTTGGGTACTCGATACAATGTTTACTTTTCTTAGTGAAGACCAAACGAAGTCTTGACAAAGCAGAAGTAGCAATCCATCTCTTGGTTAGTAGGCTCTCGCCCTCCCTGAAATTGAAAAGAAATTGTGAAGCTTTAACAAAAGCAAATTTTATCAAAAGTTGTTTATGTACCTAAGTTACAATTACACTAAGGTAATTTATAGTACACAAATGACTAAGTTACGTAGTTTTATGAAATCATAAACTTACCATCAGAACTACAAAAGGTATTTTCAACTCAGAACCCTTGGTCCAATGTCGCAGTGTTTCAATGCATAGAGTGCAGGCTATATGTGGAACTCATGATTTATCTTCATCCCATAGTTTTATGCCAAAATAAGCTAAGTAAGCGCTTTTCACAAAGTCCGTTATATTTCCTCGTTGATGTGGAAGTGTAAAATTTCCACATATCTAGCAAAATGAATCAGGAGAATTTTTTGCATATGAACTTTCTAATGCTTCATGACATATTACTTGATTGTTTTGTCAATTTGTAAAGGTATTTCAATTCCTTACTTTCAAAATCTGAAATATAAAAACAAACATTAGTTTAAATAGGTACTAATAGATAATTATAGTTATAATGTGCAGCGGCAAAAATATTTAGCAAGTATTGAGAAGATATCCGTTATATGAATAGGATGAAAGAGGAAGTGTGTTGAACAAAATCAGGACCTGGTAGAGAAAAACGGAGTAGAAATTCGTACTCAGCTCACCTAAATTACATATAATTAACTGTCAAATCCAAGTCAATAAACAAAGAGTTGAAATTTTTTTTTCCCCAGCGGAATAGATGAGAATTCTATTTAATGTTGGTGCGCGATGTGAAAATATAACATTTATATCTGAATGTGTTCTGAGAATTGAGTTCTGGAGGATTATCTAATTAGTAAGATTGTTTTTATTAAATTCAAACCAAGCGATGTGGGCAATGAAAGCGTCTCCCAAACCTTTGATCATGGTAATCTGTTTTGTCATCATGGTAATTGTATGCCTTTTAATGATATAATAATGCTAATTTTCTTCTACCGGGGGAGAATTTTATTTGTATAGTATCCTTTTTAATGTTACAATATTTCAATTATATATTTTACTTCAAATTTTAGATATATGTATCATCTTCGTTGTGCTATATTATATAGATACGGAGTAAATCTGATTAATCATCTTATACTGATATTAGTAAACTTCTGACCAACGACATAAATCTATGAGATGACACCTTAAAGGAATGAAAAAATACCCCATCCAAATCTCGTTTGGTACCAAAAGGGTACAGAGCATTTTTGCATTCGGGTTATTGGTTCTATCGATATGTTTCGGGAAATATTTTGATGAACTAATACATTGTTAATATCTATTTGGTCTAAAAACTGTACATTGATCTCAACTACCTGCTACAGGTTATGAGAGTTAAAACAGTAAGGGCGAACAATGAGTTGACTTTTTTTATCGGTAACATAGTTTACGTAATTGTTGTGGTTCTCCATTTTCTAAAAAAATATGGCATTTGATTAGGTCTATACAACTAAGCAACAAATTTATCAGTGACATATTTGTCCTTCTTTCCATAATTATAGGAAACAATTCACATGGACTGGAATGAACGGTTCCTGCGAAAATAGTTTCAGTTCATATTCATAAAGTTGGAATATCTTTATAGATAGTGATATATGATGGTAACTAATCACATCAGATGTTTTAACTTATCGGTAATCGGAAGTCCGTAGCCTGAGAAAGTTTTTAATAAATGGTTAATTTATATAAAATTGAAGACGGCGAAACCTATCAGAAATACCAAAATGATATTTTTTGCATGCAGTTTGTAAAATAAAATAGCTAAAATGTAGTAACTTTCGCAACCTGAGTAATTCCGCATTAATTTATATTTCTTCAAGAGACAAAATTAATTGCGCGGATCTACAAAGTTCTTAATATTACAAAATTCTTAAGTTTGTTAAAAGTTATAATATTGCATGACTCTAGTCATAATAATATATAATATTTTAAGTTATATTTTGTGTCTATAAATGAGATATATTGTTTATGATATTGCTTTTAATCTGATGCTAGATTATAAAAATATATATTCATGCTAGGTGCTAGATTGTCGGTCTGTAAGATGTTCCTTAGAATATTTATAGAAGATTAAAAGGATCTATTGAAAAGTTTATGAAATTTGACATCTTTTGCGCGAAGTATTTGAAAGTCTTAGATGAAAATTATATATAAAAAGTGGTATCAAATAGTTTGTTTATTTCTCCTAATAGACATGGCGATGTTCTTACGACATATATGCACATAATGATCTCACTTGCGAAAGTTAACTCTAAAACAAATTTTTAAATAATAATAATGATAATCATAAAAATTCTCGTTCCAACCAATTTTGATTGGCGCACATGTCACTAAATATTGACCCTCTCCATTTAGTTATTTAATGCCATCGTTGAAATATGAGAGTTTCATATGCTCGTGCACTTCAGGGCAGTCTTATTCACAGCCTATTTCACATCTCTCTCACACTACGACTCTGGTATGGACAAGAATATATTTCCATTCTGAAGCAGCGCAGCTTTTTAGGTAAGTTTGAAGAATAAATAAACAAAGGATATTAATGTTTCAATTCATGTTGACGAGAAGATTCAAACTTTTTAACAATTATAAATCCCGTATTGAGTCACTAAGATGTCCCTAAGTTAACGAATGTGGCTTTGGTGAATAAGTTGGTTCATATTTAGAATAGCAGTGAATATTTTCACAGTGTGATTTTATACTCTCGCTGAGTTCTATCACTCTCTAAATTATTACCCTTTAATATCATATTTAGGGCAGTTCGTGGCACAAGCCTCTTCTTCTCATGCATTACCCTTCACGATATTTCTTGTTGTGATTAGGTCTTGGCGCAATTACTCTTACGGCTATTCAACATAAATAAACAGCGGACTTCTTCTAAATTCTACAACACACCTACATTTATGGAGTGTGTAACGCACCGTAGACTTTGGAGGTTATTCAAAAGAGCGATATATAAAAAAATATTAAATGGATCCTTCCTTGGCAGCGTTCTACTGATGATTACACATTACTATTTCAACCTATTAGCAGAGGAAATAATACGATAACCTAAACGACGAGAGACAAAAATAGGCTCAATTAAATTATAAAAAATTAGAGAGGAACAAGAGTCTGGGGGAGAACGTTATTGAAATTTTAAGCCTCATTTTAGTGGATTAGTTGTTTGATTCCCGACACCGCTATTTGAGTCAGAGGACCCCCTTATGCGCATACACGATACATACAGGTTTCATGACTATTCTCTGAGGGAGTTCTTATCTTTACTGCCCCAAATTTGTTAGTTTATCTTTGCATAGTCAATTTTGGGAGTGCTTTACTTTAATAGTGTTTTGCTCGTCAAATTTAAACTGCAAAACATTGTTTAAGATGGAGGAAGCAAAAATGTGTGGGAGATATATAGCCGCATATCCTCCTGCAGCCAACACGCATTATTCCAAATATCGGCCACAGCAATGTTGCACATGTTACACATTAATTCCTCTTTGAGGGTTTTCTTTAATAGTGGTGGTTGAGGAATTATTTTTCCTTTGTCAATTCGTAGGAATAAGAATTCCTTTTAAAACCTTTGGAAAAGTGAAGGAATAAGACAAAATAAACCATCCCTTATTAAAAAAACGGTGAGTTAGAGAACAAAATATTTTTTGCCTTTTTTTTTAATTTCGAGTAAAAAAAATCTACTTCAGAAATACACTTCAAAGGCACCTGATAAAAATGTCCACGAATAGGAGAAGAGTTTTGAAAAAAAAAAATTTGCAAATATTTAATCCACCATTGTCCTATATATAAATTTAGAGGCATATTTATGTTGTTTTTGAAATGCCTGACTATGCAAACCTTAATTAAAGCTAACTTAAAAATTATGCAATATTACATTTTTTATTGATTGGGCCTTATTTAAAAGTTTTGATTTTAATTATTTTTTCGAAAAATAAATTTCATACTATCTTTCTCTCTACTAATAAAGATAAAACCTAATCGCGTTTAGATAAAGGTAAAAAATCCTCATCTAACGCATTCAGTGCGAAAATTCATTTCTAAGATATTCAATCATAATTTTGGGAATAAAAATATTCAGGAATACAATATTATGATATTTAGAGAAAAGAACATTTAGGTATATGTCATGAAACAGTCACGAATAAGAACATACAATATGAAAAAAAAATAATAGACAGCCAGCAGTATTGAGAATAGAGGAAGTGAAAGAGAATGCTTCAACAACTATCATTAATTGTCAGTTAAACTGCGTTTTATCCAAATGCGGTCAGCGTTTGCTATAACAATAGTTACCTACTCTCTCACTGCCTCGAGCACTCCTTGTAGACTCTTATCCTAAAAGCAAACTAACAGACTGTACGAGAGGCGGTCGATAAGTTTTGCGAATCAGTAAGGTAAAACAAAGGAAGGGGGATGGCTGTTTGTGGGAGTGTTAGGACAAGTTATGACAAGTCAGGACCTGCAGCCGCACGCTCCTGCCTCGTTTATTTGAGAAGCAGTAGCTGATCGCAGATCGTCAGTCACAAATTTTTCAACAATGGAGAAGGTTGAGCACCACGCAGTGATCAAATTTTTTACCAAGGAAGGCAAGAATGCAAAAGAGATCCATGAACGCATGGTTGCAGTATACACCGACACCGCCCCTTTCTATGCAACCATTGCTCGCTGGAATAGGGAGTTCCGCCATGGTCGTTAGTTCCTTGAAGATGATCCCCGTCCAGAACGCCCGTCAGATATGACCAGCGAGGTCAATGTGGCCCGTGTGGAGAGGATGATCCTCGAAAATCGACGGGTGTAGGTCGAAGAAATCGAGCGAGAACTTGGAATATCACATGGAAGTGCTATCAACATGATCCACGATAATCTGGCCAGGACCAAGGTCTCTCTGCCCGTTGGGTCCCAACGTTCAAGTAATTTCATCTGAGCGAGTTGTAGCATGATTAAGTAAACAGTTAAATTGACGTAAAACTACCTTATTGATTAGAGTAACAGCTTTATTTTTCCTCACTTAAAATACAGATTAGGTAAATAATCGCCCAGGTATTTAATTTCCATCGTTTAATGAGTAGGCAATATTGTAGAGATCTTTGATCAATTTATTTTTGCATGATCATAATGAGCGACTTATCATGAATGAAGAACAATTATCTGGTAGAGAAAACAAAGTAGTTGTTGAAATTGAATTAAAAACGTTTAAACCAGCCGAATATTGTTCATTATATATCTGTAGATGGCAATACTTAATAGAATTTGCATGAAAGAGTTAAAACATATGAAGTGTAGGTTAGGGCGGATCGTTTTAACACTTTTTCGAATTTTCATTGCACATAGTACGGAAAAGTTGCGAATGCACATAAAAATATACCATACACAGTTGCAGCACGAAAAAATAATATTTAGACCCGGTGTCGGCACTTTGAAATTCTGAATAATAGGCCAAACACGTAATTTTTAGGTCATATTCACATAATTTTAATATATACCAAAATCTACCGAATTACTTTGGGATAGTGATAAAAACACTCCATAATACGTGTAAATCATGAAGAAAAAAATCTCATAGCTCTGTACTAATATCTTCACTTAGCGCCGGCATGTTGAAATTCCTTAAAATCAACTATTTTCTAATCAAATTTGCAGAGGTACTCACTAAGAAAGTAATATTACCCTCCCTTAAGATATTACTTCGGAAGAGAAAGCAAGCCGTTACTCTCCCCCCACCCCCCCGACTTCACCCTTTTTGGACTTTCCGCCCAGTCACTGAGAGATTCACACCGAGGCATGACGCTGTGTTTGAAGGCTATCTCCCTGCCTTCTTAATCTTCCCTCCCCCGAGTCGGGAGGTTACTTGTCTATTTGTAGGTTTGCCAATTGTCCTTTTTTGAACCCATCGAGACAACTTTTATCGCTCCTTCGCTGGTCGTTCCTTCAGACCCGCTGATCCCGGCCTCTTACACTTTACCGTAAGGATACGCTCTGTTGCCCCGGCCGATAAAAAAGGGTCGATAAAGTCTCTCTCCCTCTCTCTTTTGTTTGATAAATCCGGGTATATATACAGCCCATCAAGGATTAACCGCAGATTCGCTTTTATGACGCTTCCCCGAACGGAGATTCGCTTTAACGCCGCTCTCGCCCGAGAAGTGTTTAGTAACAGTCACAGTCCACGGAAGAGCTGCACATCACACTCGTAACTTCCGGTCAGGGAGAAAAGTCTCTTGAGACAACGTCAGCCATTCTTAACCGCCTTCGGATCAAGGATTGGAGAAGCCGTCCTCCGAAGTTCTTCTGGTAACATGTTGAAGACAAGAGGCCCAACTCAATCCGATTTTGGAGAAGTCCCCCCAACCTCCTCCGAAGTTTGTCTGGTGACCACTTCAGGAGAAGAGGTCCGCATCTCACTAAATCAGAGTGTGGAGAATGTAGCATCACCCTCTTCGGGTTCCCGTCTACACCCGTGAGTAATCAAGGTCACCAAGCCCCTCCCTCTCCCCAGTACGCCCCGCTTTACTCTAGAGTTTCAGAGAAACTGAATCTCTCACTACCCCAAATCTCCCATTGTAATCATTTAATAACCTTAGTTATCCAATCAGTATTCGCAACCTAATTCCGTCTTATTCTTGTGTGTATATATATATATATATATATATATATATATATATATATATATATATATATATATATATATATATATATATATATATATATATATATATATATTTTATATATATATATATATATATATATATATATATATATATATATATATATATATATATATATATATATATATATATATATATATATATATATTATATATGTATATATATATATATATATATATATATATATATATATATATATATATATATATATATATATATATATATATATATATATATATATATATATATATATATATATATATATATATATATATATATATATATATATATATATATATATATATATATATATATATATATATATATATATATATATTGGTATTCGAGTGTTTTTGGGGGGAACCTTATTCTTTGTAGGAATATGAAGACATATGCGATGGTTACGAACATTTCATTTTCCGGACGTTTCGGGCATTACCGCTGACCATCATCAGCGAATTCTTATTTCGTTGTAGCTAGAAGTTGATATTCCTAGCTACAACGAAATAAGAATTCCCTGATTGTGGTCATCGTTAATGACCGAAACATCCGGAAAATTAAATGTTCGTAATCATCGCATATGACTTTATATTCCTACTATATATGTATATATATATATATATATATATATATATATATATATATATATATATATATATATATATATATATATATTTATTGTGTACCCTTTATCCAGTGAATTTTAAAATCTATTTTATCGTTGTGTTTAGAATATTCCTTGGTCACGCTGCCGCAGCTAACTAGTCAAATCGCCAGTCTTAGAACAATAACTTTCGTTGCCTTGCTTAGCCAACCTTAGAGCCTGTGTGCATTTATTCCCGTACACGTGGCTATACTTCGACGAAATTATTTTTCGTCGATATATATATATATATATATATATATATATATATATATATATATATATATATATATATATATATATATATATATATATACATGTATTTGTATAGTTGGGTAGCAGTTTTTTCTGAATGCTAATTTTGTTGAAGGCCATTGTGTATTTCGCCTCAATTAATTTCCTTTAGCAACTTTCTATTCTTCTAACTATTTTTTTTATTCCATCTTGTAGATGGTTGATCACTTGTCCTGTCTTCATCTCTTTTTTTTTAAACGAATGTGTTTGGTAAAAAACAAACTAAATTGCTGACCTTTAGATCCTATTCGATCATCTTCGGAGAGTTTTGATATGTTCTTGCCTCCTTTACCGATGTAATGAGTGGAGTGAGGATCTGACAGAATGAAAGAAAACGATTTTTAGCGTAACCACAACAAAAAGACTCCGCCAGAGAAGGTGAAAAAAAACCAGCCGACAAACGACAACGGCAGAAAACCACAGGAGAAGAAATAACTACAGAAGGAGAAGAGACAAAAAACGGATGTCCCCAAAAATGCCTAAATAAGAAACAGCTAAATAAAAGGACAAAATCACGAAAGGAAGAAGAGACAAAACAACAAGAGACAAAACAACGGGGAAAAATACGAAGACGACGACATCTTGGACTATCCCGGAATACCCCTCACGGAGGAAAGAGACATCCTATTAAGAGGATTCTTCTTTAACGCTGCTGACGTGGCATCTCAAGGTCTTCAGTGCTTCATTGTGCAAACCCACGAAAGATTACCTAGAAAGTCTAATCTATGTAATTCTTCGCGGGGACTACAAATGGACCTACGAAGGACCGTGGTCGCTAAAAGAGATAAGAGGAATGTTGACGGAACGCGCTATCTACATTCTGGACTCGTGGTTAAAAAACTTCAGAGATCGAATAGTGGAAAATATGTGAAAGTGAATAATAGCAAGTAGTTAACAATAATAAAGTTCAGTGATTAAACAAATTAATAATAAAAATATTTAATAAACAGTGGTTAATAATCAATATTTAGTGGTTAATAATAATAAACTTTAGTGATTAAACGAATTAATAATAAAAACATTTAATAAACATTGGTTAATAATGAATATAAAATTTAGTGGTTAATAATAATAATAAAATTCAACGATTAAGTGAATTAATAATAAAAACATTTAATAAACAGTGTTTAAACGAATTAATAATAAAAACAGTTGTTAATAAAGAATATAATATTTAGTGGTTAATAATAATAATGATAAAGTTCAACGATTAAGCGAATTAATAATAAAACATTTAATAAACAGTGGTCAATATTGAATATTTAGTTGTTAATAATAGTAAGAGTTAAGTGATTAAACGAATTAATAATAAAAACATTTAATAAACAGTGTTTAATAATGAATATTTAGTAGCAAACACAAGGATTTCGTGAAATTTGTACATAAGACGACAACAATATATTAAAATAAATGCAGTTTTTAGATATAATTCTCTTTCATGGAAAATTTTCCTGGTGTATAATTTCAACAATTTGACCTCCATATGTCCTGGAGAATTCAACTCAATTTATTATGAAAGATTAAAATAACTTTGTATAAATATAAAAAATATGGCATCCGGTTGTACCTGAAGAACCCATTTCTTTTCTTATTGTTACATATAACTTTCTCTGCTCCGCTCAACTTTTCTTCCCCACTTTTAACTATTTTGTAACACTAATTTGTACTATTATTTTTTTCTCTTAAATATATCAGCATTATCTTCGTTTATTAATATGGTTTTTAAGATGTTCAGCGTAGCTTTATTAACCTCTTTTCTTTTAATAACGGTGTTATCAACTAGCATATCTCTCGTTAGGTTAATGTTATGAGCACTTTCCATATGATTTTTAGGCCCTCGGCTTTTCAGATGCATGGTTAAACGTTTGAAAAGTGTAGTTAGTAGTTGCCATGCCAATATATTGGAGTTGTTATCAAGCTTACAGTCGTTATCGGGGCAGATGAACTCTTTTGTGTGTTGAATGGAACAGGAGCTGCCAAGTGTAGGCCATGAATGGTCTTTTGCAGTCTCCTTCTTTTCTTATGTTCTTATGTTCTTATGTAAACTATGTTGTTTGACTTGAGATTCGAGGAGTTTAGGCAGCTGTTGTTTTTCATCAGGAGATTGCTGGCTTTTGTTGTTTTATAATAAATGATGAGATGAATTTTATCCATTTGATTTTTAACCTTGATGTTACGGTTACTGATCTCCTTGATGTTTTTTTCATCTATTTTATTGGCCGTGGACATCTTATTTCTGTAATGCAATATGATGTTGTTGACTTCTCCATGATTACTTTCAGTTTTATCCGGATCTTTGCAATGATTAATTAAAAATGATTGGAGTTGTTTGTCAATCATGCTGTTTGAGAAACCCTTATTGACGAGTATTTGTTTTACTTTTGCTATCTCTTGGTGAAAATGTTCCCACGTAGAGCAGCATTTATATGTTCGGCGGATGAATGAGCCGATTACGCTTATTTTATACATTTCAGGGAATTCGCTCTCCGCATTGAGGCATCTTCCCATGCCCATACCTTTTCTATGTACTTTAGTGATGTAGCTACCATTAGTGTTTTGAACCACAACGTCCAAGAAAGGGAGTTTATTGCCTGTGCTCAATTTATAAGGGAATTTTAACACAGAGTTCTCCTCAAATTGCTGTTTGATGTTTATCATATGTTCTTCGTTTTAGACGTTGATGTACTCGTATATTTCGTCTACGTATGGGCAATATGAGTGTAGCTTATTGTCCATGATGTCTAATAATCTCTCTTCAAGTTGACCCATATAATAGTTGACGAAAGTCGGCCAATACACAAATGCATATATCTCTTATAAACGCGAGAGAATGATAAAATAAATCCATTTCACCGCAGGAAAGAGAAAACGGAATAATTTATCATTGGAAATAATTATTTCTTACTTCTAAAAAATCCGAGCTGGGGTGGGATTGGAACCGTGCGCATTGAGGCAGCGAGCAACCGCTTTGATCTCAATTAAACCGCCCTTTTGACCACTCCTGGGGTGAAGTTGGATTTATTTTATCATTCTCTCGCGCTCATGAGAGATATGTATATGCATTTGTGCATTTGCCGCGTGCTTAAATCAAATTCTCCTTTGTCCTTTGAATCCCCAATTAGTTCTCTTTCTCGTTCTTGTTCGACCATGCGAAGCGTGCATTAAAATGCTTGTCTATTTGGAAGATTATTTTGTCTTGCGAGTAGCCGAGTGGTCGAAAAGGCGGTTCGATTGAGATCAAAACAGTTGCTCGTTGCTTCAATGTGCACGGTTCGAATTTCACCCCAGCTCGGATTTTTTCGAAGTAAGAAATAACTATTTCCGAAAAAAATTATCCCTTTTTCTCTTTCCTGCGGTGAAGCTTACGTAAAAAAAAACAAATCCAGGCCTTTGTATGAACGCTAAGAGCGAATTTCTCAACCGTTATAAAAGAAGTGTAATTAATGCATATATCAACCGCGCTTTCACCCACGACTCCACATGGCAAGACATACACGAAGAACTTGAGAGGGCTTCCCAAGTCCTCATAAATAATGGAGTTACAAACAGAGACATACAAACAGCGACATACAAACAGCTAGACGGAAGAAGATGGACAAATGGTACACGTCACCTACAATCAGCACCAATCAGGAAGCAATAGGAAATACTATTAAACTATTTTACAAGAATATTATGAGTACAGCGTACAAAACGTACGAAAGAGTAATTAAGGCAATCATAAACAGAGGAGTGAAGCCAACCCAAAACGAAAACAACGTATCACTCAAAATCTATTACAATAATAAACGGACATCCAACCTTATACTCAAAAATAACCATACACCCACCCTAACACCTAAACAAAGAAGTCATTTAATATATGAATACACCTGAAAAATGGGAGACTATGAACTCCTACCTCATTCATATATAGGAATGACAGAAACAAAATTAACATGAAGAATTCGCTACTATTTAAACAACGGCGCACTCAAAACACATACATTTGAAAAAACATGGAAGACAAATGGATCAGAAGTCACTCGAAGATAACGCCGAAATCCTTGCATATGCTCCAAATCGCCAACAATTACTCATATTAGAAGCTCTCCATATAAAATAAAAACAGCCCAAATTAAGTACACAAACAAACATACAGTTCACCCTTCCTTCCTCGCGTCCTCGTGCGCCAAGTAATAACCCCAGCCTATCTTAATCTTGTGCCCATTTTAAACTAGCCTCTTTAAGCCATCTTCATCCTTTGTTTTTAGGAATTTACACTCCCTACAAATATGTGGGTATAATTGTTAACCTTCAAACTGCGATATATATATATAGCTATGTTTTTATTTTATTATATTATTTCTACCCTATTTTGGTAATGATATAGGAGTGTAACGAAACGCGTTAGCCCAATAAATGTTTCGTTTTATCCATGAATTATTTTACTGCCCTCGTTCATCAGTGCTTTTGTAATGAATTTTAGCGAGCTCATACACGGGTTAACTAACCATCGACCAAAAGCGGAAAATTAAAGAAATCGCGAGACTCAAAAAGAAAATTATGAATGCTGAATTCGCAGTTGCCTTCAATAAAATATGTCACGAAGAGAATATTCATCCCAAATATAAGAATATATATATATATATATATATATATATATATATATATATATATATATATATATATATATATATATATATATATATATATAAAGAAAGAGAGGGAAAGAGAGAGAAGGAAAACTAAGCAACGACTGAGCTTTCGACGGTGAGATTTCAGACCCAAGCTAGGGTCTTCTTCAGAGAAATGAGCAGTGTGGAGTCCATTAGCGAAATGGTTTCAGATGAGATAAGATAGCATAAGTGGAGAATGTGGACAGAATTATAGGATAGTTAGGAAATATTGTGCATTGTGTAAAGGTGTTGATAGGATGGTTATGAGTAAAAGATGATAAATGAATGTGATACGGTGAAATGATAATGATTTGTGCCAGGTTGCCTGTCTTACACTTTCCCTTTTCTTTCTTTTTTTCTTTTGGTGTGTAGTGTGTTGTTAATTTAGCATTCCAGCCTTTGTTTTCTTTTTACTCATTTAAGGTGTTTGTATCCATTGTAATTTGGTTGCTTTTTTGTTTGTTTTTTTTTGTCTTACGCACCTTTACGGTATAAATTTACTTTCTTTTTTTTAATTAATATTATTATTTTTATTATGTTGTTTCCTCATCGTATTTTTCATTATGTTTGTATTATCGGTTGTCACATTCGGTTAATTCTATTTCGGAGTTTTCTTCATTAGTTATGATCACATCTTTGGTAATCTCATTGGTGTTTTGTAATTATTTTATTTTTAGATCGGTTTGGTATCATTAATTGTTTTGTTTTTTTTCGGCTTCTGTCGAATCTTTGTTTGTATCAGACACGGCGGATTTCGTTTTCCGGTAGGGTAATTTTATTTACTTTATTTTTTTTATTGTTTTTCAGATTTTCCCAAAACTTCCTTGCTCGGTTCTGTAGGAGTATACGAAGGGCGGTCAATAAGTTTTGCGAATCGGTAGGGCAAAACAGAGGAAGGGAGATAGCTGTTTATGGGGGTGTTAGGACAAGTTATGACAAATCAGGACCTGCACTTGCAAGCTGCTGCCTTGTCTATTTAAGAAGCAGTAGCAGATCGCAGATCGTCAGTCACAAATTTT
This sequence comes from Ceratothoa steindachneri, assembly GCA_963969495.1. Classification (NCBI taxonomy): domain Eukaryota; kingdom Metazoa; phylum Arthropoda; class Malacostraca; order Isopoda; family Cymothoidae; genus Ceratothoa; species Ceratothoa steindachneri. Next base: position 25,236,874 of record OZ018324.1, read on the forward strand.
TCAACAATGGAGAAGGTTGAGCACCGCGCAGTGATCAAATCTTCGACCAAGGAAGGCAAGAATGCAAAAAAGATCCATGAACGCATGATTGCCGTGTACACCAACGCCACCCCTTCCTATGCAACCATTGTTCACTAGAATAGGGAGTTCCGCCATGGTCGTGAGTCCCTTGAAGATGACCCCCGTCCAGGACGCCCGTCAGACGTTACTAACGAAGACAATATGGCCCGTGTGGAGAAGAGGATCCTTGAAAATCAACGGGTGAAGGTGGAAGAAATCGAGCGAGAACTTAAAATATCACATGGAAGTGTTATCAACATGATCCACGACAATTTGGCCATGGCCAAGGTCTCTGCCCGTTGGGTCCCTAGAAACCTCACGCCCCATGATTAACTTCAACGTCGTTAAAGTCCACAAGGCCAGAGTTGCACAAGCTGCCCTGCGCGAGTGCGGATTTGAGGAGCTCAACCCTCCTTCCTACAGTCAGATGTGGCCCCCAACGACTACTTTTTATTCTGCCAGCTTAAGGCTTCACTGCGTGGGCCCCGGGTTGGGGACGATGGAGATGTCCAGCTCGCCGTCCAGGACTGGATTGAACAGCAGTCGGGAGATTTCTGGTTGTCGGGCATTCGAAGCCTCAGGGACAAGTGGCGCAAGTGCATTGAATTCGAGGGTAGTTATATTGAAAAATAATAAAACACTTTTCCTCATATCTCGTTTCCTTATATCCGAATTGCAAAACTTATTGACCGCCTCTCGTATTTAGGGGTTCCATTGCGGTTCTTTGAAGGAGTTCTGTTGTTGTTATATGATCCTTTCTCCTTGTATTTGTAATAAATCTGGGGGCCAGTTTTGTATTTTGGGAGCTTCTTTTCATTTGGGAGTCGTTAGTGTATTCGTCGGTATTATTGGATAGATAATCTTGTAGCAAACCATGGTCATGAATAGTTTTTTTTGTTTTTTCCTGAGAGATTAAAGAAATACATAGCGCAATAATAGGGTTGCTTTTGCTTCCGAAATCCTCTGCGTTAGATGGGCGATGTATCCAGTTGTTGTTAGCTTCAGTACGAGGAGGCATCCTTCTTCTTGTAGTTATTCAGAGGAATGAATTCAGTTGAGAAAGACACATATATTCATAGCCGAGCTGCGGCTAGAAAAGTAGCGTCAAGCTAGCCAGGGTGGTGAATACATAAGGTAAAGGTGACACGGTTTGGTAAAGGGAGTATCACATCAAGTAAAGTAAACTAGATTAAGGCATAGGATGCGTTAATAAATAAAAACTAATAACAAATTATGAGTTAAGATAAATTAAAACACAATTAAAATAAAATCGACGTATGGTTCTGCTATCTAAGACCGTTGTAGCATCCTTAAATATCGATGTGTCAGTTAATGCAAGACTCTTTGAAGAACCAGGCATAGATGAACACTCTGCTTTTCTTGTTTGTAGATCGTTCCAATATACTTGCTTCTTCCAACTATATTCAATGGTGCTGGTTTCTTTGGTGTGACGTAATTGCTGATAGTGGATCGTCTCTCCGAACGGCTCTCTGGTGTTCCCTTATTCCTGTCCGTAGTCACTTTCCCATTTGTCCTATCTACATCGCCGGGCATTTGTGACATTTGATTCCGTACGCGACCTTGGCCTGCTCCCTGACCGCTCCGTTTGTCTGTCCCCCATCGAAGTACTGTGAATGATTGGGTGTCAATCTAAAGATGGTGCAAATGATCAGGAGAGGGTCAAATAACTCTGGCTTTGATTACGAGGGTACGGCAACACAGAAACCTCATTCTAAGCGTTCTGATAAGAAAAGAACCCCCAAATTTATAGCCAAGATCCCTGACTTCTTTAAAAGCGATCATTAGAAGTCGATGATGGCCATATCCAATGAAAAGGGAGTGTCAAAATCTCTTATCAGGCACTTGATGCATGGAGACATCTGTCACTACTCATACAAGATGGGAAGGAAAAAGCTTCTCTCGCAGTAGATGAAGGAAAAGCCGATGTAATCTGCTGAAAAGCTAGTGAACAAAGTGATGCATTCCCAAAGCCTGGTATATTTTGTTTCTGTGACGAAGAGAAGGGTTTCTGCTCAGAGCAGGTTGTGAACTCGCAAACAATCAATTGCTTGCTGTCTCCCCTATAGATGTACCGCGAATCATAAAGAACATGTTTTCGGTCCTCACCATGGTTCTTGGGTTGGTCAGTAGTGAAGGCCCCATTATACCCCCTTTTATCATCGTAGAAGGCCTTAGACTCAATATGGAGGATTACATCAAGTGTACGGAGGATTTCGTGTGGCCCTGAACCGATGAACTCGCTGCTTAAGGGTCTTCCTTGTAATAGCAAGACTCTGTACTACGCGTATGTCAGACAAGAATGAGAAAAACGTATTGGCTGTCAGACAATTTATTCGACCACATCACTCCGAACATCTAGCCTGCCGACACCTCAGACTACAAACCCCTGAGATATTATGAGTGGGGCGGGGTTGAGAGAAAAACCACCTCAAGTCTCCCTGAACCACTAAAGTGGACCTTAGGTCCAGTTTCAACAAATCTTTCATCCAGTTACACAGAGTGAACATCGAAAAGGCCTGCAGCTAATTGCAAAGGCGCTTGGAGACGGTAGTCGATGCTGACAGTGATCCCATTGAAACGAATGATGATGAAATTCTACAAATCTAAAGAATTAAAGTTTGATAAATATATCTGCAAAAATGTACTATCTATCCTTTTTTTCTTTTATATTAAACTTAGGAAACAAATTACCCAGCGTACCATATATATATATATATATATATATATATATATAAAGAGAGAGAGAGCGAAAGAGAAATACTGTGAGCAGCTTAGATTTAGTGGTTTTCTATGCTATTTTACTCTATTAATCAAGGTCGCGCTAGGAATGAACACAACAAAGTCGGCTGGCCAAAAAGTCGCATCCTCTCACTTATTCTAAGATTTCAAACTTTAGTTGATGATATAGCTTAATATCCATAAAAAATGCATGTTGATTAATGATTCAATAGAATATATGTATATTGGCCCCGGTATACCTTCAAAATTAAAATAAAGTGCTTATCTATATTATTATTAATTTATTATAATTATTGAGTATTGCACAACAAATATTACAAATATTATATTACTACTACTGTTCCCAGACTGGCTATGGTCCCCTGCACTTGTTCACTTTTCTACTCCGTTTTGTAGGTCCAAATTCATTTAATAAATCTCTTTCCATATATAGTTAATTTAAGTTCTTATAAATAAATAACTAAAACAGAAAACCATTAAAAAACCTATCACCTAATCTTTCACAGACACTTGTGTGATTTTAAATTTTCTATTATTTTCCAATTCCAATTCAGAGACTAGTGTGATTTTGAACTTTATAAGTCATCATTGAATCTCAAGAACTTGAATTTGTTGAGTCAACAGATGTTGAATCTATTGATATCAACAGTGTTGTCATCGTCGATGTTGAAACTGCTAGTGCCTTGTATCCCTGGCCCTACCTGGACGACTACTTCTTGATCAAGTCAAGGGAAGGAGACAAGTTGATTTTCGACTGTAAGCTACTCCTGCCCAGGACTGTGACAATCAAGGGGCACATGAGAAGCCTCAACAACCTCAAACAGCACATCAAAAGGACCCACCCAGCGAAATTCATGCAGTTTAAGGAGTAGGTCAAAGCAGTTTTATCTCGTGGAAAAGCTAAGAAGAAGTTTTCCTCTGGTTCCAATAGCGGCATCAGTACTTCGGAATTATTAAGTCTGTTTTCACCTCCTCCTAGCAAGTAAGCACGCTAGCAAACCATTGCCGAGTTCTTTGGCATCGCTGCTACTGGCAGTGGCATACCTCAGGGTGATGTGGATCAAAGCATTGTGGACCTGTTTATAGCCAACATCCTGCCACTCCAGGTTGTAGAGTCTGACACGTTCGAGAGGCTGATCAAGACGCTGAACCCCAGCAAGGGCTGCATGTCGAGGAGGACACGGGGCAGGCAAATCTTTGCTTTGCATACTGACTTGAAGCAGTACTTGATCAGGTAATTGACTAATTGACACAATTTTATTTTTTATACTTGATTTTATTTATATTCCCAATATTTAAATTTTAACTTCAAAACTTATAGTTTTTTAAATTTCATAGTTCTTGGCAATGTTAAGTGGGTGGCCACCACCGCTGACTGCTAGTCTGCTCCCAAGAAAAGCTACCTGTCCATGACTGTCCACTGGTTGGACCCCACCACCAGGCAGAGGCAGAAAGCAGTGCTCGTGTGCATCAGGCTGAGAGGCCATCATACGTATGATGTTCTTGCACATGCCATTTTCAACGTCCACTATGAATTCGACATTGAGAACAAGGTCACCAGGTTAGATAGTTGATACTATATTGATATTAACAATTTGTATCAGAATTTTTTTCACATAAATTACAGATTATTTTTATTTAGAAACTCAATTCAATTGTAATATTTAATTACTGTAATTTTATTAAAAAAAACTTAGACTGTCTTTCTATTCCAGGACTAACAGACAATGGTAGCAACTATGTAAATGCCTTTGTCAAGTTTTGGGCTGAGGTTAACACACTGCCAGACCGGCCAGATGTCCAGAATGTGGACACCGACCCTGATGCTGCTGCTGAGAATACCCTGTTGGATGGATCCGTGGACGAGCAGAAGTTGGAGTATGTCTTCCTGGAAGTTTCCATGGCTGTGCCTGACGATGTCGACGCTGTCGTTGGCAATCCCATCGACCTGCCAGCCCACATGAGGTGTGCTGCCCTCACCTTCAACCTAGTAACCAGCAAGGAGGCAGATGCTGCACTGCAGAGTGCAGTGTTCAAGAGGCTATACAGGGCTGCCATTACCAACGCACGTGCCCTCTGGAACCACCAGGATCGCAGCACTGTAGCAGCAGACAGCATCTACGCTGTCTGCTGGGGAGGAGGCTGGTTTTACACAAAACAATGAGGTGGAACTCCACTTATGACTCTGTGCTGGTCCTCAACACCATCCTGGAGAGTAATAGGCCTGTTTACCACAGAGTCATAACCCAGTTGAAAGTCAACAGCTTCAACAACCAGGATTTCAACTTAATGAAGGAGTATGTCAAGGTAGCAAATAAAGAATAAAATAATATTATTTTTTGAATTTCTAAAATTAATAATTCTCCATTGTTTTATTTTCAAGCCATATCACCCGTGATCAAAGCGCTCGACAAGACCTAGGGGGAGGAACAAGCATACCTTGGGACTCTGCTGCCGACAGTTGCTGCGACACTCTTCAGGCTCAAGGATTTGAAGTCCAAGGGCCTCTTCTTCTGCAGCCCCTAGGTCAACGCACTTTTGGCAGGCATCGACAAACGGTTTAGGACCCTCCTAGAGGATTAGGAATGCCAGTATGACAACACCAAGGTCGTAAAGGTGAGGAAAAGCATGGAGGTAAGGTCGAGGATGCAATGAGGCAGCAGTCTTACTAAGTGAGGAGCAACAGTGAAGGCAGCAACAACGAGGAAGAGTAGGAGAACTTCTTAAGAGGTGTAGCTCAGCCAAAGAAGAGCAGCAGGAGACACAGATCACTCAAGAACAAGGCCTAGAACTTGGTCAAGATCTGATTGGGGACCAACTTTAAGGACTTGCTGACAGATGATGCCTTTATGGGTGAGCAAGGGCTGCTGGACTTGTTCATCAAGTTCAACACAACTATGCCCTCCAGTGCTGCAGTCGATCGATTTGTTATCTATGGGCAAGGACATATTGGGGGCCAAGAGGTCACATCTGTCTAATGAAAACTTTGACATGATCATTTTCATCAAGGGCAACATGCATCCTATAAACAAAATGGGGATCGAGAAAAAGAAGAAAAAATATTTATATGTATATATCGTATTTTTCATTTTTTATTTTTATTTCTTTCGGCCACTTTATCATATTTGTATTTTTGGTTTATCACTAATATTGTGTTTCATTTAATTGTTTTACCCTTTTCTGGTTCTACAAACCTGTAAAAAATTTTAAAAAGCTTCAAAAGTATGAAATCAGCCTTGTTTAGGTCTTGGAAAAGTTGAAATTATGAAATCAGCCTTTTTTTAATTATAAAGCCAAAAAAATATAGTTTGAGGGGTTCTGAAGCCCTTAAAAACCCCCGAAAAAGTCTGATTTTATAGTTTGGGCACATTTTAAATGGGTTTTTTAGAGCAATAACTGATATTTTGTTTTTTTCTATAATAAAAATTAACGTTAACGATTTATCGATAACTTGCGTTACATTTTTAAAGAATTAACTGATTAACGGTTATCGAAGTTAATTTTAGGGTTAACGGATTTACGGTTAACGCAGTTAACTTTTTCATTAACTGTGCCCACCTGTGCCATAAAAGGATTAACTTAAACATTACCGTTAACCATATATTAATTCCAGCACACACAAGGAAGAACTATAACAGGGCGAATTGGGATAATAACACTAGCCAACAAATCTTAACTTTGTCTCTGCTACCTGAGTAAATGTTGTTGTCCTAGCACGTAAGGTTCCTGAGTTATGCAACTAGGCTATATTGGCTCACTTTGTCACCTTGGATCAATTAATGATATAATTATTATGAGTTTGAGAAGAATGAGACGTTTCTGGGCCAAGCTTTGGAATCGGGCTACCCTATTTGGCATTATGTATGTCTTTTTGCAGACTATGGTAGATGTTAACTACATATAAAAGAGGTAGTACTCACCTAACTATAAATTTCTTGAAAGATCGTGGAGACTCTTGCTCTTGCGCTTGTACGTAGATATAGGATCCTCCTGTTGTAAAAACCAGCAGTAGTCACCCATCATGTCTTCGTTGAAGCGGCCTTGATACTTGCTTTCTATCATTGCGATATCTCGGTGGAACGTTTCCCATGTTCATCACTAATATCACCCATATTAGATGGAAAGAAATCTAGATGCGAATGCAAGAAATCCATCTTAAGAGACATCCGACACCTCATTCGTTGATAGGCCTTTAGCATGTTGTCCACTAGTTCTTGATAGTTTTCAGCCCTATGATTACCAAGGAAGTTCACCACTACATGGACAAATGAATCTCATGCTGCTAACTCAAGTTAAGTTAATTTATTTCTGAATTCCCTGTCACGTATCAATTCTCTGATCTCCGACCCTACAAAAATGCCAGCTTTAAGTTTAGCATCGGTTTTCTTTGCGCCAAATTTCTCTTTGAGTTACTAGAATCATTCAGATTCATGGTCCATTGCTTTAACAAAATTCGTGATAAGGCCAAGTTTCATAGAAAGTGGTGGAAGGTAGATTTTCTGTGGATGTACCAAAGGCATGTGTTTCACATTGTATCGGCCAACTATGTGTTATTTTCTTTTGGGCCACTTTTTGACAATATAATCATTCCTGTTACATTGGCATAAGAAAGACATATTCTCTGTATATCCTAGCTGCAGTCCAATAAGTAAATAAATTAACTTTAGATCACCACAGATATTCCACTTATGATGCAAATAATGAACAGCTTCCAAAATAAACTTCATTGAGTCATATGTCTCTATCATCCCAACAATAAGTGCTACAGGAATTGAAGGTTTTTTGTTACCATTGTGTAACAACACAGTTTTGAGGCCAGCAGTGCTTGCATCGATAAATATTCTCCATTCATCAGATAAATGCTCGTTTCCTAGCTGATTCATGAGGCCATTAACATCAGTACAGAAAGAAGTACAATCTTCTTCTTTATAAAAGGCAGCTAAGGCCTCATAGCGTTTACGGAAAGTAGATATGTATTTTTGCAACGTCCTCTAGAAGTTTCTATTGCTGTAGTCTGGAGCACAACAGTTCTGCGTTCTCCTTTAACAATGTCAATTCTCTCATCAAATCATTCAATCTTTCTTGATTTATCAACTGGATCTTCTTCTCCTTAGAATCATCCTCATAGATTTCATCGTAATTGTTATCCTCCTCTTCAGGCGCTGAATCATCTTCTTTAACTGCATTAGCTGATGGAGGAACTGGGATGGGCATCTCCATATTATAGGGAACTGGTTTTATAGCTGACTTACAATCTGGATATACAATTTTTGACTTGTTCTTCTTTGGGAATCCTGCAATTTTTGTCATACAAAAGTAGCAATCAAAAACATGATTTGTTGGCTCACACCACACCATTGGTACAGCAAAAGGCATACCCTTCTGTTTGCCATTTAACCACTATGTAATCCCAGTATAACACACAGTACAAGATTTTTGAGGTGTTCAGGGCTTGTCTTGGTCACCAGCTTTACAACCAAAATAATAATTGTATGCAGTTTTCACCCTTTTAGCTAAATTTTTCCGCTGGTTGTTTGAAGTATATCTTCCACAGATATAAAAAAAGTAGTCTGGACTATTTATACATCCTCGCCGATTCATGTTTTCAACTTAGTTTGTATATATCCTGTTATATACTTTTGTACAATCTTATTTCATTTACAAATTAATTGAGAGATAAATCTGAAAGTTTAATGCAATTAATCACTGAATGTACATATCGTTTCAACACCACTACTATAATAGCTAAATTTGACAATGTGATAAAGTAGGAATGTAACGCCGGAACCAAACACACACAATACATCCTCTCACCTACGGTAGCCGAAGCAACACTGCCCATATGTGTAACTAAAGAGTATGGGCGTAACTCAGATACCTTACGTGCTAGAACAATTCTGATTACAGATTCAGAATCAGCCTACTCGTTTAGTATAAATCACAAGTAGCGAAATCATTGTTGACTAGTGTTATGCACACCAGAAAAAGAAAATAAATAACAAAAGAAACTGACTAAGAACCGAGTCTTCGGGTAATTTTACCACAGCAGAACCAAAATTTTAGGGCTATTCTTGACCTTTAATTAATGGTATCTTGACTCACGAAAATATGCCTAACTAAAAAACATGTAATTGCCTATTAAAAAAATTGTCCTTAATTTTTGCTCAAATATTCTTGACACTTGCAACTGTATAAAGGGGAAATAATGATCTTTAAGGAAATAGCAACGGATCAGGTAAGGTGGAATCTTTTACAAACCCAAAGATCTGACGCCGGTTATATATATATATATATATATATATATATATATATATATATATATATATATATATATATATAGATCGCTGTGAACTGTTAACTGTCGAATATATACTCCGAAATTATCTAGACGGGGGGAGTGATTTATCGCCAACAGACTTCCTTAATTGCCTTGGATCGCAATAAGGTTCTATAGCGCGAAGTCATGATGCCCACTTAATGGTCTTTTCATTGTTCTAATTTTCGCAGTATATAGGGTAGACAAATTTAGAGCTGTGAACGGCGAACTGGGGATGTCAGGGGGAGAGGGATTCCTTCTCTTTCTCTCATTCTTCCACAAAATATATATATATATATATATATATATATATATATATATATATATATAGGTCATTTATATTTGACATTATCTACATGTCTGTTCAAGCTCAATCGATCCTTCTAGCCTTTCTTAAGCGTCTCTATTCATTTACCATGCCTCTTTTACCTCTTCGAACAACGGACTGGTCACTTTGAAGAGATGGCCAACTGGGTGGTCGCTAACTTTCCCTTCGCACAACAGCTATAAGTAGACTTGCAGCCTACGAATCTGACTAGATGACCTATTCTCGTATTAGTTTAGAAGCTTCGTTTAACGACACATTAAGCCTTATGCAGCGGCTGCATTGCCCTCTCTAATCCTGAAAGAGAAGAAAGACTAGTTTCACAAGAAAGAATACAGACATTTTAGACAAAAGGGCTTAACACATCTATACCAGCCTAAATTATTGCAAAGAGAAGCGTAGTTTATAGGAAAATTTATTTGTGGGTTGGATCGTACACGTCTGAGGAATTGGAGCAAGAAAATAAACGAAGTATCACGGGTATAACGGTACATGAAATATTTGAATTCAGACAGTCTACTCATGTATTATAATTAGTCTGCAGGAGTGCAGAAGAGGCTAACAAGATTTCAACCAACGTTCTGCTAGCAATTAACAAGCGTATCTCAGCAGAGAACATTGGAAATGAGAAATACATTAAAGTAAAGATGTTCCACAACTGTTATGCACTGAGGGAATAGACCACATGTAATTGGGCTGTGACACAGAAAAGTGCTTGAAATGCTCAAGAGATCAGAACTGGTGAAAAAGCTCCTCGACTAGCAAATGGTGCCTGCAATACAAAGGTCCTCACCACATATTGGCAATGAATTGTCCGAAGAGAAAAGTAAAAATAGAGAGGAAGTAAATGAAAAAAGGGAGGCAAAACAAAGTACACAAGACGCTACATAAGCACGAAATACTAAAGCGATTATCAATGAGATTAAGGAAGCCAAAGCAAGCTTTACTATTCAACAGGGAGTATTATCAAACCTAATAGTATGCTTCCCTAACGCGTAGCTGGGAAACATTGGTAAACTAGGAACATTGGCGGGAACGTTAAACGAACTTTTGGAAAGAATAAAATCAAAGAAGTGTGGTTTCCAGAAAACCAAGAATCATCTGAAATACTCAAAATTACCATAGAAAATAAGAAAAAGTATAACTTAGCTATAGATATTAAGAAAACTGAACCGGAAGAGAAGATACAACTAAAGAAAGCATTCAAACACCCTCAAGGTAGATATAAATAAAAAAGGAATAGTGTGCGGAGCCAAAGATCTTAATATGAAGATTTACGCGAGTGCCCCAAGGTCACTTACAAAAATTAAAACAAAAAGATCCGTAGAAACACTCAAGGAATAGAAGAGCAAAAGGGCCTGCCTACAAAGAAGAATAAGAGAAAAAGGAAGTAGAAAACCTTCCCTGGTATGTAGAATCAGAATCTACACAGATGATTTTGTAACCCTATTAAACACGACGTCCGCCAAGCGAAGAATTAGAAATTCAACCCAAAGGTCAAAACTACCACACAGAAAACTAAGATCCAAGCTTCACATCTTTCTGAAGCAATATAAGACAATAATCGGACGCAAAAGATATAGAAAACTGAAAATTCTACAAATAGATAATAAGTAATGGTTTGTTAAAGGATCATCAATCGCAAACACTATCAGAAAGATTGACCCAGCCATTGAGCTCATTTCGGATCACGCAGATAGAATTGATGAAAATAAGATAAATATATTTAATTACATTGTCATAGCTAAGAACCTGAGAAGAGAAACAAATATCGATAAAATATGACTCATTCAAAGAAATACCAAATCTCTAGGAAGCATACACATATAACCATTAAAATAGAACTAGAATTAATATCACTAGTGGCAGCAACAGGGTAGCAAAAGAGTATCAACCCCAAGAAGAAACTTTTTACCAGTATATAAACTTCATAATGATATTCGGTCAGTAATCTCAACAATATTCATTGGTGACTTAAATGCTGGTTCTAAGCAGGCGGATACTGAACAAAAAATCACGCTGTACAGATCCTAGGAATGTTGCTTGAAATAAATATTCTCAATAGGGCGGGAGCTGATCACCCCACCAATAATACAGCTAATACCGCTACTAATACACAAGTTGTATTAAGCACCTGTAATGTGACACTTAATATGCACAAGAAACAGGTAATTATCACGTGTAATGATAATATTGGCACACTACTACAATTGAATCAAAATCCGATAGAAGCACCTGCAATCATCAGAGAGCAGTTTCTAAGAGCTAAATGGACCAAACACTGATTCAATACTGGCCGACGCTTCAGTTGAAGAGATCGACTAGGAGTGGAAGAGATTGACTGATGCTCTGGTTATAGCAGACTTAAGAAAAATTCCGAAGTCAGGTTTCTGTATCAAACAAGAACATGAATGAACTTCAGAGATGAAAGAAATAATATAAAGATTAACATGGCGCATTGATAATATTGAGATAATGAACAAATTAAGAAAAGGCGACTATCCTTAGTAAATAAAAACGTAAAATGTTAGGATATATTTAATAAGTGAGCAGCAAACAAAGAGCTGGATTAACCTTACTAAGAAGATAGAAGAAAACTTAACGACAAAGTAGAACTGGCACATAATATAGCGAGCCAGAGGGTCAAGACGCAACGAGTATAAAATCAAAGCTGAAAACGGTAACCCATTCAATTTATGAAGACTAAAATATAAAAGACTAATTTTGCTGGTATTGAAATTCAGTTTTCTCCATATCAGCCCTAGAAAACGAAGACCTGAGTCAAGAAACGGAAGGAATGGTGCACGGGTTCTTAAGAAACAACATAAACAAAATTAAGCCTCTTCATTTAGTCGATCCAACCAGGAAAGAAAAATTGGGACTGGGGCACCAACAATAGAAGAGAAAACAATGAGCACAATTCACTCATTTAATCCATGGCGCAAGGACCATCAGAATTCACGAAGCTCAACCTCACCAACACCCAAAACAACAGCATCACAATCTTGTAAAATGTATATAATACAAGGCTGAATAAAGGCTACTTCCCTGACGCTTTAAACAGGGCAAAAATAATTTTTTTTCCCAAACGTTGTAAACCTACAATCCTCATAAATAGCTATGGCCTTTATTACTTTTAGATTTCACCGCTCAAGTCGTCCATTAAATTGTAACAAAAAAAGATGGGAATATATTGAGGAAAATAATTTTCACAATAAACTTTAATTTGGATTCTGAAAGAACAGATACGACGATGGTCGTCGGATTAATCAATAATGAAAAAATTAGCACAAACAAAAGCAGAGAAAAATACGTCGACTTATTTTAAGTCAGAGGCATGCAGTATAATATCATTCACCTCTAAATGAACAACAATTTGGAGAGATTGCGACTAATGAGTAAGAGGGACCAGAATTTGAGATGAAAGCCTCCTACAGCAAAGGAAGGCGGTCTTAGCCCAACGCTGCATTCAATCTACACAACGGATATTTCTTTACCGGTGAGACCTAAGACACTGAAAATCCCATTTCCAGATGATATTAATCAACTGAGCATTTTTCCAATTAGAAACAAAATACGACCAGCGAGATTAACGGCACAGGAAATAAGCATCATTATCAGATACAAAAGAATTGGAAAATAGGAAAATATACAAAAATTTACCGCACTTGCAATCTCAATAAACAAAGTGAATGACATCGTACAAGAGGGAGAAAAGTAATACTATTGAACTTTAGGTAAAGTTTTGGGTCTTAAAATAATATCAAAAGTATCAAAACACACGTAATCGAAAGAATCTAAAGAACAAATACAACTTAACGACTATGATATCCACAAGACAAAACCTTATGAGATTAGGAAGGAAAACACTAATAACCTCAAATACTTATGCATACGAAGACAAAAATAACAATGCAGGAATTACAAAGAGTACAGAATAAAGCCCCAAGACTAATTATCAACACAATAAAGAGGAAAAAGACAAAAGAAATCGGGTAAAAATAAAAAATCTCCCCCATTTATTCGTCGAAATGTTCTATATACTAAATGAAAATCGCAAGAATCATAAAATTTTAAACTCAAGAGACAGGCGAACAAAAAAGAGGAACCATTAAATAAGTATGGAACTTAGGGAAAATAATAAAGAAGCAACAGAAGCAAATGAAATTACTAACAAAAAATATATATGGATAAAACTAATATAGATAATAAACAATAAGGCTGAAAAAACTCACGGATTACGAACTAATACGGATAATGGACAATATGGCTAAATAATTTTGTGAATGATTTTGAAGCTTCCACCTGGTGTAGTTATACTTTAGCTATTTTTACCTTATTGAATAACAACAAAGTATACAATTATAAAAGAATTGGTGCAAAGATCCTCAATGAACTTGCAAATATTGGTTCTAATATGAGGATAAATGTATACGTTCACCATCTCTAGTTTTACTGTTTTTAGGAGAATTTTGGTGATTTTAGTGAGGAGCAAGAAGACAGGTTCTTTTACGTTGTGAAAGAAATGTTTCAAAGTAGATGAAACAGGGATATGATTGCACTTAGGTACTGATGGAGCTTTTAATTTTTTTGTCCTGCTGAACAATACGAAAAGGAATTGTACAGTGAATATATAAGTATCGATTGTTAGTATTTTAATATACTTAATTAATGTTTTGTGATATAGAAATTATATATATATATATATATATATATATATATAGTGCTCGACAAAAGTTTAGGCCGGATGAGCGGGGTGGACTAAACTTATGTTTAAAAAAGAATGGTATAGATGAGGGTGATTTAATTTAGTCAGAAGTTTGGGCCGGCTGCATGACGTCACTACATCACTCAGTTTCTACGTTCAGCCTGCCAGCACGTGCTCAGTGTTGGCTTGTCCGCGGTTGTGACTGAGTTTTTGTAGTTTGGGAGTGTTTGTGGCCTAATTATAGGGAAAGCGAGGCAGTTACAAGGGAATGACGTCAACACTCTCCCCAAGCTGGAGAAGGAAATTAGGGCTTGTTAAGATGATATACCTACCCAGAAGAAACGCACAGGATGCCCAACAAATTATTAAGGGTAAGATTAATATTTTTATGACACTTTTATCATGCTGCAACTTGTCTGACACGCACCGGACCTAAACTTTTGTCGAGCACTGTATATATATATATATATATATATATATATATATATATATATATATATACCAGGCAATGGCTTCGCCACATCCAAGAAGCGTGCAAGTATTATAGTGCAAGTGTGATATCTATAATAAATTTATAGTCTAATAATGATTGGAAGGTGAATATTCCGACAGAACCAAGTACACCACGGAGCAGGCTCCTAGCAATAATCATCCACGAAAAGCTCTGGTGTAGCCCTGTCAGGCTTAGTGTAGCTAGGGCACAACAAAACAGTTGGCAATTGTTATCATTACACTATTCTGCAAAGAAAACAAAAAAAATTTCATTAGTGTTGCCAAAAATGAAGACATATTATGAAATAGTCTAAGAATTGGGTACTTTCCGAACTAATTTGCACACTATTGTACATACATGATAAAAAAAAAACAATAATATATACAGATAAATGGAAAATGGACTGGAAATCTATTAATTAAAATATATACACAGAGGAACATTTGGCATCAAAATAGTACACAATGAAATATTTAGAAAAAGTTTACATTGCAAAGACGGGTTCTTTTATTCTTCTTTTCCCTAACCTATAATCGACATGCGCGAGAAAAATATACACCATAAAGGTAATAGGACTGTTTCCTAATTTACAATTAACCGGAGTTGTAGCCCAAGGGGTTACGACTGAGACTTTCCGGTACGCAATTGTCTGACCCCTTAATGTACAATATTTTGAACTAATATCCCCGTAGGAGTAAGCTCCAGAGCATGATGCGTCCATTATTATTCTTAAAATTACGAAGATATGTAAGCGGGCGGTGTGCCGTCTTGATCACGAACTACTTCCCTCCCAGATACACTTTAAACTTCTGAACCGCAGCATACTATAACAAGGGCTTCCCGTTCTATGACTGCATAATTATTTTCGCGCGGTAATAACTTGCTGCTCGCGTAAGCCACCAGGTAGCTTTCACCATCGACTCCATACTACAGGAGCACGCAACCTATGGCCTCATCATTACTCGCATCCGTCCGGATTCCGAACGGTTTACTGGGGTTGGGCAACCTAAGGATGGAAGCGGATGCCAATTTGCCCTTTAACCCTTTGAGGGGCAAAATTATTAGGATAAAAAAAGCTCTAAAAGGACCAAGGTTTATTTGTTGAAATAAAATAAAATATTTTGTTTGTTATTAACAATAAATCTTCACCAAAATGATATTTTACTATTATTTTTAAAAAGTTATAAATAATTTACTAATTATTAAGGTGGTACTCATAGTGTACCACCGCCTCCAAAACAAACAAAAATGAAGAAATTTTGTTTTAATTTCCTTTTAATTTCTAAAAATTTAATTCCTTTTTGACATAAAAATTTTTTTTTTTTATTTTGTAACATGCATGAATAGTATGTTTATTTATGAAAATCTTGAAAGCAAGTTTTATAACGAGGGCTTCGCATTCTATGACTGCATAATTATTTTCGCGCGGTAATAACTTGCAGCTCTCATAAGCCACCAGGTAGCTTTCACCATCGTCTCCATACTACAGGAGCACGCAACCTATGAACTCATTACTCGCATCCGTCCGGATTCCGAACGGTTTACTGGGGTTGGGCAACCTAAGGATGGGGGCAGATGCCAATTTTCCCTTTAACTGGTGGAAATGTGAAGTGGCCTTTGGATTCCAAACAATGCGATCCGGAGACTTCTTCTAGAGGAGCTCACATAAGTGAGCGGCAAAAGAAGTGAAATTTGGGAGGAATTGCTTGTAAAACCAGGCGGACCCCATGATATAACTGGATTCTTCTGAAGATGGGCCAATTGTACTTGTCCTTTGGCAGTGACCTTTTGACATATATCACAGGTTCTGCAAAACTCTGCGATTTCCTTGGCTGCCTACCAGGCCAAAGAAAATACTTAAATACGAGTTGCGAGGTTTTATTATAGCTGAAGTGTCCTTCAAACACACCTTCGTGTGCAACGTAGGCCCTAGGCAAGCAAAGGGCCTTGCACGGGGAGCCTGCTGCATCCGGAGAAGTATGAAATAGCAAAGCGTGTTCTATCACATACCTTACTTTTCGGTCTCAACGAACCGATTCTGTCTCTTCTCGTTTGGCCTTTTCCCATAAGGGTTGGAGGGAAAGGTAGTCCTTTTCTGCAATGATGAATTGGGTGTTATTCAGTCACTCGTAATCGGGGGTGCAAGGGGGCTTGAGAGAAGTGGGGGGGGCAGGCATCTCTATCAGCCTGAGCCCGGGTGACGACAGCTTGCAACACAACAGTTGGCGAGAGCTGCGCGCTCTGGCCAACTAACACTGCACAAAACTTAATCGGGGCAGCTACGACGTCGGTCTACCCCGTAAAATAGCGGCATTTTACGTGACAACAGACCACTGGCAAGTTATTCGCTTTTCCCAAGAAATCGTGTACGAGATCGAATTTTTTATGTTGTGGGTCCACAGGGGAAAGCAGCTTGTCCGATAGCACTATACACGTACACCCTGTATCTCTCACCAGATTGGATACTCTATATCCATTAATGGATCCGGCCTCGATTTTGAGCCTACTAGAAGAACTATTAAAAAGAAAGTTAACCTGGTGCTCCTGAGAGGTCGAGGAAGATGGCAGAGGCGAAGGCGCGGTAGGCTGTTTGGCAACGAGAGTTGCGGAGACTTGGTGCACCTGTTTTCTAGGGGCAAAGCGAAAGCAGGAGTTTTGTGGACACTGAGATTTGTAGTGACCAGGGATTCCGCAAGAGAAGCATAAAATGGGGTTACTTCGGTGAAGGTTACTCGACGGAGCAATAAAAATTGGGGGTTTCACCTCTTTTTGCTTCTTATGGTGGTTACCTTTGGGTTTAAAAGGGCCTGGGACTTTTACTAAATCATGGGTTTTTCTCGGTTGTGATTGTCATTGGTTCTTAATGGATGGAGGAATGCTCTTCTTTTGCTCCTTAGGATAGAACTGATGATTTATGGCGTAGAGATCCGCTTCTTCGAGGCACTCGTTAAAGGAAGAGGCACGCCTATCTTGCACAAATTAACGGATTTCCGTACGGAGGGTGTGCATTAGCTGGTCCTTTTAAAAAAATAGCAGTGAGTCGTAGTCACCACCGACTTTAGCCGAGTGCAACCAAAATTGGAGGTTTTTCTTCAGGATGAACCCGAACTATCGATACGTCTGTCCTGGCTGGATCCTAGCTGATCGAAATTTTGGTCTGTAGCACCTGTGGTTTAAATTAATCGTGGATCAGAGTTCTGCTTTAAGAGATGAATAATCTATTGTAGCTTCTGTTGGGAAGGCAACGAAGATTTCTTTTAGAGGAGAGTTAAGCAACGGGAGCAGGTGGCCTACTCCTTCAGACTCAATTTCCCACCCATTGACTTCGAAGATCTTTTCGAAATGGGTTAATTAAGTGCAAAAGTCCTCTTGATCACCATAAGGTGGGGAGCTTTAATGCGGGGGCCTGAGGTTGATGACTTCTGGACCCGACGGAACTGACTTCTCCTTGATCTCTACTTAACTCACGCTCGTGTTGACGAATTTTCACCCTCTCTTCTCTCTCTCTTTCTCTCCCTCCTATTTCTTTTTGTCTTCGCCTCTCTTCTTCTTGTCTTCGTTGTTCTTATCTTTTTTCCTCACGTTTATTTCTTTGTTCGTTCTGAACGTATTCGATCAATTGCTTGCCTGAAAGGCCCAAAACTTGTCCCTGAATATGGAACCCTTCAAATGAGGAGGAAGACATCTTGGATAAGGTGTCGGATCCGTTGACTCACGAAAGAGCTTTACGACTAAACCTCAGATTATACGGCGGTAACAAATAATATAGACAATAATAAAAGAATAATGAAAATACAAATAGTTACTATGCTTGGTGAGATGCTGACTGCAAGGGTTATCGAGGGTGGCCTAAACCTTTTTATATTGTATACCGACAATACAAAAAAATAAATAAAAGGACACCGGGTCAATTCTTATTTCACCAACAAAATTTAAAATGTCTTATTATTTGTTTTATCTAACCTTGGGTGCTTGGCAATTAGAAAAGGGGACTTTCAAAACTGACGGGTTCGAAACAAACCGCACACCTAATGACACCAGAATTAAATATGATATAATATATATACTATATGTTGAGGAATAGGCCGAGGAGTGGTTGGAGTTTTCCCTGACTCTTATATATATATATATATATATATATATATATATATATATATATATATATATATATATATATATATATATATATATATATATATATATATATATATTATTATCCCGAATGTGGAGGGGTCGTCGTACTTCGTTCGGCCCGTGCCCTGACTGGGTTTATTGACACAGTGCTTATAGGTTGGCTACAGAGGGATTTGAATGAACTTTGGCAGCAAACGACCCAAAGGAAGTTTGATACACAACAATATAAAAATAAATTTTTAATGAACACTAAACAAGAAATATATATATATATATATATATATATATATATATATATATATATATATATATATATATATATATACGAATAAGGTGCTTTGAGATATAAATTAATAAGTGAATCTCGGATATCTCACTTGGCTTGTGAATAACTATTCACTATGTAAATCCCTATACACTTGTAATGTTGGTAAGCTTCACGGTGAAGTTGGGAAATGTAAAAGCGAATGGTAACCTTGGAACCTGATGTTCAGGTGGCGCTGGTGAGGTAAGGGGTGGGACGATGAGGTAGGTTCTCCAGGTACCGACCTGATCCCACAATTCCGTCACGATTCTGCTGGAAGAAGGCGGTGACGGGAGCTTCTTGTTAAAGAGGGCCCCACGCTCGTGAACTCCGAGGAATCTTGGGTGCCTCTGTGAGTGTGGGGGAGGGGGCGAAGTGACCTATCGACGCGTAGGGTCACGGAGAAAAGCTGAGATGTACTTTTCTCGCTTAAGGAACAAGAGTAAGGTCGTTTGTAGCTTCCTCGCTGAAAAAGTGAGTATGAGACTGGGTCCGCACTGACTTGCAGACAAACGGGGTATGGAGCCTCCCTAACTGGGACCGATCTCCTCTCTGAAGACTTGGTGCTTCGACGATTTACCACTACACCAAAATAGATGGCAATTCCTGCCCCACCAGACTCTGTTTTTGCTATACTGCCGAGGGTTAAAATAATTCATCTTTTATACTTGAAACTCTGGAGAAGTTCACATGGCGCTGCAAGTAGATTTGATATCAAGCGCCCTTCTTCGGGTGAAAGACGCTTGATTATCTCCTCTATTTTGTCCATTGCAAACTTCCGGGAACCACCGGAAGCCAAGATATGCTCTCATATATCGATAACCAGTCGAAAAAGGAACGCGGTGGTTAACTAAAATGGTCGGTGGGTTCTTCAGGCGGGAGACCATCAGATATCGGGGCGAAAGGGAAAGGTTTGATAACCAGCCTGCCTGGAAGGGCGGTGGAGAAATGTGGGTGCATTATGCTCTTCTCCTACAGCCGGCTTGGGGATTAAAATAACCAGAGGAGAAACTCAGTCTGCAACAATTTGACCTAAGAAACGTCCTCGATCCAGATAGACACACGCACAGAAATAAATATGGAAGAGTTGTTCCACCAATCCTTAAATAACTTGAACAATGGGAAAATAAAACGAAATAAAAGGAACTTTTCATAAGTCCTCTCTAAAAACCTTTTAAACACTCTGCTGAACCTGACACCAGTTTAAATATATATATATATAATATATATATATATATATATAAATATATAAAATTTCTCTATATGTCGTAAAAAGCAATTATATATATATATATATATATATATGTATATATATATATATATATATATATATATATATATATATATATATATATATATATATATATAAATATATATATATACGACTGGCGGTCAATAAGTATTGCAAATCGGTAGGGCAAAACAGAGGAAGGGGGATGGCTGTTTGTGGAGGTGTTAGGACAAGTTATGAAAAGTCAGGACCTGCAGGTGCACGCTCTTGTTTCGTATATTTAAGAAGCAGTAGCTCATCGCAGATCGTTAGTCACAAATTTTTCAATATTGAGAAGGTTGAGCACCGCGCACTTATCAAATTATTGAACAAGGAACGCAAGAATGCAAAAGAGATCCATGAACACATGGTTGCAGTGTATACCAACGCCGCCCCTTCCTATGCAACCATTGCTCGCTGAAATATGGCTTTCTGCCATGGTTGTGAGTCCCTTGAAGGTGCACCTGTCCAGGACGCCCGTCAGACGTGACCAACGAGTACAATGTGTCCCTTGTTGAGAGGAGGATCCTCGAAAATCGACGGGTGAATGTCGAATAAATCGAGCAAAGACTTGGAAATTCACATAGAAGTGTTATCAACATGATCCACGACAATTCGGCCATGACCAAGGTCTCTGCCCGTTGGGTCGCTAGAAACCTCACGCCCCATGATCGACTTCAACGTCGTCAAAGTCCACAAGGCCAGAGTCGCACAAGCTGCCCTGTGTAAGTGCAGATTTAAGGAGCTCAACCATCCCCCCTACAGTCCAGATCTAGCCCCTAGCGACTAATTTTTATTCCACCAGCTCAAAGCTTCACTGCGTGAACGCCGGTTTGGGGACGATGAAGATCTCCAGCTCGCCGTCTAGGAGTGGATTGAACAGCAGTCGGAAGATTTCTGGTTGTCGGGAATTCGAAGCTTCAAGGACAAGTGGCGCAAGTGCATTGAAGTCAAGGGTACTTATATTGAAAAATAATAAAACACTTTTCCTCATATCTCGTTTCCTTATATCCGAATTGCAAAACTTATTGACCTCTCCTCGTATATATATATATATATATATATATATATATATATATATATATATATATATATATATATATACAAATACGCTGATGGGCTTGGCAGACCAGTTGGTGGAAAGAGTTAATAAGAAGGGGGAGAAAACAGTCCCCAAACACGTAGCTTTTAACTATCAAAGTAAGCGAGTGCAGATTTGCCTTAAATACTGAGCTACGGCTTAGTGTAGTTCAGGGTATTTCAAAGAGGACGACAAAAATAATATTTAATAACATAAAAAGGAAATATTAAATATCTAACAAATTGGGTTTAAATGAAAATATTTTCTAGATGAAAAATGCCACTCGGTGTCGGTCGATGGGACAAGTTATAGGGATTATAGCAGGTTAATGACCTGACTTGGAACGAAGTATTTTAACGGCCCAGGTTAAGCCGAAATACAAACAAATATTATAAATATGGGAAGACGGGATTATAATAAGATCCGCGGGTGACGGCGACTTGCAATGCTGAAGTTTGAAGCGACGAAGGGTAAAGGCAATTCGGGAGGCGAGAATTGCAAAAATAGAGGTTTTAACTCAGGGTTTTTGCTGCGGGAGTACTTGCGCGAATCCACGAAAGAAGTGCCATTGCAGTGAGCTTGCCAATCTTCTCGGGCAGAGTCCAACGGGGAAAGAGTCCTCTCCTCGTTGCTCGAATAAACCAAGGGGGGATCTGAATCGAGAATCGTGACGTGTCTTCTTGTGTAAGGTGACCGGGTACTAACTCGATTCAGCCAAACCTTAGGTTAAATAGGAGTTAATGAGGCGGAAAAATAGCTTCAGACAACGTTGCGCTCTTCTTAGTCAAACATGGAATTCAGGGAATTCGAAATAAGGTGGCCTTTAGAATATAATCCCGTGATCTTTCTTGCTTCGACGGTAGGTGATTGAGAGATAAAATCGCCTCAAGCGATAGATCTACTTGAGTAAACCAGGTGTACTCAATAAAGTCGCGTTAATCCGATTCTTGCCTCGTTCATCCTTGATCCCTACGCTCTTTTTTTCAAGTTTGAGGCCACGTTTATTTCTGAGGGTCCAAAGTGGACTTCAATGCTCTCTTCCTCCATACAATATTATTACAATTTTGGCAATGAGACTCTGCTGATTCTTAAGAAAACTGAAAGTAAAATTTATTTCATTATTTGATATTGATTTTATTAGATGCCCTAATAAATAAAAAACATTTCAGAAAATAATATATATGGAAAAAATGACGATATGATAAGGTTGAATGTGATGGTTTTTCAAATAAGGTGCGGCGGACCGCTATTATCTCAGAAATTATAACAAATCTAGCAAAAATAATGTCATATTGGGATTCAGCACCCTAAAACTACTCCAACACCTTTGGCAATAAAAACTATGTTGAATGGTGATATAATTAACGCAACGTGATTAATTTAAGAGATGCCAGTAATTAGGTCTGAGATATAGATGGACATTATAAATGATATGAGAATCGAAAAGTATCAGAAAGAGGCAAATCAACAGAAGCCGATGATATTTAGATACAAAGACATAGAGCCCAAACCAAGTCAATGTTGTATACCAAATCTTGTGCCCTACTAATCCCCTGTGTCCTTTCTTGGCTACTTGTATTGCAGAATTACAGAATCGCAAATACCATAAATTCCCCTAGAGGAAAGTCTAATAAGGTGAAAAATGGAGAGCAGAATGTCGGAGTAGTCGTAGAAGGGAATATAACGTCTTTCAGTTATGCACAATGCTACTTTTTATATTAATTTTATCTTTTATTAATATTTAAGTTGACTGAAAAGATAAAGTTACAATATCTCAAATTGTTCTAACATATATACATATATATATATATATATGCATTTAAATTGAAATATTAATTAATGTGGTCATACTCGGCGCCAAGCGCACTCTCCAGGCGAGACCTGAAGGCTGCGCAAACGTTGCAGACGAAGTTATACCTCATGCTGGCCCACATGCGGATGACGGAGGATTTTACCTTGTCAACGTTGTTATGGCGGACCATGCACTGCTTGCCCTCGACATGTACCTACACATTGTCGTCGATGGTATTAAGATCGAGCGAATGCAGCGGCCAAAAATCCTTTGACCAGAAGTTCATCATTTACTCCAACCACTCTTGCACGAACATGGCCATGTGGAACGGGGTACCATCCGGATTCCCGACTTCGTCCGTCTTCTTCGTGATCTTTATCATCAAGGGCAGGACCTTTGTGGTCAAGATGTTCCCCTGTAATGGGCCACGGTGAGACTGTAGCCGACCAGGAACCATAGGGCGGCATCTTTTCGCCATTCGAAGCCATGACGCCGAGCATCATCACGGAGACCAAGTGGTTGGACGGTGTTCTCGCATACGGTCGGTGAGCAGAGGCTTTCCCACGCTCTTCAAGCTCTTACCGGTCTCCTCCTCGACGGCCCTAGAGTCAATGGCCACCAAAATGTTTCTGTTCACGAGCGCTGTCATTTTTAGCTTCGGATCACTTTCGACGGCCTTTTTCACAGCCAAAGAGTTGACAACTCAAGGTTTGCCTGAACCAGTTCGATCCTTAAGGTCTTCCCCCTTCTTGAGGCTCCCTACAACTTGGGTTGTAGACGGTCTTCGGGCAGAAGTTGACGCACTCGGACTTGTTGAGGCTCACGCGCAGAGATCTCGGTTCTTTTCACTTACATCTCGACATACCTGCAGAAAAATGGAAAAGACGTTTTAATGACATGCTGGAAAAGTAGATCTTTAAGTTTATTTGACGGAACTTTTTCTACCACACAATTAAACCTATTGAAAGATAAAAAAAAACGTGTATATCAGAACTGTTGCCAAGCCACTATAACGAGATAAATAGCATTTCAATTTACAACATTCAATTCCGATTTCAAAATGAAAAGACTTAAAAAGCAGAAGTCATCGCCTTTGAAATCAAGGAACATGACCTTAATCTCAAAACTCAAGAATTAAAAAAAAAAATTGATATTATACAAATCTTAAAATAATAATGATAATAAACAAGGTCTATTGACCAAAAAGTCACGTGCTCTCACTTATTCTGATTTATGAACTTATGACATTCAAAACTTTCTACAATTCCTGGACTAACCTTGAGAGGACTTTGGCAATTATATGATTCGAAAGTGAATGTAAAACAACATAAGGGTTTGAACTTTCGTTAGAATCGGCCAAATAGTTACAATGTTATTACCAAAACAATATAATTCCCTGCCTATCCTTGGAAGGACTTTGGCAATTAAATTATTCAAAAGGGAATGTAAAACAACGTAATTTTTTCAAATTTCATTAGAATCGGCCGAATAGTTATAATGTTACTAGAAAAACAAAAAAGGCAAAACTGGGACGGACCGACCAATGACTGACCGACCGACATACTGAGGTGTTGAATCGCTCGCGACTAGACTTGCACGCGACTAAAAATCTATCCGGTTAGAGTATGTGTGATATATTGTATACTAGCAATGTTAGGCAGGAATGGCTGTGGGAAATTTAAATCAATCCTTCATTTCCCATCCCAGACATCTTTGCATTTCTCCAAAGCCCTTTTGCATGTATATTACAACGTTAGGTTTTCTCCAGAGGCCAAATATAAAAGACGAAATCTCAGACCTTAATTAAATGTATTACACTTAAAATGCGTTTTATTTGTTCTCCTACTAAATGATCCATAGAAAACTCAATTTCACTATTAAAAAAAATACTAAAAATTAGAAGCCCAATCCAAATAACATAAAATATGATATTATTATTATTATTATTATTGAGAATTTGCCCCTAAAGAAAAATGTGTCAGCAAAAGGATGAAACGATCCATAATTAAGTTACAACCCAGTAATTAATTTGTCTAGCCTCGATCTTCGCAGTAATGCAAAATATACAATCTTAGAGAGACCTAAATTTTAGTTTCCATTGCTTTCTATAATTAAAATTGATTTTGATGCAATGGAACTGAATTTAATGAAGTAAACAATTAATCTACCATATTTTAAAAATATCGTGTGTGGTCTTTTAACACTAGAAGAACAGCGTACTTTATATTAACTAAAGACTTTTCAGGTGAGTGATCAAACTAATATTCCCATTGGAAGAGATTGTGGTTTGTTAGTGATAGTGCAAACCTTTCTATTTGATAACTTTACGATTCATTTAGCAATATTTTACATGTTCACAGCATTCTTTGGACCTACTTGCTAAATATGACTCTCATCCTCTTATTTAACATCCACCAGGTTCTTGCTCCAATAAAAAGATTTAAGAGATTTGCGCTCCTAGTAATCTCCTTTTTCTATTCTCGGCTAATTGTATTACGAAATTACAGACCCACAAAGACCATAAATTCCACTCGACGACGGTCTAAAGAGGTAAAAAAGGCCGAGGGAAATGTCGGATTAGGTGTAAAAGGGAATATAACCTCTTTCAGTTATGCGCAATGCTACTTTTTATAGTAATTATTCTTTAATTAATATTTATCAATTCTATTCATAAAAATGTTGACTAAAGTGCCTTCAAAGACTTTCAAAGGTAAAGTAATCAATTTCTAAATAATTTTATATGAGCAAAATTTCTAAGAAATCGCAGTGGTAAATCGTTTGTTAATAAGTTGTAGCAGTTATATTTAGTGTCCGTTCGGTTATTTTAATCTTAATAGAAACTTATTCCATAGTAGTGAAACTTGATATGGCAACCAGTGATTTTTTAAAGATCGCAAATTAAGATCACTCGCTTGTCTTTATAGGATTTATTTTTAAAGTTGGGGATTAATCTCTTCCCTCGATGTTCAATGTGTGTTAAAGTGAAGATGCCTTTTCGAAGATGAGATCACAATAGAAACTCATATCCTAAGTGAGGTCTGTCATGAATTTTATATAATGAAAGTATAATAGCTTTCGATTTAAATACAACACTCCTGCCTATGTAACCCGTAAATCTGTTTGCTTTCAAAGCTGCTATCTTCCATACTTTTCCTTAAAATCCCCCCCGTTTCGCCAACAATTTTAAAATCATTCAAGCTCAGATATCCACTTTAATTTCCGTTTCCTAAGAATAATAATAATGATAATAATTTCCCTAATAAACTATGTACAACATGATGTAAACTAAAATTCCATATTACATAGATCGACCCATTTTCTTCCATAATCTCAAAATAATTTAAATTCAGTGATTTTAATTCGTAAAAGCATCATAAAGCTCGAGCTACCCACCTGCAATCCTTAAAATCGCAAATGAAGTTTAAATTTTGTAAATTTAAATTAATATTTAATGTTTATCTGTAACCATTTCCCAATACCTTCCCTGCGATAGGACGCATTAAAGTTTATCATGGGTACCTAGCACTCTTGACGATCACAACTATTCATTTCAGCAAACACGTAGAGCTAAACAACCAGTTCTACACTCCACTCAAATCCAAGCACCTTGCGCTGTCTCTTAACAATATGTCAGAGGATCGGACGGAAGAATTACGCTTTACAAGTCCCAATAATAATAAGAGATAGAAGATGGACAGACTACATGTTGCATGCCTGAGTTTTGCTCAGTTCTTGCCTGTTGCTCGTGCTGGGAGGGAGTATTCCGGGATTCGTGATGAACTGATATAAGGGGGAAGGATAAAATTTCCTCTCAGTGAATAAATGTTAATGGTCAAAATTAAAGTATCAAATTTTTATTAAATATGGTAGATATTTCTTTACGATAATTTATTTTTATATGAAAAAATAAATTAAAAATACGATGGAAATTTAATGTTTAAGATCATTCAAATATAATTGATTGATTAAAAGAAATACTTAAAGTTTTAATTCCTCTCATGGCTATATTATTGTCTTCCTTTGTTTCTAATTTAGCAATATTTTTCCTCACCAAGTTGTGCCCTGTTTTCCTTCATTCTTGTGCTCATATACCCTTTATACCCACAAAGAGGTGCGAGGCGTATCATTAGAAACTATGCTGCAACCCAAAATGGAGGATAGCGTTCCCTCCTGTCCCCAAAGCTCTCAGGTGGATCGGTGGCTATAAATCTTCATCACTTACAGATATCTTCTTAAAAACTTTCTGATGACGAATTCCTCGTAATCTTCTATTCTCAGTTTAAATTAAGTAATAATATTTATTTATTAATCTATTTTGGAGCTCAGAACCTTCAAAGATTATTGGCTCCGAAACAATAAGAATTTTTGACTCCTGATTAGGAAAATAGCACAGGTAATAGGAGTTAAATGTGTATATTAACAGGTGGGAAAAGTCTTCCATTAGACAACGCATAAAATGATATTTCAATTGATCACTCTAAAATATTAGCTTTAAAAAGCAACCTTCAATGCTACGAACTCTAGAACATTCACTCATTTAAACATTACACAGCTCTCAACGACAATTTCATTTCACGCTATTTAGTAATTACATAAGTTGAACTAGGGATGGTTTGTTGGTTGTCTCTCTCTTGCTTAAGCCACTTTTCCATACATAAACTATATAATTTAGCCCTTCTGACTTTAAATCTATCACTCTTATCTTTATAAGTAGTGATAATAATTTTATAACTCGCTATCAGGCTGTCTTTTATCTGATTTTTTTTATAATGTGTTATTGCACGGATATTTATTTTTAAACAATTTTTTATTAGTTAAATTTTATTTTAAGTTTAATTTGATCCAATGAGCTTCGAAACTTTCTTTCATCATTTTACCTAAATATTAATAATTATATATTTAAATCTTTTCTTATTTAAACTATGTTACTTGTTTGTAGCTTTAAAGGTTTTACTCGTTTATTAAATTAGTTGTTCCTTATTTTTAGCCTGAAGAAGAAAACTTGTTTTCGAAACGTTGGAAAAAGGAAAATAATCAATGATGCATCACTTTTAGGTGGCTCTTGGACTCCTCTATTATGTATATTAAATATATGCGTCACGTCTAAACAGCTAAGATCATGATATATATATATATATATATATATATATATATATATATATATATATATGGTGCACTCACAAACTAGCGCGTGAGGGAAGCAATAATTGAAAAAATCACCCACCGATAAATGAAAAAGGAATCCAAGTACTTTCGAAATACTGGGTGACAGCCAAAAATGTCCCCTTTTATAATGCTATAACTTGTTAGCCATTAAAGCATTACAAAAAACAATATTTGAATTTTTAACTAGTTTAAGTTACCTAGGCTTGCGGCAGATAGTCTATCTCAGCCTAGGATAACCTATCTAGGTAGATATTAAACCTCTGTTTTAGGCTCTCAAGATTTACACACTTAACTCTTAAACAGCGCAGGTTTGTTGTGGAATTAATTTTTCGACATTGTTCCATAATCAAATCAATTCGGCATTTTCAAGCCAAAGAACATTCCAGAGAAATTACGCCAAGTTGAATGCACACAGAGCAATTAGTAATCAAATAAAGAAAATTCCGGTCGTAACAATAGTGTGAGGATGAAAACGAATATTGACAAGGTGAGGCTAACGAAACAAAGTCGGTGAGAAAATTAGCTGCTGAGACACATTTGAATAGAGATAGTTGTGCGAACTATTCCCAAATAAGATTTTAATTTAAAACCATACAAAACTCATGCCATCAAGAAATCTCAATGGAGGATAAGCAACGAAGGTTATCATAGACTACGCTCTTTATCCGCACTAAGCAAGCTGCTGTAACCAATAGACTAATTTAAAAGCCAGTCAGCACCCTCGGACAACACCGACTTCACATGCAACAACTGCAACAGGACCTGCCGCTCAAGGTTCGGGCTGTATAGTCACAGCTGGCGCTGCAGTTCTACCAGTTCCTCATCCATCATCCAAACTCGCACGTGCTGGCCCCATGAGCCACACTCGTGTACACCGCTTCAGCCGACGGGCTAAATCCCATGAGGGAATACTGTTTACACTGCACCGCCAAACAAGGCAGAGGAGCTGGCTCTAGCAGCCAACGGCAACCAGGTGGGTAGGAGATCCTCAATTTATCCAAAGGCCAAGTGTAAGGAAATAAACCATTCAAATCAGGAGTGGAGTCCCAAAGGCGGACCTGTGTGCTGAGCCCACTGACTCCGGTAGCTCTTGCAGCCAACCTGGTGCCAAATGTACTGCTCTGCAATCCTTTGGATGACACCGGGGAGCGCGAGAGGACGATCTTGACGACTGGGCAACCTAGGATCTCCATACACTTCGTCCAGGCCTCCGCCATGGCGCAATCTCCATTGTCTTCCAAGACAGAAGGATCCAATAAAAGAAAGATAAAAGAAATATTAATGAACAACATAATTTTCAGTGATGAATGTCACGTTTACCTGAAAGGCATGACAAATAAACAGAATTATTGAAAATGGTTACTAACTATGCCAAATAATCACTTTCAAAATCCTTCTCACTCCACAAAGATAACATTATGGTGTGGAATGAGTGGAAATAAGACTTATGGGCCCTATTTCTTTGAGGATCATGAAACAGGACAAGCTCAGTTAATTAACGCTGCCAGATACCTTGACAAGCTCAAAAGCATTTTCGCCAATAACAGATATCCTGACTTAGATAAATCAAGTAGAAATATATATATATATATATATATATATATATATATATATATATATATATATATATATATATTAATAAATAACAATAAATTCGGTAACTTTTAGACAAAACAATAAAAAATGACCGAGCGAACAATGCAAGAATTACGCAAAAAAAACTAATAAAGCAAACAAAAATTGAAAAGAAATAAAGACTTACCAACTTGAGAGAAGGATATGTTCGGAACGATATAAAAGGGGGAAAATTTAAATAGAGATATATAATGGACAGTAGTTTAAAATATCTGAAATCATGGCCCACAGCTAATAGAATAATTTAACTATCGGATCATTGAGTATATTGCTAACAAATTTTAAGTAAAGATAAATTATAAATCAAACTTAAATTAAAAAATTTTGATTTAAGAAATGTGGAGTGGTGTTGAAGACTGACTAGAATTTAATTCTTGATTTAAAATTTGGATAAATAGTGATTCCAAAATATGAAGGAGACAATGACGAGGTGGAAGAATCCAAATGATTCATTATTAAAGAGAATTTTGGTTTACTAATATGTCTGTCTGTATAGTGAGAAACTCTCTTATGCTTGCAGATCCTCAGCCTTAATTGTAGCGTAGTTTTACATACGTAGCGAGTTTGGCAACTCGCGCACATCAATAGATCATGGAGGACCTAAGTAATTTCTCTTTATGAGAAAGTATTAAGAGAGACAGTATTAATCGAGATACAGTAAAATTTGATTTGCTGATAAATTTTGGATAAAAATTTGTTGCAAGTCTAAGATGAGTTTTAAGTAAATGAACCTATGTACGGAATTTTGACAAACATTATCTGTTTTGGCACATCAAATTTCACGACAGGAATAAAGGAGTATTTTAGTTAGGAAACCTTTATTTAATTTGTCAAGTAATGATGCTGGGAATAAATTTAATTTACAAAATTGTGTGAGATAAGACATCTCTTTATGAAAATAATTACAATCAGAGCATATTTTAAAAGCACGGTTTAAGTTACAACTTACAGTTGTTATTTTGAAGCAGTTTGGTAAACATGAGAAATAATTAGTGCCAAGCAAATAGGCGGTTGGTTTTCTATATACATGTTCCGAATACTGGTTCCGGCTTTGATTTACTTACTAAAATTGAGGTTTCCGAGGGATGTCAGAATATATATATATATATATATATATATATATATATATATATATATATATATATATATATATATATTTATATAGGGGGCGGCAGAACCGATTGAGCAGTTTTAAGGACTTATAAAAAAGTAAGGGAGGTATATAGAGAAGAAATGTTATTATACTCAAGGTTAGCAGTACATACCATTTATAATCCCTAGGTTTTGAAAATAATGTCATGAAGATGGCGGCCGTTAACAGCAACAGACTGTTGGAGTCGATCACTAAAGTTTCGTAAAGCACGTTCGCACATATTGCGGGGTATGGCGTTAACATATACAATAATCCGCTCCCTTAGCTGTGGTAGTGTGTGAGGACGACGTTTAAACACCTTTTCTTTTAGATATCCCCCCAAAAAGAAGTCACAAATTCTCAAATCAAGTGACCACGCAGGCCACCCTAAATCACCCCTGAGAGACATCAGACGTCAGGGAAACATTCGTCTCAAAATTTTGCGGGAATTTTGGGCTGTTTGAGCTGTAACCCCATCTTGTTGGAACCACACGTCTCCCAATCCCTCATATTCAACAATCTCCTCCATTCCGGGCTGCAGAAAATTGTGCAACATTGAGACATAACGTTCGGAATTCACGGTCATGGTCATTCCTTCCTCTTCAAAGAAGTACGAGCCTATCACGCTAAATTGTGATATGGCACACCACACCGTTACTTTAGGGGAATGTAGCGGTATTTCCTGGATAATTCGGGTGTTATTTTCAGCCCAATAAAGAAACTTTGCTTATTCACAGCCCTACAGAGGTGAAAATGTGCCTCGTCTCTACTGAAGAAAGCTGCCTTGGGAGCGATCTGTGCAAACATGTTTTTACACAGATTTTGGCGGTTGGCAAAGTCTGCTTGGTTCAATTCTTGAGCCATCATTATTTTGTAGGGATGGAAATTCAAATCCATATGCAGAATCTTCCTCAAACTGCGGTCGGATATTCCCAAAGCAACAGCATGCCTTTGAGCAGAACGTCTCGGTGACTGCACGATCGCTGCTTTCACCATCTCCACATTTTCTGGTGTTCTGATGGACCTGTGTTGGCCATGTGTATCTCTTCTTAGTCTGCTACCAGTTGTCTCCAACTGCCTAGCCTAAGATCGAATTGTGTTCGCCTGAGGAACAGCATCGTTGCGCGGAATATTTAACCGTCGCCGAAAAGCTCATTGCGCCGCAGTCACAGATTGATTGTTCTCAAAATACGCGTGATGTGCTCCCGTCGACACCCTGTTTGCTATTGAAATGGGGATGTATACGGAGCAGAGCGAAACCACGTGCACCTCCCTCCTTCTCCCACCCCCCGAGAATTGACTCCTCAAAACTGCTCAATTGGTTCTGCCACACCCTGTATATATATATATATATATATATATATATATATATATATATATATATTGTAGCGAATGAGGTGGAATGGTGGCCACGTGCCATCCTGTACGCACGTGGGTACGGAGATTACCTCATGGAGCTGTTTGTGGAAAGCATAAAAACCTAGGCAAGGAGGCGACGGACGCTTTTATCACTCGCTCCAGCTGTATTTGCCTAGACCAATGTCATCTCCCCCCCTCCCCCTTGTGGCCACCTCGCCGTGGGCATGCGGGCGCCTCTGCACAAAGATTGGAATCCGTTACACATTCCAACGAGCTAAAGTACGCTCTCCCCATCCCCTCCTCTCCAGCGGCCATTTAGATTCAGGTGAAGACTAAATCGGTCCATGGACTCGGCCGTAGTCATTCAGCAAGATTCGACTGCAGTAAACCCTCGTCCGCGATACCGGGTGCACGTGTATCATGGTATCGAATGAGCTTCTTTCGCCGGTGGCTCCCGACCACAAAATGTTTGTCGTAGTCCGTGACTACTTGGGACGCGCAAACCGCTTTCCCATTGTAAACTGTTACCTCGAGTGTCAGTACTTTTCCGGATGGGCTGAAGTCGTGTCAGCCCCTATCCAATTCTGTTCCGTTTTGGTAGGACAGTGCCCCCAAGATTCGGCTAACCCTGTGGCTCAGCCAGTTATCACAAGAGCCCAGGCAGAGAAAGGGCGTGTTAAACCGGCCCCCCTTCAGAAGGGCTCAAACATTTCAAAATCCGCTCGTTCAAGACCTTACCCCCATATATTTGAACCCTCCACGACAAATTGTTGTTCCCCAATAGTTCTGTTACGGAAACCACATAACTTATACCGCATATATGTAGATTTTAGGAAATTAAATTCCGTGACCGTTTCCGATACTAAACCGAGTCATTTAATGGACCTAAACCTTCACTTGTTCAAAAAAGAAAAATTTATCAGCGAGCTTGACACCCGCTCAATTTTAATTGTATTTGTTCCATATATATTTGTCCACTCTGTAATAATTGTAACCACCAGCTAGAGATTAGCTTATATGCAATTAATTATGTTATGTCCTTGTTTTGTTTTTTTTTGTTTCTCGATGTGTACGTCTATAATGCACACCACCCTAGTATAGATGAAACTAGTATTTATAAACCCGGTCCGGCACCAATGAATTTCCATTTCAGTCTTTTCTGTTCCTTTTTTTGTTTGTTTTGTATAGCTTAGTGTATAACTGTCATTTTATTTTAATTATGTCCCCTTTTATTGCTCCTATGGTCTGAAATAATTAATTTCCTTCGGTCCATATGTACACGCAGTCGGCTAGCATTAGCTTGTACGCTTGCTCGAGGATAGGTCAGGTATTCCATGTTGTTTTTTTGTTTGCGTTTTTTTCCGCCCGCTCACCCCGTGACGACGAATTAGTCTAAGGGGATGCCACTTTTCTCCCCTAACTTCGAAAGTGCCATCTTTTTGGATGGGAAGAGTGTAGCAGAATGAGGTCCAATGGCGGCCACGTGCTATCCTGTACCAACTTGGGTACGGAGATCACCTCATGGAGCTGTTTTTGGAAAGCATGAGAATTTAAGCAAGGAGGCGGTGGACGCTGTTATCATTCACCTCAGCTGTATTTGCTTAGGAACCAATGCCATCTCCTCCTCCCCCTCGTGGCCACCTCGCCGCGGGCATGCGGGCGCCTCTGTACAGAGATTGGAATCCGTTGGATATTCCAACAGGCATTATCAAAATTCACCCTTCCCCCGAAGGAGTCGCTGACTTTTCATCACGATCGCACGCGCCTCCTCTCCAGGCACGTATATAACGCATAGAGCAAGTTTCGATAGTAGCACTGTCAAACTTCCACCTACTCTGACGAACAAGCTAAAGGATGTTCTCCCGATCCCCTCCCCTCCAGCGGCGATTTCGCTTCAGGTGAAGGCTAAATCGATCTTTGGACTCTGCTCTAGTGATTCGGCAAGTTTCGACTTCAGTAAACCCTGCCAGAGTCAATTGGCAAGGATTGACAAGGATTCCCCACCTTTGGAAACGACGTGCTCCCTCGATTGAGGCCGAGGTAAACGACTTCTACGATCGTTTCACCATACATCACTGGCCTCATTTTGGCAACGAGCTCATAAGGTAATCGTAACCACTGCCGCCATCAGATTGATATTAAATCTGGCTTATCCCAATTGCTCCATTATTTGTGTGCACACCCCCGTTAAAATTCCCCTTTAAATCACCAACTGTATCTGACCCTTTTAATCCCTTAATCAAATTATCTGACCGCGTGTATATCTTCAACCCCATCTGGCGACTATTCCATTTAAATACAATTTCCATGTAAATATATATATTCTCTTTTTGTTATTATGTAGTAAAGTATTATTTTATTCATCGTCTTTCTTTTTACAACCCCAACGCGTACCAGTAACCTTTTAATTTGGCCGGCTTGTACTCTGAAATAATTGTTTAAAAGGACCCGCAAAGTAAGAATAAACCATTTTCCGTTAAAAAGGGTTATCACAGAATGTATCTACGGCACTTTGGTATTTGGGATCCGACTTGAATTGATAAGGAATTTCAACTCTTTTGCAGATTTGAGTACAAAGATGATTCCATAAAGTAAGGATTATTTAAAGATAAAAATGTTTATTACGGTAGAAACAGTTGGAATATATCGCAAGTTAATTTTCTAAAATTGCCTTGTAATATTCGGATACTTCTAAAAAATTCATATCATATGAAATTCAACTAGTCACCTCTTGTTTTAATAATTGATCAGTTCTTTTTAGGCATAAAATAACTAAATCAGAACCCAGTGTATGAAATCACTTGTGCGGATTTTCCCCCAAAATACATGGGTATCGATTTTATCAGAAGAACCAGCCAATAGCTTCGCCTCTCCCACCCTACCACCACCCCCGACCCCTACGAGGTGAGCTTGCGCTTCGCTACTAAGATCAAAATTTTAAATCTAAAAAAAGCATCCATGGTTAAATTTTTATAAATTTTCTTAACTTCGCCAATTATAATAATTTTAAAAAGGAACTCTAAACTAAATTTCCCCCTTTTAAAAATATACGTTGCTAAAATATAGTTATAGGAGAAGATATATAAAAATAAATTTTTTTAACTTCACCATTTGTAATTCTTTGGAAAATTCACAAAATTTCGAGACTTATATTTATTTCTAAACTTCACCATTTTGTTTTTTGATATAAAAGAATTATTAGAAATAACTTTGATAAAAAAATATGTCTTAACCAAACTAAGATGAAATTATTATTCAAATACTCAAAAAATCCATTTCTTAAATGATAGAGTTAGTGATGATGATGATTAAACAATATGAACAAGATCTTGAATTGGGTAACCTTAATACTGCTTTAGTGAAACATCGCAAAAGGGAAGATAATCACTTTTATTTATAAAAATCCATACCTAATCAATATTAGGGTTGTTGGAATTATACAAATATCGGAAGCATTTTGTATTTTGAAAGAGAATCCCTTTGAGAACAATGAGACCCATTATAATCTAGATCCTTAATTTGAATATTTCTTCCTTGTTAAGTTCTATTATTTTATTAGATTTGCCTTCTTGGGTGTATGCTTAGTATCGTTTCAGACTATGAATAGGATAAGTTTTTGCTTTTTCAAATTCTAAGTGGTTATTTTTTTTACTTCTCCTGGTTAGTTTTAATTATATATATATATATATATATATATATATATATATATATATATATATGTAAACCACAATATTTGAATAAAGATTTTATTTATAACTATCGGACTACTTTCGGCAACGCGCCATTTTCAACTAATAATGAAGAAGCTAGGTAAGGAGCACAGAATATATAAGTTAAGACACATCCTAAACAAAATGAAACAGCAGGAAACAATCTGGAAAAAAACACTTGAGTAAATCTGGCGTGAATGACAAGCTAAACAAAATGAAATGGTGCCGGAAACAATCTGGAGAGTTGCTAATCCCCAAAACGCATTGCGTCCGGTGGCTTATAGATACAATTGGCGAATCTATTCGTTATATATTTGTTAAATTTGTATTGCCCTCCAGATAAATTGAAATTCTCAACTTTGTTAATGATGATGGATATCGCAATTCTCCTTTCAATATAATTGTTTGACATATAAATGATTTTACATGATTAAAATAAATCCTATGGTCGTACGTTTGCATGTGCGTACAGAAATTTTACGAATTCCTACACCTTCTTATATCAGCTAAATGTTCTTTCCTCCTCTTATTAAAGTGGCCTGACTCTCCGATGTATGTTAATTTGCAATTATAGCATCGTCTACTGTAAACTCCAGCATCGAGATTGATTACGTGCAGTCTAGTCAAGGATTTTCTAATGGTGTTGGATAATTTAAATATAATATTTATGTTATTTCCGTCCGCATATGATTTTAGAGGAGCGAAAGCTTGAGCATATGAGAAACTAATGCATTTTTTAAAATCATCTTTTCGTGTTGTGGAGGTGGCATAGAAGATATTTCGTGCTTTGGAATGACATCTATTTTTGAGGTGAATTGGATATTTTAGTTCAATGAAATTGCAGATAAGGTGGTTAATTTCATCCTGAAGGAAAATTGGGTCGCACGTTCTATAGACTCAGAGAAAGAGGGAAGAAATTACAGATATTTAAACGGATTTATCATGTAGTAAAAAAAAAATGTATGCAAGCATTTGAATTTGTAGGCTTTCGATAGACTGAACACTGGATATAATTATTTAAACGGTGGAGATTTACGTCTAAAAACGATAGAGAATTGCTCTGTTACCATTTTACTTTGAATTTTATCGATGAGTTTAACGAATTCAAGTGGTTAAAAAATTCATTGAAATTGTTGTTGTCTATGGGCCATTCGGACAGGATGTCGTCTACATATCGGAACCAGATAAGAGGTTGGGAATGGATCCTAGAAAGGAGTATCATTTCCTAGTTTTTCATAAATAGATTGCATAGGATAGGAGAAAGTGGCTTACCCAAACTTAGGCCATATTTGGGGCGAAAAAACTTTTTTTTCAGTTGAAAAGGCATTATTCGTTACACATAAGCGCACTAATTTAATAATTTTAGGGATCGCTAAAGGTAGGTTAATATCTAAATTGGTACTTTTGGAAACAGACTATTTACGTCAAAGCTTAACAGTTTTTTACCACTGAGGTTAAGATTTTTAATTTTGAAAATAAGGTCGAATGAGTGGACAATATGTGAGTGAGCGATTTTAATTGATACTATCCATCGTAATTTTGAAAAATAATAGGAAGAAGTGAATTTTAACATAAACTGACTTGAGCATCAAAAATTAAAGGTAACTGGCAAAAACAATAAAATAACATATTATATTAAATTATAAGCAAAAACAAAAACCGAAAACAAATGTGAACGAATTAAACAGAGGGATTAACCTTTATCGTAGGAGTTGCGAAATCAACTAACTAACGAAAGAAAAACTACTAACGAGATTTGTTCTGTTCGTTGGTTATATGGTGAATAGTTTAATTGAGGAAAAGTAATTATTTAGGTTTAGATTTATTTTATTGATGTACAGTGACTGAAAGATTTTCAAATTGAGAGAAATTAAGGCTGAAGATAATATAGTTAATGAATCAGAATTAAGAGAATGATGGTGATAATCAGAGCGTTGCCTGATGGAAGAGGCTTCAGGTTTAGAAATGAAAATACCAGTCCTATTAGAAAAAGCCTAAGTGCTTTGCGATCCTGCATTTGAGTTGTAAGCCAGTTTGGCCTACATAACGAGTGTGGCAGGTTGTATATGTATAATTGTAAACTATACAGGATCGCAAGCCCAAAGGAATTAGCTCATGGAGAAAAAAGGAATTCAACGATACAGTGTTGGAATTGATACAAACGAATTGGCATTGAGGGTAGAAAGAAAGAGTTTGTTAAACTTGGATGCCAAATGCTCGAGATAGGGTAGTCTAAGGAAAAGCTTCTGCTTAGAAATAGTACTAAGAATGGGTCTAGGATAATATATTTTGAAGAGAAATTTGGATACTATCTGGTCGAAGATGAAATCGGGGTAATAATTAAAATTAAAGAAATCCCTTAAATAAGTCATTTCTTCATGAAAAGATAACCAGTTAGATCATATATGGTAGGTTCTGAAAATTGGGCTTTTAATGCTGGATAATTTCAACTGACTGGGAGAACTACAAAAAAATGTATGCCCAATCTATTGGTGGTAGGTTTTCTGTAAATAGGGGTATTATAAGACGAACCTGCTTGAACAACGTTGACATCCAAGAAGGAGATTTTACTGTCCATTTATGTTGCCATAGTAAACCTCATGTTCGAATGTTGTTGATTAAAAAAAACGAGAAATAAGGGTGTATGATCCTTGTAATTAAAAATTAAAAAACAGTCATCTATAAATCTTTTAAAGACAAAAGGTTTGAGTTCTAGAGTAGAGTTGTCCAGCCACCGAGTTTCGTTGTGACACAAAAGCTGTTGGCAAAGGAGGGACCCTGTGGGGAACCCATATCATGCCTCCGTGTTGTAAATAGAGTTCGTTGTTAAAAAAAATGGTATCACCCACAGCTAGCTTTAAAAGCTTAAAGAAAAGTTGTTTAGTTAAATAATTAATCTAAATCGATTGTGGCCATAAAAGAAGAATCCCTGAGACGGAGATCACCAATATATTTTGAAAAATCGAAAGAGTCACGTAAGGTGAAGTGATTCTGTGTCAAAGGATCAATAAGAGGAACAAAAAATTTAGCCAGGTTGTAGCTTGGAGTATTGACTGCAACTAAGATAGGGCGAAGTGGTATTTCATTTTTATGAGTTTTAGGTAAACCATAGATGACTCCATGGGATGAACCAGGAACAAGAAGCTTATAATAAACATGACTTAAAATATTTCGTTTAGTAAGAGAACTTAGAAAATGATTAATTATATATTCAATTTACAGAATATACTTAAAGGGATCTATATTCACTTTGGAAAATTTCGACAAATCTGATAGAATGGTAGATATTTCGCACATATAATCATTACAATTTAAGATGACTACCCCTTTGCCTTTATCAGATTTACAAACTATGATAGATTGATATTTGCGTAAAGTGGAGAGGACAGTGAAAAGTTTAAATTTAAAACAGGATTGGAAACTTTTAAACTGTTCCACTTGTAGTAGAACTTATCAGCAAAGCTCTTGATCTCATTAAAGGCTTTAATCTCATGAATCAACTTTGAGGTAGATTTAAATGATAGAGAGTATTGAACTGGTGGCAAAGTCTTTCAAATGCAAAGAAATATCGATAGAAGTTCAATTTGAAAACAGGAAGCCTGAAATCTACTCCCAAAGATATAAGACGCTTTTCTAATGAAGACAACACCTTATAAGAAAAGTTAAAAATGACTTCATTGAAAGAAATATTAAAATTATTATGTTTACGGTTTAATCTATTTGAGGTCACGGAGATATATTTATCTATTTGGCGTGATATAAAGCCATTCACAACAATAAAATCAAAATAAAACATGGAATATTTGATCGATAAAGAAGTACGAGATACTTTAGTCGAGAGTTTAGATACAAGCCCTTGTTTAAGATGGATTTCTTTTGAAAGAAGTTTTGGGTGTGGCTGGACACCAATTTGGGTCGAATAATGTTTAATTTCAGGAAAGTTTTCACTCATTTCTAAGTGGATAGGATACGACGAGCTCGCAAGAATGCCAAGTTGGTGTGGGACTTAGAACTATTCCAAAGAGCCGGTTTATGAAATTCCCACAGCATGCAACATCCTCAATCCACTCTAGCCTGGTCCCTTCAGAACATCCTCACAAAAAAACGCGACCCCACTTAATTGTGGTAAGGTTGGTGGGGAATACAGCATATGCTGTAGGATCAAAGCTTTCTTCCTAAAATTTTGAAGCGATCGGAAGGGGAAGAGATGCTATCTCTCCTAAGGATCTATAAACAACACAGCAACAGTAAGCTACAACCAACGCTTCGTCTTAAAAAGAGTATCAAACCTAACTAAACCTAACCTAGCCACGATTTGTCTGAAAAGAGTATTAAATCTAAAACTTACTCCTTACTTTATCAGATATAATTCGAAAACCATTCACAATATTCTAAATACTTCTATATCCAGAAACTTGCCATTCGTGCATAGCAGAAACTTTTTAGTGATAGATTCTTAGTTATTTCTCTACAGATTCACAATTTATAATGGAACCAAACTCTTGAACCCTTTTTAGTACTGCCTAGTTCTTTCATCCTCTGCCTTCGGATCAGATTTAAAGCAATATATATATATATATATATATATATATATATATTTTTTTACTGTGACGCGATTTGACACTTGTCTGTAGGGAAAGCAATTTCTCAATTCTTCGTTGGCAGATTCGCTGTATTTGCCACTTCGGAAAGCAAGTTCCACTAAAAAATCATTCATTCGCTGACAGCATTATCAAACATACAACCAATTAATGAATAGTCAGACTAATTGATGATGCTCACTTAAAAATCAACATTATTTACATGCGTATTCTTGACTACTGCGAGACTTTGGAATCACTCTGTATATGTTTTCTTGACAAGAGCCGTGGGAATATTATTTGTGCAATAAAGTGTCTGAGTATTACATATATATGGTGTACATGGAATGCGTAAGAAACAGACTAAAATTATTTATCTTGCATTGATTTTAAATCCAAATCATCAATACATGAAGACCACTATGGATGAAAGTTTTTAATTAACATTTGATTATTTCCCTCATTTTTTAAGAAATAAAACGGTATTTTGATATTTCACATGAAGAAAATCATCGAAATGCCACAATTGACACTTTGACCGGTCTTTGCTTGAAGGCATCAACTGGAAATGTATATGCTGCAACCTTTGTGGTCAAGAGTAGGGCAGTTTCTCTTTTAGTAAGTCTCCATTCGTGGTAAATGTAGAAGTTCCAATCACAACAAACGAAAAAGTCCAGCTGAATTAGAAAATTAGAAATTATCATAAGGTATATGTTAAATATGGATTTACAAGCACTCTTATTAAAGAGAAGCCTCGCCCACTATGTATTAAATACCATGAATCCTTTCTAAAGATAACAGGAAACCATCAAGAATAGAACAATATTAAGAATCAAAATATCATTACTATGATGTGAAACTAATATAATATATTCAGCTCAAAATTAAATCTTAACTACATCTATTACTACTTTACATAATTACACTAACATAATAATAAATACTAGGGAGGTTTCCTTTTAAGTTATTCAACAATATGACTAAAGTAGAGAACCACAAAGCATAAATCAATCGATTGTTCTTCCAGCAGCTGCAAAAATGGTTTACATCATTCATGAAAAAGTGTGCGTGGGGATATGAATAATAACTTTATGAGATAAATTTTCGCAAGATGCATACATATAGCGGCTGAAGAGTTATAGAACTAGCTACTGGAACATATTACTATGTGGGAAATATTGCTTTGCTGGCAGGTAATAGTACTGAAGCTGTAAATATGTGTCAATAATTATCTTTCAGGGATAGCTCACAATTATTTGCTTACAATGGAGAATTAAATCCATCTTTTAGGACAGGATGGGGATGGTAGCCGAGTAGTTTAAGGCATTGACTTAAATAACGATGGGCGTTTGATATTAAGGGTTAAAATTTTGATCTTTTTCAACGGGTATAATTTATGCATGAGGAACTTAATTTCTGCCATCGACTCGATACTCATTAATGCTCATATTTTTTTTAAATGTTTTAAATGCCAAAATAACCGAAGATTAACCTATAAACATATTTTAGGAAATTTTCTGAGTCATCAGTGAATGTCGAGAATAGAGGCTCCTTGCGGCCATGTGGCCCATCGTAGCCACGAGTTCGAAATGCTTTCCACAATAAGCAAGAGATTGGAATCTCAAACGCGCGCTTCTGTCGTCTCAAAGGGTAATATCAAGAAAGCCCCGCGGGAGTTCTTCTCATCTCCCAGGCGCTGTGTTGGTTCGTGAAGAGATTCCTCCCACCCTTGGCAGTGGCAGTAACCAATTTAGCTGGTCCCTATATAGTGTTGA
Source organism: Ceratothoa steindachneri (assembly GCA_963969495.1). NCBI lineage: Eukaryota > Metazoa > Arthropoda > Malacostraca > Isopoda > Cymothoidae > Ceratothoa > Ceratothoa steindachneri. Next base: position 25,279,474 of record OZ018324.1, read on the forward strand.
TCCCAAGAGAGCATCGACAGTATAGGCCTGCCTCTTATAACGAAACACGTCATTCTTGATCGCGCTCATTTTTCTCGACGAGTTGAAGGCTAGAATTATACCGAAAGTTCTGAGCTCCAGTCAATTGGCCCATCCTTGATTTCGGTACATTTCCTTCGAAACAAATACTCCCTCCAGGTATTGTTACTAATAGAGGTTAAACTACACCTGGTTAAAGCCCCTTGAATAACTAGCTGATGCCGTGTTTCATCTCTTGAAACCTCAAATCCAATCCAGGCTGAGACAAACCATCTGAGGCTATCAGGCCAGCCATCCCTGTGTATGTTTGTACAGAGGCTCATATCGCCTCTCGACTCCCTCCCTCCGTAGAGCCCGCTCTGAGTAGCTATGATACGTTCGGTTCTTGTATACATAGAGTAGGGGATCTATTGCCATTACTACACTTAATCTATTTATTGTGTACAACTGTGTATATATTAAAGTTTATTTTGTACCTACTTTTTCTTCGGCTTCATAGACGGAGCCTTCATTAGTTAATATCGGCCAACTGCACTCACTTCTACCCCCATCTGTCGTGACCAGAGTAGAATCTAGGGGAACGCATTGACCTTGAGTGAACACTCCTATTGGGTAGAAGTGCTTTATATGTCGGGGACATTCTACGATAGTGAATATTTCTTTATATTTTGCACCTAATATATACATACTAGATTAGTTAAATACAATGTTCAGTTTAGTTAAAAAACAATAAAATTTCATGTTCCCATATTTAAATATAATAATAGACATCAAAAACCTACAAAATTATGATATCCTTCTAAAGATTCTTTGTATAATTTGCAACTAATATTTAACCGTGTTTATGATAAGGATAAATAACTGAGAGAAAGGGCAACATTACATTTTATACATCCTTGAGAAGGTGATGAGTTACATCCTTGAGTGCAAATTTCCATGCCCTTTTATCTAATTGAACTACACAATGCACAACATTGTTACATCGCACGTCAGGAATTTCTCTCCAAAAAGTTTAAGGCCTTCCTAAACTCCCCTGTTTTGCACCTAATATATACATACTAGATTAGTTAAATACAATGTTCAGTTTAGTAAAATAACAATAAAATTTCATGTTCCCATATTTAAATATAATAATAGACATCAAAAACCTACAAAATTATGATATCCTTCTAAAGATTCTTTGTATAATTTGCAACTAATATTTAACCGTGTTTATGATAAGGATAAATAACTGAGAGAAAGGGCAACATTACATTTCATACATCCTTGAGAAGGTGATGAGTTAAATCCTTGAGTGCAAATTTCCATGCCCTTTTATCTAATTGAACTACATAATGCACAACATTGTTACATCGCACGTCAGGAATTTCTCTCCAAAAAGTTTAAGGCCTTCCTAAACTCCCCTGTTTGAGGCTGCTGCCTGTAGGTTTAGGGGGGGTGTTTCGTTTGAACGCGAGCGATGACATGGCAATTAGTTCTTATTGGTACAAAATCCATTAATTTTAAAGGCAGAAACCACTCTTCCTTATAATTACTAGCCCCACCATTCAGTTTTCCACTCCATCGGTAAGTTCATTGCTAATTCTTTGAAGGATTTGAGGAAATAATTGATGATAATCTGCTCTCTCTTATTGTCCCTGTTGATTCATATTACATCATCCGATATTGATTAACCAGTGGTAGTTTTGTAGTGGGAGAGATAAGAAGGAGGGTAGAGACGAGGAGGAAGGGAGGGTGTAGTGAGGAAGAGGAGAAGAAAGGAGGAGGGAGGGAGGGAATGGAAAGTTAGGTGGAAGGGATGGAGAGGGATGGGGAGAAGTGGAGTGAGGGAAAGTAGAGATAGTTAATAAGTGAGGGAAAAGGATGAGAGGGAAAGGAGGGAGGTAGATGGAGGAAGAGAGAGAAGGAATGAGGAAGAGCGAGAGTGTGAGGGGCAGTTAGTTGGAAGAGCATGGAGAAGGAGGGAGAGGGAGAACAAGAAAGTGAGAGAGGGAGAGAGAAGAGGAAATAGTGAGAGTGAAAAAGAGAAAGAAAGAATCGTGGTGGCCGTGGCTGACGAGAAAAGACGAATTGAGTTTTTACTCTATTCTCTGTCTCTTAGGTTTAATGCACTGCCATTAGAGTCATAACCGAATTTGTAGTGAGTCGCATCAATAGTGAAAAATGTTTGTTTTTTGTTTTTTTAATTTTATTAATCTTAAGCTTTTGTCACGCAGAATTTTCGGGACACTTTATAATAAATTAGGCAGCGAATACGAAACACTTATTTCACAAGATTTCACAAAATCAAGAGGGCAATTTAGCTTAAAGATAACTTAGAATTTTTTAGATTTTAAAATAAGATAAAATTTTAATACCTCGTTTTGCTATGAAGGTTGGCCTATATACATGATTTTATACAAAGTTCTTTTGGATAAATATACCCAAATATTTTTAGAATTATATTGTATTTGGTTGATTTATGTGATATACAAGGTTACGTTTAGTCATACATCTTAATGGCAGGGTATAGTAAATATTTTGCAAATTAAAATATCCTCTGAATTTTTAGCTTTAAATTAGAATGGTTGTTTTATTTCTAAACGAAAAATACAACTTTTGGCCCAAATCGTGTTTTAAAAAGAGAATTTTTTAAACTATGGGCTTAGAAATGGTTTTAATTTTAAGTGGTTGCCTTGTTAAAACGAATTAAATTTATCTGCAGATTTTTAAAAATTACTATGTCTTTCCGTAGTTGGGTCGGTCGGATGGTAGGCATTTTACTTTTCAATGAGCTTTTGAAAATTTTGAAGGTTGTAAGGTCATATGGTCATAGGGTCATAAAGTCATAAGGTCATAATTCTGAATAATAGAGAGCACGTGACTCAGGTCAGTTGACCTTGTTTTTGTCCATAAACACATGAAAAATTGAGTAGCAGGCTTTTCTTCCCAGTTCATAATTGAAATTGTTTTTAAATTCTTTCAATAAAAGCATTAAAGTATCGGCCATTTCTTGAGGGTATTTCAAGAAAAGTTGTTCATAATAATCTAAGAATAAGCAAATATGAAAACTTCTTTTCAGGAAAAACTTACTAAAGTGGATTTTAATAAAATATCAGGGAGTGAGGGATTAAATCGGACAGAGAGTTTTATAAAAGTATTCCTGATAAATGATTGAGGATTTACTACAGTAGACTGAATCAACTCAAAACGCTGTCCAGCATGGGTGGGATAGATTAAAAATGGGCAGAAATATGTCTGGCCAAGGTAACAGTTGTGTGAACGTCACTTCCCTTCCTCTCAGGAAAGCTCTAGGCAGCGTAATCAGATGTATTCAGCCAATATAACCATCTTTCAAAATAATCTACACCTTCCGTTAGAAAGGGACCTCTTTTTGGAGCAGTGAAATTGATTCCAACTTTCAATCACAATAAAACAGACATTGGCTACTCAAGATGAAAATCTCTAGCCTAACATGGTTAAAAAATAAAATATTACTTTATATGTATACGATGTAATTAATTAGTAATCTGCAACTTTTCATTATTCTGCAGTTGGTCAGCCCCCCTTTACCAGAGTTTAAGTTAGACTCTTTGGATCACTTTAAATTAAAATTCGTCAAATGAAAACTTTAGCATATTGCTACACATCTTGTTAAATCTTTACAAATTGCATCCCAATTTACATCATGTTAAAATGTTGTTTCTTATAGAAAATAGGTAATTGATGTACCATTATTATAATAAGAATCTATTCGTGAGCACACTAAAATAATAAATAAGGTCAATTAGATCAGGTCCGAATTTAAATTATATACATTAATACAATACTTAACAATTTAAATTCATTTTAACATATTTCTTCCGTTTAAACATTATAACATTATCCAAAACGAGCCAAAACATTCTAAATCTCTTGGTTCTCTTTCGTTTTCAACTGCCCCTATACAAAGCCAAGCGCTCTGACCTTTATTTTCATTGATATTGAACTGATGGCCGAAACCAGTCACTTGTGCAACGAGTTTCCTCTATAAAACTTTTCTAGGAATCCCGTCTGATTCTCTCATCGTTTTCTGTTTAAAATTCTTATTTAGAATTTACTTATCATTTTTCGCGATCCTGGGCCTTTTGTCTTTCATGAGATGCCAACTATTGATATAAAAAGTAATCTCTCTTTCTTGCCACATAACCTTCATTTACTTTAATGTTTTCCCTCTCATATGATTCTCGATTTATAGGTTCCTGATTTACGCAAAATTATTCTCATTTTTTAGAATACATTTACTGTCAGTATCCAATATTTATTTCATGTTCACTGTAAGATATTGTTATTTCTCTATGTTAAGCTTGTTAAAAAGTATTGAATAAAGAAAATTTTTATTGTAAATTAGAAATCTTTTAACTTTAACCAACTGTTTTTTTTATATATTGTATTAAAAGTTAATTTTTATTCGAACTGTAAGTTTGATATCTGACTTTACTTCTGTTAAACTTGCGGAAAAAAATACTACATCGTAAGAAAAAGAGAAGGTTGTTTAAATATTTTCAATTAATTTTGATTACTTCTATTTCCTAGTAGAAAGTTCTGGAGATCTCTTACAGTAATTTGTGTATCTCTGATGCTCACGATGAGCACCCTATACAAGCACATGTATTAGCAAGCCACAACTGATCAGGTTTAGCTAGGTTCGAACAATATGGTCAATGTCCAAAAGCAAATTTCAATCTTAATCATTGCTTAATTTATTTTGAACCACCTCTTGAAAGGTACTTTGTTACAAGTACGATCACACTTTCCACATCCCACTTTCTCTTAGACAATAACACTGGTTATCAGCATGAACTCAACGAGACAACATGTATTATTTACAATTCTTTGCTAATCTCACATTTGTGTCTTTCATTATTATATGTACTTAAATCAAGTAATCAGTCCATAGCCGATTTCCCACGAATATCAAACTATCAACTGCAACCCATTTTACCCAAACACACCTAATTTTCACAACTTAGCCAGCTCTCTCAAAGAAAACACTTGATCCTTACAATTTCTGTTCTCTCAAAACCAGACTTGTTCATCCCATCATATACTCCTCCAATCAAACATATCCCATATAACTTGATATAACACTCAACAGACATATTTCCATTTCGTTCAGGCATTCACCCTTTAATTTTTCCGCCTTATACTAAGATTCGTTAACTTCCAAAAGCCTTACACATAATCACTAAACTATTCTACGTCAAATCAGTCACCATTTTTATCCTCACGACTACTTTAGTATATGATTTATTCAAACTCTCGTTCCAATTGTCAAAGCTTGCAAGGATCTAACTAACAAAGGATTATTAAATCGATACAATAATAATGCGCCCTTTAATTTTTCCGCCTTATACTAAGATTCGTTAACTTCCAAAAGCCTTACACAATTTGCCCTATTGTATACCTATACTATCCAGGTGATCAAAGGTCGTACACTATAAGAAACTGGTGTGAGTTTCTTACCTCTTTTAAGAACAAATTACAGTTTCCATCACAAACCTCTTCTATCTTTTTAAATTTGCCTCATTTGCTGCTTTCAAACACAGCGAGAAATCTAGTAATATTTGAGCGAGCATTTTAACACTAGATTTAAAAGAACTTCTGCACGACAAAAATTTACATACTGACGAAAGGACGAAGACCCTGTGAAATGGCAGTAAATAAAGTCATTTAGATTTTACCGGAAGAATAAATTAATAGTGTAGTTTCAAAGGATTTAAATAAAGAGACGATTAAATTGATATGGCTAAAAGCACGAAGGAGCGAATTTAAAAATAAAACAGTCCTATCAGTTTCCTTTCAAAACATGGAAAATATTTAAAAAAAAAAGGATAACTAAGAGACTAGTATAAACACTTGAAGCTTCTCGGAAGCATAACTATATAAATATATATATATATATATATATATATATATATATATATGTATAACTCGATCACGAAAATAAGGAACGTGAGGAATTTATGAATAACGTTATTCATATATATATATATATATATATATATATATATATATATATATATATAATGGAAGATATCACATTGACGTCATGTATATCAGTGGAAGATAATGGTAAGCCACAATATTTGAATCAAGATCTTATTTATAACTATCGGACTAGTTTCGGCAACATGCCATTTTCAACAAATAATGAAGACGCAGGACAAGGAAGACAAAATATATAAAGGTAAGACACATCTTAAACAAAATGAAACAGCAGGAAAAATATGGGAAAAAATATACTCGAGTAAATCTGTCGTGAATGGCAAGTTAAACAAAATGAATTGGGCCTGGAAACAATCTGGATAGTTGCTAATCCCCAAGATTCATTGCATCTTATAAGACCACCTCCAGCGCATTAATCTACCATTGTTGTTTTTTAATATTTCGGAGGTACGACAATGCTTTGTCATCGGTTTCTTTTACAAATTCCTTTTTTATCAAATACCTGTCCAACTTTTCAATTTTCCATATGATAGCGAGAGCATCTCACTTAATCACTGCGTAGTTCTTGTCGCTCGGTAATAACTTTCGACGTGGTATAAGCGATAGGAAAACTCTCGTCATTGATTTCGTATTGAACTAAAACACAACCGATGCTGACGTTACTCGCGTCCGTCTGGATTCCAAATGGTTCAGCTGGATTTGGCAACCGTAATCTCGGGGCCGACGCGAGTTTACCCTTAAGTTGCTTGAAGCTGGTGATTGACAGCGGAGTCCAAATTAGTTGTTCTGAGGCCTTCTTCTTCTGGAGCTCGCAAAGGGAGCAGAATGGATGGCAAAACTGGGGATGAATCGCTAATTAAAGGAAGTGGAACCCAAGAATGACCTTAACTGTTTTTTTGCTGGCAGGCAGTGGCATTTTACGATGGCTTTTATTAAAAGCAAAAAGATATTTCCTCGGATCCATTGTCAAATTATGATCCCTGAGCCTTTGCAGCAGCGCTTGAAGAGCAGTCAGGTGCTGGTTCTATACCTTTGTATCAACCTAAATATTATCGAAATAAAATAATATGTGGAGTAGCCCATCTAAAATTTGTCTAATCATCCTATTATAGTTACTGAAGGCGGTGACGAGCCCAAATGGGAGCCGACGAAACTGTAGAAACCATTTTCCGGTCGGAAAATCGGTGTACCTTTTAACCTCTTCCCGCAAAGGAGATCTCGCAATAAATCTTACACAAAGCGAGTTCTCAAATATACTTTGCTTTCTCAAATAGCTGTCGATTTTGGTCGATAATGGGAATCGGCTCTGCGTCGAACATAGTGACGACGTTTAGTTTCCTAAAGTCAATGCACATCCTATAGGAATTATCGGGTTTCTTGACCATGACGACGGGGGAACAGTAATCAGATTTTGACGGCTTGATTATTTTTAAATTTAATAACTTCTCAACTTAGGTATTAAAAGCTTGTCTTATATCACGGGTAACGTGTACGGCTTGGACGTAATAGCTTATTGGGTGGTCAATTGACTATCGTGCTGAAACTGAGTAGCACAACTTGGAAGATCTGAGATGATGTCACCGAATTGACTTAGGAGAGATGTAAGCTGGTTTCTCTGAGCGGACGCTAGCTGGTCGCTTATCTTGAGCTCGGTAAACGAGGATTTCATCACATCTGTTACAAGCAAGGGGTATTCACTATATTGCTCTACGCATGCAATTTGTACTAAATTTCGGGGGTCCAGAGGGTAATCTGATTCAATGGCCAATTCTTCGTTTATAGCCAATATTTAGTTAACTCTTGCGCGCCGATGATATTTCTTAAGGAGGTTTATATGAAAAAGCTTCCTTCCCTTGGCTGTTTCAACCAAATAATCGACGTGACCTCGTTTCTCTATTATTTGGTATGGACCCTTCCATTGGCTTAGAGGTTTTTTATTGTCGGTCGGTAGCAATAACAAAACTACCTCACCAGGCTTAAATCTTCAATCTTTGGACTTACAGTCAGCATTTTGGTAGGCAAATTCGGCGCATTCTTCTAACCTCCGACGGAGTTCGACTAGGTACAAGTATGATGACTGTACCTCCGGATATAATTTTTTGTTAGCGAAAAGTTCTTTGAGAATGCTTAAGGGACTCGAACGTTCCTACCGTAATGTAACTCAAATGACGCGAACCACAAAGTGCGTGTGGTAGCTCTCTATATGCAAAAAGAGACCCTGGCATATAACGATACTATTCTCTTGGCTGTTCCGCGCAAATCTTCAGCAGAATGGCCTTGAGAATCCCATTCAGCCTCTCGTACACACCATTCCCGCCGGAGTGAAATGGGGTGGTAAATAGGGGCTTTACCATGAGTAATTTTGCTACCTACTCCATCAAATGTAAGGTAACTTGACGGCCTCGGCCAGACAATATTTCTTTCGGTAATCCAACGCGGGAAATATGGAGATAAGAGCTTCGGCACATGAAATGCTGTCGATCTTCTTGAAGGGGATAGCCTTAGGAAACCAGGTGGGAAAATTGAACAGGGTAGGGACATAACTATGGCCCTCACTAGATGGTGAGTGGATTGTCCAACCAAGTCGATTGCCACTTGGGAGAAGGTTTCTGAGATTATGGGGCCATTCTGCAGAGGGGCCGACTTAACTCGCCACTTAATGGCGGTTTTCTGGCATATGTCGCATGATCGAAAATCGCGAGGAATTTCCTGCGACGCCCCGGGCCAATAAAAGGACTTAAACATTCGTTGTGGGCTTTGTGTGACGGGAGTGACGCGAGAAAAGGCTATCATGTGCGGTTTGTAAAATAAGTTGCACATGTGAGCAGAGAACACATAATGCTCGTGACTCAGTGAGATCCCCCTCGGAGCATAAGCGGTAGAGGAGGTTATCTTTTACTATAAAAGAAATTAATTTGCCACGCCAATGCACTCTTGAATATTATTTTGGGGCCTTAGTCCACAAAGGATGAAGGGATTCACATTCCTTCTGTTTCCTAGCAAAGTCTTCATTTACGACATTGCTATATTCTGAAGCACCGGGGGTTCCCATTGTGCGAGTGCTTCCAAATCCTTCTTCAATTGTGAGCGCTGGATCACGGGTTGAGCCACCGGGGTTGAAGAAACTTTAGGGCTCTGCGCAATCATAGCAGCACAAAACTTGATGGGGGCTGCCACTCCCTCCTTGGGCCAGGCGGTGAAGTAGGCGCAGCCTATATCACACTTAACGATGGGGAACCGATTAACGATCTCAAGTAATTATGCACGATAGCGAACCGATTGTAATCCGGAGCTACAGGTGAGGGTAGCTTATCTAAGACCACGATACACGTACAACCGGTATCTTGGACTAGGGCGGAGATACGGCATCCATTTACACCGTACTAGTCTCGAAATAAAGGCCCCAAAGGGGTGCTTTTGTTGAACAAAACGTTCACCTAGTGGCCGGCGGTACCTGATTCGTTCAAAGAGAGAGGAGTTTCGGGTTGAGTCGGGGTCTGAGAAGGGGTCGCAATCACCTGGTGTACCTGGTAGAAATAGTTATTCATCGCATAATTTGCACGATGCGAATTCTGTGATTGAGGCGAAGAAGTCTTGACGATTACCCTGGGGTGCATCAAACAAATCGAACAAATGCAATTTCTCTGAATCTTTCAAATGGCTGAGTATTACTGGGCCGAAAGAACAGATATAATATTCCGCTTGGGACAAAAATAGTGATACACAGTCACAATAATCATTAAGTATATTCACTTCAAATATTCACCGGGATCGTGTATCTAAATTTACAAATAGTTTAATAAGGAAATTATTGTTTCTTTGATATCCAGAACCACAATCTTAAAACCCATTAAATAAAACCTTTTAACGACCCTTAAAAACCTGAAACCAGTTTATATATATATATATATATATATATATATATATGCGTTATTAAAGTCAACAGCTGTAGCAGCGTTATTGATTTTAACTTGTAATTGCTTAATTTGCTCTACAAGTCTCTTAGGATCTTTGAGGAGAGAGAAAATAGCCACGAAGGGTATATTTTATTCCTAGACGTCTTTCGACCGCAGTAGATCATTTTCAGGGAAATATGGTAGTAACCCTTATTATCTTGACAATATAGTACAGTATATATATACATTTTCTCTTTATTGATAAGCGTACAAAAGTTGGCCAATCATGGCACAGCAAAATAATGCTGAAGCCGTGATTATACAAGCAAGGAAACCGGCAATCAACGTGCAGCTCCAGTAAGCGACCGTACTCCCAACATCTCGACGTCCCCGAGTTGAGCGCCATTAGAAGAAGCACGCACCGACACTTAATTCCGTTTGTAGCCCACTACTCTAAAGAATTATGTTTTTAAAACTCAAAAGTTTGACAAATTAATCCAACCAATCAAAAACTTTAAATAACGTTTGAAAAAAGAGGCGAAGTGCCCACATTAAAGTCCCCTCCCCTCCCCCCCCTATAAATATACATAGTAAGAATTAAAAAATTAAAACTGAATTTAAATATAAAAGAGGCGAAGTGCCCAATCTTAATAATCAAAAATTTAAGAATAAAAAGAGGCGAAGTGCCCAATTCCCAATACCCATTTGATAAAAAGATAAACAAAGTCAACAAAATTTAAAATTCAAACGATGAAAAGAGGCGAAATGCCCAAATTAAATAGATTACTGAGAACTCAAAATTGAGATTCATTCAGCCTGAAAAACAACCTTGAAAGGCTTGAATGCTTCGAAGGAGGAAATACATATTACAGAAATAAATATATATATACATTATAACGGAGGAAACTGGCTGTCAAAGACAGTCAGCTACTTTTTGACGGAGGAATTTTTAATTTTTAAACAAAACAAGATGAATGCTAGTGATGCCCTAACACCAGGGCAAACTAGGAAACATATTCACACCTTTATATACCTACTACACAATTTCACCTCTTTAACCTAATTTGTAATTTGTAAATTTGTAAAATTATAAGAGTTACTACCATATTTTCCTGAAAATGATCCACTGTGTTCAAAAGACGTCTAGGAATCAAATATGTCCTTTGTGGCCATTATCTCTCTCCTCGAAGATCGTGTTAAGAGACTTGTAAGCCAAATAAAGAAATTTCAAGTCAAAATCAATAACGTTGCCGCAGCTGTTGACTTTAATAATGCATGCATACAACATGGCCTCCTACCTAATTAATATATGTATATATATATATATATATATATATATATATATATATATATATATATATATATATATATATATATATATATATATATATTATGTCGTAGGTTAGGTAGATTTCACTGACCTTCGCATGCCCGCCCTAGACGTGACGGGGAGGATGGTCCCTTTTAAGTATAGGGGATATTCGAGTGTTTGTATTGCGTTGGCCTTATAGAAATTAGATCATTGGCTTTTAATGTGGTTCTAGGATTTAAACAAGAGAAAAAAAATCTTTATTATTATATAATCAAATAACAGAATTTAACAATAATTTATACACTATGTAAAAACTAATCGTTCATCAAAGGAATTAATTTACACTGAAATGCTTCAGCAGAAGCTATGATTAGCATAATATTTGCCCGAGGGAAAACGAGAGGAGATTAGGGATTGAAGCCTCGTAATCGGAAAGCGTCATGCCTCTTCGACGGTGATTGAGAAAACGGTAATAGGATTACTATTTTCCAATAATGTGGAAGGGGCCTCGAGTGGTGGTTCGCGGGAGTATCCTTGCAGGGCACGGAGCGAAGCGCATATTCCAGAATGAGTCCTTATTTCCTTGACTACCGTAGTTCTGAACCCCTGGTGTCTTGCCGGCTAGTCCTCTGAGGAACAAAAGGTCGTGTATGAAGGAGCGCGTGTGTCCTTAGTCTGGTTCCAATGAATCCTCGTGATTACCGCTTGGATATCGCGTAAGCAGTGCCTGCTTGCTGGTTGAATAATAATTTTCTCGTTTCCACACTGGGAAATATAAGAGGCTTCGCCGGAAGCGATTTTATTTGCCGGCGGAAGTGGGTCCCACTCCGACTCAAGAAACCGCGATTAAAGGATTAGCGCCCTTTCGCTAATTTGGGTTCCAGGCTCATACTAAAATCTTCTCGCTTCGTTATCACCCAAGGAAGTTTACCGAAAGATGCCGGTTGAATATTTGTTCGTCCGTGAGATACCCCCTTAGGCTTCTTAGTCTGGGTGAATCTCTCCCTCTCTCTCAGACAAACCTCTTTCGCTAGTTTTACGTGTATGAAAGAAAAAGTTCCGTCAAACAAACTTAGAACTCTACATTTCAAGCATGTGTCATTAAAACGTATTTTACAATTGCAGTTTAGTCAAGATGGAACTGAAAAGAATCTAGATCTCTGCGCATGGGCCACAACAAGTCCGACATTCCAAGCGGGTCAACTTCACCCAGACGACCATCACAATGTCTCTGGGATGCTCAAGAACGGGAAAGACCTCAAAGCTCGCCCTTGTTCAAGCAGTCATTGAGTTGTAAAATCGTTTGGCTGTAAAAATAAAAGGCCTTCGAGAGTGCTCTAGAGCTTAAAATCACTGCGTTTGCGAAGAACATCTCGATGGCTAGAGTGTCCAGGGCCTTCAAAGAGGTGGGTAACAAAAGATTTAAGTGCGTGAAAAGGCTTCTGCTCACAAATAATATGTGAGAACATCGTCGAGAGTGCTGTTGGCGCTTTCTCAACGACTTGAAGAGTCATGGCAGGGAAATTTTCATTTTTTTCTGATGAAAATAAACATTCACAGTCAATGCGGTCGTCAACAAGCAGAAGGGCCGCAGTTGAGCTTCGATAAAACGTCTCCCAGTTCTGCTATGTTCACCCACTAAGGACCAGGCCTTCATGACGAAGATCAGCGTCGTGACTTTGAATGGCGAAATGACTCCGGTGTGGTTTCTGACCGGTTACAGGCCTACCAAGTCCGATTACAAGGACATATAGTCCACAAAATTCCTGTCCTGGATGAAAAAGATCACGAAGAAGGCCGCTAAGATTTTTAGGAGAACGATGCACCAGCCTACATGGCCAAGGGCGTAAAAGAGTGTCTGGGATCAAACATGAACTTCATTTTGAAGGACCTTTGACAGCTACAATCACAAAATCTCAATGCGCATCGAATACAACGTGGGGATGCATTTCGTGTACAAGGCCTGAAAGGTACGTCACAATAAAAATGTGCTTTACTTTATCAAAACTATCATTGTCTCCTTTGATGGTAGCCTCGTAACGAGTGTAACAAGACTTTGACAATACCACATATATCGGTCATTTCCTCGATTTCGGGCTACTCTGTTGATCTATACACATAGATGGCTTCTGGAGAAGCGCGCAGCAACCAGTCAAAAGATATTTGAATTGGAAAGTGATCGCTTCCATTGAGGTTCTATACTATTCCCATCCCCGTGTGCATCAGGAGAGCCCTGGAAAATATCAAGCAGTAAAATGTAATATTTCTAGTAGTGTGTGTGAATCCTTCGACATTAATGTAACTGATATCGACACTTATACTACATAGATTCGCAAATGTTGGATCACAGGCATTAAACTGCTATTACTACGAGACGAGGTATCTACCGTTCAGGTTCCAGAAAGAAGAAAAAAATAGGCATATCTAAATCGGCTAAAGGATGGTGGATTACAATAACAGAAGAGAATACATCCTAACCAGGAAAAGTTGGCCAGCCTCTATTTGAACCTAATTTTGGAGAGAAAGGAAAAAGCGGAGACCATCCTGAGGATATATAACTTGCACATCCATCTGCCCAGAGTTCCATTCCATTCTGCTGGGATCCGGAAACTCAGATGCCCTGGAAGGTAAAGAAAGCTAACGCCCTGAGACTTTTACCTCAGAACTCTCTATTGGTGTTACCACTGAAGGTTTAGAAGAGTGGTTTCATCTCTTGATGTGAGAATCCTCTTTCTCATTCCTCGAATCCTTCTACTTATAGCGCGCGTTTGGCGTCGCTATTTTGGCGGTGGCAACTACATATACTTCCAGCATTTAACTGCCCCGAGGAAGCAGGCTGCAACCCGCTATCATTGGAATACAGTGGCGGCAACAAAAAAGTGACATGTGACAATTCGGGGAAAATGAAACAGAAAAATGTAACTTACATATTTTATTATGAATATTTCATGAAAGTTAATACTTAGTCATGTTGCCCTTGCACTTGATGACCATTCTGAGTCGATTGGGGATTGATTCAGCGAGGTTTGCGAAGTAGGTGGGGTCGATCGTAACCCAGATCTTCTTCAGTGATTCTATCAGGTCCTTGATGCTGCCGGATGCTGTCTCTTGAACTTTGGATTTCATCAGATTCCAAGCATTCTCAATAGGATTTAGGTCCGGGGAATTACCAGGCCACTCCAAAACACTAATATTATTATCATTGAAGAACCTTTTTACTAACTGGGACCTGTGAGCAGGGGCACCATCATGCATGAAAAATTCACACCGATGAATTTCCCAAAATGGCAGCATGTGCTGCTTCAAAACTTTGAGATAGTTAGTCCCCCTCATGGTTACATTCTTGGGAAGGAAGTACAGACCTCCTCTGCCCTTGTTTCCACTAAAGGCACCCCACACCATCACACTATCAGGGTGCTTCACAGTTTTCACGGTATATTTTGGGTCATACCGAGACACATTGCTGGGACGACGCACGATCTTTGACTCTCCTCTGACCAGCCTAAAGGTGCTCTCATCACTGAACATCACCTTTTTCCAATGGGCAGCTGTCCAATGTTTATAGGTCTTGCAAAAATTGAGCCTTTTCATCTTCATAGCCTTGGTAAGAAGTGGCTTCTTGGCAGCGCGGCGAGCCGGTAGGCCTAAGTCCTTCTGTAAGCGATGACGGATGGTCCTGAGGGCGACGTTCTGGAGAAGGTCTGGGTGTTTTTTCTTGATTGAAGCGGAGGTTACAGAAGGGTCTGACATCACTTCACGCCTTAGGATATTATCAGTCCTTGGAGATGTCTTCCTAGCTGCACCAGTGCCCTCCTTCCTCTTTGGTATGGTACCTGGTGGCAATAACTCAGCTGCCCGTTTTAGGCGATAAATCGTATTTCTTGAGGTTCCTAAATCTGCTGCTACATCAATAAAAGACTTTCCCTGCTCTAATAGGGTCAAGGCACGGCTTTTCTCTGTCATAAAAAGCTTTTTCCGCCCCATTGTATCCACTTGCACAGAAGTTATAGCACGTCAAATGTAGGCACGAATGCAGGAAATCAGCACGCTGGAGCGTTGTACACCAAAACCTCACTGTACGAGCTCAAACGAGACAGTGAGTTCCAATAAAGCGCAGTTCTGTTGTCTTAGCTCAGGAGAGTCATCCACTCGTGGCATAAGCCCCGCCCCTTTTCATTGGCTTGTTGGCAAGTAAAATCGTGAAAGCGATTTTATGTATCGATTTCTATTGCCAATATTCAATGTCACTTTTTTTGTTGCCGCCACTGTAATTGGATTTGCATGAAACAACTTTGTCGTGCACTGCCTTAAAGCATCAAACACAAATATTTGTGTTGATCCAATTTCGCAAGTCAACATGATTTATTAGTATGGCCCAACCGGTAACAGTAATAACACATCTGCTGACAACACGCGTTAATGATATGATACCAACCAGAACGCATTAAATCATGCAGCCTATCCAATTTGAACTTAAAATGGGCATAGAGCTTTACCTTGAGATTCCTCGCACTGCCCCCTATATTCGCCCAAACATGGGATAAGAAACCTAAGCAGGAAGAGGTGGCGTACCGAGTCCTTTCTTGCGCCTCTCACAGCACCAAGAGTTCAAGGTCTCTCTAATAAGCAGCGTTTCTTCTATAAAATTTTAAAGAAGAGACAATCATGGAGATAAAATTTTATTGCAATACTAACTCCGCATAACCTTTTACCAGAAAAAAGAAAAGTTGTTCATTTATATACAGGCTTTTCCCAACAAGAGCAAATAGAATTTATAGCATCCTATATTTTACCATTTGAAAATTTTAAAAAACTATATAGGTATTGTTATGGCATTCTGTAATGAAACTTAAATTTGTGATCTAAGTGATTTAAATAATATTTCAGGTTGTTTGTATATAAAATTTAATTAACTATATCAAGTGCTAAAATGTTTCCCCAGCGGCTTGAATGCACTTCTGTATGCGTCGACTAACTGATTCGCAGACATAGGCTAATGGTGTGAAATAGCTTAGAAATGTATCTTTTTCTATATTACCACTTTAAAATACAATGAACAAAAAATTTGCTGATCCTGGTCTCACCTTCACAATGCAGAAGTGATTTCTATGGTGATCGAGTAAATCTTTACAGCATACGAATGGATATTTCATCACTCGCAATAAATGTGTCGTCCAGATATTTGCGTGTGCTTTTCTTGAGCAATGCTTCCTGAAAAAAGCTACCACGGATGCTTGTAAGTTCGAGACCAGTCGGTGGCTTTGTACCAAATTACCAGATTCATATCATTTCAAAACGCTTTTTCGTTACTTCAGTCAAATACTTATGCAAACTTGGTTCATATGTTAAACTAAATAAAATAGAATGTTGTAGAGTTTGTATGTTGAAATGTGTGTATAGGTTATCTCTTGCAGCAAGCTAGTATGTGATTAGACTATGATTGGTCTATAGGTTAAGCCATTGCGAGTCTTTGATAAATGAAATGAAGGCTTAGCTGACTCATTCAACTGCTTTCATGACGCTGCTAAACAATGTGAGCATTTCGCTTAGTTAATTAAACTTTATATACAAACAACTCGATATGACATTTAACCACTTAAATCAATAATTTAAGTTTCACTTACGATTTCTATAACAATATATTGTTGTGTTTCTTTTATTCAAATGATAAAATATATGATGATATAAATAATATATATTCTTTTAGGGGACAGTTTATATATTTCGCATCAAGAAGCTCCAAACTATCTCTTCTAAACTTTCGGAATTTTACATGGTTACCTCACCGTTCGTTATCTAACAGACGGTTAATGTCAGAAAGGGTTACCCATAGGTCGCAACTACCAACTGAGTAACAATAGAGTGAGTTTGGATCAAAAAGACCCCTCTTACTAAGTACTCTTGATCATCAACAAAACACCAAGGTCCCAACATCTGTCATTTAATAAACTCTGAGGCTGTATCCAAGACTTTTAATTAGACTAGAGACTAACAAAGTAGTAAAATTACACGCACCAAAGATACAGCCGTGGTCACCCTATGGCGGTCACAGAAGGTTTTTCAGGTCATTGCATGAGGGGATATGGTTATTTGGTCACAAAGCGCTATTCTCGAAGAATAGGGTCCTTCAACCCCAGTCACATGGAACCTGCGAGATTTAAAGGGCGTTGCTTAGCAGAGGTTCTTAAACTTCTTTTATGAAACTACCTATGATAGCAGTTGGGATCCTTAATACCAGGGAAAGGAATGCAAAGATATTTGGAGATTTTAAATTACGCCAGATAATGAAGTGAGAAAAAGCACCAGGTTCACTAGGTAGTGACTATAGTGACTACAGTTACCTCCAACGTCTTTGTTTTACTTATATGTGATGGAAGATGAGGGCATTAATTCCATCACATGGCAACTGTGCTATTATGGCTTCCAATTCTACCCCTAACACTCTCAGAGGCACTATGGCTAGTAGAGTATTTTTTGTCTCAGATGAGAGGTGTAACTATCTATAGGTGGAGCTCGGACAAATAAGTAGACTTGAGAGGTATAGGTTTATAAATAAAATGAAGTGGGTGACCAAGGCGACACATGGAGAGCAAATGGGCAAAATATAGAAAGAAAAAGTAACTGGCCAAGGAATGAGATTGCAGAACACAGGCACGACATCTGACAGCCTGGGTATATCACAGATATATCGAGTGTGAATGCAGCATCATAGGTTATATCGGAGGTAGTCAAAGAAAGTTACAGAAAATCCCCCCAAATTATGAAGACAATGAAGTGGAAAATGTGCTTCGACACGGTTAAAAGCTGCCAAGGTAGCAAGAAGTGCTAGATTGGAAGGCTAGCCACCATCACCCACTCGAGAAAGGAGGTACGAGTATGTTACATTTTGAAAAATGGATTCAGTGCTCTGACCAACCCTATTCCTCTCATCAATGTTGGATTAGAACCTGTGACGAAGAACCCGGTTTGAAACAAGAAGAAAAGTGTTTTATAAAGAAAAAGGTTAAGATATTGGGTGGTAGCTAGCTGCGTTATGGGTCCAGACATAGTTTGTTTCAAACTGTGTGAGAGTGGTGTGTTAAAAATCGGATCATAGCACACTAAATGAGATCAATGGCATAACGCAGCCTTAACACATGGTGTTACAGAAGGTAAAGAAATGTTGGTGTTTTTATTGGTAGACGTTTGGTTAGTGTATTATACTCACCCAGGAGAGTGAATGAGAAGTGTTAGCATGGAAAGGAAGAGAAGAAGACTAAGGAGAATGGTCTAAAACAATATCGCGGCAGGTCTGGAGCAGTCATCCTTTTTCCAGAGCTGCCTTGACAGGTTCAGGAGGTGTCAAGGAGTGCTCATTTAGGACTATCAGATATTCAGTTAGGACTCATGGACTGTTGAGGTAGGGCTCGCTAGGTGCTTATAGACGACTAAAAGAGGGTTTAAGGATGTCTATATGAGCACTGATGGTGGATTCATTTGGTGTTCTGGGAGGTCTTAAAGAGTGGCCAGGAAAGGACCGCACGTTCTCCGCCAAAACAGTATCTTTGTCCATTGACAACTCAATGAGTGTTGTAAGAAGAGTTCGATTGGTGTTACGTGGTTTAATTGGTGTTTATAAAACGCGCAGTCTACAACATCTTCACCACTAAAACAGTCTCTTGGTCCAAGTAAGAAACAATGGATGTTCAAGAATGGTTTGTTAAGAGGGATTTTTAATTTTAGTGGTAAAAATAGAGGAATGGAAGTGTTTGAAAAATATTGTAGATGCAGATCTACCTGCGGAGGTTATGGGCGGGGAGGCCCGCAGGGATTCAGATATCAGTTGTAACCGAGTTGCTTATGCTACACCTGACACAAGGTCGCGAGGAAACGAGGCCAGGTGGAAGTAGAAGGTTATCGTATCAGTTATAACAATGCTATGAATTGAGAATGAGGGGAAAACGAGATCGAGTGTATTTACATGCAAGCAATGATCCGTGGTGAGAAAAGTTGTGAGAGTGAGTAAAGCTCAAATATATCAGTTATCGGGCGATAAAACAAAGTATACGAGGGGCGATCAATATGTTTTTCAATTCGGATATAGGAAAACCAGATATGAGGAAAAGTGTTTTATTATTTTTCAAAATAACTACCCTCGACTTCAATGCACTTGCGCCACTTGTCCCTGAGGCTTCGAATTCCCGACAACCAGAAATCAACCGACTGCTGTTCAATCCACTCCTGGACATCTGCATCGTCCCCGAACCGGCGTCCACGCAGTGGGGCCTTAAGGTGGTGGAATAAAAAGTAGTCGCTTGGGGCCAGATCTGGACTGTAGGAGGGGTGGTTGACCTCCTTGAATCCGCAGTCCCACAGGGCAGCTTGTGCAATTCTTGCCTTGTGGACAGGGGCACTGTCATGGTGGAGCAGGACACCGCGTGTCAACTTGCCGCGCCGCTTCTGACAGATGCACTTCTTCAACCCAGCCAGTTCCTCGACATAATATTGGCCTGTGATAGTCCTTCCACGAAGCGCATAGTCTACCATCAACACTCCCTCAGGATACTAAAAGATGGTGGCCATAATCTTCCTGGTTGAGGGTTGGGACCGGAACTTTATGGGGGTCGGAGAGCCCCTGTGCTCATAGGCTATGCTTTCGAGCTTGGTCTCGAAATCCCGGTGATGAACCCACGTTTCATCACCTGTCACTATGCGTGACTCGAACCCCGCCGGGTCTTGGTTGTACAGGAGCAGCAGCTCCTCCAAACTTTGACGACGTTGAAGTCGATCATGGGGCGTGAGGTTTCGTGAGGTTTCTAGGGAACCAACGGGCAGAGACCTTGGTCATGGCCAAATTGTCGTGGATGATGTTGATAATGCTTCCATGTGGTATTCCAAGATCTCGCTCGATTTCTTCGACCTTTACCCTTCGAGTTTCGAGGATCATCCTCTCCACACGGGCCACATTGTCCTCGTTGGTCAAGTCTAAAGGGCGTCCTGGACAGGGGGCATCTTCAAGGGACTAACGACCATGGTGGAACTCCCTATTCCAGCGAGCAATGGTTGCATAGGAAGGGGCAGTGTCGGTGCACACTGCAACCATGCCTTCATAGATCTCTTTTGCATTCTTGCCTTCCTTGGTCAAAAATTTGATCACTGCGTGGTGCTCAACCTTCTCCATTGTTGAAAAATTTGTGACTGACGATCTGTGATCAGCTACTGCTTTTTAAATAGACGAAGCAGGAGCGTGCGGTTGCAGGTCCTGACTTGTCATAACTTGTCCTAACACCCCCACAAACAACCATCCCCCTCCCTCTGTTTTGCCCTACCGATTCGTAAAACTTATTGACCGCCCCTCGTATGTATCTAGGTGTGATGAAGTGATTGACGCTCAATAATTTTGAGGTAGAGGAGGTAGAAGAGGGTTGATTTCAAAATTCTCAAAGAGACCATCTGCAGGTTGACAAAATGATGGGAAAATAATCTTAATGACATCATATTTGCATCCGAGATGTAAAGTATTATTAGACGAGGCAAATCTTGGTGTCTTTTTCTGTCTATACTTAAGATTTGCAACGTGACGTCTACAAAGTAGACAGATTATAAGCTCGGTTTGAAAATAGTGATTTTATTAGGTTCAAGAATAAAAGAGGACTCAAGCACCTGTCCACACTATCTTAACGACGACAAATCAGTTGTTTTGATTCTCCTTCGCACTACGATGTTTTATCTTAGTCGAAGGGCCAATACGCCCTCCACGTTCCTGCTTTAGATTTACCATGTTATAATAAAAGGGTCTAAAACAAGCTAGCAAAGCTTTTATTCGTTCTAATATATAACTCAAGTGCCTGGAATTAAAAAAAAAGTTTCAATAATTGAGATAGCTAAGCGGGGTGTGACCAAAAGGTTTCTCATAGGCAGAAATAGGAGAGGAAATGAAGATATTTAAAGGGGAAATAATTACACTGTACAACAAATTTCCGTGTTAATAAAAAAAAAACATAGATCTTATGTGCATTTTATTATGAATTTGAGTGTGCTGAATTCGAATTTAAAAACAAAAATTTCCCATAACGTAACATTCTTTTGTAAATTTTCGATTTAATAATTATGCAATTGATACCGATTTCCACGATACCATAAATGTATTTCGTTCTCAAAGTTAGATTAAATGTATCCATTGTAATTAATTCATAAATATATAATGAATCATCATATTTGTTAGCATTATATAATGTATTAACCTACATTTTAGTATTTACTTCTTCGTTTAAACGACGTCTCAGGTGTGTCATGCTTTAGGTTCCAGTAGAAGTCAGCCAGCAAAGCAGAGCTCCATTTTCCCTTATACCTGTTTTCCATTGACGCTATATTTTGATGGAACCTCTTTACATGTTCATCACTCACACCTCCTGCTCTTTCTGGAAAGGACAGATTAGAATGAAGAAAGTGTATCTTCAGTGACATAATGCATCCCAGATCTTGGTAGCACTTGATTAGGCTCTCTACTATACGCTCTCGCTGAAAAATGCTTCATTAGGCATAGTTTTTTTTATTTAGTGGTGGCAAAATGATTTTCTCCTTCTTAACTAGTGGTTCATAAATTACAATATGACATCCCGCCATAATGGTTCTACTGTCCCACTTACAAAATGACGCGCACAAACTTGCTGTATCCATTTTGTAGACCATTAAGTAGGGCTGCTAGTTTCAAGTCCGCACAAATTAGCCACTCATGCTTCTTGTAAATTATGAGTTCTAAAATGACTGACTGAGTAACTGGAACTGCTGTAAAGAGATGCATCACTGAATAAAATGCACTTATTTGGTTCATAGGTCAGCTCAAGGGCATTGAATAGCTCTCTGATATCATAACAATAAGTCAAGTTGTGTTAAAAAGTGAAGAATTGCTGTAGATCTGCCGAACGCTTCCTAAAGACTGTAATTCAAGCATTCTCTAGGAATTTTAGCTCTGTCCCCTGTAAAGAAAACCACAGATTTAGACCCATATTACTAAAGATATATTGAATATACTTTAATAAACTTCATAGGTTAGGTTGACCAACACCTTAGAATCACACCATTAAAATTGTATCAAAATTCGTTTATAACTTTTAGAGTTGTCAGTTTCGACCCAATCCTGTTTGCATTCAATCCCGTCAGAAACATTAGTGTATTTCACGTAAATTAGATGGTAATTTACGAGAAACTGGATGGTCGCAGAATGAGACCGATGTTATATTCGTGATTTACGCTAAAAATGACCCCTAGAAAAGGAATATTCTCATTCCCTTTTTTTTTCATTGTTGTGCATTGTTATTAAAGTTGACAATAATTTCCAGCTTGGTTTGTACAATGTGAAATAGTTAACCACTAAAAGAACACGAGGAATAGACTAAAATGTAAAATTGAATGATTAAAATAGGATAGGTAGAGATAGTGGTTAACCATTTTACATTGTACAATTCAAGCTGGAAATTAATTTCAACTTTAATTACAGTGCACAACAATCTTTATCCTGGTCCCCTACTTTGCATCCAAAATAGTATCTGTAGGCTTGCTTCATCGTTACTGATGTTTCTATTTTTCTCCATTGTGCCACTGGTCCAAATTGCCTACACACATAAGAAAATATTTTGAGGCTGTTTACACATCCGCGTCTAGAATTTGAAGCCATGAAAAGATTTCAAATACTAACTTGAGCAAGCAAACGTTACACAATGTGAGATTCCTATCATACGGTTCTTATCAGAGCAAAATTTGCTAAACTTGTTATCTTCTTTACTAGTTACCAATTATCAGTAGCAGAAAAGTTATCACAATTAAATATGTATCAATCTGAAAATCTGAAAAATTCAGAAAAAAGCCAGTAATTAGAATTCAATGATATTTGAGCTTCATTATAGTCTTCTTTATATATATTAAAATGTTAATATATATTAAATATATATATATATATATATATATATATATATATATATATATATATATATATATATATATTGTCGTAGAATGACTCCCGACGATACCATATATATAACACTATTCGTTGAGGGAACTTCCTTAATTATCTTTAGAGTGCGTTTACTGTCTGGCGGCCGATATTATGTATCTTTGATATGCTTAAGAAGTGGAACTGAGCTCAAGGATAATAATATTGCTATCATTAATAAAATAGAGTTTTATTAACAATAACTATCAATAAACACAAGGCGGAAAATATTGACATAAACAGAGAATGAAAAGGGTCATGGAGACTCGGGCTAATCCGAGGATTTAAAGGATTAAAAAAAGGTAAAACAAATATAGAGTTAAAGAGATGGGATGGTTCGATAAACAATTTAAAGCACAGGATAGAATTGACAAAAGGGATCAATACTCAAAGGTGAAGTTTGGCTTACGTAACTTTTGGCGCTAGTGGTGCAGTGGAAGGTGGCGCAAAGGAGTTTCGGTCCGCTGGCGAGCTCCAGCCGAAAGGGAGGGGGATAAAAGGATCCTGACGTGGCGTCTTGGGAAGGAGAACCGTTTCTCGACGAACGGCTTGAAGAACAATGGCTGTTCTAGGTTGTTCTCTTCTGAACAAAGGGGGGATGAGAACCGTCTCTTGTCTACGGGCTCAAGAACAATGGCTGTTCTAATGTTGTTCTCCTTTGAACAACAGGGGGGGTGAGAACAGTTTCTTGGCGAAGGGCTCAAAACAAACAATGGCTGTTCTAGGTTGTTCTCTTCTGAACAAAGGGGGGGATGAGAACCGTCTCTTGTCTACGGGCTCAAGAACAATGGCTGTTCTAATGTTGTTCTCCTCTGAACAACAGGGGGGGGGGTGAGAACCGTTTCTTGGCGAAGGGCTCAAAACGAACAATGTCTGTTCTAATGCTGTTCTCCTTGAACAACAGGGGGGGATGAGAACCGTTTCTTGGCGAAGGGCTCAAAACGAACAATGGCTGTTCTAATGCTGTTCTCCTTTGAATAACAGGGGGGTCGAGAACCGTTTCTTGGCGAAGGGCTTAAAACGAAAAATGGCTGTTCTAATGCTGTTCTCCTTGAACAACAGGGGAGGGAAGCCTTGGGGACTTGTCGTCGGAAAGGCTCGAACCTTTGGCACTCAAGGAATATTGTCCTCCTTCTGGACAAGTGATGGTGAATCTCGAGGTCGAGGTCCCTTGGCGCACAAAGGGAGAGAGGGTCGTGGTGATGTTTCGCGACGAAAATCTGGATCTCCAATCTGATCTTAGTGGTAAAGTTTCCATATAAATAGCCAGGACATCTCCTTGGCGCGGGGGAAAATGGAGTGGAAGCTTGGAGGGAACGCACAGCCGGGCCGGGGAACAATGCCTTATCTGTTCATAAGCCTAACTCGATCTGGCGAGGTCGGCGTATGGGGGCGAACGGGGGGACGATAACCTCCTTGTTTAAACATTGGCATCCGGTAGCTGAGATAAGACTCCAAGCCTCGAATCGAAGATGCACGTGGGCAGCATCGTGGTTTTAAATAATACGGGATAGGAGTTGAAATTAAACGCAGCTTCAACACGTTCTATCACATATATATATATATATATATATATATATATATATATATATATATATATATATATATATATATATATATATATGCATCCGTATACAAACAGTTATTTTTATACCTCACTAGAAACTACATGAACATCATTAATATGAGTGAAGGGCAGATGCGAGTATGATTATATATTATCAGAAGTTATTCACCTGTATGACATAATTATTTAGTCAGGCGAGAATATTGGCATATTGGAACGAAGGATTCACTTCACTTCATTATATTCATTAATGAAAATTGAGATGCATTAAAGTGATTTACTAGAGTGGGGAATAGATACGAGTTGATGGCGATACGGGATATAAATATATCGATTACTCAGTGTAACATGATTTTTGTTACAGAGCCGAAGGTAGGTAATTCTAGATGAGTTTTCGGCGCTGATTACAGATTTGTCTTTAGAGTTTGTACATCACGTCTAGTTTTTGTGTAATTTGCTCAATATTGTACCAATATGCAATTTTTAAAATATATAATTAATATATATATATATATATATATATATATATATATATATATATATATATATATTAATTATATATTTTAAAAATTGCATATTGGTACAATATTGAGCAAATTACACAAAAACTAGACGTGATGTACAAACTCTAAAGACAAATCTGTAATCAACGCCGAAAACTCATCTAGAATTACCTACCTTCGGCTCTGTAACAAAAATCATGTTACACAGAGTAATCGATATATTTATATCCCGTATCGCCATCAACTCGTATCTATTCCCCACTCTAGTAAATCACTTTAATGCATCTCAATTTTCATTACTGAATATAATGAAGTGAAGTGAATCCTTCGTTCCAATATGCCAATATTCTCTCCTGACTAAATAATTATGTCATACAGGTGAATAACTTCTGATAATATATAATCATACTCGTATCTGCCCTTCACTCATATTAATGATGTTCATGTAGTTTCTAGTGAGGTATAAAAATAACTGTTTGTATACGGATGCAAAGAAGACGGGGCCTAACCTAAATAAACGTAACCTAATATATCCTAAAATTGTTGTTAGTACATGTATGCAAAGACGGAAATTAAATTAACTTAACCTAACTTTATATAATTAAAATTGTAGTTTATACATGTATGCAAAGAAGGATCCTAAGTTAACTTAACCTAACTTACAATGAGTTAAATGCAGGTGAACATGTCTGCAAAAACAGAACCTAAGTTAATTTAACCTAACTTAGCAAGAATCAAATTCGAGTTTGCACATGTCTCCAGAGACGGAACTCAAACTAGCTTAATCAAACTTAAATAAACTAAAATCGTTAAACGTTTATGCATGTATGCAAAAATGGACCTAAACCTAATTTATGATAACTTAACATGGCCTAAAATACTAGTTTGTACAGGTTTCAAAGAAGAACGCTGGCTTAACTTAGCATAACCCCCAAAAAAGGTTTGAACATGTATAATAAACGCACTCTAACCTAACTTGACCTAACTTAACCTAACCTAACCTAACTTGACTTAACATATCATAAACTAAAATGGAAGTTGATAAGGTAAGAAAAGACGGAGTTTCCGACAGCTCTGTGTACCTGCTGTGCCTACATATTTTCCATATATTTAGCTTTATTATAGGAATCGCTTGTTGCAGCTCTCTGTGAAATTTCTCTGGTCAGAGCTTATATTTGTTTAGCTGCTGATAAATGTTCCCAACACGCGTATGTTTGTTTGTGTGCGATCTTCGTATTTTTCCAGGCGGTCACCTTTGATATCTTTATATGTTCGTGGGTTTCCGCACGATTCTAACGACCGCTTGCCTCTTATCTATTTGTACAGTTTAACATATACATATATATTTTCATTTCCTAATTTTCTTTGGTTCTTTATTTATTACACTTGGCATATTATCTTCTTAATTTACACACATAGCAATTTTTAGGATGTGATAAATCCACGGAGCGTCCATTTGTGGAGTTCCTCGCTGGGCCTATTAAATCCTGAAATTTGGTGCCAGAGGCCTACCTATCTTATGGAACGAGCCCTACACACTAACCTAACTAACTAAATCAAGATAAGGTAAAATGGTAGTTTGTACATGTATGCGAAGATAGAATATTCCGTAAAATTAATATAACTTAAAATTGTAGTTATTCTGTATGTATGTAAATCGGCCTATAGCCTAAATTAACCTAATATAAAGTTCATAATGGAGAGTGAACATAAAAACTTTATTTATTTTCGGCACATTCTAATTAAACAAACACCTACTGGTTTCTGCACGTTCATCTTGAGAAAACCAACATATTCTGGATTAGGTATAAATTTCTTTAGCTTTTTGGAAAAAAAGTTTAAAATGAACAGTTTGTATATTTTGATACAAAGAGACATACGGCTTTGCTCCTCCTACGCTTTAATGAACCTTGAATTTGACGTTCTAAGAAGTTTTTCGTGTCCAACTCATTTTCCCTAGATTTGGTTAACAGAGTCATAGGCAAAATATTAAATGACTCCTTCCTTCCAAAGTTTGCAAAGATCGATGTCCCTAAGGTCTTGCGATATTTTCTCCTACCTGATCTCGGTCCTCTGAATCAAGAGGCTTCTAGACGCTACTAAAAAGTGGTTCAGATTTTTTTTTCCGCAAATACATTTCTGAATAACCTTCATTAACAATGGGAAAATTGGTAATTTCTTCCGCACCAAGGAGTTAACCCGTGCTTAATTGTGCAATAGTATTGTATAAAAATTTTCTTGCTCTGAATGTTTCCAGCGAACATACATTGGTAGAAATATTCGCTCGTTACACTCGAGGGTTTGCGCAGACCTTGGCATTACAGTAGTTGGCGAACAGGAAAATCTCTCGCAAGGAGGGAAGTCTCGCCAATCAGAGCTCACATTATAAAGTGTAAGGTTGATGCCAACATCAATAATTTTGAGATTCTGGACTCTAATCCTACCATCATCCAGCTCAGAATTTTGGAATCTCTCTTTATAAAAACACATTCGCCTACGTTAAATTCAGAATCGACATACCACCCATTATCGGTAATAGCTACAACCAACCAACTCCAGACCTGTTAATATTCTTCCGACAACAAACTATCGATAATCTTGTCCGGTTTTGGTAAATTCCTTAGTAATTTCCTTGACTCGCTGACAGCAGGTATGAATTTGTTCCTTTCCTTTGCTTTATGCTTATCTGTATATGTAATTATTAATACTTTTAATTTTATAGGTTCACTATCTTAATTATCTGCTTTTGAATTGTAATTAGGTTTAAGTTAACATTTGTTCACCTCACAAATTGTTGTTTATCCCTTTAGCCTGATAATGGATTAGGTAATCCGAAAGGTCGCTTGGAATAAATAAGAATGTCACTAATGGTCGTATCCTTCCTACTGCAATTATATATATATATATATATATATATATATATATATATATATATATATATATACTGGCAAAGAATCGATATGCGGCAAGTTTCGCAGATGAAAGGACATATCACAGCTTCAAAGAGAATTTAATGGAATGACAAGATGAATTTGTTCACGCAAGTTCTACTAAACTTGCATGCATGCAATCTAAATTCTTTGGCTGTAAAATCGCTTATTTAATCAAATGTAAGACATAGGTATTCAGATTGTAGAAAGCGAGTCGCGACCATTATAACTTTGAAACATGTGTTATTCCCATAAAAAATATCAATACACTCGAAAGCCAAACGGTAGGTATATGTTTGTGTGACTTATCTAAGCAAAGAGACCCCAAAATACTATTTCGTGCATGTGTTCTGCCGCAAACTAGTGCCATATTACGAGGCTCATTCAGAAACTAATTTCTGCAGTTTCCAACTCAAAAAGTTGAAGAGTTACAAAGACTGGAGTGGCACCATTGAAACGAGTGGATGTTTTTGAATCAGAACTTTTTTCCAGGTAGTTACCACCATTTTCAATGCATTTCCACCTGCGATGATTAAGGGCATGAGTGCCGCACTGTTAAAAGTCCGCGCCTGTCGAAGTGGTCCATTTTTTAACAGCTTCACTAACGGCATCGTTGTCGGAAAACGCTGCCCGTTTAATTTGTCCTTCAGAGACCAAAACAAGTGGAAGTCAGACGGTGCCAAATCTGGGCTATACAGTGGGTGCGGTAGAACTGTATAGCCCAACTTTGTCACACATTCCCATGGTTTTCAAACTCATTTGTGGTTTGTTCCCCCCAAATTTCTTTCTTTCTGGTAGTTTTCAGGCAATTCGGGCCTTCAGCTTGATCACATAGGAGTCAGAGTTGACAGTTGTCCTTGGTTTCAAGGAATCGAAGACAATGACGCCTTTTCTGTCCCAGAAGACGGTGCACATGACTTTGCCTGCTGATGTCTGCGTCTTGTACATCTACTTCGCTCGGGAGCCTGAGTTGTGACATTCCATCGACTGCCGTTTGGAATCCAGCTTGTAGTGGTGACACCATGTCTCGTCACCAGTGACGATGCGTTTCAAAAATGCGTCACCTTATGCCTCGTACCTGTCCAACAACTCGTGACCAACAGCCAGCCGGTGGTATTTTTGCTCCTGCGTGAGCCACCGTGGAACCCACTAGGCACACATCATCGTTTGCAGTGTACTGACACCCACTTATAAATAACTTTGCACGAATCCAATTCACATTCATCCGCCGATTAGCGTGGATGAGCTGATCGAGACGCCCTTCATTTTCTGTCGAGGTGGCTATGCATGGGTGGCCGGAGTGTGGTTTGTCACTCACATCTCTGTCCTCAAACCTGAATCGACGAACCCATCTTCTAACCGTGCTGACATCAACTGCTTTAGCTCCGTAAAGGTTAACCAAACGTTGCTGAATGTCGATTGGTTGAAATACTTTTGCATGGAAGAATTCAATGACGCATCTCTGCTTCTGACGCACGTCCATGTCACGGATTGTTTATTAGACTGTCAAACCGTCAATATCTGCAACAGATGAATGAAAATTTTAGGTTATTAGCACAAAAGTTCAGTCATCATAATAATGCAATAAGCAATGCCCTCGGACACCCCTTGAGGTGAAATAGAAAAAATAGGAAACATTACTTTTGGAACGACCCTCTTTCAAAAGCTCACTTAAGGAAGGGGATCGCGCGATGCAGGACTATGAACATGATATTGGAAACGTCCTTACCGATCACTTTTCTTGTGTTGACAAGGGTAGATGATGATAAGATACAGAATCTGTGAGCCGGAATCGAAGTGACATGCACACAAATCTGATAACTACAAACACCGCAGAGGAAGAAGCGAGGTGTAAAAAACTAAACTCCTATTAATCGTGGGGGGCGTATCGTTTTCTGACGCGTATTCTGCGTGAGGTTTAGAACACGATAACCCTTCCATTTCCCCGAGATCTTCAATAAATGCCTGGATGACGGAAAAATGCCGATGGACAGGTAGATGGGTGACGTAACTCGCATAGTCAAGACGTTTGAGTAATTATCGACCTATAAGTCTGACCTCTATTATAGGAAAGGTTTCAAAAATATTGTAATGGACAAGTTTATGAAGCACTTAGAAAATAATAAATGATTAAAATTTTCCGCCAAGGGTTCCGCAGTCTAGCCTGATGAGCCTGCTCACATTCTTTCATGGTTTTACGAGCGCGGACAACAGAAACCAGGTGATGGAAATATGATACTTTGGTGTCCAAAAGGTTTTGAAAAGGTGCTCCAGCGTAGGCTTATAGTCATGACGCGAGTATTTAGAATTATATGAAAGGTAAAGGACGGGAAAGAAAAGTAGTTTGTAGTTTCTTGATATATTGATGCGGTTAACTGAGGTCTTGTGGTCGATAATTCGATACTAGTTGGCCTCTCAAGGTCCTATAGAAATATCCATTCTGTGATTCTAAAAAACTACTTAAGACAAAAGTATAGGCACAACAACTCTACTCTACCTGTTCCTATCATAACCTAAATGATATATTATGCTCTATTTAATAATACATACTAACACTTTTATCGTAATAATTATTATTACATCTGACACTTCATATCATCTATGGTGAGAGTTGTTAATTGTATTTCACGCTTTAACTATAATTGATAATATATATAGATATACTACATTGGCGACGAGGATAGAGGATTTGTGCATTTTCTATTGTTGTTAAGTTATTTGTGTGCCTCATTTCTATTTTTGTGTGAAATTTATATTTTTATTAGGTTGTTTTATGCAATAAAATGTCTCTTATAAGTTTATTGATCGTTTCGATTAGGGAATTAAAGGTTTTGAGTTGAAATCTATTTTCTAGCTAACTCTATCCCAGAGGAGTGGAAGCCACCAGCTTTTCTTACTTTAGGGACACCTAAGACTTTTGCCTCAGCTAAGGAGCTGTTATTTTCTATGGAGTCAGGGACTTGTAAAAATCATGATATTATTGAAGTTTTGAAGGAACATTACAAACGCGAGGTAATTCTAATATACTTATATGAAAGATTTAATTTCTATTCCTTGAATCAAAAATAAGGTTAAACTATTGCTAATTGTGTTGCTGGTGCCCAGTTAAGAAATATGGTAAGAGACCGATTTGTAATAGCCTTTATCATGACTTTAAACAGGCTATTTTGCTGGCAGAATCGTATTTAACCTTCATTAAGACTATATAAAAAGCTAGTGGTAGATAAGTAGCTTTTAGAGATACACAAGTGATGGAACATTTTACAAAGTACATAATCATGTACTTATAAGCAAAAGCTACTCAGCCTAAAGCTTGAATGGCGAATGCTACATTGAAACCTAAGACACCTTGTTTTGGCTGTGGTATTCGTAAATTACATTGAAAAGAGCTAGTGCCCGTTCAAAGGTGTCACTTGCTTTGCTTGTAATCAGAAAGGTAGGACCAAACCAAAATCTAAAGGGAATGATAGATTCGATTAACTGGACATGGCTCGAATCACTGAAGTATATTTTAGCTGAAACTATGTATGTCTTTAATGTTACTACTACTAAAACTAATACTATTAATGTCACGTAATTTTTAATTATGTAATGTTTGTGTAAATATGGAATTAGATACATGTGCTGCACGTTTCCTTTTTACTGAGAATACTTTCTCTAATCTATGGTCTACTAATTGCTACAGACCTTTTCTTCATCCTACTTCTATAATTTTTAAGAATTAGGGTGGTGTTCCCTTCCAGTTAGCAGGCGAGATTTTTGTCTATGCTAGACTCGATTTACTAATTCGTCTCAAGCAACTATTGTTGTCGTGGAAGGATCAGGCCCATGTCTTTTAGGACGAGATTTAATAAATTTCTTTCATCTAAATAATAGGAAGCTTTCAGATATAAATAGTGTATCAAACACTGAAGCTGATTTAGTTAAAGAATTCACAGATTTATTTTCTACTGTTCTTGGTTGTCTTAAAGGTAAAACTTTTACTATTAAGATAGATCCAAATATCCCTCCCTAAATTCTCTAAGACCAGGACAGTTTCATATACACTAAGAGCTACTCGTAAGTGAAAAGAGAATCAGAATAGATTTTTGCAATAGGTGTAATTTCCCTTATACATCATTCTGCCTTGGGCTGCGTTTGTTTCTTGAAAGATGTGCTCATATGTGTTTCATTTGAATGTGAACGTGATAAGCGACTTAGATCTGTACTAAAGATATACTAAAGACTGTTGGATTAAAGCTTTGTTTAAAGTAGTTTGCTATTGGTGTCTCTACTGTGTCTTATCTGAGGTATCCTATTGATGTTCTTGATATTCACCCCACGTCTGATTATTGCATTAACTAAATGCATAAACTAAAGTCAGCTCAAGGTTGCTCAACTATTAAAGGAGGTTCAATCATCTTAAGGCATCATCTATCCTGGAGCCTTTTACTAGCTTATTAAAGGCTAGTGTACCTTAGTCTTGGGGAAAATCACAAATAGCTGATTTGTTGCCTCTAAGCAGATTCTTCTATCTTCTTAGGCGTTAGTGCATTTTGACTCTCAGAGTACTATTTTAGTGGTTCTAGACAGCAGTGCTTATAAGAATAGAGCTGCTCTATGCCACCTAATAACAAATATAGAGCATCTTGTTCACTCTGTTTCTCCTACTTTAACAGCTGAAAAACATAATTATTCTTAATTGGAAAAAGAATCTTTGGCGATGGTTTTTGCATTAAAGAAACTTCACTTCTATTGATATGGTAAGAACAATTTTACATTACGGACAGATCATAAACCTCTTCTTAGTTTATTTTCTTCTTCTAAATGTATCTTTCCTATCGCTTCTGGCAGGATATAACATTAGGTTCTTTTTCTTCAGGGTTATAATTTTAATCTTATTTTTCGTTCTGTAACTTTATTAGATACTGCAGATAATATAAACTGTCTAGCCGCTCCTAGTACTCGTATTAATATAACTCACAATACTACAGTTTTTGCTGACTGGACCTTGCTGGTAACTTTTCTAGACTTTGACCTGTCACTAGTGTTAATATAAGGAAAGACGCACGTGCAGAGCCTGTACTTTCTAGAATACATAAGTTCTGTAAGATTGGGTGGCCACCCTCAATTATGTTTGTCCTGGCCTTGCTCCTCATGTAGTGAGGAGTAACAAGGAGTAACAAGGAAAAGAGGTACCCTAGTAGACCTTACGATCCAATCAAGGAGAGTACCTTTAAGTGAACACTTGAGCAAGTGCAGTCCTGTAAAGGATCAGATTGATGCTCTAGAAGAACACTCGCGCCACGCTTCAATTCTCCAAGCGGCTATTTTTCAAGACTTTGTATATTCTCGACTTGAAGTGTTCAACAAAATTGCTGTTGACAACTTCCACTGGAAGTGCGTTTTTAGTCCCGCAGACGCTATGTGAAAAGATTCCCACACCGATCACGCTGGTAACGCTTCAGTTCAAGTTATCCATTCAGTCAGATACACTCTTGTGGGGCAGTAAATTAATCATTACTCCTAATAGAGGGTCTTTCAACAATGACGCTGAAGCTTTGTCAGGCGATAGTGGCCATGTTGTTAAAGCGATATCTGGCAATGTCACTGTGAACTCTTCAGTAGTACTTGGCAAGTGACGGTGGAAGATTATAGCGTCGAACAGAGTGTGCAAATCATCAAATGTTATTATCAACTTCAGTGCTCCGTTCGACAAACGTTACGCGCATTACGTGATTTCTATCTTCACACATCGACGAGGCCCATTTTTGGATGAATGAATTTGTGAACAAGCAAAATTGTCGGATTTGGGACGAAAACAATCCACATGAGGTACACCAGCATCAACTGCATCCCAACAAAATCACTGTTGGGGGCGGATTTTCCTCTAACAAAATCATCAGTCCGTATTTTTTGAAAACGAAGATGGGATTGCCATAACCGTCAACTGCGAGACCTACAGATCGATGATAAGCAACTTCTTGGGGCTTCAACTGGAATATATGCCTGATATAGATACTAAAGACATGTGGTTCCAACAGGACGGTGCTACGTGCCACACTGCGCACGCTACGATAGACATTTTGCACCAGCGATTTCAGGGCAAGGTGACTTCACGTGGCGGCGACGTCAACTGGCCACCGAGATCAGGTTATTTAACGCCATTAGACTACTTTCTTTGAGGCTACCTTAAATCGCAGGTCTATGCAAATAATCCTCAAACAGTTGATGTCCTCAAAATTAATATAACGAACACCATCCAGCAAATTCAGCCAGATCTATGCGACAATGTCATCGAAAATTGGGCCTCCCGAATACGTTCCACCAAGCGAAGCCGCGGCGGGCATTTGAACGACGTCATATTCCACATTTAATGCCATAAAATGTACTTTCAAATTTAAAAATAAATTGAGTGCATATATCACACACAACTGTTTGATTTACATTTAAAAATCGAGTGACCTTATTGAAAGACCCTTTTTATGAAAGTTTTACTGTATAAAATACATGCTAAACATGTCGGTTCTTCTCGCATGAATGAATTAGCTTAAGGTTAATTTTGGTGGCCGAATTTGGAAACGACCTCGAAAAACTATGAGAGTCTTTTCCTCCGTGCTTAGCTCTAGATTTTAGTCTCCTCAGGTGGAATTACATTCTTGGTAGTGGTTTTAGTCACCATGACATAGGTGTCATGTCGATTATGCTGGGCTGGAAGATTGGAAGCTGTCGTAAGTTTGCCGGGGTTGATGGGAGTGTTTATATATATATAAATATATATATATATATATATATATATATATATATATATATATATATATATATATATATATATATATAGTGTGTGTACCAAACATAAAGGAATAATCATTCAAATTAACTGAGTTATTAAACTTCAAATTTTGAAACCTTTTTTAACGCTACCCGATAAATTTGACAAGTCAAAATTAAGTTTTATATTAATCAAAATATTTTAAATGTATGTTTATCTTTAAAAACGTCGGTATGAGAATTAAATTCTACTGGGTCTAAAAAAGTTTGAGAATTACTACCTTTTAAAAGACATTTGTAATGTCAAGTAAGCATGTGTAAAAAAGATAATATTTGAAAATTAAACCTCCTATACAACCCAAGACCAGTAGTTGCCTTTTTAAGAACATAAGCATTTAATATAATAACAACCTTTTAAAATAAAATAAAAGTTAAATCATAATTAATAATAAAAGAAAACCCCCGAAAAACTCGCATTTAAGAGTACCTACACAACTTAAGAGAAAAAGAATCAGAGTGCAATATACCTATTAGTGTACAATATGAAAAATCAAACTCATTTCGATGGACTTAAAGTCAATTAAATTTCAACACTGAATTGATCATTTTTTTCCTAAAAATTAATCACGATCTCAGTTTAATAGCACTGTAAAAACGATCAAAGGAGTAAATAAAAATGTCAATTTTTTCTCCTGACTGATAATAAGAATAACTCGTAATGAAATAGTCTCAATTTTTCAACCAGCCAGAGGGGTAGAGGTGGTAGGTAAGGAAATAGTCGGAGTAATAAATGAGTGAAGCGGTGGAGGAATAGGAGGAGGGATAAATTTGGGGAGGGAAGCACGAATACCTATCTATGTGCTTAGAATTTTAAACATTTAATATTCTACCCCAAAAGTTTTAGAAAAATAATAATTTTATGCAAAGTTGCAAGTTGCAATGCACAAGCTATATACGCATAATTATATTTTAGCTCATTTGTAGCATAGTGCAACAGTGGGCTGGATCTGGCCCGCGGGCCGTAGTTTGGGGAACCCTGGCCTAGATGGTCTGTAGAACTGCTATATCCTTAATTAAATCAAATTTAGGGGTCACCCTACAATGTAATTTGATTTACAGCAACAACCATATCCATTTACATTCTATTTGTTATCCTGTTTTATTTTGTTCAGATGTGTTGGTCAAAAAGTCTTATTTTTCCCATTTATCTCCATTTAAACTTTGCAAGATTTTTTCAAGAAGCAAATGAGTTTCTTTCACTAGTTCTTTTCAGATTCCATAAGTCTAAAAGCTATTTAATACCTTTCACCTTATTTTATTAATAATTCGTTAGCAGGCATTTGAATTGCTGAGCCATATTTTCTGTGATGTATTAAATAAAATGAATAGAATTTTTTTTTAATATCTACAAAGTGGTTTAA
The DNA here is from genome assembly GCA_963969495.1 of Ceratothoa steindachneri. NCBI lineage: Eukaryota > Metazoa > Arthropoda > Malacostraca > Isopoda > Cymothoidae > Ceratothoa > Ceratothoa steindachneri. Next base: position 25,315,809 of record OZ018324.1, read on the forward strand.
AGTAGACTTGAGATAAATATTTGGTGATGCTATTTTCTGTTTTAGGAAATATTTTTCCCGCGCTAACAGCAATAGCAATCCTTCAATTTTAGATAATAATCCCCCCAAAATTCCAACTTATGATGTTGCAGCTGATTTCTAAAGAACTTAAATTGAAAATTCCTTTTCTTTTATTCCAAAGTTCGTTTCTATTAGAATATTGCAAACTTGTACCTTGCTCCCTAGATCATATAGATTAGTCATTTAAGTTTATATGAATGATAATCTCTTGCATCTGTATTCAATTCAAGCAAGATTCAGTTAAACAGAAAATTAAGAATTTGAGCATTAAAAAGACAACTGGTTTGTGATGGATATTCACCTTTTTGAAGGCAAAACGAATGAACTAGTCCAATCAGAATTATATTAATTTTGACAGTAGATTATCCCATACTTGCATTTTAAAGCTGAATTAGCAAACCTTCAAAGCTATGATTTCAGGAAAGATAAAATAGAAATATCATCACTGAGAGTGTATTTCATGCACTCATCATGAATAAAGTGTATTTCAAGACAATAAACATAACCTCGAACGTTTCGGGAGAATGTATCTCCACTAGACTCTACTCTTGCAATAATATGAGTCTGTTCTCTTACTTAGTTCTTCCTGAGAAGTGGATACCTGTAATTGATAAAGGGGTAGATATATTATGTGTAACTAACCCCTTCTGGCTCCAATTTGACCCTCCAAGTCTGACAATACAAGTAATTTTGATGGCTCTCTACACTATTATATTCATCTTTGGCGTCATTGGTAATGGATTAGTAATCTACTTCTTTATCAGGTACGTAGATTTTTTCTGATATTTAGTTCTTTAAATGTTAAACTAAACGCTATTTTATACAAAAGGCTTCTTGAAATTTCTCTTTTTGGGAAATGGCTGGTTGCTCAGTCGTATGAGTGGTGCTTTTGAAGAGTGTTGAGGAACTCAAGGAGACTTTTCTAGCGGATTAAGGCATTTTTATTATTACCTATACCAAACTGCATATATAGCTATCTACCTATCTCTCATTCTATATATATACATATATATTTATATAATGAGAATCATCATTTTAGATGTATTAAAAGTTAAATCCTTGTTTTGCTTTCGTCTTTCAACAACTTACATATATGAGCTCATTTATGTGGTCATATAATCTACTTTACCTTTTTTATCTCTAACCCGTATACCTCAAAAGGTGAAGAGACCTTAACATTCAAACATTAATTTAAGATTCCTTAACTCTTTCTCTTAATTTACTTCAGTTCAAGATCTTTGAGAACTTCTTCGAATGTCTTCATTGCCAACTTGGCCTTGAGCGATTTACTGATGGAGCTGAAGATCTCTATCATCTGCTACAACATTCTCACTGGTGGACCTTCCACAGGAACAGTTGGTTAGTTCAGATGTGTTTATTCGAGTGTCCAGACAGAGATTCCCCCTAATAGAAGGAGATTGTGCGAGGTTGATTTCCTTCAACACGTCAAAAATTTATTTGGGATAATTTAGTGAATAAATAGAAATAAAAAGCAAATAAAAGTGATTGTGAACAGTTTCAGCATATAGTAATGAATATAATTATTTTGAAAAAACAATATGTTTCGGATCTTCTCATGTGAAAAATACGAGAGGATTGAATCATTGGCAATTTATGGGCGAAATAAAGAATAAAGACAAATTTGTAGAGGGAGCAAAGTAACTGGAATAACATACTGTAAAGATTATCTCAATTCGGATGTAAATAATTAAATTTATATCGTTGGACTCAAACTTCAATCTCGATTTAAAAATTAATCAAATAAATATTAATTTTTCAAATAGGAACTTGTTCTCAGGCATGGAAGGTAACCAAGGGGCTCTTCACATGAAATGTGACTCCTCTTTACTCTCTTTATAAACGTGACAAAGAACAAGGTCTGCTGACCAAAACTCGCGAGGTCTCACTTATGCTGATTTCTGACCTTAAGACCTTCAAAACTTTCGAAAGTTCCCGGATTAACCTTGAGACGACCTTGAAAATTATATCATTCGAAAGAGAATGTAAAACAACATAAGGGTTTCAAATCTCGCTCGAATCAGCCGAATAGTTATGATGTTATGGCCAAAACAATATAATTCCCGGGCTAACATTGGGAGTACCATGGCAATTATATCATTTGAAAGAGAGTGTAAGGCAACATAGGGGTCTCAAATTACGTTAGGATCGTCCCAATAGTTATGATAGCATTGCCAAATAACTCCACGGTTAACCTTGCGAGGATTTGGGCAATTATATCCTTCAAAAGAAAATGTAAAACAACATAAGGGCTTCATATTTCGTTAGAATTGGTCGAATAGTTACAATTTTATTACCGAGCCCCCAAAAAAGAAGAACGGGGACCGACCGACCGACCGACCGACCGACCGACAGAGCGAGATGTATAATCACCCGCGACTAAAAATCAGCATTATACATTTGTATTGCAAGCGGATATATATCCTTCAAGTCGCTCACAGTTTTCCTTCTCTTGCCAAGGTTGTGACCTATTTGCATTTTTCGGGGGCCTCACAGGGACTTGCTCTATCATGACCTTAGCCGCGATCGCTCTCGACCGTTATTTCGTCATCGCCTTTCCTCTCGACCCTTTTAAGAAGTTAAGCTACCGACAGGTAAGCAAGTATATTAGTTATTTTTGCTACCAAATTTTGGTTAGAATGAGTTCGCATTTATTGTTATTTCGATCTTTTCTGATTTCTATTATTCTCTTCCCAGAATTCTTTTGAATTCTCTTTCTTCGGGTTCTTTCCTATTGGTCCGTTCCTCCTTGCCAGAATCACTAGGCTGGTAAATGCGAATTCTTTTTTGTCTCAAGCAATCAGTTTTGTCTTTCTCTCTATTTCAAGGTAGTACAATTTATGTAAAATAAATGCAATAACCAACAAATTGAAATCGCTCACAACCTGAATAGGGAATTTCACATATTATCCACATGATCCGCACTCTACATCGCAGAGCCAGATGGGATCTTAAAATTAAAAAAATAAAAATCTACATGGCAAGCAAAGTGCACATATCACAGACATATCTGCATTCTATTTATTTTATTTATTCTGTTTTGCTTGCACACAACACACAAAAACTAAAACAAACAAACAGACTTTACCTACTACTTATTTAGAGCTGAACTCTAAAGGTATCTTAGGTAAGAGAGATTAGCGTCACCACGCAAAATTGTAACTTTCTGCAAACCTCAACTTCTTTTCATTTTACCTTTTAATTTTCTACTGTTATCTAATCCCCTGGATAAACATTAATATATGGGACAGGGGACTGCACATATAACAATTAAACAGGGCCAGAAACATAAAATACCGTGGTTTGGATACCAGATTAAACTTTAGGTCCATTGGCCACCTTGGTCAACTGTTATGCCTTAAACTTTATTTCACACTGTCCTATCCTCGTCTTTTCCTCTTCTTCTATCTCACCCGGGGGACGAAAGCTTCGTAAGATATGGAAAAAACCGGGGCCTTGCCCCTCTATCACGCCTTGGCTCATCCTAGGAGGTCGAGGAGGGACACCGAGATCTATTACTTTTCCCTCACTTTTCTTTTTCATCCCATTCATTTCTTTTCAAAATTAAATTTTTGATTATTAAGATTTCACTTTATGTGAATAAAGAATTAACTTTTTATAACTCATTCAATTTTTTTCATACTTTCATCGATTTTAGCGACGTAATCTCTCTTCATTCTCCTGTATCGGAGTCTTCAGCCGAAGCAATGGGAACTTAGATGAAGTACAGGATAAATAGCTTCCATATCGGGAAAATTTGCTCAAACAGGTTTGTTCTCCATTCCTGGAAAGCATGGGGTTACGTTTAAAAAATGTCCTAAGCACAGAAGGGGTTAGTTTAAAGCAGTCTTTCAACCTTTTAACCCCTGAAATAAATTTCCTTTCTCATGATTCCTCTACATAAAAATGTATCATTCATCTTTATTATTCTTATTTCTTTAATAAACTTCAACTTACTAACAGCAACATGTTATATTTTTCTGTAATGGCTTTAACAAAGAATAAAAACGTTTGTGTTAACTTATCAGGCAGTATTTGCTGTTAGAATGGGATTTATGTAGTATTATGCATTTTGATCCCATGGGATCAAAAACTAGAACTTGCTAAAGATTACAATAATGGTACCTATCATATATCAGTTTAAATAAAATTTGGTATTTTTCATTAAAATTATATTGTCGATTCGATACAATTTAGTCATTATTGCGTAAATTATATTTGATATATTTAAAACAAAAGAGGTATTGAGAATCTTCCCAGATAAAGTTTTTGAGTTCCTTTGTAGTAAGGTTTTAATCATAAAGTTGCAAACAATGTTTCTTTCTACTATAGCATTAATCACTAAGTTGCAAATCAACTTACTTGATACTAGGGCATCAATCACTAAATTCAAATTAAGTTCTGTTATAGTATGGTGTAAGGGAATCGATACCCCTCCTTCACAATTGATCCATTGCTCTTTAACCACAACGTTCTGTCATTGGAGACGGCGTAGACCGACCACTTACTTAACCTCCTCCAATCTCTCATCTCGTTTCGAAGAGAAGCTGAACGACTGCTAAGGACCACATAATGCACTGATCAGCTCATGTTGGACCCGTGACTCTACCATGGGTTAAAAAAGCAAGATTTCCCTTAAGAGTTTATATTCAATTTCACCGCATATGCGAAATTAGAGGAGCGTCGTCCTAAAGCCAGAAGGTGCCTTTGGGCTAGCTGGATGACGTGCTGAGAAAAACCTTTAGAGGAGGAGACTTAATGCAGCTGTCCACGCACCCTCCCTCCTTCCCCTACTCCCAGTGTGGTGGTGAAGAATAAAATTAAATAACTTTGGAAAAACGAGGTTAATTACGTTAGTCATCAAAGAGACGAAGACCTGCAAGAGGCCGGCTACCAACAAAAGGGATTTTTACGAATCTTAGCCGGAGCCAGTTCTTGGTGATCACACTGAATTTAGAAGCCTGTCAGAGCTAGATCATTAGAGAAATCTAGACAGCAAAAACCAGCAAAGAGCCCGGCATATCAACGAGAGGAACTTAGAAGAAGCTCCTTCTCGAGCCAGTTCCTGGTGATCACACCGAACTTTAAGTTAACTTGATTTAAGAAGCAAGTTTAACTAACTTCTGTCGGGAAAACCCCCTATCCTTGTATATTCAAAAACACAGAGATAGTTCTCGCCCTTGAGGACTACCCCTAAGTGAACTCCTGCAGGCACTTCCCTGAGTCAAAGGATTCACACATTGGCTCATCGCTTGCCAGTGCTAAATATTCCCAGAGTAACGCAAAGAGTAGAAGAAACATTCTTTCCCGGATACAACATTCTTGAGGTGACAACAAGTGAGTTCAAGGTCAGATTCAAATCCGATTCTCGTGGAATCGTGTAAGGTATTTAAACTCCTGGTATCTGTTTCGTTGAGGTCAGTTGCATTTAATATTAAAGGGAGCTGTGGGTCAACCATTACTAGAAATTCAAGTGTGTAATTTAGAAAGCCTCACTTAAAAATTTGTTTAATTCATGTATGTGTATTTAGTGTGTTAAATTTCATTGGTTCATGTTTTTAATTAAAGTTCTAGTTTTCTTAGAAACAATTTCTTTATTCAATCCTCGAAACTCTGAGCAGGGCACTACGAATCCTCAAAGATTAACGTGATAATAATAATAATCAGAATATAATCAAATATAGCACTCTTAGAGAGAAAACGTAACCACGGAGTTTTGTAGTACGTAACAAACCCATATGTACGAACACCATCACTCGGTCCTTCCTATACCACAACATATGGTATTAATCACTATGTAGCAAAGACAGTTCCCTTGTACAAACATTTAATCTTTAAGTTTCGAATAGATTTTCTCTGTACTAAAAGATTAATCTCTAAGTTTCATACAAAGTCGTTATTCACTAGGATGAAAACTGAGTTCCTTTTTATTAAGGCATTAATCACTAGGATGCAAACTCCGTTTCTTTAAAAAAATAATTAATCGTTAGGTTGAAACCCAGTTCATTTGTACTAAGTCATTTATCAATAAATATCAAAAAAGTTCGGTTGTACTAAGGATTTAATCACGAGATTGCTAACCCAGTCCCATTGTAATAAAGAATTAATGACTAGGTTGCTAGCTCAGTTCCTTTGTACTAAGCCATAAATCACTAGGTTGCAAACCTATTTCCTTTATATTTCATTAACTCAAGTTGCAATCCTAGTTAGTTTGTATAGATATTTATCACTACTTTGAAAAGGCAGTTCCTTTGGACTAAGTCATTAATCAATAGATTACAAACCAAAATCAATAATTTTCAAGCCCTGTTCCATTATCCTTAAGCAGTAATCCCCTATTTGAATAAAATATTGAATATTTTATCTCAAGTGGGACGCTAGCCTCAAAAAAAAATACAAGAGTGGAACAAAGCTCACTTAGCGTAAATAGATCATTGAAGGGTTGCCTTCTTTTGTTGGTGAACCACAGTCACCGGACTTCAGCGAAGAGAGAAGTGGTTGGAATGCTAAAGGAGTATAATAGTGATGGTGAATCGAAAAAAATGATCACAAAGATATCTGCCGCTGATAATGGAACATCAACCAGAAACCTGTGCAAGAAAGTGAAAATATCTATGGTTATCTAGCAATGTTTATTCGTACGGTGATAGGTCATGTATCCATTGACTGACCCTATCTGGTTAGTCGAGCAAATGAAAAAGAATCGCGTGAAGGAGGCGGGCTCGAAGACGCCAAGTGTCAAATCAATTTGGACCCCTGCCGTCTACGATATATCACTCTCCTGCATGGTCTACATATCGTGTTTAGATGATACGATTATCCACTTTTATACCCTTCCCTTCATAAGGAATCTCCAAAGCCAAAAGAAGCACCATACGGCTAAACGAGAAAGGAGCGCCCGTCTACGGTACCTCATCTCCTGAACGGTAGACATCACATAGCATTGTATTTATTTTTTTTTACTCTTCCTTTTTGCGGAGCCACGCATCCCCCATAATCCTTAACCAAGGAAGACTTGGACTTGTGAATGAGGTTCCCCTAATCCAAATATTACGATTCCTCTTTAACTTAAGAGGGAAAAGACTTCTATCAGGCTATCCCAACCTTGAGATTTCAGAGAACTCGTATGTGGTCAAGACAAGATCCAACTAAAGTGGCAAATCCCAAATTAATCTGCTACCATAAGTTGCTCTCAGAAGGCCTAGGTGGGGCCAAAGCAGCTATCTGGGGCTAACCTTATCCAAGCGTAGATTGACTAATTAAGGATCCTCTTTATATATATGTGGAACAAAATCAGTAAATGGGAAGGGAGTGAGGGCTTTCTTGGTTGGAGGCTGATCAAGCAGCTTTGCTCATATAAGAGCAATCGGATTTAGCGGATCGGAGGATTAGAATGATAATAGTGGGACACTGCAGAAATCGTGTTTCGAGAATCAGGCGTTGTCTCTACCATATCTATAAATATGGCCGTTCTCTGAGAGTTGGTGAATACATGAGTGAGACACTCTGGTAGGAGAGCCATACCCGTCTTCAGAGACGCGTTTTACAAGATAATCTTAGAGAAACTTGATGGAGACATCATTGAATGAGTACATTCCGTGAAAGTATTCTTAAACTTTTAACGCAGAGGGTATGAAAGGTTATAAGAGAGTAAATCCACTGCGCTTGGGAAGTATCACTGATCTTCGGTGGAAGGGGGGATGAGAACCAACGTAGAAAGGGGTGATGGAGCAGCCAGAGGAAGCTGAAGAAAGTCTTTGCAGACAGAATTGCGCGCCTTTACGATAGTGAAGATTTGTTGCATTATGAGTAGAAGTTTCAAAATTAGTTCAAGCAGAGCAGGATTAAGAGTGATGCGGAGATGTAGACGACAGAACTAAAGTCGCATTTGGACTTGACTAAGGCATTGTAGACTCGAAGTAACGTACAGTGATCAACAGAAAGCGCTCTAGGCGATATGGGATTGATGAGTTAGAAGGTGAAGAGTGCATAAGGTGGTGAAAATAAGGCGTGATACGTGAGGCTTATTTGAGAGCTTCTCATCGAAAATGAGGCCTGTTAAAAATGTGAATTATTTGGCCAGTCTTGGAGAGAAGGGATGAGAAGCTCTGAGAAGCATTTCAGTCGACAACCGCAGTAATTTCTAGTTCGACCTGTGTTACAACCGTGGCAAGAGACCTACGAGAGTAATAGATCACTAAGTCATGCATTAATAAGTAAGCAAGGAAAGGATAAAGTGATCCAGTTAATTGAAATTTAGCGATTTTGTGATAAAAGGCCAGAGTCGAAAGGAATTACACAACCATGGAAACAAACGGTCATGCATAGGTGGATTGAAAACCACGAAGTTGGAGGAAGAACAGATTGATGATAATTGAAGAGCGATAATTATTATTATGGTCAGTTTTTTGGATGTCAAAACGACGTCGTCGCTAAATCAGATTATTGGATCCAAGACATTGAGAAATTGGATTGAAATTAGTATGGAAATACGGTCACTAACTCGCAATTAGGCTTGGCGTAAAATAAGAGGCGCAAAACACGCATCTTTCTCCATGATTTTGCAAGATCAGCAGGTCATGATAATGCAGCGGTAGCATGAAATTTCAGAAGGCTGTGAGACCTGATTCAGCAGAATCACAACAATTACCTTACGGCAAGCGAATATGAGAATGCATCCAGGCAGATCCGGTTATAAGTGCTAGAAAGAGGTGGAGTTACAGGAGGAATGGGCATAGCACAGCTTTAATACAAATAATAGCGGGGTTATAGTCTGTATCGTTAGCGCGACGGAATGGATGTGAGATTGAGTTGGCAGATGAAAACTTGGAAAATGAGAAATAGTTGACCAGCATCACGGCGACAGTTCCTTTTTCAAAAAGAAAGGAGGCTTCGTCCCTGAGGCCATGTGGGTGTTACTTAGGGCAATTACCCTGTTTTAATATTGGATGTCGCCCCACCTTAAACCTTAAAGTTTGGCTCCTCAGGTAAACTAAAGCTGTTCGGATCCTACTTTAAACTGTGAGGTTTTGGTCACAATTTAAAGTGAGCTGATTTGTAACTTGCGCTAAACTGTACGGTTTTGGTCTCAAGTTAAACTCAAGGGATTCAGATCCTATAATAGACTGATAAATGGTCGCCAAATCAAACTGAAGGGGTTAGGAACCTAAGATAAGTTTAAAGAGATAATCCAAAGATAAACTAAGAGAGTTTTGATCATACATTAACTATAAATTTGCCTCTCAAGGGAAGCTGAAAAGTTTCAGTTCCTAGGTTAAACAGCATAGTTTGGGTTCTAAGTAAAACTGAACGGGTTCAGATACAACGATGACCTATACTGTCAAACCTCCAAGGTAAACTAAAAAGTTTCAAACATTAAGTTAAACTGTTAGGTTTGATTCCACGTTAAAATATAGGACATTGGTTTTTTCTTTAAACTGTAAACTTTCTGTCAAAGGTTAACCAGTAGGGGCTTAAATCCTACGATAACCCCTAAATTTTCTGTCACATGTTAAAATGAAGCGGTTGGAATACTAACCTCAACTGTAAGGTTTGAATCCGAATTTTAATCGATTGGGTTCGGAACATACATTAATCTGCAAGGTTTTAGTCCATGGGTAAGCGTAAGAGGTTAAGAACTTAGGTTAAAGTGTAAGGTTTGGCTCCTACGTTAAAATACAGAAGTTCAGATCATACGTCAAACTGTAAGGTTGGGGTCCCAAGTTAAGCTGAAGGGTTCGGGAACCAATATTAAACTCAAAGGTTTGTGTTCAAAGTTAGAATGAAAGGGTTGAGATCCTACGTTAAACTGTAAGATTTGGCACCAAAGTAAAACTCAAAGGGTTTGGAACCTACATTGAACTACAATGTTTTTCCCCAAGTTAAACTGAAGGGATTCGGATCCTTCATTAAAGTGTAAGGCTTTGGTCCCACGTTAAACTGAAGTGGTTAGAAACCTGTAATGTTCGAGTCTCAAGTTAAACTAAAAGGGTTTTGAACCTGAAGTGGTTCGCCTCCTACGTTAAATTGTAAGATTCAGCTCCCAAATAAACTCAAGGGATTCTAAACTGACTTTTAACTGTAGGTAGGCTTTGTTGTGTTCTCTTCCCAACTAATAATCTTTTTCCTCGCATGATATGATGGAAAATTAATTTTAGCTCTATAAAAAATAACCAATTGTTAATATGAATAAATATTTTATATTTATGATGAAAAAAAAATATATATATAATTCTAAATAAGTTGGGCAAAGGCCACAGTTCGGAAATTCGGCACAGTGTTTTCATAAAAAAACTCAATGTTTCGACAGTACTGCTTAAAATAATACAATGAGGTTAAAAGTTTATTAAATTCAATTTATTGTATTGGTAAATGTCTTATCTAGTACATGTATAACTAAATATATCACAAACACTCCTCCTCTCATAAACAATAGTATATTAAATTACCTTCTTCTGTTTTCCTTCTCTCTGGATTCTAAGTTGAATTTTCTTTAACTAATTTGAGTTATCTTTCTTCCAAACATTTTGATTAACCCTAATTTAGCACTTTCTATGGATAGCCAATTTTTTTATTTTATTAATACAGAAATATTAAATTTCGCAAGAATTTATGTAAATCTCAGCAGCAAACTGGTATGAATTCGCTTTTTCCCACTACGTAAACTTTTAAAATTCTTTGAATTCACCAAAGACATCTTTGTTGAAGTACCACCTGTGATTTCCCATGTTTATCGGTTACAAGTTATTCAAATATATTGCAATGGTTTACTGTTGCAAATTTATTGGTAGATTACAAGTATGTTGTACTTGTTGGTTTCCACTGGAGATCCATCAGCTAGTTCAATTTATAGGCGATAGTTTGCATTCATACATACAAGCCATTGCGTAACAATAACTCGAAATGTCACCTTCAGAAGATTCCATCAGTCATCCTGAGTGGTTTTGGACCGCATTCATTACAAGCGAATCCCCAATCCTTTTTTTATCTTTTGAAGAAGCTGGGACTGATGTAGGACAGAGTAAATAAGTGCGTGTTCAAAATTTCATTTCGAGGCAAATAAACTCTTACCGTTCTGTTAGGATGTGTGAAAACAAGAAATGATTGTCGGGTTATCAGGTACGAAAAGAAATTTAATGAAATATGATTTGAGGCAGATTAATTCTGTTAAAATTAGGTGAATAACAAGCATTAAATTATTTGTGGAGATATGGAGGAGAGTTTAGCGGAATCAATTATGTTTTGATGCAATATCCAAATAACATTTTCGCAGAGTATTATGATTGCAATCTTCTTACACAATAACTTTACATAAATTTGATGTTATTACTAGAATTTTGTACATAATATTTTGTTTACAACCTACTCCAGAGTGATCGGGGAAATTGTGTAACGACCTGTGTGTCCTTTATTTTTCAATGTATTTTCCACCTACAGAGTCAAAGCTCTCAGTTGTAGTTTCTTTCAACTAATTAATAACAAGCATAAATGTCTAATACATTAAATCCATTAAATCATTTCGACTACTTCGTCTTGTCAACATTTTTTTGTTTCTTCTTACTTCCAAAGAGTTCTGGTTCTACACATTCCTTCTTATTTTTTCTCACTCTAAATTTCCCCCAGCCCTAGTATCCCCCAAACATCAAAAATATAGGTATATAAATAAGGAATCTATCATTCTCTAGAAAGTCCAAGATTCCACAAGTCTGTGTGTAAGAACCTTTCCCGAGGACAAAGGTAAAGTGAGATTGACTTTGTTCGTCCATGTAACGGGACAAGTAAAGTGCGCCAAGATTACCCAGACTCTGATACTCAAAGTAATGCGCCAAACAGTCTGTGGGACAACGCAATCTTCGAAGATGATAGAAAGTGACATGAAGCCAACAAAGCATTGATGATTTTTTCCACGAGAACAGTCGCGGCGCGAGGGCACTCAACTTTAAATTCCCATCGGTATTCCTATTATGTAATCAGTGTGAGAAAGGATAACACGTTAGTTTAGTCGCTCAAGGCTCGTGGATCTTTTGGCCTCCTCATCGGTGGGCTCATTCTCTGCAATCTCTAGATGTTCATGAATCCAACAGAAGATAATTTCGATATCCGCCTTGCTAAAGGCATCCGTGGCATCACAGATACTGCAAAGCAGAGAGTGCTGAGGCTCTATTGTCAGATAGCAGTTAAGGTGTTTGTGAGTCGCTAAAAATCACAATCCGGTCTTCGAACCGGGTAGAGTGCGTTATCTGACATACCGAGTGATGTATTGCAACCAGCTCGGCCGTGAAGATAGAGGCAGCACCTGGTAGAGCCCCGTTGATTTCAAACAGAGGGAATATGGTGTGGAATGTGATCCTTTCTTCGAAATTGGAGCCATCCGTGTGCACCGGCACGAATCCAGCGTGGCACAATGTTTGCTCAATAAAAGTCAAACGTAATACTCCCAGTGCTGTAGAAACTTTGAAAATAGAGACAGGGCAGAAATTAATCAAATATGGTACCCTCTATGTTGTCTTTTGGGAATAACCAGAAGCGTTATCGGTCCGAAAGCTATATCGAGCTATCGAAGGAGTTTCCTAGCACGGGCGTCTCTCGGTAAAATAGGCACCGTAGGGATCGGCTGAAGATTCAGTGAGAGCCTTAGGCCACGGAGTAAGACGGCAAAACCAAGAGTACAAGCACATAATGCACTGTATACTGCGCAGAGCAGGTAGTACCTCCCAGGCCTCGCCAAAATCTCTCAATAAGTGATGACACGAAGTCCACTGTCGCCACACAAGACCGGTGTCGTGAATGTAGTCCACCTTCCGTAATTCACGATATAATAACAAATCAGTATCCCAATTGCTTTACATCACGGAAGGAAGAATGTTCGAAAACAAGACCAAGGAAACGGTGAGAATATACCATCTTCCCGCGAACCCTTTGTTGAGAGAACTCCTAGTCGGGGTAGAACCGTAAAAGTCGGTTTAGTGTACTATCTTAGTTTTGGCCAAGGAAAAGCAAAACCTGTCGCTATGACATAACGAGAGATGCGGTTTAATGCTTGTTGGATTTGAAGCTCAAGAATTGACATATGAAACGCAGAAAAAGATATCGAAAGGTCGTATAGGTAGAGCGTAGCGAGAACATCTTCCGGCAGTACCTAGGAGAAACCTTTGATGCTCAAGCCAATGAATGTGACACTAAACACACTACAGTCTGGACGCACTCTTCCTGCCATATTTAGCCTGAGGAAGCTCTCCTATCTGCTCCATCGTGTGGAGGGTCTTCATGATAACGTATCGTAATGCGGTATCATAGTCCTTTTTCAGATCAAAAATCACCTTAGCGTAGTGATGTCTACAAAGGAAGGCCTTGTAGATGGCATTTTCATGCCAAAGCAGAGCAACTGACGTTGAGTGAAAGTTGTCGAAGTCACACTCTACAGAAGTTAAGTGACCTCTACTGTTTGAAAAAGGCTAATCTTACATTTAACAATTTGTCTATCAACTTGCACACGCAGGCGGTTAGAGAAATTGGACGGAAACAGGCCGGCGTGGAGTGATCTTTCTACGGTTTGCGAGAAGCGAGCATAGTATCTTTTATCCAGAAGTCTTGTTGGTTACCCTCTATCCAAATCTTTTTACATTAATCTAAAAAAGAATGTCATGCCGCACTAAGAAAAATATAGAGGCATTGTATACGGAATATCATCCTGACCAGGCTCGGTGTCTGAGCATGAAGCGAGAGCAAACTCACAACTCACTCAGAGTAAACCTGTCGTTTAAGGGTTATCTGACTCCGCAGGTATAGTCAAGGGCCGTCTTACACTCGTCCGACCAGTAAGAAAGTGGAGGGCATGCAAAACTGACAGAGGTTTTAGGAATAATAGTTCTTCTTCAGGCAATGAGGTATCCAGACAACTCAACGGCTTCATTAACGCACATGAAATTCTCGTTAAGGACAGAGAAATCATTTCTTAAAATGAGGACCACCGTACCACTTCAAAGCAACACAGAAGTGGTTTTCCAGTCAGCAGCGAGCCCCAAAAAGTATATATCAAAGGAAAAATGGTCACTACCATGCAAAACTGACAGATGTTTTAGGAATAATAGTTCTACCCCAGGCAATGAGGTAGCCAGAGAACTCAACGGCTTCATTTACATACATGAAATTCTCGTTAAGGCCAGAGAAATCATTTCTTGAACTGAGGACCACCGTACCCCTTCAAAGTAACACTGAAGTGGTTTCCCAGTCAGCATCGAGCCAAAATAAATATATATCAAAGGGAAAATGGTCACTACCATGAAGGTCATTGACCACCTTCCACCCCAAATTAGGCTGTGCATCAGGAAAGCACATTAACATATCAAGAGAATAAAATAAAGGGATTTTATGGCAGTGATGCGTAAATTCATCATATTTAGGGCACCTATCTCCTAATTTTCAATCATGTCGGCAAGTATCTGAACCCAGGAATTGATAGTATGATCAACCCCTACGGATTCCATACCGTTAAAATCTACGAGGAGGACAAAAGGCCTCGAAAACCTTCCCACGAAAAGGACGAATTCCTACGCGTCAAAGGTGAAATGTACGCAGAAATATAAATATACCTAATATCCAGGTGTAGCTGAAATGCCACTGCTTTACCCTTATAGCGAGTAGGTTGGCCAGGAAAAAAAAACAGATATCTAACGTATAACAGGTGAAAACGAGCATCCGTAGCTCTTTCCAATTGAGCAGGAGGCCACGGCAATTCTCTCAAATTTGTTCAATTTTGACCTTCTTCATATTTTTCTTATCTTATTTTCATTTAATATATAGTTGATTCATTTTGATTTTCGTTTTCCTCTTTTACTTATTTTAATTTGTTTTTCATTGCTTCTCTTTTGTTTGATACTTTTTGTATTACACTTGTTTATTCACTTACAATTAAGTTCACTTTTTAATCACTTCACTATGTGATTTTTCTATTCACTTTACGTCTTTTTTGTTATCATCTTTTTGGGTAATTTTGTGCAATTAGGTTGGCTTATTCGTTTACTTTTCCGGTATTCTCGTTTAGTTGCCTTAATCGGTTTTGTTTCTAATGGTTGGGTTAAATGTCCTCGTGGGAGATTTTCTTTTGGTTTTCAGTTAAAGATTTAACTTGAGTCAACAGAGGTGTTTTTTGTAATTCTTAGCGAATATATTCTGCCGGTAAATCGCCTATTAAAGGGGTTTCAGACTTTGATGTTCTTCCGGTCTGCAAATATTAAAGGTAGTTCTATTTTCCTTCAAACTTTCTTCTCTCGTTTCTTGGCTTCTCCTCTCTCTGTTAGTTATTAATTAGAGAACTTTATTTAGAATCCTATGAAGTTCCTTTCTTTTGTTTATAACATGCTGTTGATTGGGGTGGGGAGTACATTAGAGACTCCCTTCCTGGAGTCATATGTTTTCCTTTTGTTTGTCATGCTTAAACCTCTTAAGCTGTAGACTGTATTTAAAATTTTTGTTGCTTTATTCTCCCTTTACGTTGTATTTTCTTTATAACCTCCTTATGTTATCTTTATTTCCAAGATTTTACACTTCTGAGATATCTGTAAGTCTCGTCGTTGAATTCGATATCTGCAATCTTGTTTCAGGAGATTGAGACTATCGTAAATTTTCTCCTATTGGTTCATATCTTCCAGTCTCTTTCTTAATTCTTGATGTTTCTGATCTCAAATGCAGTAGTACTTTTGTCTGAAAGCGTTCGTTCCTGTACTGAGTAAAGAAGATCTGGCTTATGTCGTCCGTGAACTGTATGTTTATGAATTAAGGTATTAATGATATTTGCTGTATAGATTAAACACAGACCCCCTACGAGAGTCCACTTTTCAATTCGAATTCTGCTTCAGAATAATTATTAATCACCACGTATGCTTTTATGTTTGTTATGTAATCTTATATTGCATTCCTCCTACCCAGATTTTTCTGGCTATTTTCTCAGTAATGATACAAAGTGCCATCGTGGTGTCTCTGTCTGTTTTGACCCCGAATTGGTAATCATTATAAAGGTGATTAACTTCAAGATATTCTTTCAGTCTTCGATTGAATATTTTTTCGAAAGTTTTTCCGTGAAATTCAATAACGATATATATACACCTGTAACTGTCGAAACGGAAATCATTTTGGCTAATTAATACCAATCTCTTCTTTTCGTCTTCTGAGCGCATCTTATATTTTTCTTTATTCGCCCAAAGAGCTGTCGATTTTTCTCTTCATTTATTCCGTCCATCGATTGGGAGGAAGTGTACGAAATCTTGTCCTCGAGATGTTTCTTTCGCCTGCCACGTTGATGGTTCTATTTAATTTTGAGTTTACCTCGTCAGGTTTGTGACTCTGAGATAGTTTGGGCTCAAAAGTTTCTTATACGGTGCGCAAGGGAAGATAATTTTTTCAGGTCCTTAATAGCTTGTAGCAACTATTATTGAAATCATTTAAGATGCTCGCTTAAGGATTTCGCGCAAATGACGGTATAATTCAAATGTTGCTTTGTTCTTCTTTCTTAATTCCCTCAGTGTTCGATATCAATATAATATTAGGATCAGTCCCTCCAAAAATATCTTTGAGTGTTGATCTTTTACCGAAACAGCATTGCGTGTTTATTTGCATTAACGGATTCTTCATCTTCCTTTCTGCTTCCATTGTTTTATTAAGTTAAAGTTATTAGATTTCCTTAGAGTTCTGTCGGATGGATCTTTTTCTGGCTTCTTTTGTACTCTTAACTTTGCCATATTTCATTTCTGAAAACGTGAGTGGCTGAGAGCGATGCAACCTACAGAATAGACGCGTATTATATCTTGTAATAAGAGTTATTCCAACTATTTCTCATCCTCAATGTATACTTTCAGATTGATATCCAACGCATACATGCGTTTCTCTTTACTTTTGTTTCCTTCGTTTGTTTCTTTGCTTCCTCTTGTATCTTCATTGGTGTTGGCTTCTTGGATGTCCATTGCTTTTGTTATTGCTGCGACTATTATTTTCAGTATTTCGGATGCAGGGCGTCCCAGGGAAACGACATTTTTTCGTACCCTTCTTCTCAAGCATTGCATTCAATGTGGTTGACATAGTTCATGGTTTTCCTATGTTCATATCGTGCAAAAATAGGAGTCAAAAAAGGACTTCTCTCGATGTTCCCTGTGGTACTTTTAGGTGTGTTTGAGCTTCTTTCATCTGTTTCATTGTGGCTTTTGCCAGACCCATATTAGTTGCGTTTCTTTTCTTTTCCTCTTCACCTTTACTTCCCTTTTCTTCGTTTAAATTATTTCCTTTCTTTTTGGGCATGTCATAGCCAGAGTCCTGTGTGATCCATGGAAATATATTCATTACCCTAGTTCTTTCTTTCCTCGCATTCTCTCCATTCGTTATTCCTTTTTTTTTTTACATTCACAACATATTGTCCTCCTCTGTACATTGTCGAGTTGGGTGTTGTCTTACATTATATTTTGAAATATCTTAATGCCTGAACCCGTCTCTGATTGATCAGTTTGTGATGAGCCCATATCAGTGTATGGGGCACGTCATACATAGCCTGTAAGTTATTCCTCTGAAACTTTTCCTGTTAGGGAAAACAAAGTAAAAGGCAAAGACAACTTTCTTGGCCGCCTTTCGACTTATGATGAAGAAGGCAGAGTTAGCGTTCAAGCATTTTGACGTGGCTATGAACGCTGATTCCAATGTCTTCTTCCTCTTCGTTCTGTGGATGCACTTGCGACCGCTTTTGCTTCCCTTAAGTTGAGGGAAGCTGCAATAACTTTAAGATACCCATCAGCCCTAGACTACCCCAAAACAAAATTTTATATGCAGGATTTTGCAACATAACCAATATTGCGCTTATTTACTAGCACCTCTTCATTTCTACCTGCGCCTCCCTGCCGCCCCAGTCTAACCTAGCACAACTATCACAAAACACGTTGCATCGGTGTCTAGCCACCAAGTTTGACTCTTCATACCCCCTCTTAAGTCTTTTTTGGTACATTTTCTCTCTCACTAACCAATCTCTTGGGTCCCTACAGTCATCTTTCTAACTTTTCTTCTATACAAATCTCGTTTATTTGTTGCCTTAGTTTCTTGTTAAACTGAAGAAGCTGCTCCAGAGGAGCGAAACGTCAGTAAAGAACCTTGTATTCAGAAATAAAACTTTTTAGACTAATATATATATATTTATTTCATTTGATTTGAAAATTTATGTCGTAGGAATGATTATTATAATATTTCAATTATTGGAAATTTATTATAGAGTCAGCATTTCATAAATGAGTAGGAATAAAATTGCATAACTTCGCTGAATACAAAATCGCGCTCAGGTCCTGTTTGTATAGATGAGTTACCATTGCTGGAACTACGCTATTCGATCCAAAGAGTAAAACAATAAATATGGGTTAATTAATGATGTATAATTGTAATATTTTTCGTAATATTTTATTGTAAAAATAAATGTTTAAAACTTTTTTTAATTCCAAAAATGGTTCTTTCCAATGTAAAGCGTGGAACCATTGCTACTGGATCAAGGAGCATTATCTTTATGATTATAAATAAACTTAAAATGTTTGCTTAAACTACTCTGAAGAAGTCTAAATGCCCAAGAGCTTCAAAAGAAGGCCAAGATCGCCTCCTAGTGAAGTTCCAGCTCACGAATCGGTTTGTCTCCAGTGAAAAGCTTGCTCACGATACGAAAGAATCTGATCTGAATGCCTCAGCCCGTTCAATGGGGGCAGGGACTATACGGAAAACCTCTCAAGTTGAGAACAGCAGAGAACAAGCCTGATCTCCACAAGAACAACCTTACGGAGAGGCTGCATTTTGTAGGAAATATAACGCATATTATGTTGAATAGACGGGGCAAAGTGATATTCATGGTGAAGCTCCTTCTCTCGTTGGGAGAGAGAAGGAGAGCTCTTTTATGATCCCTTTGTCTTGCCAAGGCTTAAACATTCGGACAAACTACATGTCTGGGATGCTTCTCATAAGAAAACTGGAGCACCACCTACTTTCACAAGCATACTGGCATAAACAAAAAATGGTAACAAAACGCGCTTAATCAACGCCATTTCCGTAACAGTTCAGGTCCACTTTGTCGATGACAACTGTTTATTCATCATGATGACACACCTTGTCACAAAGCAAAAGCAATAACAAAGTTCTTAGCTGAAAACAACATCGAAATTTTGTGACCTTGGCCCTGGAATTCCCCAGATTCAAACCCATCAAATAATTAAAGGGAATTATCAAATTGGTGATAAATAGAAATAAACTATCTAATTGTAAGGAAGTGCGGGTACTTATTAAACAAATTTGGTCTTCAGGTTGCCGCCACGAATTGAAGAAGTCCTGAAGAACAAGAGACATCATTTTAAATATTGACTGCGTGCATCAATTGACTGAATTTATTTATAAATATGCTTGGGCTCTAAATGTTGTATATTTCACCTTTAAATTATGATACAAACATACTAAAAAAAATACACATTTGATTACTTCTATGTATTTTCTTATAGGCTAAAATATAGTAGTAATTTTTGGCCATATATATATATATATATATATATATATATATATATATATATTTATTGCAAACATTTATTGCAAACGTTTCAGGATTATAATAAATCCTATCATCAGTGTTAAAGAAAGAATACAAAATACAGATTTAATATATACATAAAAAGTTTTCTAACACATGCAAAAAATCATGAAACATGAATATTAAATTTTAAACAAATTGAATACATTGGAAATGCGGAGAGGAGAAAAGCAACGAGAAAATTTATATAAAATAGGAAATTAACTGTCAGTGGATTTTATTCTTGCAAACAATAAAATTTTAACAAATGGACATGTTTGTTAATGTGTTACTATATTTAATGGAACAGATAATAAGTTATTATTAAGACTGAGTTGAAGTTTTTGAAAATAAATTGAGTCTAGCAGGTAAAGGTCTGAGATGTTTCTTATCGCATTAAGTATCGTGAAGTTCTCGAGTGTAGCCCGAGAGCCACATTGTGAGAGATGGTTTCGAATTAGGGATGGATCAGGTTTTGAAAGGTAGAGTCCAGTTCTTTCAGATCTAACATATTATGCTGCATGAAGCGTGAGTAGAGCGTACTCCGTGTTGCCCCCTACATATGATAATGTGCTACCTCACGTACAACGAAAAATGTATACAATTTTTGATCACATACTGGTGGGTGGTTGATCTTTGAACTTGAATAATGATCCCAGTCTTAAGTAATTAATGAGAACAATAGATGGTAATAATTGAGGATAGGCCGAATTTAACAGTTTTAGCAACTCTATTTTAAGTTTTTCGGGTTGGGAAGGCAAAGAAGACATTTAATTTATTAACAGTTTGTAGTGGTGGCAGAGACGAATATTTATTTTGAAAAAACACACTAATTTGTTTCTGAAATAGCGATTTGTGGTAGTCATTGTAGGCAAAGAATTTTGTTAAGAATTAGAATTCTAAATTAAAGGCTGAAAAAGTTGAACATAGGAAATTGAAGGATTCTAATGCCCTCCCTGAAGATGTGTATAACAGCTTGTTTTGTTTTGGATCTTCACCTGGAGTTCTTTTCGGTATTCTTAAGAACCAAAAAACTGATTTACCTTTATGGCCTATTTTTTCAGCATATAAGACCTCTTCATTTGCACTAGGCAAGTTTCTAGTCCCCGTTTTAGCCCCTCTAACCTCTACTGAGTTTACTCTTAATAATTCATGAGACTAGTTTCGGTATAAAGATTTACATGCCATCTTCGGTCGTACATTACTAAGATAAGACAGACATACACATATAGATACCTTGAACAGAACCATTTCACTAATCTGGGGAGTGATTCTAAGGTCATTAACATTCTCATTAAGAATTAGATTATGGACAAAGGTGCTACATTTAAATTGTTCATCAGAAAGGTTAAAGTTGAGTATATCTTGAATTAAAGTATATTCTATATTTTTTCTTTTACAGAAATCATTACAACTCTAAATGACCTTTGGGCTGTGGCTAATCAATTAAATAGGATAAATTCTTTACTTGATTAGAAATACTCAGTGCACTACTGGCTCGTCTGACTTCAACATTTTTGTTCATAAAATCTTTTTTGCTAATGATCTTCCCAACTTTCCTATATTGAAGGAGGGGGCGATTATTAGATCTATAAAAAATAAAACTAATTCTGCTTTATTGGTATTATCCTTGGATTTTTTGGGAAAGGAATGATTTCAGGATGGTAGACGAGTGTTTAAAGATAATTTGGTATCTAACGCCAATATATATATATATATATATATATATATATATATATATATATATATATATATATATATGTCGTAGAATTCCCCCCCTTTTTGTTCTTTTCTAAAAGTGCTAAGAGTGCCTAAAATATATTGATATTATAGGAATATCTTAACAAACAGAGCCGTTACTAAACACGTAAGGATATATAAGAGAAAAGAACATTAATCCCAAAATAAACTTATATTTTATCTTAAATCATTGAATACACAACATCTAAACATTAATTACAGCAATACTCTGAATATTATACTGAACAAGAATTAATTAAATTAGTTTACCCACAAAAATTGGTTAACGTTTTCTCTACACACAACAATAATATAAGAATTAGGCTTACGGACTCATGTGGAGTTTAAAGGCCTCAAAAATGTTATTTACTCTCGACGCGTGCCGCCGGCCATAGGTAGATGAGCGAGATCATACGGTTGTTTTGGCAAGGGTGGCAGCTGGGGGGTCCACAAGTTCTCCCGGGGAAGGGAGTTCTTCAAGGACGAGAACCAATACGGTGCTTTATGCAACACCTAGGCAGTCGTGGTCTCTCTGGCGAGAGTGAGTCGAACTTGGTTCTTAAATCAAGTTAACTTGGAGTGCGGTGTGATCCCCGAGTAACGAGCTCGAGGAGGAGCTTTTCTCCTTCGTTACTTATTTCCTTAAGGACGAGGACAGAACTTGGGGAAGGTCTTCATCAAGGGCGAGGATAACGGAGGGGGGTTTCTCTGGCGAGAATAAATTACTTAACGTTCGGTTTGGTAACCCGGAACTAGCTCGAGGGTGAGCTTTTTCTTAATTCCAGTCTTCCTCAAGGGTGAGTATAACGGAGGGGGATTTCTCTGACGAGAACAAGTTGAACTTGGTTCCTCACCAAATTAACTAATAGTTCGGTGTGGCCACCGAGTAACGGGCTCGAGGGGGAGCCTTTTCCTTCTTCTTTTCTTAATTCCTCAAGGACGAGGAATACCCCTGGTGTTTTAAGGTGCACCAGGATATGAGGAGTCTCTCTGGCGAGAGTAAGTTGAACTTACCAAAGTTAACTTATCGTTTGGTTTGATAACCAGGGACTTAGCTCGAGGATGAGTTTCTTCTTAGCCCTTAAGGTAGGTAGCCCTGCCTCTCTTGCAGGGTACTTCTTGGTCTGTCGAGCCAAGTACACTACCTCTCCAGTCTCGGTAGTTCGGTTTGATCCGAAGACTTCGTCACCTAGAGACTGACGTATACTACCCCGATTTTCCTCCGAGTTCCTCATTTATACCTCGCACCCCCACTGGGGGAGTGGTAAGGGGGGAGGGGCTTGGGGACGGCCCAAGGAGAGTTCTTTTTCCAAATGGTCTTTCCCACGAAGTCAAACTTTGGCTCCCCGTTAGCCTTCGAGATTGGGAGAAACACGTCTCCAATTTCTTATTCGACGTGAAACTGGATCTCACTCTCCTGGGGGAGATCTTACATTTTGACCTTTAGGGTCTTTCATGGCACCGAGTTGTGCTACACTGTGGTTGAGCACTGAACCCGCATATGCCTTCGACGGATGTCTTTGCGGTAACCGCCTTGTGACTGCACCAAGAATGAATGGCTGTGGGGGGGGGGTGACCATTACCCTACAACACCTCCCATCGAAGAACTTAATGGAGAGGGGGGATGCTCCCGGGAACTCAAAACAACTTACTCAACCTAGTCGAGATTAGCAAAGTTGTCTTTCTTGAGCCCTCTCATACATTAAGTTTCCTTACACATGTACGCCCTCGCGCGCGTTTACACAGGCAATGTGTCAAACTAGACAAACTTGATTTACAATTTTACATGAACATAACAAAACCTTAATTCATCGATTACACACAAAATAAAAACAACAAAACAAGCTACTTCCTTACATTTCTAAGTTTTTGAGAACTTAAATCCTATCGATAAATATTAACACAAACAACAAATGAAAACATGGTTTCACGCTCATTAGGTGCTGAAATAACCCTCAATGGTATTTCGTCTCGGCCTATAGAGCAGCTGTACTTTATCGGCTCCTTTGATGTAGCTAATCCTAAAAAAGTGCTCTAAGATCAATACTTTACCGTGCCTGAGTCGGCCGTTCGGGTTATTGAGTCTACCCCAGTATGTTACTAAATGGTAGCGGTATTTCAACCTACTCGACTTACCCATATTATGATACTTGACTTCCTTTTAATTGATCATTATGGCTAGAGCGGCCTGTTGCAGTGGGGCATAATTGAAGGAAGCGTAGGTCCCGTAGCTCTCCTTTAACCAGGCACACTGGAAGATCGTGTCTAGGTTCGATCTTTGGGCATCGAGAAAACTTTTCCCTGCGAGGTCGTTAATGGGCGTGGCGCTCACTACGACTTGGCGATTTAGCGGTAACTCCGTGGACGTTCCGTTCGGGAAGGAGACTACTAGGGGTAGGGGATACTCATCCGCGTCTACCATTTGATTAGTCTTACCTGGGTGTATCGCAATAGCACCTCTTTCCTCCTTCCTTGTCAACTCATTTGACTCAGTTCTCTTAGTAGGTAGTTCCTCAGGTACACCTGCTCGTACCTCTACCCTACCTTCAACTTCTTCCGTGATAACCCCATTTGGCTGGGTTCTCCTCGTAGGTTTTCCATTAGGTATTCCTGCTGGTACCTCATCCCTACTTCCTACTTTTTCCATCGTTACCTCTTTTGGATGGGTTTCCCTCGATAGTCCTTTCTTAGGTCCAGGCTGGGCTACAACTTCCTCGGCCTCTATGAGATTCTCGATAGGTGCTCTTTCGAGTGCGAGCAATCTTTCCTTTTCTTCTCTCTCTTCTCTTTCAGCTTGAGCACGTTTTTTTTTCCTCTGTATTCTTCTTTCATCGATTTCTATTTTAATCTTTATTGTCCTCTCTTTCGACTCTTTTTCCCTCTTCATTCTCCTGTCCTCGGCTTCTTTTTCTGCTTTCGCTATTTCCTTTTCCCGTCAAGTTCTTTTTTCTTCATCTTCCAGCTTTATCTTTAGTCTTCTTTCTCCATCTTCCATTTCTATCCTTATTCTGAATTGATGTGCTTCTCTTTTCAACAGTATTATTCTTTCGCTTGTTTTACTTCCTCTTAGCATTCTTCTTTCCTCTATTTCTATTTTCCACTGTATTCGGGATTCTTCACTTTTCCGGTTAATCCGTATTTCTATATTTTCCCTTTTTCTATCCAACTCTATTATTTCTTCTTCTTCTTCTCTTTGTATTCTCAATTCTTCAAGGATGTATGCATCCATAACCTCACCTTCAAATCCCAGAATTTTGGCTTGTTGGTAAAATCTTTCGACCAGATCCATTTTGTGTGGGTCCGTCGAATTTTCCTCACTATACTCTCAGGTAATTATGCCACCACTCACTAGGTAGCGCTCAGCATAACTTACCCTTAATCCCACTACTATGCTGATTGAAATACCACTCCCGACAACAAATTTACCACTTGACCTACCAATTACCTTTAGATTGTTAACACACCCTAACTTTACCAATTTTCCTCTCGTCAATTATTCTCTTACTCCTGATATGATATTCCTTTACGTGTTGGCTCTTTCTTAATTTGACACTGCTGGATTCTTTCGAATAACAACCTACAAACCTGACACCACTTTTATTTATGTCGTAGAATTCTCCCCCTTTTTGTTCTTTCTCTAAGAGTGCTAAGTGAGTCTAATATATTAATATTATAGGAATATCTTAACAAACAGAGCCGTTACAACACACGTAAGGATATATAAGAAAACGAACATCAATCCCAAAATAAACTTATATTTTATCTTTAATCATTGAATACACAACATCTAAACATTAATTACAGCAATACTCTGAATATTATACTAAACAAGAATTAATTAGTTTACCCACAGAAATTGGTTAACGTTTTCTCTACACACAACAATAATATAAGAATTAGGCTTACAGACTCATGTGGAGTTTAAAGGCCTCAGAAATGTTATTTACTCTCGACGCGTGCCGCCGGCCAGATGTAGATGAGCGAGATCACACGGTTGTTTTTTGGTGAGGGTGGCAGCTGGGGGGTCCACACGTTCTTCCGGGGGGAGGGTGTTCTTCAAGGACGAGAACCAATACGGTGCTTTATGCAACACCTAGGAAGTCGTGGTCTCTCTGGCGAAAGTGAGTCGAACTTGGTTCTTAAATCAAGTTAACTTGGAGTACGGTGTGATCACCGAGTAACGAGCTCGAGAAGGAGCTTTTCTCCTTCGTTACTTATTTCCTTAAGGACGAGGACAGAACTTGGGGAAGGTCTTCATCAAGGGCAAGGATAACGGAGGGGGGTTTCTCTGGCGAGAATAAATTACTTAACGTTTGGTTTGGTAAGCCGGAACTAGCTCGAGGATGAGCTTTTTCTTAATTCCAGTCTTCCTCAAGGGCGAGTATAACGGAGGGGGATTTCTCTGACGAGAACAAGTTGAACTTGGTTCCTCACCAAGTTAACTAATAGTTCGGTGTGGCCACCGAGTAACGGGCTCGAGGGGAAGCCTTTTCCTTCTTCTTTTCTTAATTCCTGAAGGACGAGGAATACCCCTGGTGTTTTGAGGTGCACCAGGATATGAGGAGTCTCTCTGGCGAGAGTAAGTTGAACTTACCAAAGTTAACTTATCGTTTGGTTTGATAACCAGGGACTTAGCTCGAGGATGAGTTTCTTCTTAGCCCTTAAGGTAGGTAGCCCTGCCTCTCTTGCAGGGTACTTCTTGGTCTGTCGAGCCAAGTACACTACCTCTCCAGTCTCGGTAGTTCGGTTTGATCCAAAGACTTCGTCACCTAGAGACTGACGTATACTACCCCGATTTTCCCTCGAGTTCCTCATTTATACCTCGCACCACCACTGGGGAAGTGGTAAGGGGGAAAGGGGCTTGAGGACGGTCCCAGGAGAGTTCTTTTGGCCAACGGTCTTTCCCACGAAGTCAAACATCGGCTCCTCGTTAGCCTTCGAGATTGGGAGAAACACGTCCCCTAATTTCTTATTCGACGTGAAACTGGATCTTACTCTCCTGGTGAAGATCTTACATTTTGACCTTTAGGGTCTTTAATGGCACCGAGTTGTGCCACACTGCGGTTAAGCACTCAACCCGCCGATGCCTTTCGACGGATGTCTTTGCGGTAACCGCCTTGTGACTGCACCAAGAGTGAACGGGGGGGGGGGGGAAGTGACCATTCCCCTGCAATATATATATATATATATATATATATATATATATATATATATATATATATATATACATATATATATATATTTATATATATATATATATATATATATATATATATATATACTCGTATATATAAAACAGAGTTCATATATCCAGCTATATTTACCAAAATTACATCATAAAGACTGTAATTATATGAATTCGCCGTCGGCCTTAACCTCAGCCTTCAGGCTGCGTTGGAACCTGCTGCAGCACTTCTCAACAGTATCTCTGTTTAAGTTGGAGAAAACAGTTGATCCTGAATCTAAGCTCCACCTTGATCATGCATGGAGACTTGTTGGTCTCTCTTTCTAACATGCCCAATGCATTATAAGAAATGCGATGGAGTTGGGAGGCTAGATATTTGGAATTAGATCAGAAACTCGGTCATCCTGCTTATCTTGCAAGATGCATAATCCTGCTGCCACACGTACGATGTTCCACCCACCATGTCAGTGATGAAGGGCAACACAGACTTCTCCAGGCACGCTCCGTAAGGGTCACGGTCATTTGACCTCTTGGCAACCGTGCTGACGCTCCGCTTGGCACTAAATTAGCTTCTTCTCCTTCTTTCTGAGATTCTGTCTTCTTACTCTGCTTTCTCACTTCCATACATCTCCTCACAACTTTTTCTGGTCGGCATCTAATTTCACGGGGTAGAAACCGACTAGCTTCCTCTCACCCAACCATCTTGGATCATGGTTGAGGGGGAAGGGGACAATGCCCCCTCATTTCTGAGCTCCGGTTTGTGGTGGTGGGATATAACAACCTGCCTCACCAATACCCTCATCTTAGTCGCCATCCTTTTACGGTCTATCAATTTTACGCCTAGTACAAGGTAGAGCCGCCATGCCAAAGGGTTGCTAAGCCACTTGGCGGGAAGAGTGGTCCCAAATGGCAGGAGCTGGCTTTGTCGGGCACATATTCAAACCCCGCGCCCTCCTCTCCGTAGTTGCCCTTAGGCAACTGCATCTTACCAGTGGCATTCCTCCCTTTACTTTCACAGGGGAATGCGAAGAGAGCACACCAGTGGCCCATAATTGACAGCTTCCGGGAAGAGCGGCGCGATAGGGTCAACTACCTTAAGGGGGCAACAGATGACAGGTTGTAATTGTACGGGCGCCCCTCTCTTTTCCAGCTGATACCGTCTCGAGGGCCAAAGACAAGACAAAAAGTACCTCGAATGGGATCCGTGATGTCTTTTGGGAAAGGGATGGCTACATGGTGGCCATCTCTGAGAGGAACATGGTCTATGAAGTAACTCAGTCCCAGAAGGTATGATCTTCCATGGCGTCGAAGCTACGTTGGGTACAAGCACAGAACCCGAATCCACCCCTGTGAAAGCTTTTCCTCAGACGGCTCGTGCCTGAGAGGGTCCACGAGGATAGGAGAGACCTCCTACCCGGGCTGGGTCCACTTTGATAGCAAAGACCTCCTTTATCTCTGAGAAGGATCTTACTAAGGCCGATCCATCCGGCCTAAGGGCTCTTCTCGGCTGTGGAGAGAGGAGGGTTCATTCCCCACCTTCCTCTTCTAAAAGCAAAGAAACCTTAAGACAAAAAAGACTAAGGGCTCCTCTTCCTCCGCGGGAGCCACCCTCCAGTAATGCGTTTCCTACGCTCGCTACCGCTAAACCGAATCTCGCACAAAGAATTTAAGGAGAGAAAAGAAAAATTAATATCATAAGCACTACTTTATATAGGATTATATATGATTACTTAGAAGAAGGATGTATTTTTGAAGAAAGAGATCGCAAATTATTAGGTAGACAAATAGAGAAAGAGATTCACATTAAATTTCAACATTATCCTCCCCTCCCTCCCTTACCCTCCCTTTCCTCCCTTACCCTTTCTTCCCTTACCCTTCCTTCCCTTTCCCCTGCCCCTTTACCTTCCTACCATCTTAGCCTAACCCTTGATCCCCCTTGCTCTCTCCACTTAACCCCCCTCCCCCTTACTTTTACCCCCTTGCCCTCTCCTCTAGCCTACCCTCTCTAAAAAGGACATCCAAACCAAGAGAAAAAATCCTGTTCTTAAAATATAGTTATATATACAAGGTGTCGCAGAACAAAGTTAACTGTACTTTGAATTAGTATAACTCAAAACTTATTGGAGATTTTTGAGTGCTGTTAAACAAAACAAATTTAACAATTATTTATCTGTCGATTTTGAAAATGTCATTAAATTCCCTTTTACGAAATTGTACACTAATGAGTTTAGTGGATGGTATCAAAATTATGTTTGCGCAGGGAAGTAAAATAATGAAACTTCGAAGTTTAAAATCAACAACTATATTCAAATCCATTTTTTACAAAACATCTTTTCATATTGGTAATAAAAATTAATTTTTTATTTTTCTAAGCACCGTTTCCTTCCACTTGTCCTCCATTTCTTTCCAAGCACAGTTGCGCCTTTGATGGCATTGATTGATCAACTTTTTTGATTAACTTGCGATTTTCCTTAAGTCTATTGACTTCACGTGTGATACTATCTCTTAACTGGTTGATACTTTGTGGTGAAGTAGAATACACTTTATTCTTTAGATATCTCCATAAGAAATAATCGCACGGTGTTAAGGCCGGGGATCTTGAGGGCAATTCAATTGCATGATTTAGCGAGACAATGCGGTTGTCAAACGTTTCTTTTAGTTTAGTTCTTACAGCAAGTTGTCTATGAGCTAGTGCGCCGTGCTGAATCTACCAAAGTCTATTGAATTGATTGATGTACATCTAGCGGAGCTCTGGGAAGATCCTTTCGTTGATCATGCTCAGGTAGGCAGCACCATTCAAGGTATTCTCGTAAAACAATGGGCTGACAAGATAGCCATTCCCGCATATTCCGATCCACAGACACTTTCTGGTACCAATTCGTGTGTCAAAGTTGAATGCTGGGGGGTGGTTCAGCAGCGTATATTGCCGAATGCTATGGTTATTTATCTTTCCATTCGTGAAAAAGGCTGCCTCGTCACCAATCACAATGTTTTTCAAGAAGCGAGCAAGTTTATGGAGAAGCCATTCGACAAATTGTCTACGAGGAGGAAAATCAGTTTCAAGAAGTTTGTGTCTTGCATACATCTTATAGGGATGCCATTTTAAGTCATGTTTAATAATGCGGTTAAATGATAACTTTGACAATTGTAACCGATTGTTTCTGACTGATACATGTGGATTTTGAAGAAGTGTCATCTGAACATTTTCGATATTTTCTGTTCTTCTTATGGTTCTCATAAGACCCGAACGACCTTTATTTAGATTTAATCATGTTCCGGTATGTTAGTATTTACGAACATTTTTCCAAATTGTGGGCTTGCTTGTTGGGTGCCTACCTGGAAAACGTTGTTCAAATGGTCTTTTGTTAACTGCATGATTAAAAGGGTTCTATGTAAGTAAACTTTCACAAAGAAACACTTTGATTTGCTTAGTAAGCGCAATAATGACGAGACCATAGCACATCGCGGCTGAAAAACCACCGTAAAATGGCCTAGGCTTTGCTTGAAGAATCGCAGTGGCCTAGCTTACCTAGGCTCCTTACGCTTCTCTCGAAAGTGCACGGTGGCCTAGCCTTCCTAGGCTTCGTTTCATTATTTTACTTCCTTGCGCAAACATATTTTTGATAGCCTCCACTAAACCCATTAGTGTAGCAATATTGTAAAAGGGAATTCTAATGTATTTTTCAGAATTAACAGATAAATAGTTGCTAAATAAAACGTCTTTTACAGAACCCAAACATCTCCAATAGTTTTTGAGTTATACTAATTCAAAGTACGGTTAACTTTTTTCTGGGACACCCGCTATATACGAAGTTTGTTTATGCGTACATACATATCTCTTTATTTTTTGCGTACATATCTCCTTATTTGTTTATGCGTACATATCTCTTTATTAGTTTGATCGCAAAGGAAGACCAAATTACCTCACCGATTGGAGAAGTTTATTGGTTATGTTACATTGCGCCACTCCCAATAATTTGCTTCACTCCAAGGTCTATAAATATTATGGATATCACGGCAAGTTTAAAAAAAAATGAATGACGTATTTCAAGTATCTTCATGTTCTCGCTTTAATATTTTGAAGACATCAACCAATGTATGTTATATGTGAGAATGTATTCACCAACAATTCCATAAAGCCATCAAAATCAAATGCATCACGAAAAGATCAATGCAGTTAATAACGAAACTCTTCGCTATTTCGCAAAACTGAAAATCGTACAAAATTAACTTAATCTTTAAAGATCGTGTTTAAGCAGAGGCTGAAACGGGATGAAACCTGATTCAATTGGTGATGAAATTATTGCCCAAGCGAAAATATGTCATAGAGACGATGATATAAAAATAATTCAATGTTATTCTCAATTTTTACCACGAATTTATAATAGTGTAAAAAGGCTAATTCACGAGTTCTCTAAATGTGGCGATGAAACCGTTGCTAATAAAATTAAACAGTTCAACGTTTTCGAATCAACTCGTTTAATCAACTTTCGGAAGAAGAAAAATGTTCTTAAGGCTTAAGTAAAGTATTTTAACCAATTAAGAAGGTGTTTATATATGATATTTTCGGGCAATATATCTAAAAGTTAACTCCAGAGGAGAGATTATTTTTCTTTGTTTCGAAAAGTATTTGAAAGAACGTGATTTCCAATGGAAAATATTAACACCCGCTATAGCTGGTCGATATCGAGACTTCCTTTTCCTTCAGAAACCAAAAAATCTTGAAATACTTTTCTATTCATTTTTAGTTTCGTGCGAGTCTTACGAGTATCTCACGATGTCGATCGGTCCGTCGGTCCCCGTTTTGTTTTGTCCTTTGGTAAAAACGTTGTAACTATTCGTTCGATCTTAACGAAATTTGAAACCCTTACGTCGTTTTACATTTTCTTTTTAATGATATAATATAATAGGTCCTCCCATGGTTAGTCCAAGGAATTATTAAAGGTTTTGAAGGTCGTAAGGTCATAAATCAGAAAAAGTGAGAGCAGGCGACTTTGGTCAGCAGACCTTGTTTCCTTCAATGATAATATCTTGTGGCGACACATTGGAGAAATCCTTAAAAATATGCTTGCTAACAATTAACAAAATCAAAGCAAATCCATTGTGTTCAAGTTTGTTTGGAATTATATAAATAAAATCAGGAAAACCTAATCAACTACTCCATATACTGATGTCAGATGACTTTGATTCCATAGATAATGTCCTTAAAAACTTATATTTTTGTTATATCTCAACGATAGAGGTTCTGAAAAAAGTGTATCAATCTCTGCGGTACGAGCCTCAAAATTTTCAACTTCATTTGTATTGTCTGGTTTACCTCCATTAAAAAAATAATTATTTCATAATTGTTTGCAAGGTAAAGATGATAGTCTTATTTAAAGTAAAAAGTCATACACACTATTTTTTGGAGAGATTTGTGAAACATCTTTAGAAATATCTTGAGACTATGAAGCTGTGGCTAGCAGAAAAGAACTCAACAATAGTTCTGACTGACTCCTCACGCCAGAATTCATCCTATAACTGCAGGACAAGATGATGGACGACGCTACCAAGGGAATCTTGGCTTTGGAGAGTTAAATGGGTGTAGGAGTCACCGCCATGAAGGTAGCTTTGAATGAGCACTTTCGCTACCACTCGTACAAGAAGCGCAAGGGACGAATTCTGACACCCAAGGCCAAGGGAAACCGCTTGTCGAAGGCATATAAGCTCCTGAAAGAGCTGAAGTATCCTGTTGAGCTCAAGACAATCTGTTTATTTTCAGATGAAAAGAACTTCTGTCAGGACCAGTTGCACAAAACCCAGAAGAACAGCTGGCTTGCTTATAATCTATGCGACGTTCCACGTATCATGAAGATAAAGTTCCCCCAAATTGTGATAATCTGTGTGTGTGTGTGTCCACTTAGGCTGACGCCATGCCACCACACATTTTTGTCCAGGGTCTTAGGCTCAATTCAGACACCGATGTGGAGCTGCTAGAAATTGTGATTAAACGTTGGCTGGAGAGGGTTGCTGTTGGGAGGCCATACCTCCGAAAGTTTCAGAAATTAGGTGCTCGAAAAAGTTGGGATAGTTTTGTATTCTATGAATTAGTATTCATAAATGCATCGAACACTTTGAATGACAATAATTGATAGCAATCTTTTTAAGCCATTGCAGCTTATTGTGGGCCAGATAGTTCGCACAAGAGGACCCAAGGGGCCGGGTGGTGTAATAGGGCTAAGCCACCGCTACAAATGAAATTTGGAAGAGTGGCTCTTCATGCCGCCCCCATTTCCCAAGAAAAATTGGTGCTCTGTCTGTTTTTCTCTGTCTGTCTGTCTGTCTGTCTCTCTCTCTCTCTCTCTCTCTCTCTCTCTCTCTCTCTCTCTCTTCTGTCATCTTTTTCACCTCTTTTTAAATCCCACACTATATTTTCCACGCCTGTACAGACCAAGCAACGGGTGATAAAGGGCTTTAAACATTCTAAAATATCAATGGCAATTTTGCTTAACTTCGCTCGTGGCGGCAAGCGATGGTTCTATCGACAACTTGGCACTTGCTGATTCCATTCCAAGTCAAAGGTTACACCTACACCAAATGAAATGGTGAACAGAGAAGAATTGAATATTCAGTGGAGGAATTTCCTCTGAAAACCTGGCAATTTACGGATGAGAAGCAAATTCAAGAGACCTATGTGCCGTCCATAGCTTTTCCTGTACTGTGTTCGTTTGTGCTATGCGTCCGCTCTCCATTTTTCCTTTTATTTCTAGAAAAATAATCAAAATAATCCTTCCTTCTCCGTGCACTTCCTGAGCTTTTTACAATATGGACAGGGGGAGAGGATGGGGGGGGGGCGTGGCGAAATGCATCACTTTGAAAATTAGGCATGAATGAAATAATTATGTCCCCTCTCGGGGCAGAACGGCTCGAAGTAGGCTCCTGGGAAAACTCCTCGGCCTAGGCTACTTCTCCTCCTCTTCACTGACTGATCGCCATTAATTTATATACAGATAAATGCACCGAATTTTTCATGGTAATGCCCTCGTTGATTTTCACAATAATATAAAAAAAAAATGCAAAATAGGTTTGGGTAATTAAAGCATTGCTAAAAGGTTTGTGCATTTAAATCATTGCTAAAAGATTTGGGTATTTAAAGATAATAATTGTTGGTATTTAAATAACTACTTATAGTTTTTGGGTATGTAAATAATTGCTAAAAGTTGTCTGTGGGGTGGGGTGGGGGGGGTAATCATTGCTAATAGTTATATGTATTTACATCATTCATAATAATTTTGAGGTACTTAAATAATTTCCAAAAACTTTGGGTAGTTGAATCATTGTTGATTGTTCTGGGGTTTTAAATCATTGCTACTAAGTTGGTGTATTAAAATATTTATGAGGTTTGGATATTTACATCATTACTAATAGGTGTGGGTAATTAAATAATTGCTAGTATGTTTTCATATTTTAATAATTGCTGATAGACTTTGATATTTAAATCAATGCTAATAGGTATGGGTTTTTAAGAAATTGCTAATAGGTTTGGGTATTCATATTACTGCGAGAAGATTTGGGTATTTAAATCATTGCTAATAGTTTTGTGTATTTTAATCCTAGCTAAATACTTTCCGTTTCTCTTCTTTTTAAGGTTTTTGGAATAGTCATCGCGATCTGGATTTACTCGGCAGCCTTTTCGATCGTTCCACTCGTCGGCATTGATGGAATAACTTACTCTCCTGAAGGATTCCTGTTCACTTGCAGGTAGGGGCTTAGAATAGACCAATAAAATTGACGACAATATGCAAATATGTCAACCTAATTTAGGAAAGATGAGTAGGTTATGGACTCTAATCAACAGGTTAGCATTGTAGTTAGGTTCATTAGCAGAAGAAAGAAAAGAGACTGAGTAGTTCGATTCTACGCACATAAGCTCTTTGCAAAATTAGAGAGCTTAGGTGTTTTTAAATTAAAAATTTCTGTGTTTACTAAAATGTACAATTAAAATTGCATTGATGAATAGGTTTCAGCCAGGTGCTAATTCCGCGTATTGCCAAGTCCTTTTACACTTGTTACGACGCCTTCAACAAATGACACAATGATATTTTTAATGCAGTAAGCACGTTTTTATTGATTTAAAATATAAATACGTGTTCAAATTGTAATATTAATCAATGTGGCCACCTTCGGCGGCGAGTACGCACTCACAGCTAGACCTCTACCCAAAGCATCATCAGGGAGGCCAGATGCTTGTGTGTGGACATGCAGCGGACCTCGGAGACGTCATGGCCGAAACTTTGCACGCAGTCGTTCTGCTTCTTGATGACAGGATCGACCGTGAAGTTTTATTCATCAGAAAAAAATGAGAATTTGATTACCAAGACTCTTCAAGTCATTGCCAAGGCGACAACCGTGCCACTGACGTTGTTCTCACAAACAGTTGGTGAACCAAGCGAGTCCTTTCCACGCAAATCAAGCTCTTT
The DNA here is from genome assembly GCA_963969495.1 of Ceratothoa steindachneri. NCBI lineage: Eukaryota > Metazoa > Arthropoda > Malacostraca > Isopoda > Cymothoidae > Ceratothoa > Ceratothoa steindachneri. The sequence continues at coordinate 25,350,838 of OZ018324.1, forward strand.
CTGCCCTCCTCTTTGATGGCCCTCGACACCGTGGCACAGATATATTCTTTTACATCGCGAGCGTAGTCATTTTGAACTTTGAAGCAAACTCGAAGGCCTTTGTCATAGCCGAACGATTGAACAGTTGAGGTCTTCCTGAACGAGGTCTATCTTTGAAGTCTTCCCCGTTATTGAGCCTCTCCGCGACTCTGTGATGAATCTGTGGCGATATTTGACTTGTGGCCCGCGTGGAACAGAGCAGCGATCTCGATTCATTTTACTTCGATCACGCCACATCTGAACACAATGTAAAAAACGTTTAAATGACACGTGCTGTAAAAGTAGAACTTTAGGTTTGTTTGACGGAACTTTTTATATCTGACATTTAAATCTCTCGAAAGATAAAAAAACGAGTGCAACAGAACCTTTGCAAAGCCAGGTAACTAGCCCAGGTTTGAAGGGAAAATGCTTCTTTTATGTCTCCTATGGGTTTGGGGGTTGGCAAGTAGACAGTTAAAAAGTAGTGTACTAGCAAGTCTCGTCACCCCTTAATTCGAAAGTTACAGGTTTAAATTAGAACTTATACTAATTTCGGCAACTTTGCTTGTTAAATAATTAATAACCAAATATATAAACAATAGCAATTGGAAGATGAATTCAATAGACAATTATCGTATGTCAATAGAAGATTATTCCCAGTAGATCATTATCGTTATACTCAATTAGAGACCAGGTCTTGCTTCCATAGTGGACAAGACTTTTGAAACTACACTTTGGTACTGGATTCAAATCCCAGAGATACGGACCGAAAAATTATTTTAGAAAGCAACCAGCCTAATGCGGGTACCTCGATTTTGGGCATAAAGGGAGACAACCTCTAGGGGCAATCAAACAAATACCTCTATAAGAGACGAAACCAAGATTGAACACCAGAACAAACCTGTCTTCAAGTGAGGCTGGAAAAAAGCGAGAGTCCACAAACAACCACAGGTGAACCGATGGAAATTTGAAGAGGTTAGAGCAACAAAATTAGCTTTGAAGAACCAGCGGTGCTGATCTTTATTAAGACGGAAAGAAGAACCATCTAAATGAGAGAGGGAATAGAAGAAATACGCTGATAAAATGAGTAATAAATAGAAAACATAATAGTGTGAGATATTGCCCTTCGAAGAACTGGTGTGAGAGGAAGCATCTTGAAAAACCCCTTTTAAGCCCCCTCGAGCCCAAACCACGTGCTCCTTGGCGTGGGAATTCTAGAATCGACGAGAAGGAAGCTTCCTCACGCTAAATCACCGAGCCCGCTGTATTTACTTAAGTGGGACGCACATCGCTCTCCATCCCGGGCGATAACGCCGAGTCCTCGTCCCCATGCCTCGCGGGCATTTCCTCCCCCTCAGGAACGCGCTCGTACAATCTCAACCCTAAATCGTGAGGCAAACTTCGCCGTTCGATCCAACACCTTATCTCGAAATAAGTTTGCACAGACTGGCGTCATGAATTCTGTTGGGGCGGCTGTGCCCTGGGGCTATCTAACGGACAAGCCACCGGGCTATATAACCCTGTGTCAGCCATTCCTCGAGAAGATTAAGAGCCTGCCAGTCGCTCCTTTCAGACCATGTGTCTGTTTCTCGCCAAGTCTCGCAACCCCTGTTCGAATCATACCTCATTGTTAAGATTTCACCAGCAGATCACCCTTCGTGAAGCTTTAGCCCCTGTTGAGAGGAAAGCTTATCGACTCATCTTCGTCCCGGAGAACTGTACGCTTCCCCTCGTCTCGCATCTCTCTTCAAGACTCCCATGCCCCATCAAAAGAATCCCTGCCCTGCCGCAGAACAGTCTCTCGTGCTTGAGATCACATCTCTCTGGAGCAGAGAAAATCTCATCCTTTTGCAAGAAGTACTCCCAACCCCCATCTACAAGTCTTCCTCGAAGACCCGTGCCTTTGGTCTCCCTCGTCCAAACAACTTCAAGCTTCAAGGTAAATCGATGTTGCTTTGTAATCCCATGATTACACCCTCCGTCATTCATCACCTGAATTCCGTAGCATCCCCTTTTAATTGACTCTACCATGGTTGCTTTTTTCATATTTTAAATTTTAATCTTAGTAGCGAAGCCATTGGCTGCTATTTAAATTATTTAAAGGTTATTAAAAAGTTCATTTAAAAAATAATAAGAAAATCAGGCAATGGTATCGCCACTCCCCCCTACGGGGGGAGCTTGCGCTGCGCTGCTAAGATTAAAATTTAAAATTAAAAAAGCAGCCATGGTTAAATTTTTAGAAATTTTCTGAACTTCGCCAATTATATTCATTTTAAAAGGGAACTTTGAACTAAATTTTTCCCCTTTCAAAATATCACGTTGCTAAAATATAGTTATAGAAGATATATAAAAATAAATTTTCTGAACTTCACCATTTTTAATTCTTTAGGTTTTAAAAAATTCACAAAATTTAGATACTTATATTTATTTCTGAACTTCACCATTTTGTTTTTTTGACATTATAAAAGAATTATTAGAAATAACTTTGATAAAAAAACATAAGTCATAACCAAACTAAGATGAAATTATTATTCAAATAGTCAAAAAAATCCCCTCCTTAAATTATAGATTTAGAGATGAAAAGTGCGTTCCTTCCCTGAATCCCAAATCGCGCTCTGTTTTTTTAGAGGGTGAGTTTCAATCTTTGGCGCTTTGCTATTCGATTTAAACGACAAAATGAGGATAAATAAGGGTGTATTATATTATGATATGTAATTATAATCTACTTTGTAATACGTATAGGTATAAATAAATCTTGAAGTCTTTTTTTTAATTCCATAAATGGCTTTTCTAAAGAAAAGCATGTAACCATTGTTGTTCTGCAGCAAAGTGCTCGGAAATGAAAAGAGAGAAATTCTAAGGGTATTGCATTAATGACTTTGAAATGACTTGTTAATACGTGTTAATAAGTGTTCTATATAGCTAAGAGCTTAAAAAGAAGCTAAGATCATCTCCTGATAAGGTCTCACCTCAAGGATTATGTTGCTTCCAGTGGCAAGCTTATCTACGATTAAAAATAAGCAGTTGTTGACTCTACAACGCGGTCGAGAAGAGTTTCGAACAAGCCTCATCTCACCAACAAGAACCTTAAGGATAAGCTCCACATTTGTGGAAAATGGACTGTTGAGATTTAGAAAAAGTAACTGAAGTTCCCTTTCGCTTGTTTGGAGCTTCAGGAAGATCCCTCGTTAGAGGAAGAAAAGGAGAGCGCTTACACGAGTCCTGCCTCGTACCCACAGCGAAGCATCTCATCTAAAGGAACAAGAGCACTAACAATTTTGCTCAAGACAGTGCCATGGACTCAAAATAGTACCGGAACGTGCTCCATCGCCACTTTTTTCCAACAGTTTATGACCAATTTGGGAAAGATAATTTTATTTTTTAAAATAATGCTGTACCTTATCACAAAGCAAAAGCGATAACAAAGTTTTTGGCTGAAAATAACATCGAACTTTTATGATCTTGGCCAGTGACTCCGTCATATTTGGATCAATTTAAAATAGAAGAAGAGGGAATGTGTGGGGGGTAGTAAAAGAATAGCATGTCAATGCCCAAGCGAAGAAAGGGGTTAGAGTGCAAGGGAGGGAGACCAGAGTCCTCCGCTTTCCAATCACCACTGGCACTGGGTCACCTGGAGGCAAATAGAAAGAGGTTTAGGGGGAAGGAGAGAGAGAGAGATAGGGAGAGGAAGTTGATAAAAGAGGGATAGTACACTAAGAGACTAGGACCTTAATCTAAACCTGAGGCTAATACTACAGTTTATAGTACTTTATCCTTTGGAGGACAAGCTAATCCTGTACATAGAGTGGTATTTGTAAGTTTGAAATTAGTAGTAAGGTAAATACTTGAGTATCAAAGATTATAAGTAATATTTTATTGTTTCAGGGTTTTGTTTGTTGTTCAAATCACTGTTATGTATTTATATTTTTCTATATTATTCTTGTTTTACTTTGTATATATTCGTTCTAATCTTACTCTTTACCTGGTTTTGATACCATTTTTCTTGTAACCAGATTTCATTATGGTCAACTCTAGCACTTTGTAGTTAGTACTTTCTGGCTACCTATCTGGCTAGCTAGGACTGGTACCAAAACTAGGTGAAAAATCACCCTTGCTAACCAAACCATTTACACCAAAGCAGAATTCTCATATAGTCTCAATTGTCACTATACGCATATTTATCTATGACTAAAGAAAAGAAGTTTGTAAAAGACTAATTAATATACTATACAAGGCAAGTCTCACCTAGTATCGTCATCCATAATTCTATCCAATCTATTCTTAAAAGTCTTCAGGGAGGACGCTTCTATCATCTGGCTACCAAGCCTATTCCATTCATCTACCACTCGATTTGTGAATCAATTTCAACCAATCTCTTTCCTGAACCTAAACTTGTCCAGTTTAAACAAAATGCTACGTGTCTTATCTTGTTCAATAAAACGAAAACCACTTAAATATTGCCTATTATAAACTTTTACCCACTTGAAGACCTCTATTAGGTTTCCTCAAACTTATATATTATCTAACATATGCGGATTTATTCTCCTAGTCCCCTCAATCTCTATGAATCACCTTACTCATCCCTTTTGCACAAACTCAAGCAAACTAATATCCATCCTATAATACGGTAATCAAAATCGTAACGCATAGTAAAGATGGGCCTAATTAATGCCAGGTACAATTTCAAAATGACATCAGCTATTTCTCATGACCCTCCTCATAAACCATGATACATAATTTGTTCTAGTCGTAGCATTTAGGCACTGCTTTCTAGGCCGGCGTCAGAACTTACATAAACACCTAAGACTCGTATCTGACCTTCCTAAAACTGTTCCTTTAAATTCATAAATATTCAGTGGATTACACTTACTTATAATAAGTACACCACACTTATATTTGTTAAACCCCATTTCAATTTCTCCGCCCATTGGAATAGTTTGGTCAATTTATCTTGTACTATCTCATCATCGGAATCAGATCTTTTAATCCTACCTAACTTATTGTTATCAACAAACATGCTTAGGTCACTACTAATACCTACGCTGAGATCACTAATATAAATCAAGAACAACAACAGACCTAACATTGACCTATAAGGAACCCCACTGGTAACATTCACCTCTAAATTTCAATTTTAATCTCAAAATATTGTTTAATTTTATACGACATCCATTTAGGGTCAACAGCCTTGGTTCTAATTAGCCTAACCTAATATTCATATTTCACCCGACAATTAACTACTTAACCATCGTCTCATATTTCTGATCTACTTTATTTCTCTCAATCTGGTGGTTATCTTCCCCTCGACTGTTCTCATTGACCTCGCATTTGCTGTATTGGCTCCACTCGTAAGTCCCCAAACAACAAGCTCCCTTCTCAAAAGTCTCAGATTTTAACATAATTTATTCTTCTGACAACCTCGTTTCATTTTAACTTTAAATCTAATTTCGCCACGTTGCTATCGAAACGCCTCTAATCTCCATGACTTTCCTTTCTAATTTTTGTTGAACTCTTTGAAGTATTTTGTATTGTAGTGTTTTCTTGTTCCTGGTAGCATCAGGTAGTAGTTTTAGCGTTTATTCCGTCTTTCGTTCTTAATCTCTCGCTTTTATTTTGCTTTTCCCTTTTGAGTGGTTAAAGTAGATGTTACTGTTGCTTCTTCTCCGGGTGAAAAAATCCTCTTTGATTTTTATTTTTGGTCTTTTGTGCCTTTCTCCCGTCACTCTTGCTTCATGTAAGGATTCTTTTGTGCTTATTCCCGAGTCTGAGTCCTCTGTTTCAGTTTCGATATTTTGTTTGCTTTTAGTTTCTTTTAATTGTTTGATTATATCTTTTGTAGATTTCTTTGTTATATTAATAGTGGAGATTGCAATGAATCTACTTCTTTGGTAACTTCATTGGCTCTAACCCTTTTTCTTTCAGAATCTCATTCAATGACATGGCATAGCTTCCTGGATTTGCGATATTCATTATGTGTACAGGCAGAATATACGTAAAATCTGTACGTTTAATCTAGCCTAAAGGTCGATCTCAGTCTCAAATCTTTCTTTATTGTCTAGTCGCTTTTGCTACCTTCGTGTATGACATGTTCTTTTTCTCAGTTATTTTATTTTGAAGTTCTCTTTCTTTTTCTTTATTTTGTCCTTCCTTTTTTGGCAGGGCATGATAATAGTTCTGTGAGTCCTTCTGCAGTTGATACAGTTTTTTGCTGTATTCCAGCAATTTCTGAAAGTGTGTCATATTTAGTCACATAGCAATCATATAATGAAGTCTTTCTTGGGTTATTCCATGGTTTATTGTTTTCTTATTGCATAGCAACAGAAGCAAATTTGGAAATTGATGAAAGGATCCCTATGCAAAACGAACCTAGGCCTTTTTTAATATTTTTCAAGCCATTTCTGCATTTTCACACACGATTTTAAAAACCTGTGTATATTCCTTAAATATGATTATCCCTTAGATATTCAGCCATGATTACCTTTGCTGAAGTTCTTCCTTAATTTCTTGGGGTGTATGTGCTCAAACCCAAGGCTCGACTTTTCGGAATACCACACTGCTGTTGGCGGTGATCTGGGATGGATGTTTTGCTTTTAATCCAGCTAACATCCATCAATATATTTCATTTTGTTTATGTTTAACTATTTATGTACTCTTTCCTTATATAACTTGTTTGTAAAATTCTACAATTCAGAAGGGAGAGGGAAGTACACCGTATTCATCAATCTAACATTCTAACGGCGCAACTACGGAGCCTGCAATTGCTATTTTATTTATTTCATTCACAAAGAATGGCTCACTCTGAACGCTCGCTCATTCATTGCGAGCTCATTCAAGGCGGAAGTTTGCAAAAGAGGCAAAGGCGGGGTTTTTTGAAAGAGCCAACAAAGAATTAAAGAGAAGAAATATATGCATTCTTTAGGGTAATTAGATATTTCTCTTGTCCTATTTCAGCTATGTAAACCCACCCCAATCCCAACTGGGCTGCTTTTCTTATTCTATTCGATACTCTGTTAAGGATTTTGATCTCTAACTAGTTTTTCTCTTGCACTACATAACTTGATCACCGGCACAGTCTGAGATAAGGTTAGTATTGAGGCTTAATAGCCCCCTGCAGGGGACCCCGTTAGTGCGCCAGAAAATGGAGTGGGTTATCGGTCACGAACCTGAACCCAACTTTAGACTACTGTTAGGGCTAGTTGTAACTAGGTAGGGTGATAAGGAGTGTGTTACCTGGATGGCAGGCAATATAGTAATATGATAGAGAGAAGGGCTTCCCCCATTAAATGAGACTTGGTATTTTATGCAAGAGGATTTTCCTAAGAAGAGTCGCTCTCTTCGATGAGGGGTGGGGGACACAATCAAGAGATATGGACCCACGGAACTTTAAAAGACTCGCACTACAACTCCTACTAACGCAAGAAAATTCCCCACAGGAAGTCGTACAACTAATATTCTCCAGCTTGGAGAAAGCTTTAATGAAATGACTTGAGACTCAATCAGGTTTTACCGTTATTTGCCCAGAAAACAAGGCTGTAATAAAACTTCTATAACCGGAACTTAGCATAACCCTTAAAAAATAAACCTTAAATCTCGAGTACCTTCACAGATCACAGCTACTAGAACTGTGATCATCGAAAAATAAAACCATAGGTAGGAGAACATACCTACCAGGAGATCAAGAAAGAACTTCAGAAATATGTAGTAAACTTTAAAGAACGCACAAGTATTCAAATCATGTGAATCGACTGAAATTGCATCTAAAGTTCTAAAGAAAGGAACTACTTGCATTTAAAGACCATTTTACTTTGCGCTTGAGTAAGGTAGAGTGGGTTAACAGGAGAATCAGCGCAGCTAGGCGATTTGCTTCATTTTATTTCCGGTGTTTCGATTTATTGTGCCTTTGTGGAGGGATGGGGGCACAAGTGATTTTTTGTGTGTAACCCGCTATCATATTTTGCCTTGTGAATGGACTATGGGTGGAGATAGAGACTTAACCTCTGACCAGGTTGCAGCCTGGATATAGCTTTAGGAGAAGAATTGGAAAACAACTCAATACATTGATTAACTGAGGAATAACACAACGCCTGGGACACAACTTTTCAAATTACTTACTATAAGAAGCTGCTTTAAAACCTGATATTTTCCTCACTAACTCTAATCGTCTTTTGAGCTATTACATAGGACCAGTATACGTACCTCGAAACCACCACCAACCAACTCTAATGGATTTAAACAAGCAACCTATTCAGATACCCTAGATGAAATACAAAGCCTACCATAGAGCGGATTGTGAGAAATACAAATAAAAAGTCTGACGTACGTAAGCAGCACTCTCAATGAAGCCACCTTAAAGAAAATGACGAATAATTAAAAAAGATTAGAGAAGAAATAAAGTAGGCGGATAAAAGAAATGTCCCCCAAAATATGACACGAGACCATCGAGCAATTCAGATGGTCACCAGTAATGTTTGAAAAGGTATTAGTTTAGTCAGGAATCAAAAAGGATATGAAGCTTTGGACCAAGGAGTGATGCATACAATGCACCTAGAAAATTAAGGATGGAATTAGAAACGCTAATCTAGCAGAAAAAAGAGAGAGATAAGAGCAACCCATCGAGAAAATAGAAAAGAAAGATCATCTGGCATTTTTGTGAAACGTATCAACAGATTAAAATCAAAACACGAAAAGGTTAAAATAAAAACTAAAGATGTAATATTACTGAAGAGGGGACAGAAAAAGCGATCTTAATTAAAGAACAGTGAAAATGTGTCTAAATAAGCGAGGTGGAAAACCCAAATTACGACGTATAATTTCAAAACAAAATTGTGGATGAAATCAACAGAAAAAATGACCATATACTCTTTCCACTATGACAAGGAAGAAAGGAACACCATCAAGTGTTTGGACTCAACTATAACTACCGAAGAAATAAATGAAACCCTTAAGAACTTCCAATAAAGAGCCTCAGGAAGATCGTGTCTCACAAGAAGGAGCTATCTAGGACCGTCCCACAACATCTTGGAGAGGATGTGAAAAATATTTAATACGTGTCTAAATACCTGCTAATTTCTTGATGAGCTAAAGTTAGCAGGGATGATCTTCATCCCCAATCAGGCTAAACCGAAAAATCAATTGGAAAACTATTGCTCCGTCTTGTTTCTAGGCTTTATTAGGAAGGCATTTAAAGATATAGGCAACAAAACACTGAAGAAGTATCTCAAAGATAACTATCTAAGAAAACAACTGGCAATATTGCTTCGGAAAACTAAGAAGTACCAAGAATTATGGAAAAGATTAAAAAAGAAAAAAGGGAAAGGATGAGCCTGAACATCGTCTGTCGCGACGTATTCAATGCTTTCCACAAAGTATGGCAGAGTGGTAGGTAATATTAAGAACAAACAGGATAATAAAGATAGACAAGCAAGAAGTAATAACAAATCCCCAAGGGGCAGCCAGGAAGGTATCGATCTCAACTGAGGAAAACCTAATATGAGAAAAATGGCAGAGATAGAAAATTTTTTGGATGAAACAAATAAAAATCTTAATCTTTAAATGCATAAAAAAGACAGATAATGACTAATTGCGTTAACTGGCATAAAACTAATATTAGAATCAATCAAATTAACACAAAAGGTTGACCATGAAAAGGGTACAATATGGAAATATATTTAGAGAAATAGACGCGGATATATCTCTTCTATCAAAACAGGAGCAAATACGGACATTGAAAAAATAACGATATGGAACTATTAGGTAATAGCGACCAGCCACACGCAGAAACCAAACGATTGACAACCATCGCAATAAAGAATCGTATCTTTCGATAGAGGTTGAAATGGAGGTTGAGAGGATGCCAACTCTCAAGACGGGCCTTGCAAATTTTCGGCCACACTCGGTTTTTGACTCTTCAAGATGTTTACGTGTTATTGAAACTGCTTTTCCATTGTGTGCAGGTGTGTCGAGATGGAAGTCAATAGAATCGAGATTTCTGCTCTCCTGCGCGGGCCACAACAAGTCCAGCAACGCCAAGTAGCTCAACGTCGACCGGATGGCCGTTCACAGAGTCACAAATACACTCAGGAACGGGTAAGACCTCAAATAATGACTTCGTTTAGGCAGACTTCAAGTTATCAACCGTTTGGGTGTAAGAGAGGCCTTCGAAAGTGCCTTAAAGCTCAAAATGACTGCGCTCGCGAAGAAGAACATCTCGATGGCCACAGTGTTCAGGGAAGTCAATGACGGGACGGCAAGAGTGTAACAGGTTCACCGTGGCCATTACAGAGATATCTTGGTCAGAAAGGTCCTTTTCTGGGTGAGAAAGATCATAAAGAAGGCGGAATATGCTTTTAGCAGGACGATGCCCCGGCCCACACCGCCACGACCGGGCAATAGTGGTTTGGGTGCGAACATTAGCTTCTAGTCGCAGGAATATTGGCCACTGCAGTCGCCCTTCACCTCATTCCTCTCGACTACAGCGTGTGGTAGTATTTCGAAGGCAAGACCTACAAGCTCCATCACAGCAACGTCGAGCTGAAGTCCTCCGTCAACCACGTGTGGGATAGCATCAGGAAGGACTATGTTCGCACCAAATGCGCAGCCTTCAGGGTTCGCCTTGAGCACGTGCTCGCCACCGATAGAGGCGACATTGATTAATATTATAATTTAAACAAATATTTATATTTTAAAACAATGAAAAACATGTCAACTGCATAAAAAAAAATCAACGTGTCCTTTGTTGAAAGCAACGTAACGAGTGTAACAGGAAATTATCGATACGAGCTATACTCACATTTCTATCAATATTTCGCAAGAATATCAGAGTAGTTTTCTTAGGATACATCAATGCAAGTTGTTAAGAATCAAGATACTGACCAAGTAATGGGATAGACAGATACCTAAACACCCTTTTGGACAGATACATTGCCCAGATCTCTTGGCCTGAATTCTAGACCTTTATCAGGGAACGCTCAGCTACAAACCAAAATATCTGCTTAGCAAACCAGAACCAATACTATTTAGCGAGCACATAGGCAACTTAGACAGAATAAACAGAAACCCCATCAAACGCCGATAAGAGTAAGAAAAGCCTAAAAGAAAGCAAACTGGGAAGCCTAATAAACATATTTAAATAACTACACCGTACCTAAACTGGAGAACGATAGGTTAAAAGATATAGGCGAAGAGCTACAAAGTATAAAGACACCATGATCAGAGCAGGCAGAAAAGCGATCCTCAAAACGTAATGCAAAACATTTTCAGCCTACAAATGAACCAAACCAAGGTAGAATTTACAGCGTAAACATGAGATTTATACCTTATAAGCATCATACGTTTACCCTCAAGTGATATATTTCAGAGAAAAAGATAAATTAAAAAAATTAGACACCTTTTCCTAGAATAACACTGGCAGAGATGTGACGAGGCTATTTAAGAAATAGAATAGAAAGCCTCCACAAAAGAATTCTCTAAGCACTAAGGAGATTAAGAGGATTACAACCCAAGAAGGAGATAGATTTAGAAGATTCGAATGGAGAAGTGAAAACTGAGAACTAGGAGCACAGTTTTTAAAATTTAAAGGAGAAAATGAAGATTTCAATATTGAATTTAAAAAATAAATATCGGCTATTTAAATACCATCATCCGTAAGACACCTCCATGCCACCAATTGGAGACATAAATAAATACATTGGAAGGTAATGGTGCACAAATAACAACAGAAGAAATAACGAGTACACTATTCACTTTTGCCAAAAAGCATGAAATCATTCGAGACTGACTACTTTAAATTATACGAAAGCGTCAACGCGAACACTGGAAGGACTGAGGAGAATATACGATGCCTACATAGATACTCTTTATTTTCCGATGACTATACAAGGTGTCCCAGAAAAAAGTTAACCGCAATTTGAATTAGTATAAGTAAAAACCTATTAGAGATTTTTAAGTATTGCGAAACAAAACAAATTTAAGAACTATTTATCTGTCGATTCTGGAAATTTCCTTAAATTCCCTTTTACGATATTGATACACTAATGGGTTTAGTGGAGGCTATCAAAATTATGCTTGCGCAAGGAAGTAAAATAATAGAACTTCGAAGTTTAAAATCGAAAAATATATTTAAATCCATTTTTAACAAAAACACCTCTTCATATGAGTAATACAAATTGATTTTTTTAATTTTCTAAGCACCCTTTCCTTCAACATGTCCTCCATTTCTTTTCAAGCACAGTTGCGCCTTTGATCGCATGGATTAAACAACTTTTTTGATTAACTTGTGATTTTCCTTAAGTCTATTGATTTCACGTGTGCCACAATCTCTTAACTGGCTGATGCTTTGTGGTGGAGTAGAATATATTTTATTCTTTAAGATATCCTCATAAAATATAATCGTACAGTGTTAAGTCAGGGGATATTAAGGGGGCCATTCAATTACATGATTTAGCGCGACAATGCGGTTGTCAAACGTTTCTTTTAGCTTTGTTTTTACAGCAAGCTCTCTATGAACTGGTGCGCCACCCTGAATCCACCAAAGTCTATTGAATTGATTGCCATAAATCTGGGGGAGTTCCGGAAAGATTCTTTCGTTGATTATGCTCAGGTAGGCAGCACCAATCAAGTTATTCTCGTGAAACAATGGGTCGACAAGATAGCTATTCCTGCATATTCCGATCCACAGAGACACTTTCTGCTGACAAATACGTGTGTCAAAGTTTAATGCTGTGGGGTTGTTCAGTGGCGCATATTGCCGAATGTTATGGCTATCTACCTTTCCATTCATGAATAAGGCTGCCTTGTCATCAATCACAATGTTTTCCAAGAAACGAGCAGGTTTATGGAGAAACCATTCGACAAAATGTCTACGACGAGCAAAATCAATTTCAAGAAGCTGGTGTCTTGCATGCACCTAATAGGGATGCCGTTTTGAGTCATGTTTAATAATGCGGTTAAATGATGACCTTGACAATTGTGACCCATTCTTTCTAACTGATACATGTGGATTTTGAAGAAGTTACATCTGAACATTTTCGATATTTTCTGTTGTTCTTATGGTTCTCATTCAACCCTAACGACCTTCATTTAGATTTAGGCCAATTTCTTCATGTTGGTATTTGCGAACATTTTTCCAAGCTGTGGGCTTGCTTGCTTGGTGGGTGCCTACCTAGAAAGTGTTGTTCAAATGAATCTTGTACTTGTTTAATACTGCCAGTCTTAATAAAGTTTGTGACTACAAATACGCGTTGGTCTTTTCTTACTAGCATGATTAAAAAGGTTCTATGGAAGTAAACATTTACACAGAAACGTTTTGATTTGCTTAGTAAGCAATAATGACGAGACCATACCACAGCGCCGCCGAAAAATACTGTAAAATGGCCTGGGCTGCCTAGGCTCCATACGCTTCTCTTGAAAGTGTGCGGTAGCCTAGCCTTCCCTAGGCTTTGTTTCATAATTTTACTTCCTTTCGCAAACATATTTTTGATAGCCTCCACTAAACCCATTAGTGTATGAATATTATAAAAGGGAATTTAATGAAGTTTTCAGAATCAACAGATAAATAGTTTATAAATAAAACCCCTTTCACAGGACCTAAAGATCTCCAATAGCTTTTGATTTATAGTAATTCAAATTACGGTTAACTTTTTTTCTGGGACACCGGGTATAATTTCGAAAATTAGTTTTATAGCTAAGAAGAGAAAATTCCCAGCGCATAAAGAGATATAGCCCAACAAATGACTGGTTAGCTATTTGGAAAGTAATTCTCTCTACAACAACCAGAGATTTGGCAACAGGAAATCTCGAAGTACAGACATGGCAAACTACACCATAATAGTTAAGACAGCCTAAGCCAAAAAAAGACGGGAATTGTTGGGATATCGTCTTTCGCGATGTCACAAAAGCCTTTGATACAGTAGGTATGAAAATTAAGATCCTAAAGCTCAAACCCAGCTTATAGATCGAGGTGGACCTTTAAGCATATGAATCAGGAACTGGCACAAATTGATCTGAAAGCATGATTACCACAGGAAAGCTGCTTAAGCCCAACCCTATACTCAATTTTCACTGCACACATCGCACTACCAAGCAACCCTTATAGACTAAACATTAAATTCGCCGAAGACAACAGCTAATTAATTGTTTTCCAATATAAAATGACAATTAAAGGTTCGAATGACTGACTGTCTAGGAAATAAGAAACATTAATGAATACGAACGTAGCTACAAGATCCCTACCAGTAATGATAAATTTAAAATAGTTCCGCTAGGAAGGACAAAACTATCAAATGTGACAGGTGGATAGGAGATATTCCTACCCTTTTGAGTGCAATGGACCTCCAATAGATACACTTCGAACGGCTAGAGAAAGCACGTCACAGGCCAGATCGAAAAGTCTCGGAAGTAGTCGAAAATCTATATTGATTAAGAAACCTTAGAATTCAAAATAATAAAAAAATAGATTTGGCAACGGCACGATAAAGTAGAAGGAAGGAAGAATTCTACCAAGTAAGCGAAATCAAACCCATTACTATACTTCTAGCAAATAGAGCTATAACAGTGAAAAAATCCTTATGTGAGACACAACAACCCGAAATTGACTCCTCAAAAAGTAATCACTCTGTATGGAAATACCTATCAGAACTAAGACAAACTATCGGATATGACAAAAAATAAACAAGAACAAATGTAACATTCGAATAAAACGGTTGAATGCCACTATCTTTAAAACCATAGAGACTTTCAATGCACAAAAGATAAACAAAGCAACATACAACAAGTACATAAAAACAGAGTATGCCAAAATATATCACAAAACCAAACACAAAATAAAAACACAATGGAACATTAAAAACTAAGCATGCATATTCATTCAAACTAAATTATTTTCTATTATTCCCATTTTAAACGCGATACTTTCTTCTATTTTGGCCGCTATCTTTCCAATATATTTATATGTAGTTTATCCCCTCTACTTATCTCACTACAGTACGAAACAACTTTGCTTCTCACCTAACATAGAAGTGGCCAGGAACCACGAGGGGGTGAGGAAGAGAAGGCTCACATGATAGCACGATGCGGCAGAAGAATAGAAAAAAATCGAAGAATTGCTTTACAACCACGATATCAAATTAATGAGGACAGTTGCGAGACCATTTCCATAAAGGAATTCAAAATAATGATAAAGGGAAAAAAGCAGGACAACAGAGGAAGTAACGAATAAAAGCACAGAAGATAGAAGCTCTAAATTATATCCTAAAAATATTTGCCATGAATTTTAATGGATATGTGGGCAAAGCAACAGTTTATGGCAACATATTCCAGAAGTTTGACCCAGACATTATACTGATTTCAGAGCACGGCACGAAAAGGAGACAAACAAAAGAATCACACGTAGGAGAGGTTCAACAATGCGGCTAACGCGATCAGGAAAAACCTTTCCTTCAAGAAACTCACTGATCTGGACAGGTTATTCGTGCAAGTAGAGATTCCGACCCTAAAGAGAGGAGTCACCTTTGTGGTAGCTTCTTGGCGCTTGTCAACAATATATCCTGATCTACAACTACTATATATTCTTCGGGTATCAGAGGCGGACGTTGCTAGTCGGTGATCTCAATGCACTGTTTAGGGAGCCCGGCTATGAGGAAACTTAAACTGCTAGTCTGCAGATATATGTAGCGTCCAGAGGGCGGTACCATACTTCACAGCCCTCTCAGAGAAGGGTCCGCTACAAAGACCCACAGAATGCTGGCAAGCTGCAACTTCCCTTCAATATATCTAGCTATCCGGGTTTAATAATACCGAACAATCACATTTCAATTCTCACAACGATTTTCGCGCGCCCACCCAGGTTGTCATCAGGAAATGCAAGTGTTATGCCAAGAAATCAGCAGAAATTGGAGGAATATATCCTAGCGGGCGGACTTGGGCTTAGAGCTACCCTGGAAAAATCGACGAGGAGTTAGATAAGACTACGAGCCGCCTCGGCAGTGCGAACGACTGCAGCGTGCCAAAGATTGCATATAAAATGCTTCCTTGCCCATGATCTACAGATGAAATGAGGGAGATTGCACATAAATACATGGACACTTACAACTCAGTATGAAGATCGGGTCCCCACTGACAGAAGTCTGCTCTCATGCGTCAGCTAAGAAAAGATTTCTGGGCCCACATCACTGAGCAACAAGCCGAGATCTGAAATGTTATGATAGAGAATCTGGACGTGGAAACCAATCGAGCAACTTTATGGAGCAGCATCTAAAGTGAGGGTGCCTAAACTGCATGTCGTGGAAGTTCCAACTGTATATACATTCAGCTAGCAGGAACGGGTCTGAATTTTTAGTCTCGGCGCTGGCTTGAACGCATGTATGGACCGCTAGTGCATTGTGGGTGCATCAGTCATTGTTGTTTATCGTTTCGTAAGAAACCACTAGCTGGCTATAAAACAGATATAATCTTGTATTCCTCAGTGCTAATGGAAGGTACCCAAGATAGTGAATTCTGCATAATCATGTGCGAAATTTCAACCTTATACCACTGGATTAGGCCTACATGTGTTTTAAAGTGTTTGTTGTTTCCTACCCATTTTTACTCGTCTCGTGTAAATAACCACACTTAGATTTAAGTTGCCTTAATAATGTGCATTCTTTTCTTATTAGTTTGCCTCTGTCAAAGTGGTTGTTCAACTCTCCTGGTAATCAAATCAAAGCAGTGGCAGATCCAGGATAAATATTTGGAGGGTACTAACCTGAATTCTTCTCTCTGAAAAAGTGCTATTGAGGATTAATAATGGTTATCTTACTAACTATTGATGATAAATAACAGTATGTCAGAGAGGAGTGAGCACTAACTCTCTCAGATCCGAATTTTTTCCACACACGAAAAAAATTTAATTGTACTTAAGGACTGGCGCCTAAATCAGAGGCTCGAAACAAGTTGGATGATGAAACAGATATGTGCCGTGCCTTAAATACACAGCCCCGCGTATTGATCTGTTTGTAGCAAGAAAGCAAAAATATCCTTACTAAAATATCTGATTAAATCAATCCTTGTTAATAAATTGGTATGAATCTTCTGTGACTATATCATAGGCAGAAAATCCGAGGTAAACGATTGATGGTCACAGAGGCCAAGAGTTTGCAGGAAACTGGATTTCCACAGGCCACCTGCCGCAACATCCGCCTTTATCAGAACTTCACAATAAATCTTCCATCACGGATAAAGGAAGACGCAATGTACCTGCAATTTGTAGATGGCATTACTAAAATCATTCCTAGCTTCTATTGGAATGAGAGTGCACATCAGTTCCAGAAAACATCAGCTGAATTAGCCGATGTGAACGGCTTCGAAAAAAGTGTAAAATTAACGCAAACTCCTAGAAGTTCAAGATTATCCGCATCTTTCGCCGGATGGTCATATACGTGGTTGCGGATCACGATAGATACGACTGCACAAATCAGCCTAAAGTCCTACGAGTGCATATTACGTCCAACGTGTACTAGACGCACGTCACAGAGTAACATTTGCGCCCAGATAACTGGCTAAAGACTACTGGTTCCGTGAATCTCTGAAAAATCAGCAAAAATCTACAGAGCCACACTAAAGTACCTGTGAGAACTCTTTCAGGCAGTGAGCTGAAGCTCTCAGAAAACCCCCAGAAAGTAGAGAACAAGGCAGGTCTATGTATTTGTTGAGCCTAGGGATGCCACAGTAAGAGACAACAAACTATACTAAAGAAACAAGCAAGGAAGACGTGGGAAAAGTGGAGAGGTGGATAAGCTCAACAATAAATTGAAGGTAACCATACCCAGGAGAAAAAAAAATCAGTTGTCCCGGAAATGGATATTCCCTACAGGAAGAATGTGCCTGCTAGAAACACAGACCTCGATATACACATAGAGAAAAAGAGAAATAAAATAAAGATAATAAAACCCAAACCCTCAAAGAAATGTAAATTATATTTCATTAGATAATGAAATTGCTAACAGCTACGAGTGAATGAGTGGGAAAAAACAGTGAATAACTAGTGATAGAAGGAGGCAAGAAAAGCTTCCTAGTAAGGCTTGATTCCTACAGAAAAAAATGAAAAAGACGATCAAATAAAAGCACAATTAAAAGAATATCAGATATAGCACATGTCAAGTTCCCCCAAAAGAAGAAAACAAGCAAAAACATAAAAGAGAAAATACTAGCGATGACATTATTACCAAGGGTACCTCTACCTAAAAGATTCCTCTATCACCCCACTTAATCAACTCTATTCTCTTTGTCTCCCTTTTCTTTTCAGACTTAACATCACTATCATCTACTCATTCTATAAGACGAACTCCACACCTGGTAAAAGAGGTAATCTAGCTAGCGGAAAAGGCAAAGCTTTTGCAAGCAAAGAGAAAATTAAGAAATCTAGGCGTTGCCTGTAATAATTGAACATTAATCCTGCTTTTAGTAGACAGGATAGCTACTCTAAAGGGAGGTCTTCTCTCATATTCGCCTACATTCTCACTAATCTTCCGCACATTTGCATACATAAAAGCAAAATACATTGAACACCATTGCGCTCAGGACCACTCTAAAATAAGGCATAGTGAACCAGAATTAGCTGGTAAGAAAAAGGTGGGTCCTAAAAGACCACGAGCACAAGATGTAATGGAGGCACCCAATATAAGTAGGCCTATATAAGTGGCTCGGTCAAGGAGTGCTACCCAATCATCAAGGTATATGGGGTCCTATAAGTGGCGCAAAATTATAATATGACTGCCCAGACACACTTTCTTTTTCAGATTGCTTACGGAAAGATACGAGTAATATGCTCTGGGGGCGTGATAAACAAGAAATGACTGGAACGAAACAATGTAAGAGACTGTATCCATCTGTTCTGAATGTCAAAATAAATGCCTTTATTGGAAAATTTCACCCAACTGCACAGATTAAGTGACACAAATGTGGTGGGCCACCACAAACAATGGCAATGGCATGCCCCAAGAAGAAGGAATTTATCGTTCGAAAAAAAGAAAGATACTTGACAGAAACATAAGGTAATACAACTTATGCAATGGGGAACAGAGCCCCAGCAATAGAAGTGAGGGAGACAAAAGCGCACCTCACCTTTCCGAACGAATCATCAATGGATTTAGTTTTGGGCAATATGTACTTTTCTGAATGTCAAAATAAATGCCTTTATTGGAAAATTTCACCCAACTGCACAGATTAAGTGACACAAATGTGGTGGGCCACCACAAACAATGGCAATGGCATGCCCCAAGAAGAAGGAATTTATCGTTCGAAAAAAAGAAAGATACTTGACAGAAACATAAGGTAATACAACTTATGCAATGGGGAACAGAGCCCCAGCAATAGAAGTGAGGGAGACAAAAGCGCACCTCACCTTTCCGAACGAATCATCAATGGATTTAGTTTTGGGCAATATGTACTTTTCGCTGATGTAATGAATATACGTAAAACTGGCACTTTTGCCAAAACTTCAATACAATGCTAGAAAAGAGGGCTATGAAAAAGATGTGGTTGCCTGATAGCTCACTCTCCTCAGAAATCAAATCATCTGTGTGGCTAAGGTCCCAGAGCAAAGCGAACAACCAAAAAACCAGAAACAAAAGAGTGTTTCCCCGAATAAGAGCAACCGACAATGAATATGGAAAGGAGTGAGGCTATAGAAGTAGTGCAAAGAGGATTGAGGAGAATCCCCTTCCAAGAGGAAAGAAACAACAAGACGTATTTAAAGCCTTACACGAAGCAACGTGCAAATGAGCTCTCAACAGAAAAAAGGATAAAGCAGAATAAAACGGGCTTATTTTTGCAAGATCTTTTGGCCGAATCCATTTCATTCCCCTGCAAAATAAAATACCAGTTAGCCACAATTTCACAAGTAAACTCTTTAGAATTGCTTTATTTAAAGAAATGAGAAAAGTTTTGGCATCATATAAATCAAAATTTTATAATATCATGTGTTCATAAATCAAAAAGTTTACCTGATTAACCAAAACCAATGTGAACTTTGGATTCAGCATATCAATCTTCTTCTAAATTAACTAAAGATTTAAGACAATAAAGTTGATGTTGGCCAGTTTATCTCTTGTTCTTTTTTGTCTTATTTTCGGTCGTCTTTCATCAAACGTAATCGAAGCGAGAATTTAACTGGGCCACCTACCGTTGTAGAATCTTGCCATATGGCTTTCTTAGCTCCATTTCCTATCCCTTATAGCTTCCACTATATCCTTAAATTTGGTTTTTCCACTCATCCAAATGCCTAGTTGTATTATTTTCTTTTCAGGCACATGGGCAGTTTGCTTTTGAGGAGGATTCTTGTCTTCCCAAATGCTTTCCATCCTATAGTTATTCTGCGTTCGAGCTAGAAATCTTTTCCCGATCACATTGTAACATGTTCAAATTAAGTATTGTAAATTGTCATGTGTCTCATGCCGACGACTGGTTGTTTGTCATGACTTGTTTTTCCAAGATTTATTTTAAGGCTGAAATTTTGCATCATGGTTAAGTTTTTGAAGCATTGTTTATATAAGTGTAGTTTATCAGCTATGACTACAAAATCATCCCCATCGATCTTAATGCCTTTGTTTAGCCTCCTGAATATTTGAGCTAGATAGGACATGGATAATTTTGGAGTGATAGTATCGTCTTGTCTTACACCTGTCTGTAATTGAAAGATATCCAAATCCTTATGCAATCTAATGTAGAAACTAAAATTTTGCTATATATGTTCTAGGATATTTACGTAGACTGGATCTAGACCTCAATTCTTCAAAACTATGATAACCACTGTTTTTTCCTATCATGCTTTCTGTTATTCTATAAATACCTTATATTATACTCGAAAGTTTCTCAATGAGCTAAGTGAGAATATTATGTAGTCAATCATTGAATCCTTTTCTGAAGCTAGCTTGTTTTCAAGGTTGTTGTTCAACTAGCTAGTTTTACATTTAATTAGTGATAACAATTTTTAAGAATTTATAGTCACACTAAAGAAGGCTGAAAGGTTTGTACTTTGTAAGTTCTGGTGGATCACCTTTTTTGCTTAGAAGGATTATTAAGACGTTCAGTCCAGATCAAGCTAGTCTGTCCATAATGATGTCTTCAAACTCTTTTAGTCAGTCCAAAGTAATGCTGTCCTGATCTGGTGTTTTGGGACCCCTTATTTGATTGATTTTAAGTTTTACTACTCATTGGATAACGACTGAGGTATTATTAGTTGTGGTTTTGGATGGTGTTGCTTGGGTTCAACCTTTCCTATTACTCCTTATTTCATTTAATGATTTCTTCTCGATCCAGAAGGATTGTACCATCTTCTCCTTTTCTAGCAACTAATTTAGACTAGGATTAACATCCTGTCAATAACACCTCTATTAATTCTTTTAACGTTGTCGACGAATTTGTAAATGTTAGGTTTTGTTTCTAATAAACATAATTATTTTAAGCATCCACTTTCATATGGATTTGAATATTTTTATACATTTTTATATATCCTGAAAAAGAGATAATATTTTTAATATGCAGTAAATTTGCTCTTTTACGAGGGGTGATCAGAAATTAATGGCAGTGAGAGCGTATATTTTGGTATAACATAGGTAAATCCAAGCAGTAGTCTACATTCCTTCAAAGTACTCCCTTCCGGCCTCTATGCAGCATTCCATCCTTTTTGCTACTTCAAGAAGCAGTCACTGTACACAGAAGCTGGAATACCTCGTAGCACTGAATTGACTGTCCGTGCCAGGTCTTGGATACGATGAAAATGCTTCCCTACAATCGCACCCTTGATCTTTGGAAACAACCCAAAATCACATAGAGCAAGGTCAGGTGAGTAGGGTGGGTGGACAAGAAGTGTGATTTCCTGCTGCTTCAGGAATTGCACAGTCATGGGCGCTTTGTGGGGTGCAGCATTGTCGTGGTGCAGCAAAAGGTGCGATCGGTGGCGGGTTGGTGATGACTTGGCTTGATGTTCCAGGACTTGAAGAAGGACTTGGTAAGTGTAGTACTTAGCTATGATATTAGAATGTTGAGGCACCACATCCACACACATTGTTCTTTGAGAATTGAAAAAGATAGTGAAAAGGTGCTTCCTGCTCCGAAATCCTTCTTTCTAAATCTGAGGTCAAGACACTTCATAACCTAACTACAGCATGTTAAACTGCTTGTCTTCGGTGGTGAATAAAGAAATACAACACACATCTCCGATAGCAACATCTGATAACCGTTTCCTTTCAACACTCATCTCCGATAGCAACATCTGAGAACCACTTCGGACCATTTGGTTTGAATTCTGCGAACCAAAGACGACAAATCCATACCCGTTCTCTCTTCAGTCCTAAGTATTCATGAACAATGTCATGTGCCCTTCAATAACTGAAAACAAGCTCAAAAGATAAGATTCAAAGAGTGACCATTGGTGCTTCGGTCAGGGATGTCTGGGGGCGTAAAGACCAATGATCATCTTGCAGCTGAGTTTTTTCTTGCTACAAAAGCCGAATCTCGTTGGAAGCAGTTTTCAGTGATGGTGTAGACTCTGGAAAATCTTGTAATAGTTCCCTTCTAATCTTTGTTATTTTTTTCAAAAGTTTCTACCTAGTGAATATGTAGAACCTGCAACCTTCTTTCGAGAAATCCATGGTTGCTGTTAGAGGCCGAAATCAACAATGACGAAATCGCACAGCGCAAGAAGAAAATATATCCAAGCCAAGCGGTGACAAGTTCAAACACGTCACAACACGCAACACTCGATGCCGCGCCCTCCCCTCTCTCCCATCGCTTATTGTCTCTCTGCCACGAGCCCAACTGTCATTACTTTCTGATCAACTCTGATATACAAAAATGTTCTATTATGCTTTGGTTGTATCCTCATATAACAAATGTTCCTTCATATTTTTTTCTCAGCCATGTTCTTTTCATCCGCTTTATTTTGTCTATTTTCTTTCATTTGTTTATAAACGTGCACTATTTTTAATTTACAAGTGTGCTATTTTTCCTTTCAGAATTAAGAATATACATAGTCTACCTACAATTGTAATTTTCCCATCTCCATTTTGCAGGCATAAGACGAGATGGTTTTTCAGTAGTTATGAAAATTGCTTCTATCAGTTTTTCTTCATCTACGTTTGAATCTATGAAAGAACAGGAAATCTCAGCGTTGCTTGAGACTTTTACGCATAATTTCTTTTCCGAACAGTTTTGACTACTTGAGTAACATGCCGAAGACCCGTTTATTCATCTGGATCTTCTTCGTCGCCGCCTGGGTTCTTCCTCTGGGACTCATAACTTTCAGCTACTTCTCTATTGTGATGATCGTAAAAAAGCTAGATAACCAATATAAAGGTGTTAACGACAACGGAAAAGGGTCTTTTCAAGAAACTCAGAGACGTAGTGCAAAGAAATGTTTACGATTATCGCTGGAGAAGCAGAACCAATCATCCTTCCACTCCTCAGATCTTCCGGAAACTTCTTCCACATTCAAGAAGCATTACTCACCAAAAAAGGCTGAGGTAATTAGACCAAAATACTCTTGGGGTTGTAATAAATGGGTGTTATACAAAAATGGAAGCCAACAAAGTAAATTCAATCCAAAAGGTTTGAAAAAGAGGTTTATATATAGAGATGGGATGGTAGGGTAGGTGAACATGCGCGGTAGTAGACTTTTTGAGGTGAAAGAGACAGAGACCGAACATTATCTCGGTTGTTGATCAACTAGCTGGTTTTGCAGTCGATTAGTAGAGTCCTAAGTATTTAATGTTCTTCCTTTCCCCATTTTGATCAGTCCCGCTCTGAAGGATGGATAAAAAAAGAACCGATTTTATTGGAAAAGCTCCAAACGAAAAAATGAGAAGGGGAAGAATGTAGGGGATAAAATTATTAATACAACATCCAATACTAATTTTTGAAAGTGGTTCTGAAGGATTCAGGAACAAATTATAACAAGTAAGAGTAGTCATAAATACGGGTTTGAAAGATTAGTTTAGAATAACTGGATTTTTGTGTCGCCTCTTAGTTGAATAAGCTCATACGTAATCTACGCCTTTCAGTCGTAAGGGATTAAATCTTTTCACCAGTGATGGATTAGAAATAGTTTTTTTCCAATATTAGGTTACTTTCCCTTCCTCAATTATCCCATAAGAACTCGTACTTAGATTTAAAGTCATTTTTGAACCTAAACGGGCAGTTTTTGTACGTGACACAAACAACTAACTTTCATTTTAATAATTAAACAGGTAATTTTAATCTCCAAATTATAAATTTAGACTCATTTTGGTGAACTTATCGGGAAAGCTTGACCCTAGAATGGGTTAAATACTTTAGTAGTAGCCTGTATTAATGTTTTTAGAAACATTATGACTAAACACAGGCCGAATCATGGATATTAAAATCTTGATATTTAGGGAGGCCAAATTAAGGACGAATTTGTGTCCAGTTACCGGCCCATTGTCCATAATCTTCCTTTGAATTCTCTTATTCTTAATCTAATAAATCATAGGATTGTAGAGGTTACTTTATCAAAGACAACTTTATAATAATAGCATAATTTGTTTTGTTTTAACCCATTTTACTTCAATGATGATTGGTGATTTTTTCTTCAAACTATGATCCAATAATTTTTAAAAAAATTTCGAGGTTTATTCTTTGATATTCATTCAAGCCGAAAGGTTTAAGAGGTAAAATAAATTAAGTTAAAAGGACCTTTCAACATTTTTTCCCATTCACTTCCTTTAATCATCCTTCCTAACTTTATTTTTTATGTCTTCGCAAAAATCCTTCCTTATTTAAAATAAGAAGTGGGTGAGAAGTCTTATTGCCAACCTTCGTAAAATTTCATTTTATGCTTTGGTAACAAAAAGTTTATATTGAATAACCCTTGAATTGATTAATTATTTTATCGGTGGCTGAAATAAAGCTAATGGCTAAAGCAGGTAAATAAAAACCAGATATTTTCATCTTCAATAGGCCATGTATTTTTACAGGTATTTTTTATTGGAGGAATTAATTCAGGCAAAAATCATGGTTTCAGGAAAGATTTCTAAACATTTTTGACATTGTTCTTCCATGTTTAAGCCTTAGCATAATAGAATGAAATTGCAAAAGTTAATAATTGAAAAAGAAAAGACGTCTTTCGAGCTCTCATGTACATACATAATGATGGATTCGTTTTATCTAGAAGTCAAGTTCCTGATCCTGCCTAAGCGATTATAAGCCAATGTCGTGGTTATTCAATGGCAGAATGGCATAATGGTAACTGAAATTTCTTGACTTGCTGAGCGATAATTCAACTTGAAAAGAGAGAAAGTCCCTTCAATGACTTCCGGCTTTTTGTGATAAAATGATGAATGGTCATTGCATTGATGGTTTGCCATTGTTCAAATCACTTACAAAGTGCCTTTGAATGGATAAATGGCTAACGAGGCTTCTTAAACCAAAATGGCGCCACCCAGCGCCAAATCCGATGACAGATTTGAAATTTCCAAGGTGAATAACCCTATGTCCCATAGTCATATGGGTTATTTCATGGCTCTAAATGGGTACAATTAAACTTTATTCCTTTTGAAACAAAGGGACGCCTTGACCTGGCGCTTAAACGCAGGTAAAAACTTCATCCTAACAAATCCACCTACAGTCAAATTCTGGTACTTGTGATCCTACATTATATCTGAATTCAACGATGGGACTTAGAAGAGGAGTCTGTCTCAAATAGGTCTGATGCTATGCGAAAATAAGTCGAGAGCGGTGCTGTAAAAACTATACTCAATCAATGCATTCCCCTTAAGCTTCCTAACTTAGGTACGTCAGAAGATTTGAAGTTCTTACATTTGATTTTTCTTCCTTGCGATTTTGAATAATTAGCAACAGACCGTTTTTAAACATTCAGACGTTTGGAGATTTGCTATAATATATTCTGCTATTCCTTGCACGTGCAATTGCTTCAATGAAACTTGGTTTCGTACCGGAAATATAGCAGATTCAAGCTACTTGTACACACCTTTCTCCTTTTATGCACATAACCCTTCAGGCTATGTGGTTTTAACGCACTTTTTACTTCCTTAACTTCCCTTATTTATTTTCAGACCTCTTTTAAAGAAGTTCCTGGAGATACCTCCTTTTTTCTCGTGCATTTGTTCGACTGAAAACCATAAATACTAGTGTGTTCTATCTTTTCAAATTCATTCCTTTCCGTCTGACAATTTTCTTTCTATTTCTACACACATATTCCAATTACCTATATCCTGTTAGCCGTATCCCAATTTCTGAAAAACCGCAACAAATAAACCCGCAATGTTTTTCTTTTAGATCAAGTTGGCGCGACTTCTTTTCCTCCTTGTGTGTGTGTGGATCGTCTCCTGGACACCCTATGCAATAGTGGCACTGCTTGGCATCACAGGACGAAAACACCTCATCACACCATTCACCTCCATGATTCCAGCGTTATTCTGCAAAACAGCTGCGTTCGTAGATCCATACCTGTACGCATTGTCCCATCCCAAATATAAGGTAAATAGATGAGTGTGGCATTTACTTAATGGAAGTCCTCACCTGCATTCCCTTCCAGGTACACAATAATCAAATAAATCCTAAAAACTTTCGAGTTTTTCGCTACCTTGGAAATTCTATTTTTTTCATAGGTTTTCTATTAACGAAGAAGTTCTTTACCTCTTTATCCTTTTCTTCTTTCTCCGTTGATTATTTTTCAATATGGACATCCACTCTTTGTCTTCAGAAAAAAATTCCTTCAATTACTCAATCCACGATAGAGAGGAAACCCCAATGCATTGCCTTATAAGCGGGAAAATCATTTATTCCTGGAAGATCTTGAGACGCATGATATTAATTGCTAACAGTAATGACCATTGTTACAGAGTAAAAATTTAGATTTGAAATGTATAAATCAGTATTTCTTTCACCAAACGTTAATTTGCACGTTATCCTCGCTCAACCAAAAGTTAATATTCTCTTCACCATTAGCTAAAAAAAGTCTCTTTAAGTTCCATTTAAGGAACTCCAGAAGAATTTCTAGTGGATTAAGGAATTCTTACTAATACCTTTACCTAACTGCAATGACTTAAACGTTATTGTTCAATTATCAAAAAATAGATGGGTAAAGTACCGCAGAAATATTCGCATTCACATTTTCTGTTAAAGTTTACGTTATTTAATACAAAAGTCTTCTTGAAATTTCTCTTTAGAGGAATGGATGGTTACCCAAGGGTATGGGTGGTGATCTTAAAGATGGTTTTAGCGGATTAAGAAATTATTTGTATAACCCTTACCTAACCGCATATATATATATATATATATATATATATATATATATATATATATATGCAACTCGAAATAAAGTTCGAAAGTACTTGGAATCCTCGTATTAATTTTCCCTGTGGGCTTTGTAGCATTTATTGCTTACTCACGCGATACTTTGTGACTTTTCCACATATATATATATATATATATATATATATATATATATATATATATATATATATATATATATATATATATATAGTATATATATATATATATATATATATATATATTTATATATATATATATATATATATATAGAGAGAGAGAGAGAGGGAGAGAGAGAGAGAGAGATTTAGTAAAGTGAACGTTCTCTCGGCATCGTTCACACGCGGTTAACTCTGGCTCAGAAGTTACAGCCCGAATTGTATATATATATGCGTAAAAATTAAAATTAATCAAAATTCAATGTTTTTTTGAAACAATAGAATTTCTATAGAGATTAGGATTTAAATTCCAATCCATGATACGTTTCCGTTCTAAAATATTCTTATAGGAACGAAAGATTATCCAGCAATTCTGGCTAATACGAACGAGCTTGGTAGGTATAAAATACTAACTGGCATCTTTTTTCGAGAGTACAGTACAGTGGACAGTCAGATCGGTCTCTGGCTAATGTTTGTTGTGCACGCCGCTGTCGTTATTTGATTGCTGTTATTCTGTGTATCCGTGTGAAAGATCAGTTGTGTTTTGCAGGGCTGCTTTATTTTTACCCTTAAC
The DNA here is from genome assembly GCA_963969495.1 of Ceratothoa steindachneri. Classification (NCBI taxonomy): domain Eukaryota; kingdom Metazoa; phylum Arthropoda; class Malacostraca; order Isopoda; family Cymothoidae; genus Ceratothoa; species Ceratothoa steindachneri. The sequence continues at coordinate 25,378,870 of OZ018324.1, forward strand.
TTAGAAACGGAGAAAGACATAAAAAATAAGCCACTTAGGGATAGAAATAGTGTGGAAAACGTGAAACGCCATCAAACCAAGACGACTGGAGTTCATGTATAAATGAAGTGAGAAATTTATATATTAAAACTATATTTCCGTCTTATTGTTAAATTAATTATCAGTTCACATATAAGTATGTTGTGTGCATTGCGTCTCTTACCTTCTTCTATACATGTGTTTTATGCGAAATCTGTGATGAACCTGAGTGACGCTGATGACCAGGAGTCGCCTCTGATATATAATAAAAATGAAATCTGTCTGTGTTGCGTAGGGGGGGGGGAGACTCCATTTATAGAAAGAAAAGTTAAACAATCTACATAAAAACAAAAATGTATTTTTATGTAAAATATTCCATGGAAGATAATAGAAGTGGTATAAAGTCTCTAACTGCCCCCTTAATGGAGCTACGTGCCCTTTGCCAAACCTAAACCTACTAGACCCTTGGGGAAATAATGTTTTTAAAATTTCCATAATTAGGGAACCGCTGGTTATAGCGGGATACCGAAAGCATTTTTCGAAATCATAGCCAAAATGTAGTTCATGTGTGTTTGGGGGGCGCGCTCGGGCTGTAAAAATATACCTTATCTTGGCTATTTTTAAATATTTATCCTAGAAAGGGGGGGGGGCTAAGGCTAAAATGTCTTAGAAGGGGCCAATTTTCTAATTACGGCATCTACGAGTCATTCTGACAAAATTTCCTTCTGAGGCCATTTTAGAGTTTTAAGGTCTAGTGGGGATAAAGTCCCCTCAGGGGGCAATTTTTGAAAACCGTTAAATTGAAAATTCCGATCGTATACAAACTAGATTTTCGAGCTTTTGGACTACAAAACCAAAATCTACCAAGTTTTTCGAGACGTAAAACACGATGGTGGTTTTAGTTTTTGACTACGACCAAAATTAGGGGAGGGGCTACCCCCGAGGATCCCACTCGAGTCAATATTTCGTTTCCTAAATAAAGGTTTATTTTTGACGTTTGTTAAAGTTTAACGAAAACCCTAATCGATATCGGGTTTTCACCACTCAGCGAACCGAGGGCAAAGTCCGAGCGATATTTTGAGGCAAAAAATTGGAAATAGCCAACTATTTTCCCGCCAATAACATTTTTGGAAAAGAATTGTGCACATATAAAGTTTAACGAAAACCCTAATCGATATCGGGTTTTCACCACTCAGCGAACCGAGGGCAAAGTCCGAGCGATATTTTGAGGCAAAAAATTGGAAATAGCCAACTATTTTCCCGCCAATAACATTTTTGGAAAAGAATTGTGCACATATAAATTATTTCGCTCATATTATAGTACTCGTTGAGCCTAGTTTAACAATATATTTTTTATCGCTGTACGATAATAAAAAAACTCGTAGTATCCATTCAAAGATACGACTCAACCCTTTTGTCGTTTCCCATAATTTTCCCCATAGGAAATTGAATATATTTGTTTAAGGGATGCTACCGTAACTCACCGAATTTTCGAATAAAGGTTGGTAACTATATCTCCTTAAAACTCATTTCAGCGTAATACACCTAAATAGCTTTTTGTAGCCTAGTCTAAATCCTATATAAATCCGTAGTTTACTCTGCGCTCTAATGTTAATAAACCGGTCCCCTGGCTCCCGAAATGGGGTATTATTAACTCACTTAAAGAAACGTTTTTTTCTGAAGATAAATTTTATAATTTAATTTATTCTTGCCAACGCATCATATAAGACCTATAAGAAATCAAATATTGCAAAATGCGTTATAATTCGACCTAAATGATACAAGATATCCGTTTTCGAAAAAAATTTCATGCCCCCCCCACCAAACGTTTGGAACCTATTGACACTAAACTATCGTTGGTATGTATATACTTTATGCATAATAAATTATAGGTGCAGTAGAGTCATATCCCAAATTTAGCATCCAATGTTTACGGTGGAAAAACACCTAATATAATAATAATAACGTTCGATAAAGTTCGTACCGTAAGTTTCGGAGAAACTTACAAATTTGACCATTCGGTCGCGGGTAAGCGACAATATCTCTATTTACGTATCAGATAGGCATATGCAAACACCTAAGCGGTTAGCGAATTACTTCAGCTAGAAAACGGTATCTAACACCCGACCTCATATATCGTAAAATAACGCAGCAATTGTGAGCTGAAAGAGTGGGGGTCGCGTTTTTTGACCTCCTGCGCAATAGGAAAATTAGGCCAACTTTTTTAACCAATAGTTTTGACAAAAATCTCTAGGTCAAAAATCATGAAATTATCTAGATAGATAGTGTATATACTTATGTATCTGGTTTTACATGTGAAATTACGTAGTACCCTTAGATCCCCCCATTTGGGGGGAGTGGTTCTTTTTATTATTATTCCAGAAATAAACTTGAATAAATTTAAATAGCGAGATAATATTTTTGTGGGCAAATGGGGTAGGTATTTCTTTAATAAATATTGAAGATCTGAACAAGATAACTTAATTTGTTCTGGAGATGCAGGTGGTAAAACAATCGAAATTTGCCGATTTTTGGCCTTCAAACAAGGTTAAGTGACAATAACTATGCATACCTTTAAGATAATTTTATAATGAGAATTTCCGTTTAGCTATCTCTTAGCTACAAAATAACTATAATTCTAAAATAAATGTGGTAAAATCATGTAGCAATAGTCGATGAAGCGACTAGGGCTTACGTTCTTTCACGCCACCTAAATTCACCCAGCCATTTATATATTAACAAATCTGTAGTGGAATGGCCAGACTCTATATTTATATATACGTAGGTACTTTGGGGCTTTGATCCGAAGTTGGTTTAAGACCGTTAGTGAAAGGGGAAGTGGTTATGAGTCCAGTGGGGATAGTTTATTATTAACAAATATTTCAGAGTGCAAGTTGGCCAAAGATTAACAGGTAGCTGGTACGCGCTGGGGTTGCAAAAGAAAGACAACGACGGAAATATAACTTTACTAACAACAAAAGGATACATATATTTACATAGAAATTGAGTTTAAATGGAATAGTCGTCCAGACGGGGTTAAAGGTCCACCCGCGATCAGGTAGGTTAATTAAGGGATTAAACAAGTCGAATTCAGTTTGGTGATTTAAAGGGGGATTTTAAACTCTGGCGTTCACACAAATAATGGAACAATTGGGTAAGCCAAATTCAAGTTCAATCTGCAGGTGGCAACGGGTACGATTACCTTATGTGCTCGTTGCCGAAAAGGGGCCAGTTAGGGGTACGGTGAATGCGAAGGAAGAAGTCGGTTTACCTCTGGCTTTATACGAGGGAGCACTTGTCGCCTTCAGAGTTTGGAATCCTTGTCAGTCCTTGCCGATTGACTATGTCCGAGTTCACTGATGTCGAAGTTTGCCGATTGACTAAGGCAAAGTTCACGGATCGATTTAGCCTTCAACTTGAATCGAAATCACCACTGTGGGGTGGGGGAGGGCGTCCTTTAGCTTGTCCGTCGGAGTAGGTGGAAGTCTAACATTACTGCTCTCTAAACTCAGTCAAAGCGTTATATAGGCGTCTAGTGAGGAGGCTCAAGACGCGCGTGCAATCTTGGGAAAATGTCTGCGACTCCTTTGGGGGAAGGTGGAATTTTTATAACGATCGTTAGAATGTCCAACGGATTCCAAACTTCGAGTGGAAAATCCGAATGCTAGCGGAGAGGTGGCCGCGTGGGAGGGGGGAGGGGAGATGACATCAGTCCCTAGGCAAATACAGCTGGAGCGAGTGATAACAGCGTCGGCGGCCTCATTGCCTAGGTTCAGCCATGCTTTGACCAGCTCCATGCGGTGATCTCCGGATCCACGTGGGTACGGAAGGGCACGTGGTCGACATTTTACCCCATTCTGCTACAGTAAGCTGATAGAAGATTAAATTCTACTTCCGATGATATATAAGATATGATTGTAAATACCTTCGATCATTTTGAAAATCGGCGATTTTGACGAGACTCTCGGTATTTGGGTCTAAATTACATGATTGCGGCCTGATTACGAGACCTATGATATGTATACAAAGATTTCAATTAGAGGACCATAAATACAATAGGCGGTAGTGAAGCTATCCCCGAAAATGCCTATAAGAAAGATTTTTTCTCGATTTTTGACCCTCGAGTGCAGGTTAGGTGGCACTAACTTTGTTGTTTTGCGGATAAGACAAATTTACATACACTATTATAAACATCATTTAATATGCGTTTAACGATATATAACATTTAATGATATATTAGTAGTTTATTGGGAAAACATTGGCTTTAATCTCCCAGATCGGGTCGAAAATTTCAACGCCGTCAAATATCAGCCTGATTTTCACCCAGTAATTTTCATCAACCGATCTTGATATTTTTATAATTCAAAGGATTAATAAATGAGCTATCTAACGGGGTATAACACATTATCCCAACCCTGGTTGAAAGCTCTCGGAAATGTCGAAAACTAGAATTTTCTGCGCCATAAACCTAATTTGGGGACACAAAATCCCAATAAGGCATGAATAAAACCTCAGATAGCTGAATCAATTACATATGTATATATAAAATGTTATATAAAGCTTTGAAATACGATAAGTGGTAGTGAAGTTATGCCCAATTTGGTCTATCAGGGAAAGTTTCTTTTCTCGATTTTTTACCCTCGAGTGAAGGTTAAGCAGCAATAACTTTGTTGGTTTGGGGGGTAAGGCAGGTCTCTACAGAGCAACGTAAATATCTTATAAATAAGCGTCTAAAAGTATATAATGATCAATGATTAATTAGTATATTATACGGAAAACATTGCCTAGATTCTCCAATATCGGGTCGAAAATTGCAACGACTAGTCAAATTTTAACTCGATTTTCATCCAAGAATTTTCAACGCCTGATCATGATTTTTTGACTGGTAATAGAAGAATATATTACCTATCAGAAACTCGGGTGTTAATGTATAAATGTAGACTAGTGCGCCAAACCCCCCTTTTTAGTCAGAATCCATAATGAGGCATGATTAAATGGTCAAATAAAAAAGATCAATGAGCAGAAAATATGTAGGATGTGATTAACTATAAAATGATATAAAGAGTTTTCAGATACGATGATTAGTATTAAAGTTAGCCACAAATTTATCTTTTAGGTCATTTTTTTCACTCTGCGACGGAAGGTTAATTTACAATATCTTTGTTATTCTTTAGGATATGGTATATCTCTACACACCATCTTAAAGTATATACAAATAGGCGTGTAACGATATGTAATACTTAGTGTTTTTGATTATTTTATCGGAAAAGAATTACCTTGAACTCCGAGATCCGGTGGAAAATTTCAGCAACCAGTCAATTGTAAACATAATTTTCACCCAGAAATTTTCATCGAGCGATGTTGATTTTTATCAGTGTTAATAGATGATTAAATTATCTATATAACTGTATAAATATATATATATATATATATATATATATATATATATATATATATATATATATATATATATATATATATATCACATTATCCAAACAGCTGTTGCTAGTACCGAAAAGTATCATTATTTGCGAAAAGAAAAATATTTCCATACTTTTTCTCGTCTTTCTAATTGCTAAGGCGATTTTGGCGAGATCCTGTAAACGTCAAGAGTTGGTCTGAGTGGGTTAGCTAAACAGGAGTCGGAGCTTTTAAGGAATATCTTGGGAACTAAAAGACATAGAGCTATGAAACTTTTACTATTGGAAAGAGGGTTAAATTATGTATCTAACTGTCTATTTTAGCTGATTAGTTACAACATATAGGGTAAGAAATAAAATTTCAAATTCCCAAACCAGTAGTATTGCGAAGAATACACCGTCAGATCTCGACAAAAGGGACAGAATTACCTCGGTAAAATAAAATAAAATTTGGATTTAACAGAATTATCTATGAAGGTTTCAGTATGAGAGAGGAAAGACTAGCAGAATTGGATATATCTGAAAATTTTAAGAGAGAAATAGTGAAAGGGCCCATCCCTCAATGAACCATAGTTCGAAAGATAGCGCCGAAAAAACGAAAAAAACCTGAATAAAAAAACATGATTTTACTACGATTTAAACCAAGAGTTGATATGTTATAGAGTATTTCCCTCCCCCTCCCTCTAAATGACATTGGTTTCGTTAAAACAGCTGAATAGTTCCCGAAATATTTGGTTAAAATATACAGGTGACTAGTTGATTTCTTCTCCTATGTGTCCTCTACCTCCTCTAAAAATATAATTTTCTCCCCTATGTTTCCTTTTGAAATACCTGGGGAACTTGTGGGCCGATTTGGACGAAACAAACATTATTGAAAGGGGGATAAATCTCCTATAATAGACAACTCTTGATTAAAATCGTAGCCAAACCATAGTTTTCATTCATAGTTTTATGGAATTTATGGCTTTCCGGCGATATCTCTCGAACTATAGGTCCTACAGTAATAGGAATTTCACCATTGGAAAGAGCTTCGAATTAACATCGAGCCCCCTATAAGATTAAACTTAGACCTGTAAATGACGTAAGAGACAGACAGAACAAGAAACTATATATCGAAGTAAAAGTTGTGGGCCTATCGAGTTGAGATTAACATAATAATAGCAAGAAGGGGGGGTGTTCCCCATCCAGTTGACCCTTTTCTCGGGTTCTGTCCCTCGATTCCCTGATTCTGTAGGTGGTCAAATTAGATAAAAAACAGAGACATCCTCCCCCTAGCTCCTGTAAAAATGCGTTTTTTTTGTGTTATTTTTTGAAAATTTCTCAGCATAACTACACTGGTAAGGGCAGACTTCGAATTTTGGAGTAAAAAAAATTGTCTATAGTCCAGGATTTTTCGCATTTTTTCAAACTCAAATAACTTTTTAACTTATCAACTGATTTTAAGGAAATTTGGAGTAATTATGTAGATTAGGATTCCATTTTAGTGATATAGGTTATAATTCCAACTATGGTTATTAAATCGGTAATTGGCAAAAAAACATTGATTGGCAAAAATCTGAAATGCTCTATAAGATATCAATAACGGATTAAATTCGCAGGAAAACTATCGTTTTTAGCTCCGGTTTTATGTTGTTGTTTTTTTAGGCGATATCTCGAGAAATATTAGTTATAGAGCAATAAGATTTTTACCATTGAAAAGAGCATCACCTGTAAACCTGCTCTAGAAGAGATATAAAAATTATGCTGAAATTAACAGATTCGCTTGGAGAAGACTACTGACTGTATAGCCCAAATTTCGTGAAAATCGGTGGCCCACGATTTTGGTCAGTTTTGTATTATTTGCCAATTAGTAATTAAATAATGTTGGTAAGGACACGTAAACTTAAATCAGTGGAAAAAGAATCTAAAACTACACAAATATTCCAAATTTAATTAAAATCGGTTGATAAGTTAAAAAGTTATTGGAGTTTGAGCAAAATATTCGAAGTCCTAAGTCAGGGCCGCCCTTGCCAGTACAGTTTCTACATGATATGTAATGCTGAGAAATGTAAAACAACAATAAAACCCCCCCACAAACGCCTTTTTACATAAGATAGGGGGGGATGTCTCTGTTTTTTTTTGCATAATTCGGCCACCTATAGAATCATGGAATCGAGGTATAGAGCCCGGAAAGGGATCAGACCGGGTAGAGAACACTCAGCTCTCGCTAATTTGATAATTTCATCTCGATAGGCCCATAACCTTTTTTTAATGAATAATTTCTTTCTCCGTCTGTCCTTTATTTTTTTTAAATATCTATGTTTGAACCTATAGACTGACTAGATATAGGATTCGATGCTCTTTCCATTGGTGAAAGTACAGTTGGTCTATGACCAATAGTTCACGAGATATCGCAGGAAAAACAACAAAACCATAAAACCACAAGGCAATGGCTTCGAAACTCCTCCCTACAAGGGGAGCTTGCGCTTCGCTATCTAGATTAAAATTTAAAATAAAAAAAAGCATCCATGGGTAAATTTTTATAAATTTTCTGAACTTCGCCAATTATAATAATTTTAAAAAGGAACTCTAAACTAAATTTCCCCCCTTTTAAAATATCACGTTGCTAAAATATAATTATAGAACAAGAAGATATATAAAAATAAATTTTCTTAACTTCACCATTTGTAATTCTTTGGATTTTAAAAATTTCACAAAATTTCGATACTTATATTTATTTCTAAACTTCGCCATTTTTTGGGGACAGATTCTACGGAAGCGTCCCAGTTCGTATTGTGTTCTCTTGTTAATTCTGCTTTTATATGGTGTAGTTGGGCCCTGTACCCCTTTTAGAGTCTGTTAGTCTCGATGTACTTTCTTAAGATCATTTAAGGGCTCTCTAGAGCTGTAACCTGGCAGTTCAGTAGGGATGAGGCAGCGTCCTGTATTTCATTGTGGGGACATGTTTTTTGTCTGCCTCGGTTAGCGCTGTTGTTTTTTTCCCATTCCACCGTATATTTCTTTATATCTCTGGCCAGGTGGCATTCATAGGCTCTGTAGCTTTTGTGTCTTCGCTTATGCCCGATTTTTCTTTGCATCTACCATTTGAGCCGTTTCTGACTTTTTATTGTCCATGATCTCCCTTTCTTTTGAAGTGAGATGTTATGATTATCGTCTTGCGGCTCGTGATGCAATTGACACCATACTTCACTTGCCTCTTACAGTTTATCTCAGCGTGCAATTGTGAACTGAGGCCGAGGAGACTTTCGTATCTAGTGCGTAATAAATGAAGCATGGAAATGCGCTGAACTCATCACTCTTGATTTGTTCGGGTGTTATTTTGAGGTTAAACGCTACGGTGCCTGTTATATTTTCCTTTCTGGCCATTGCAGTCTCTATGTATATACCACCTTTATGACCTGAGAGTATTCTTTGATCTTAGTCCAGCCCTGCTATCTCCCAATTTTATCATTGATACCCAGTAAACTGAGTTGAACTTTCCTAGGTCAACCATATCGTTTGAAACTCGTTGGTAGCCCTTTTATCCAATAATTTGTCCTCATCTTTTTCTGTTGGGTATATTACAATATACTTGGTATCGTAGCCTAATCAGGAATATACCGAGTTTACCTTTATAAATGCTCAAAGAGACCCGTTTAGACTAATCCATTTAAGTTATTCCTTTCTCGCATCGTTCTTCCGTTCATATCTTCGTAACCTTGTATTTAGAAGTATGTAGTGATAGAATAGACAGAAAAAGTATTGTGCAGTTATTGTCAGTTAATAAAATACTCGCTTATTCCGCTGGCGTGTATATTCCTACTTAACGCCTAGCCCTTACAGTATTTTCTCCCACCCACACAAGTCCGCCGCTCATGCTAAAGCCTGCGTCGGATAAGCCACAAGGTTGGATAAGGCTCCTGGTCGTGTGGCTATCTATGGAGACTTCAGCTTCACTAACCGACATGCCCTACAGAGGAATGATAGACGTCAAGAAGGATAGGTAATTTGTTAAGTCGCGTTGCCTCGATGTTGTCTTGGTTAAAAGACACTTCTAGTCTACTTCTTTACTTCTTGGAAAGGAACTTAGCTTCTGACGGTTGCTGTGATGACTCATTCGGAAAGAGTATAGTTGACAACTGCCATCCGTTTCGAATGAATTTATTATTATTTAAATGAAAATGGTTGAAGAGGAGAGGCCTCTCCTTGTTTCAGTGGGTGAAAGACAGGGAAGGGAAGAGGAAAATGATAAAAATTAGATTTAGATGGAGGTATAAAGTGTGCATGGGGCTTGGCCATCTCAATAATTACAATGGCTTTCTTGATTTTTTCATTTATTAATGGGGTAATAACCTTTTTTCATTTTCAATTCTTAGTTTATTGATTTTTCTTCCTTCTTCAATTCCTTATTGCGTGGTTGTAGATGGCTGCTGAAGGCGTTAATATTGCTGATAGCATGTATGACTTGAACCTCTCTCAGTTCTGTAGTCTGAACAAGTCATTCACAGTATATGTTAAGAGAGTTGCTTCCGGCTATATCAAATGCCGTTGCTTTATGCTTCGAGTAAGATATTTATCGTCCTGATGCCGGTGCTTACGAGGAATTGCCTGAAGTGAATGCAGTTGCTCAATTTTGGGCTATAATGAGACGTAGGGCCTGTTTTTAACCTTCTTCATTTGGACCATTTTGCCTTTAAAAGAGGTGTTGAGAGGAATAACTGGGTGGAACAGCCCAGATCTCACTAGTTACGTATATAATTTCTTCTTCCTTGTGTATTAAGGTTGTGCAATCTTTGTAATTTTTCTTATTCGAGGTTAGCAGTTTGTATCTGTGAGCTGGTATGGCTACGTGTACCATATTTGGTGAGTACTCGTATGATGCATAGGATTTTTGCCCTTTGGGATTAATTTACTATCGTACTGCCCAGTGTGAATGGCTCAGTTGTACGTCTGCTTATCGCGACTGTGGTAAGCATTGCCTGTTATATCGGTATTTTCCTTTTCTCCTCGAACTTGAAGGTTTTGGGTAAATCGGTGGCAGTCTCCCTCGTCATCATTCTCCCAGATCTTGTCTGGCGGGTCGAAATCTGTATGATGTCATACGCATTCAATATGTTGAGTGGCCAAGAGACCAACTGCTTCAGATGGTCTCTGGTTTAGAACACTAAGAAGGTGTGGGAGACCGGATGGTAAGTCAAGTAGTCTCAATGTGACTCTCGAATGCTACTAGTTTACCACTCTCTTTTTGGTGAGGTAGCAGTAGAAGATTCGCCATAAATGGCGGATACCCAGAGTATAGATACCTTGTACTTTACTCCGTCAATCCAAACCTTGCCAAAGGCTTTCTTCACGCAAGAGGCAAGCCCCTTGGCCTGGTATATTAGTGCGATCGCTGCCTCCCTGCTCCTTTTCTTGCGGAAGCCATGTTGCTCGGCGTTATGCCGAGAGTGAGTTAACAAATGGAAGATCAGTATTTTGTTGAGAATCCTTTTAATAATTTTCTATTTGTCTCAAGAAGTGAAATTAGTGGATTACCTGATATTTATGCCTCCCTTGTTTAGGAATTAAGGTCTTTTGGGATGTCTTCAAGTCGTTTGAGATTATCCTACCGTTAATAAGAAATGAAAAGATTTAACAGCCGAGTCTTTGTTCTCTTAGGAAGGAGCCTCCTTCAGGTATCTTAATGTTATTTAGCTTAGGCCAGGATCTTTGTGCTTGAATCCGCAGATCGTGGTGCTAAGTTCTTCTTTGGTAACTGTTATGCCTTCTGGGGTGCACTCCCGCAATCTATATAAGTTTGCGGTTTTGTGCGGGCTGAATATCCAGTAGTGCCTCTCCATGTGATCAATAACTCTGTTTTCAAGTCCTAGGTCAAAGTGTTCTTCCTTATTTTTGGAGATTAGGAACACGTTTCTCCAGATATTTCGAGAAAGTAAGGCTTTATATTGTGTAGTTCTGGGGTGCCTGTGAAGTGCACTACAAGGAATTTGGCCTTAATTGCCTTTTGGCTTTTCAGCTTATTGATGATGTTCTTGAAGGTTCTGAATTAATCATAAATATCCAGCTTTTGGATTGTATTCTCCCACTTTTTCTTGATCTCCTGCGACAGTGCGTCGTTTACTTTCCATTTGAGCTACCAAACTAGCCGAATTCCATTTGCTTGGCATAGTGATTTTTAATTTTTTTATAATAGTGGCACCTTAATTGTTATCTAGAAGCAGCCGCGGCACCTCAATATAAAATAATTTACGAATAAATACTTAACACATAAATAAATACTTAATATAAATTAACATATAATTGACATTTGAGTTAATTTAATCAAAATAATACATGAAGATAGAAAAAATATAAATTTTATCCTTAAAAGTAGAACAAATTTGAGTTTGATGAGTATCATATAATTCTTTAATATTGAGACGTATAGTTGAAAGAGCAACTTCATTTCTTCATTCTCTGTCTGCAATCTTTCTCTTTTCCTTATTTTTATGATGCACAATGCAGAGAAGTTAGTTTCAAAATACTTTCAAGGGTCATTTGATTTCTTACACATGTTAGAAATAAATATTTTATTACCAATTTAGGGATTTTAAAAAATGATTTCTTGGTCGCTCCCGGGACACTCTTTGTTGGCTCTCGCGGCACCGCGGTTAAAAACCACTAGCCAAGCATATCTAGTGTCTTGTATGCAAGCGTCGATTTGCTTGAACCGCTGCTAGTGAATGATCCTCTTTTTACTTAAGCGTGTTATCAACAAGAATTTGTGCTTGATCAGTGGGATTTTGTTGTCCTCTGAGGTGAAGATGTTTAAAATGGTAGCCAAATTTTCGTCTATTTTCTCATCTGTGGCTTCCTTCATTTCGGGAATATCTTCCGGGAATGACTTTTTGGTTGATTCAAGTCTTCAACCGCAAAGCTTTTTCTTATTAGCAAGGGGGTGGGCATACAAGTGGAAGCTAACGTGATGACCATGGAAATGTGATCATTATGAGTGAGGTAGCCTGTCTGTATAAAATGATGTAAAGTAAAGTTGTTGTAAGTAAGCATGAATTCCCACTTAGTGGATGGATCTAGGAAAAATGAACTTCGGGAAGTCTGTCCCTATCCTTTCCGCTGCACCTTTGTTCAATACAAGGTCAAGGTTTTTCCCTGGGCTCTCCGCTTAAGCCTAACCAGCCATTTTGCCCTAGCGTTGAGGTCGCCAGTGAAGATGATGAGGTGATTCTCCTCAAACATGGTAAATAGATCGTCGATTTGCAAGTACCATCTTCGTGGTGGCTAACACACCCTGTACATACTTCAATGTTTTCCATGTATTTCTTGATGATATTAAACAAGAATAACTCGTCCATATCTTGGATCTTGGTGAAATTCAGTCCAGACCGTACCGATATCTTCACTCTGTCGAACATTTCGCCAGTCAGGTTCTTTGGTAAGACATCGTAACCGAAGATCTTCATCTGGTCGATGCCGCAAACTACAGTTTTGAATAGAAGTACATTTGGGTTGATTTCTCTGTACGTATCGGACAATTTTTTTTGTGGAGCCCCCACCTTTGCCCACTTTGCGCGAGATTAGCAGGCTATTCGTTACGGCCATATTTACTTCCTGTGTTTGAAAGTGGAAAAACAGAGTTTTAGTCTTAAGTGAAATCTGTAGAAGATTCCTGGTTCATCAGGTGGTTGGCTTATCTAAATAGTGATTTGATTTTGGTTTAATTATTTGTTTTTCGTTTTGTTTTTTCTAGTTTCGTTATTTTGTTTTGCTTAAATTGTTTCGTCTGTTAGCGCGTTTTGTCTGTTTGTTTGTTTGATAAGTTAGTGGGTATGTTTATTGATGTTATTATTTCCTATATGTTGTATTTTCATTTTTGGTCTGAAGTTCAGTCATATTTGCTGTGTCATTTTGAATAATAATTTTTGTTCCATATGTTATCTTGTTTTATTGTTTAGGGATTTATTTCTTACTGTTGTTTTATTTGGGCTTTTCTTTAGTACTAATCAGCTTGGGTCTTAGTTTTGTTGCATCGTTTTAATGCCCATAATAGGCATTCTTCTCTGTCGAGTTGTCTCCTACTACGCTGGAAACTGATATGGCATCCTCTGTTGAAATCTACTTTGGTATCCCGGTATAGTTTTGGTGTTAGTTGTTGTATTTTATTGATGGATCTACTTCGTGTAATGATTTTTATAGTTTTCATGTTAACTGTCTAAGGGATTTCTCTTATTGCCTTTCTCTCACTTCATAATATGTTACTCCTCTCTTCCACTCTTTCAAACCATTTGGTTCGACTAGATAGAATACTCCACCTGGATTTGGACCAGGTCTCTTAATTAGTCGTGAAGAATCCTAATTCTTTGGATCTAGCCATGTTTCTGCTTGAAAGGTAATCTGAGTGGAATATTGGCAGCTACTAACCCATCCGCGCATGCCCACACCTTTTTTTGGCTACCATCAATGGGTGGAACTCCGTAGTCTGCGTTCGATCTCTGGGGCCGGGCTTGAACCACAGTCAGTATTAGTTAACCCCTATGCGAGTACGTCTGTGCCTCATCCTAGTAGAGTTCATCCCCACGCCTACACTCAGACTGTGTTGGTTCAAACCGGCCTTTGTCTGCGTCATTGGGCATCCGCAGTGGTTACTATATACCAGACTCCTGGTGCATGTTTTCAAGTTCGTTGTTCCTTCACAAATGATCAGCTCTCTTTTTGTTGTAACAAAGTCTTTATTTTTTAAAACCAACCCACCAAAAGCTCAGTTACTACTACAAATAAACATAAAAGCGGCGTGCACTCCCCCGTGAACTCCTTAGTTTACTAAGCCCTGATCTTTGTACAGTGTCTCCCTTCTCACCTCCCCTTAACTCGTAAAGGAACTTCACATGCATATATCCCTTTTATAGCCAGTCTAGGGTAGCTTTGCCTTCTCTAAATTGGTAAAACAAGCGCTGCCGCGGTTATCGGCTTCCCAAGAGTGGCAAAAGAACCATCTCAACTTGTTTGGACGCGTAAGAAATGGCATGGTCCCCTAGGCATTGCAAAAAAGCCTTGTTGATTCTAGGTTTTTTAGGTTAATTTGAGCAGGCACGACCGCTCCTTTCCTCTTTATAAAGCAGGTCAGCATGCCTGCTCTAGTAAAGCTGATGACAGAACATATGCTTTTTGATAACTGGTCGAGATACCTTCAAAGCTTTCGGGTGTTATGGCAAGTGCAGGCACCAGCTGAGATGGAGATAGTAGCAGAGTTAACTCCACTCCAAATTGCAGTGCCTTCCATGTGGGCCAACCTTGGGCCGCTGTCAGACACCGAACCTGAGTCCGGCCCTGTATAACTTCTTCCTCAGAACGCATGGTCCCCAAACACTCACAAGGAGTGGAGAGACTTTTTAGCCCGACTGGTGCCCCATTGACAGCCAAGTAAGTTGCCTTCTCGGAGAATGATTTTTAATTCCTTTCTGCCCATATGGGAAAAAGGAAAGGTGCGTACATTATTTGCCTTCAATTCCAAATAATAAATGCCAGAAGGATGATAAATCAAAGAAAAGGGGTGCCTTTCCCTACGCGGGTAATACGGAGACTGACTGGTCCATTACCACTTCGACAAGCGATCATGGTAAAATCTGCACGACCGACACTGTGGCATGCTCTGGCGGGGAAGCCCAGATAAAGACCAAAATCACATGTGTATTGAGCATAACCTCGATTAGGTCAGGATCACTCCTTCAGAGATTATGTACCTGGAATTTTTAGCGCGCTGGCTTCAAACCCTTTGTAGTTATTTGCTCCACAGTTGGCTGCATGTTGGCTAAACTCCACTATTCCTTGGAAGACATACCCGAAAAGCAAGTTAGAGGAAATGGTTAAAGCCGAACTTGTGATGAAAAAAAACAGGGAGCTTCATCGAGACTCACCACTACACTCATTGTTGCATTCTATCGTGACAGGCACCATGAATTGTTAATTGTAGATTAGTATTGATAGCATGTGAAGGGCATTGTGGCACTGCTGCGAAGATGCTACTAATGCCATCGATCCGGCCATACAAATGGCGCTCTGTGAACGTGCAAATTTAGGTTTACCTGAATTCTATGTTAGTTGCTCAAAGGCAGTACACAATAATCCTAATCTTGTCTCATCAATTGTGTTATTTGCGGAGAGCCACGTCTGTCATCCTCATGGAAATGGTACGCTTATTTATTAGAGAAAGAAATCCTAGGTACAGGTCGTCTCTCCTTTCACGACGCTAACGACTGGCCTTTGGCACACCCAGCGCTGCCTGGGACGTCTAATGCCACAATATCAAAAAGAGGGTCCCTCTGCTCCTAAACCCTACAGTCTTACCAGCACGGGTGCTTCTTCCGTGTCCATTCGGAACACTTCTGCGGGCTTCACAGACGGTTCACACCCAGACTGGCTAAAACAAGGGCTTAAACCTCTTCCCTTATATAGCGATATCGTTTTACATAAGGCGAAACGGCCGCGCGCCTCCACCGAGTCGCTAGACCCACATGAGGCAAACCCCCTGATTGTGATTGAGAGGCAGTCTTTCGGAATTCCTAAAGTAGTCCCCGAAATACGGAGAGCATAACAGGAGCTTCCGCGCTCCTACATCGCCGGTAAATTTAGTAGAGCTAACGCTAGGTTCCGCTAGGATTCCAAACACGCCCGCCTCTTTTCCTGAGGAGCATTCGTGTCTTGAATTAACTGGAAGACCCCTATTTCAAAGGTCAGGAAGAGAGTGAAAATGATTCGAGGCAAGTTCTCGCAGGACCCCTTTCATCTTCTCCAAGAGAACAGACCGTTATCTCGGACCTGGCGTCTGAGGCGGAGTCTTTTGCGACCGTTTTATTTACTTTTTCTAGCCGATATGCTGCTCTGCAAACATTCAATACACATTGTAATCTCTCTGAACGCCGCCAACTGCCCCTTACTTCCAGAGGCAGCGAACTCTTCAACGGCATGTTTCCGTTAAGTGAGTTTTGATCCACTCTCGCTTCATCCGCGAACACCACCCCTGTTCCGGACGATGTCTTATATGTTATAAATAGAGCTGTAATTGAGCGAGTCCTTTCGTTTCTGCAAGGTATGTTGAACAGAATCTGGTAATAGGGTATCTTCCCAGATTCTTGGCGAATGGAAACTGCGCTCGCTTTTTTTAAGAATGGGGATAGATCACTCTACCCTGGCTCTTTTCCCTCCAATTTTTATAACCTCCTACCCTTGTAAGTTGATGAAGAAATTGTAAAATGTTAGATTAGACTTTTTCTTGTAGAACGGAGGCCAATTCTGTTCCGCAGAGTGCGGCTTCCGCTAGTTTCACTCCACGAGGAATGGTCTACTCCGAGCGGATAATGTTATCTTCGAGGCCGTACTTCATATACAGCAGTACGCTACGGTATTTCTTTATCAGGATAAGGCCTATGATTTCTCATGGGATAAGGTATTACGGAGATGCTCAACACAATAGGGTCAAGGGGACGCATCCTATGTTATATCTCGGAATTTCTGCGAGATCGACGATTCCACCAACGAGGCAGGAAGATTTCATTCCGCAGAGAAGTGTCGTCACTGTTATACCCTTTGGCCTGAGCATGAACGTTATTACCTCGTTGATGCCGGTACGGCCAAGATACCAAATCACGAGCATCGACTTTGACAGGCAATGATCTAGGGCTCTAGTCCGACCTAAACTTGTTCCTAATTGGGGCTGGTCTGAAACTAGTGAATTCGCACCGTTTACTTGCTCTTGTTTTTGACCGATGCTTCACCTGGGAATCTAATATTCGCAGCCTTAGGATCTCCTGTACAAAGCTTAGACATTCCTTATTCCGTGCCGTTCAGCTAATACAGTGCTGAAAAAGCAACTGGCTTACTTTTCTACCTATCCTTTGTTCGTTCGAAAATTGACTACGAATACTAGTTTACTGTTCGCAGCCGAGAGTGTATTGCGAAAGGTGGACAAGAACCACCCCACTGGTCCCCGTTTTACTAGAGGTGCCTCCCACACGTCATCCTTTGAGAACCTACTCATCAATGGCAGAGAGATGCTACTTTTTATTCTCTGTGCACAATATTATAAATTTTTACCTACGCATAGGGGTGGCGAATACTTCAGTAGCCGACGGCTTTCACTGTATACGCGGTCGACTTCGACGCTGCCTATGCTGCCAAGAGATGTCAGTCATTAAATACGTACTTTGGCTTTAGGGCTAAGAAACTCCTATGAGATCTTGGTGTAGCTCTCGGACCGGTGGTAAATCTAGTTCTAACCACGCATTTGCTCCGAATCCTTTCACTTGCAGGGACTATTGCGTTTGGTCTTATTTGGAACACAATTCGTGATACGTTGGATCCATGCCAGTGTATCTGGATTGCTCCAAGTAAAAGGATAGGGTCAGCTTTTACCATATCCTTCTGTTTGAAGTGATCTAAGTAATACCAGCAGCTGCAGCTCTATTCACGAACGAGCTGATTTCAAAATATCGCTCGGTATGGGAAACAAAGCGTCGTGTCCGATTCGGAGAACAGATTATAATCATTAATCTCGCAAAGGATCCTGAGTCTATTCTGGCTATTAGAATCTAACACCGCATCTACAGTGAGAGCCGTAGGCTACTGAAATATTCGTATCCCTTGTGATAAACTGAATTTTGGTGAACTAATTCATAAGTTAATCCCATACCAAAAGCGGAACATAAGACAAATCGGGACACTCGAAAACAAAACATTTAACAATAAGTTAGCAGTCGTCTTCAATAAAAGATGTTACGAAGAAAATTTACTGCCCAACTATAAGACTCTCTCTCTATCTCTCTCTCTCTCTCTCTCTATATATATATATATATATATATATATATGACCACTCTAGAAGTCCACTTAGAACAACCTTAAAGGCCAACAAAGGTCACCATTGGGTGAAACTTGAGCCGGGCAGTAACATTGGCCACTCAGATTTAGTAAAGTTGGCGCCACCTGGTTGTCAAAATGCAAACTAATACTTGATAATGCTTAGAAATGCTCATATATTTTGAAATGTGAATCTGTTACAACGTAGAACAATGTTGTTCTTCTCTACATACATATAAAATGAAATGAAAACAAAAGTCATTGGCTTTGAAAAGATCGTCCAAACCTTCCCCCTTCCCCCTAGCCCTCTTAAGAGTGTCCAAGTTGAGGGAAGGGAGAGGCTCTGTGCTCATTTGTAGTCCTTCTCATCCTTATTGTTCAGCGCCTCAGTAGGATCCGGGCAGTGTGGACACGGTAGGTATGAGTGAGAGGGAGAAGAAGAGTGAGGTTTCCGGATAAGAGAGCGAAGAAGTATAGTAAGAGACAATAAAGTAAATTTAGGTAGTCATGTAACTTATGGCTTAATCAGAAATCCGAACCAGGATGTGTAGTATGTTAACTATTCTACTTAATTGCTCCTTCGTTACTCCTGTCTACCGTGTCCGCTGTGAGTTCCATGTATGAGTATGATTGGAGAGAATAAAAATACTGAAATTTGATGGAAAGAACCTCCAAGCAGCTTTACTAAAAGCGCGGTCCCACTTACTTCTGGTAACGGTGGTGGTCCTAAAGCGCAGGCTGTAGGATCAAAGGCTTTCTTTCTTAATCTCCCAAGCACCCGGAGGAGGGAGCAGATATGTCATCTGCATTTTTCCTTAACAACCCCAATTTTCATGGATGTACCTCTCCTCTATAAAAGGAAATGCTGAAACTATCCGTTAAGGACAATTACTTTACCTTTAACAATGAAACCTACTGCCAAATAGATAGGGTGGGCATAGGCAGTCGTTTGGGCCCTGTCTTTGCAGATCTCTTCATGTACTGGTTTGAGGAACAATTATTCAGCCTGGGTCTTGGAAGCATTGAACCTTTACTTTACCGCCGCTTTGTCGATGATACATACATTCTGTTCAATAAAGAGGAGTCCTGCGATAAATTCTTGCAATATCCTAAATCAAATACATCCTAATATTAAATTTACTTGAGAAAAGGAGCTCAATTATTCCATCTCATTTTTGGATATCCACATTTCATGGTTCCCAACTAGATTTGTAACCATATGTTTTCGTAAGCCAACCTTTAGTGGTCAAGGCCTAAACTTTTTTAGTTTTTGTGACTTTTCTTTCAAAATAAGTACCATCAAAACACTAATATTCCGGGTTTTTAAAATTGTTCACCCTCCTTCGGATTTCACCAAGAAGTATTTATGACCAGCTATTTCAAACGAAACGGTTTTTCGGTGTCTGATTGAAAAAATTACAGCCCAATTTTTAAACAATATTTACCATCCCAAATTTAAATTTCCTACTGTTTGTAAAGATATATGTTACAGAATCTTTCCGGATCTGTGTTTTTTGAAATAAATAATTTTCAAAAGAAGTTACATCTATATTAAATAAAGTCTTTTTCCATACCAATTTTAAGTTGATTTTCCTAAATAGACACCACATAGGATTATATTTCAATTGTAAGGACAGAATCCCGCCTGAAGCGAAGTGCTCCGTAATTTATGAGTTTACTTGCCCCAATTGTAAACTAGGGAGATACATAGGCAGTACGGTGCGCTCGCTGAGGGCGAGGTTTTGTTCATATTTGGGTGTTAGCCACAGGACAGGAAAGGTTCTCTCTACGAAAGAATTCTCACCTGTTAGGTAGGCTTCACTCTATTAAGTGTTAAACCGAAATCACAACGGACGATATTAAAACCTTGAAAACCACCCCTGATCCCATATCATTAAGGATTCTTGAATCCATGTATATTAAATACCTTTCTCCTTGCTTAAATTCCGATTCTTCTTCTCACCAACTACTTCTACTCTAAACAAAAATATTACCAACCTCCTAACCTTCTCTTTCTTCTTACGCTCCTCGCCCTTTGTCCCCAGTTATCCTCTAACGGCTGATTGTTTAAGTTTAGTTTATCTCGATGTGTTTCTAGTGATTCCTCAATCGTTAATTTTTTAACTCCTAACATAATAATCCAAAAATATCAATTACCCGTGAATTATCGAAATCCCCCTTTAATAAATATTAAACACTTCCCATAAATTTATGATTTTGATTGACTGTTAAAATCTAACTTAAATTGTTCGTCTAATCCACGAATTGTATTTTCCAGTACCCGAAGATGGGTGAAGGTTCACCTGAAACGTTGTATCTATTAATAAAATGAAATGAATTTTCCTTTATGCGTCCTTCGTTCGTCCTTCAAATTATATATATATATATATATATATATATATATATATATATATATATATATATATATATATATATATATATATATATATATATATATATATATATACATATATATATATATACATATATATATATATACATATATATATATATATATATATATATATATATATATATATATATATATATATATATATATATACATATATATATATATATATATATATATATATATATATATATACATATATATATACATATATATATATATATATATATATATATATATATATATATATATATATATATATATATATATATATATGTAAATATATATCTATATATCTATATATATATATATATATATATATATATATACATATTAGGGTGGTCCAAAAATATATGCATAAAATTGAAATTGTTTGAAATGTTCTCCACATGGCTAAAATTATGCTGTAAGATGTTAAAAGAGCTGATGCAAAATATTGACTAAATTGGTGAATATTTACAGGTCGCTATGTCTCTCCATATTTTTAAATTTTAGTCCAAATATTCGAACTTTTTAATAGTAGGCATTTATTGGTTGTTACTTATATACTATCATATATTTGTCATTGATAACTCATTCCTTATGAATTACAATAATTCGCAAAAAAATTAAGATATTGCATTATCTGAAAATTGGAATATCATTCACATACTCGGCGTATGATGCAATAATAATTGTTGTTTCAGCTTGTTGATTTCTGAGCCCAATTTGTAAAGTGATGACGCAATAACGCCTCCTCGTTTCAAATGGTGATGCAATCGCACCATTTCATATATAAGTCAGCGAGGATTGATTAATTGTTCATTTGCAGTTTGAAGTTTAACAGTTGACGTAATACAAGTTAATACAAGTCCTGGTTTATGCAAGTATATTTATAATTATTTAGGTAAGTAATATACTTTGTTTATTCAGTGCATAGATAATTTGCAGTTTTTTATCAATATCAGACTTAATTAAAAAATATTAGAATTATATGTTAACACACTTCATGTTCATATTTTAATTCGCAATATATATAAGAACATAAGAAAAGAAGGAGACTGCAAAAGACCATTCATGGCCTACACTTATTATTATATATATTTGAGTTAAGCATGACTGCCGTAATTTTTTACAAACACAGGAGCCTATTTATTTATGTCAAATGAAAGCTTATTCTTTCAGGAATATTGAATATATGGATATTTTAGAGTATTAAAAAAATATCTTCTAAGTATAACTAAATGGAGGGGAACCGTGAGCTCACTCAGTTACAATAAATTTTTATTTCTGTTGTTTTAGATTATGCTTGGAAGTACTCGTTCATCTGCGGCAGTCTGGCTTTTAGGACTTCCTACTAGTGAGCTTTGATATGCAAGACTACCAGCATGTGGTGGTGTGCTTTGTGTTGTTCAGTACCACCATCAAGCGGAGTCAATAACTTTGACACAAAGTTACAACCTCGCTGGCAAAAAAAGTCCTAAAAGTATGGGAAAGAGCTCAAATTCACACACAGCGAATAGACTCTTGCGTTAAGAAACTCTTAAGGTTGTATGAAGAATACCTTTCTTCTAAGAAGAACCGCAAAACCGAACTGTACTTATGTAGAATGAATAAGCGTAGTTTTGAATCTACTCTTTCAAAACTTTTTGACATAGCTTCAAAAAATGCTTTAAATGTGGTAAAAAATGAAGAAGACCGCCAATTTCTGTTGATGCGGAGAGAGAACATTTGCTCCTGCAGTATGTTGTGCCGTGATGAGATTACTTCAGCCAAGAAATCCCGCAACAGATATCGACATGAGAAGGCTTTACAATACAAAGATGGAGTATATACTTCTAAAAATCAAGCAGACGCTGCTGCTCATGCAGATTTCGAGTCATCATCATCTGAAGGAGAAAGTTTAATTGCGGCAGAAAAAGAGTTTTGGCCACCTTCTTCAACTAGAAAAAAGAATGCACAATGTAGTCCTTTAAATTCAAATAAATCTTTACAACTTCAAGTGTGGATGATGTTCTTTGATCGTGCAAATATTACGGATAGAAAAGCAACAATTGTTGCTGGATCAATAGCAAAAGCCTTGGGTCAGGATAAGGCAGCTATGACACTTTCCAGGAGTAAGAGAGGCTGTTAACATACAATGAAGGCAAAGCTTCGTTGTCTGTTGAAGTACCGATCCTTCTTCCCTGGAATGGAAATCTACTATCTGCTATTGATCGGGCAAAGGAAACAGTAAAACGAATTGCAAAAATAGTTTCTGTATATGGAATGGAAAAACTTCTTGGTGTGCCAAAAATAACACGAGCAACAGGAGAAGAACAGGCTATGGCTGGCACTTCATCAGGTAATGAATGAAATCTTCGTGACGAAGTTCAGGGCCTTGTATTTGACACAACTGCATCAAATACAGGCATACAAAAACGAGCCTCTACCATAATTGAGGAAGTATTAGGAATGGAGCTTGTTTGGATTGCGTGCCGTCATCATATTTTCGAAATTATGTTGTCATGTGCATGCAATATTTTACTTGGGCCTACAAGTGGTCCAAGGAGGAGTCTCTTTGAACGTTTTAAAGAAGAATGGTGGTCACTTTAAAAGGATTCTTTTTTAGAGGCGGATAGCAGTTTATTCGTCAATCCAGTAATGCATAATCTTCGAGGAGAAGTGGTCCCATATTTTCAGGAAGCTTTGAAATCTCGTCAGTTGCGTAACGATTATGATGAATTGCTGCGACTCAGTCTCATCTTTCTTGGGGGCATTGATAAAACAGAAGTTACATTAAGAGCCCCAGGAGCGACTTATCATGCACGTTGGATGGCTAAGGCTATATAAGTCCTAAAAATATACTTGTTTAAGCATCAACTGAAACTAACGGAAAGGCCAATATTACAGAGTGCTCTCTTTTTATTGCTTTGGTCTACTCGCGTTTTGGAATGAAGCCCATTTTGGAATTAATGCTCCTTTAAATGACATTCTCCTTCTTAAAACTTTGCAAAAGTACCCAAATCAGACAATATCTAAAAAAGCAACCGCAGCCTTTGACAGACACCTTTGGTATCTTGGAGAACATCTTGTTGGTCTTGCATTTTTCGATCACAGAATTAATACTGAGACCAAACAGAAGATGGTCTCCAATCTCCAACGTAATGAAAACACCAAAGTTGTTCGCCGATTGAATCTTACAAAAAACATCGAGGATTTAGACTTGCATGAACTGGTAACTCAAAAAACTAAGTTTATATTCAGTCTCCTAATGAAAGATGGATACAAGTTTGCAGAGGATATATTCCTGAAGACTAGCCCAAGTTCTCGGGAAGAGAACATGTGCTTTCAACAATTTCAACGTAGAGCGATTAACTTAATGGTTGTTAACGATCCAGCAGAAAGAGGTATTGCACTTATCAAATCGTATAATGCATCTCTAACAAAAGATGAAGAAGGAAAAGAGTTGCTTCTCAGACTTGTAGCCAAAGATCGCAAAAATTTTCCCTCATGCTCAGAAGGATCAATGTTTAATCAGCAATTTTAGTTATAATTTGTGTAAAAAAAGAAATCATTTGCCATTTAAAAATTTTCTTTTTACTTTAATATAAATATTTTACAAAATTTGTCCTTCAGCACCAAGATCTGTTTCAAATAAACTAGTATTTGCAAAGACTGTTCATTTCTATCCCAAAAATTAATTTACCAGCAGACTAATAAGTTAAGATCCATATAGCGACCGGTAAATATTGTTTGATTTTGATGAAATTGAGTATGTGACCTACTGCTCAATGTGGTAATACAATCAGGCATGTGGAGATAAAAAACTAAAAATCTTTTGGGAAGGAACACCCTAATATATATATATGAATATAGTAAAGCTAATAAGAGCAAAAATTGGATAAGACTTAGAAAATGTAAATAGAAGCGAGAGAAACAAACGACTAATATTTAGACGTTAATGAAATCATTTATCTGCCTCTCTCCGGGTCAGAAACCATAGATACGTTTCCAGCGAAGTCCCAGTGTTAATTTTTTATTCTTCATTATTTAATACTTTACCTATTTTTTCCTGGCCAAAAACTATTTGAAATATGCAATCATTTTTTTTCATATAAACAGATAAAAATAAAACTATGAAAACATTAGGCTAATACTAGTATATATTGACTTGGTTAACCTGGTAAATCGAATACCGGGTGATATTGAGAAAGTTAGTAATATCGCCCCCCCCC
Organism: Ceratothoa steindachneri; assembly: GCA_963969495.1. NCBI lineage: Eukaryota > Metazoa > Arthropoda > Malacostraca > Isopoda > Cymothoidae > Ceratothoa > Ceratothoa steindachneri. The sequence goes on from OZ018324.1 coordinate 25,403,739, forward strand.
ACACCGCCACTCTTAAAAGTTAGTAGGTGTTTAATATCATTCGTGTGTATAGCTTCCTAATAATGAATTTCGTAGAGGGGTTAAGAAAGAGGAAATGTAATTGTGAAAATAAAGAGCCACAGCTTGTTATGCAGCATTGGGCCCAGAAGGGCCTGAAAGCTTGCAAGTGTCAGCTTCCGCAGTGTTGCCAATGATAAACGTCATCCCCTTACAGGGGATTAAAAGGACAGAAATTAAATCGTAACTCTCTTGCGGTGGACGCCAACGAGGTCAGGGCAGCAAGATGATTTACCCCCCACCCATCTGAACCGGAGTTAGGAGAGAGGATTTGAATTAGCTTCCTCTCATTTATGACACTGAAAAGGGATGAATGGAAGAAGGCTAGTCGGCGCCTAGCCTACGATATTTTACGCCAGTTAAGAAAATTTTAGCAGAGGTATATAAAGAAGCTGGTGAAAAAGGGGTTAAATGTAAATGTCTAAAAAAATAAACCATAGATGTTCTTAATCTCGTGTGTTAAGATGTTTAAAGCAGGAAATTGCAACTATTTGATGCTAGAGGAAAGAGGACTCAACGATTCATTTATATAAAGAAAAATTTAATTCCTCTTATTTCATTTTTTTACGTTAAAAAATAGTCTTACTTACTTATTGTGCTTTTAATATTATTTATATATTTATGTATACAAGGTGTCCCAGAGAAAAGTTAACCGTAGTTTGAATTAGTATAACTCAAAATCTGTTAAAGATTTTTGATTCCTTAAAAACAAAACAAATTTAACAAGTATTTATCTGTCGATTCTCTAAATTTCATTAAATTCCCTTTTACGATATTGATATACTAATGGATTTAGTGGATGGTATCAAAATTATGTTTGCGCAAGGAAGTAAAATAATCAAACTTCAAAGTTTAAAATCAACAAATATATTTATATCCATTTTTAACAAAAACACCTTCATATGGGTAATACAAATTCATTTTTTAATTTTATAAACACCGTTTCCTTCCACATGTCTTCCATTTCTTTCCAAGCACAGTTTTGCCTTTGATCGCATTGATTGAACAACTTTTAGGATTAACTTGTGATTTTCTTTAAGTCTATTAACTTCACGTATGATACTATCTCTTAACTGGTTGATGCTTTGTGGTGGAGTAGAATACACTTTATTTTTTAGATATCTCCATAAGAAATAATCGCATGGTGTTAAGTCAGGGAATATTGGGGGCCATTCAATTGCATGATTTAGCGCGACAAGGTGGTTGTCAAACGTTCCTCTTAGTTTTGTTCTTACAGCAAGCTGTCTATGAGCTGGTGCGCCGTCCTGAATCCACCAAAGTCTATTGAATTGATTGCCGTAAATCTTGCGGAGTTCCGAGAAGATCCTTTCGGTGATTATGCTCAGGTAGGCAGCACCATTCAAGTTATTCTCGTAAAATAATAGGCCGAAAAAAATAGCCATTCCTGCATATTTCGATCCACAGAGACACTTTCTGCTGACAAATACGTGTGTCAAAGTTAGATGCTGGGGGAAGGGTGCCGGGTGATTTCAGCGGTGCATATTGCCGAATGTTATGGCTATTTACCTTTCCATTCATGAAAAAGGCTGCCTCAGCCCCAATCACAATATTTTCCTAGAAACGAGCAGGTTTATGGAGAAGCCATTCGACAAATTGTCTACGACGAGGAAAATCAGTTTCAAGAAGCTGGTGTCTTGCATGCATCTTATAGGGATGCCATTTCAAGTCATGTTTAATAATGCAGTTAAATGATGACTTTGACTGAAACATGTAGATTTTAAAGAAGTGTCATCTGAACATTTTCGATATTTTATGTTCTTCTTATGGTTCTCATACGACCCGAACGTCCTTTATTTAGATTAAGGCATGTTCCTTCATGTTGGTATTTGCGAACATTATTCAAAATTGTAGGCTTGCTTGCTGGGTGCCTACTTCGAAAACGTTGTTCAAATGAATCTTGTACTTGTTTAATACCTCTAGTCTTAATAAAGTTTGTGACGACAAATACGCGTTGATCTTTTGTTAACTGCATGATTAAAAAGGTTCTATGGAAGTAAACTTTTACACAAAAAAGCTTTGATTCGATTGGTAAGCAATAATGACGAGACCATACCACAGCGTGGTGAAAAAAACACTGTAAAATGGCCTAGGCTTTGCTGGAACAATGACCTAGGCTACCGCGGCTCCCTGCGCTTCTCTTGAAAGTGTACGGTGGCCTAGCCTTTCTAAGCTTCGTTTCATTATTTTACTTCCTTGCGCAAACATATTTCTGATAGCCTTCACTAAACCCATTACTGTACCAATATCGTGAAAGAAAATTTAATGAAATTTCTAGAATCGACAGATAAATAGTTGGTGAATAAATTCCCTATTTACAGAAAGCAAACATCTCCAATAGTTTTTGAGCGATACTAATTAAAATTAAGGTTAACTTTTTTCTGGGACACTCGGTATATTATAAGACCCTATCCTTTAGTATTTAGAGAACTCGATGAGTATAAAAACAAGCGAACTTCCAAAAGGTAACAATAGATTATAGTAATTGGATATATACTTAGGTATCCCTAAAATATTGCTCAATCCTTGGAATTTTTATTTGTTTTTAATTTGTAAATTCTAATACTATTAGAAAAAAAACAATCCAAAATATCATTCTAAATTCTGAATTAATTCCCCTTTGAAAATTCAACAACAATAAATCTCCTGGGATTTCTCGAAATTCAATTTCATTAATATTTGTTCAAAGATATAAAAAATGACTCCGAAACTTATATTAAAATCTGTTTTATTTCTTGATAGAGAAAACTAAAATCCGGTTTTTATAGAAATTATGAGTTTATCTCCAAAGTTCTGAATGAAGCTCTGTGAAGAGATAAATTAATGAAGTCTCCCATTTAGAGAGCAGAGAGAGGAGAAACCCTTATACAAAATTAGCCCCCAGCCCCATCCTGTTAAAAAACTAAGTCTGAGTGGCACTTAATTTTTTCATCACGGAATTAAGGGAGCAAATTGTATTCTATGGTTGAAAAAATTCCATAGTAGTTATATATATATATATATATATATATATATAACTGATGAATCAATCTTTGGCATGAATAAAACAAGGAGAGTGTTGTCAAGATTGTACTGGACTCTGAAGAAAGATGATTCTTGAGGAGATAGAAGTGAGCAGAAGGAACAGAAAATCCAGAGAACAGAGCCAATAATAATGAGCACCACTTAAAGAATCTATGATTCAAGCCCTTATGGACAATGAATGCTCTGTTGCTTGCCTACTAAAGAAGGTTTGGGATTTCCAAGCCTAGTTGTCAGGTTTGATTTCCTGTAAAAGATGACAGAAAAAATATGAGTACTCGTTGGGAACCAGTATCTATCGACGGTGAGACGAGTTTGATTTATTCGTGAGTACGGTTCAATACACTCAAGGTAACGGGAAGAGGCAAATCACATCTCTGACTCTTCCGTGTACCCAGGGCGGAATAAGTTTAATATTTACTAATTGGTAAAAAGTTCACCAAATTAGCACTCTTGCACCCATCTCTCCGAAATGAGAATCAGCCCCTGTTGCCATAGGCATTGCCATCGATTGTCATTCTGATCTATATACGGAGTACATTATAGGGCAGATGGGCCTTGTCCGTATTGAGAGTAAATTGTTGGCGCAATTATGTTACTCCAAAAGGAACAAACTTCATGGTCCGTAGGGGTGTTAAGTAGTTACTATAGCAATGGAAAACTGCCTTGGGACTATATCGGGTACGCCTGAGGAATGTACCTCATCCAAAACAAGCTAGTGGGTGTATCCAATCGACCACCAATCTATTCCCTCTCAAAGATACTGTTTCAATTGGATATTTGAACCTTAGCGTTGATGAGGGGCGTTTTTCAGCGGTGCCTAGTGAAGCACCCTGTAAGCAGCAAGGTTATATACTTTCCTGACTTTCGTGATGACCGGACTCAGTGCCCCGTCTGGCCCCAGCTTAGCCTCTTCTCCTTCTTTCTGACATCTTGTCTTCTTACCCTGATCTTCACTTTCCCTACAACCTCTGCCACAACTTTCTCTGGTCGGCCTCTAATTTCACAGGGTAGACGCCGATCATATTTCTCTCACCCAGCCAACCATATCAGGGCTAAGGGTGAGGGGACGACGACCCCTCACCCCTAAGCTCCGGTTTGGGGGAGGGGTAACAACCCCCCTCAATCCCATCCTTAACTTCCTAACATAGCCTTTGTCTCTCCTTTCATAGTTTATTAATTTTACGCCAGGACTAAAATGGAGCCGTCATGCTAAGGGCGATTCTCTGGAGTCGCCCTTAGGCACCTCCATTTTTTTACTTTCCAAGGGGACGGCCAAAAAAACAGGCAAGGGGCCTATAATTGACCGCTCACTCTATGAGCGGGTCGATAAAGCCAACCTTCTTAGGATCCCAAGGTATGGCAGGAACAGTCGTCTCGTACCACCTAATGTCCTGATTGCATGCGTGATCAGTTTGCAGTGGGTCAGTGTACTTTCCCCCTCTCTTTCCTAAGGGATGCCGGTTCGCCGGCTCAAGACGAGAAAAATGGTTCTTCGAATGAAATACGGGATGTCTTGTAGGGGTTGGCCACATGGACGCATGGTACCCCCCTCTTCCTGAGATGGAAATGGTCCTTTAGGTGACCCAGCCCCAGAGGGTATCATCTTCCATGGGGTGAACTCGGGTCGGTGACAAGCACTGAAGCCAAGTCAGCTCCTGTGCAAGCTTTTCTTTAGACGGCTCGGTCCCTCGAAGATCCACAAGGAGAGGAGCAACCTCCTCCCCTGGCTGGTATCCTTGTGACAGCAAAGACTTTCTCCATTTTGGAGAAGGATCTTGATGATGCTGGTCCATCCGGCCCGTAGGGCCCCTCCTATAAAAGAAAAAACTAAGAGATTCTCTTCCTCCGTGGGAGACACGGAGACAAACAACTCCGCTGCCGTTTCAGCAATCAACCAAGTGAATATAGGCACATGCGGTCCCGGTGCTCCCCCGGGTGCGGAGTCCCAGACCAAAATTGCAAGTGCGCAGAGCAGAGCCTCGACCACGTTGGGGCTCCTCATTCAGAAATTACCTGGCGTTTCGAGCCTGCTGGTTTTAAAGGCTTTCCGCTTATTTGTTCCACTGAGAACAGCATCTTTGCTAAGGGTAACATGATCCATCAGAGGAAAGGTAGAGAGCCGTAGATGACCCATTTCTCGGAGGTGATCCTTCTGGTAAATACGTTGAATCCTTCCAGAGGAGCCATGATTAGTGCTGTACGGACACTTAATAGTACGCCGGTGAGTGTTTGCTTCGTGAAAGGAGTTGTTTATGTGACGGAACTTGTGGACTACTCCTTAGATGACATCACCTTAGAGCCGGCAGACCATTGAGGGGCCACTGTCGAACGTGAGATGAGAAAACAGGGAGGGGCCTTGAGATCCAACCATACACTCTTCGTCACGTTCGACTATGACAAGTTCCCTGAGTCGGTGGGTGCTGATTGGTTTTCGTGCCACTGCCATGGAGGTGCTACTACATCCATCGTTTCGTCCATACAAATCGCTTCTATAGACGCCCAAAGTCAGAAGTGCCCGAAATCTGTGTAACTTGATCAGTCCAAATCGTTTGTGGCAAGGCCAGATGCTGTCCCGTACGCCATGTTCGATGGCTGGGTGAGCAAGGCATGGAATTTCTGTTAGATTTGTTCAACAGGATCTGTTTAGAGGTTATCATTCCCGACTCTTGGTGAATCGCTACTGTACTCCCGTTTTGCACAACGGGGAGAGATCACTCTACCCTGGACGCTTTCCACCCTATCTATAAATATCCTGCGTGTGCAAGTTGCTAAGGAAATTGGTATAGGTTAAATTAGCCTTTTTCTGGACAGCGGAGGCTACCTCTCTTCCGCAGAGTGTGGCTTCCGCAAGTGCCACTCCAAGTTGGATGCCTTGCTGCGGCTGTAAAATGTCGTCTGTAAGGCCTTCCTTCGTAGACAGCACTACGCGACAGTGTTTTTTTCCATTTGGAGAAGGCTTATGATGCCGCATGGTGTAAAAAATCTTCGAGACACTCCACACGATGCGGAGTGTTTCTTTTTATTCCAAAGCGCATAGGCTTTTTTATTTTGTTCAAGACTAAGGTGGTGCACTTGTGGCAACATTCAAGGCTCCATCATCACCCAGACTTGTTTCTAAATGGGATTCTAAATGGACTCGCACCGTTTCCTTGGTATTGTATTTGACCGATGCCTGACCTAGGAGGCTCATATTTGCAGCCTTACAGTTACTTGTACCCGCGCCATGGATATTCTTCGTTCGTGATGTTCAGTGCATGTGGCAATGATAGAGCTACTGACTTACTTTTATCGATTCTTTATTCGTTCTTAGCTCGACGACGGATGCGAGATTTATGCATCCCCAGCCAAGCGTGTATTGAAGAAGATGGAGTAGATCCACTACACCAGCCTTCGCCTGGTGACCGGTAACTCCCGCACATCCCCTATTGAGAGTTTACTTGTCGATGCTGGGGAGATGCTACTCACTCTGCGCCGTGTACGGTGCATTATTTGCATGTACGCACTAGCTCAGCGCCTGCCTCATTTGCCAAATGCTCTCAGTCTATCCGCAAACGAGAGATGCCAGTGATACCCTATGCACTTTGGGTTTAGAGCTAGAAAACTCTTTCGAGAGCTCGGTATAGCTTTCGGTTCGGTGAGGCCCTTGGTTTTGCCCAGCACGCCAACTCGAGGCTACCTTCCTTGACTATTCATCGCCCTTCCTCGGCTTCCAAATCTTCGACTGTTCCTGGACTGAAGCGTTCGGCCATTCTAGCGCACACTTCATGTCCCGCTGGAACCATGCCAGTGTATAAAGGTGGCTCCAATTTTCAAGAAGGGGTTAGTTACAGCGCTAAATGCCCTCTGTTTGAAGTCAACGGGGCTCTGCTAGGCGATGCCTCTGTCTTTATGGCGGTGCTTGTTTCAATACACCGTTTGGTACGAGATATAACGAAACGTTCCTGGTTCGGAGACCGTATTATGATTTATAGCGACTCACAAAGCGCTCTGAGTGTCTCGGGTCATTGGGATCTCAGCATCACCTCGTTCGCGATATCCATGACGCCGCAGTTTTGGCAAACAGGGTGGATGTTGAGATTATCTTCTGCTGGGTTCCAGGACACGTACGAATTTTTGCAAATGAGCGCGTCGATAAAAGCGCAAAATAGTCCGCCAAGACTGGGTGACCAGACCACAGACCAGTGTTTCGCTCTTCTTCAAACCGACTACATGACTGGAATTCTGTTCGCTCTCCGGGCTGTATGACAAAGAAGATGGGAGATGGTCGATGGGAACCTAAAGTTCTTTGCCATTGCACCGTGGCTGTTCCCACAATCATTCTCCCAATGCTGCCAATCATTGATAATAACTACTAATTCATTCAAAATAGATCTGCACACCTGTTCTTAATTAGCGACAAATTTACGTTGCAGGACGAAATTTAGTCGTGTTTAAACATAAGTACAAAATCAAAATTGCTATTTAAAATCTAACAAAAAAAGGAGGATCCAAGAAAAATAAACTAATATTCAAGCTGATATCGTCTTTTTAAAATTATTATAATTAAAACTTATAAACAGGCATTATTAACAAAATGCCTAATTGTAATAAAAATTGAGGATATGTGAAATTAGTAGTAATAATTAGGGCTGTCTCACACTGAAAAAATACAATAATTGGATTATAGAAATTATGTTGGAAATTAATTATTGCTTAAACACAATATATACATTTCTAACCTTTTGCGAATAACAAAACGGTCAACTAAAGAAATGGATTTTTTGCAAACCATAACATAATTTTCAATAAAAAGGAAACTGCACGAAATAGTTACAAAATTGGCTACTCTAGATGATATCTGTATTAATTCCATTACAAAAAATTAAGTTATCACAAAATCGTTGACAGAATTTAGTTTTTTCCAATACAAATATTAATTTTTTTATACATATGTATACCATATTCAGCATTCAATAGTCAGTAATAATTGTTTCTAGGAATATGAAGTTGTATTTTTCTATAAAAATAAAATCCTCACATGAACGTTTAATTTTACTTTATTTTAGAGGTAGGAGAACATAAATTAAAAGATGATTCAAAACGCTGATATCATTTTTTATATATATTTATAATTCTTATATATTTTAGTTTTATAATTAAATTATTAATCTTATGCTGGGATTTCCCAGGATCCCAGCAATAGAGCATATTTTTCCAGGAGGAAAATTATTAGGTTTACCTATGTAAATTTACGGAAAAACTAGAGGCACATCAAGGAAACCTTCCAGAATCAGCTATTGAAGGAAGACTGGCGGGGAAGTGCGAGGAACGTAAGAAGAAAGCGAAAATAAGGAAGTTTATATAACGCTTCTGGTGCTAACTTCACCCATATTTTGGTACTGGAAAATACAAATTCGTGAAAACAATAACACAAGATGGACATCAAGAAAAAGATGTGCACTTAGTGTATCCTCAAATTCATATTAATAAACTTTAATAATTAAATTCCCCTTCATATAAAAAACAAAAATAAAATCCAATAACCTGTAAGTTCTACATTTCTCCATATATTAACGGTCTAAAATTTACATCACTCATTACTTCCATAATTTAAATGTATAAATTTTAACTTATATATATATATATATATATATATATATATATATATATATATATATATATGTATGTGTGTGTGTGAAGTTGCACAATATATTTTTATCGTAGCAGGTTTTGTTAAAAGCGACGGCTAATTTTGCAATTGTAATTTTCTTTTCACATCTCTCAATTTTTCGTATATTTGCCTCTGCATCTTGGTTAATATTCTTCCCCTAACACATATACTAGAATGATGGAAAACAAATTGTCAAGAAGAATGACAAACCACGTAAGTAACGGGGCCTTGAAAAAACAAACAAAACTGCACCATGGAAAACTTCTCAACATAAAATGTTAGAAGAAAACACGAAAATTATTGACTTTTCACCTGATCGACGACAACTACTTTTCCTAGAAGCCCTCAATATACAAGAAAAACATCCCAAACTTAACATTCAATTAAATTTGAACGAAATACTTTCAAGAGTAGAATTAGGAACAGAACTATGAGGGATGCTTAATCCCAATCCCTTTTAAAGGACCATCAACTCTTTGGACGTCACTACAAAATTGACATTTGTTCCTAAACCTACCTCATTTCGATCTTTTCTTAACATGCTCCCAAGTTTGTCAGTACATTTGAACATGCTGAACTTTTTGTTTGTTTGTATATAAGGGTATTTATCCATTGATATATAAACCAATGTTCTCTTTTTTAGTATTTTTATTTTAACTCTGAGGAGGATAAGAGGGTATGGAAACGCGTCAGATAAATAAAATGATTCTCCAAAGGATTCACCTCCTATTAACATTAAAATCGGAATTTTAATGAATTTTGGAAAACTTATCCACATCGACCCAGACGTAAAGTCAAATATATACGAAAAATTCAAAGATGTGAAAAGGACATCACAAATCCGGTAATAGCCGTTGCTTTTAATAAAACTTGCTACGGTGAATATATATATATATATATATATATATATATATATATATATATATATATATATATATATATATATATATATATTATAGGGTTTCTCAAAAGTCGCGCACCATCCTGGCTTTCAAAAGAAACATCTTTATTGATTTCAAAAACACTGTTATTGCAATAAATCACGCATCAATTCTCTTCATTAAACTGTTTTTCACACTCGTGAGGGGTTCAGGGGTGATCATTTAGCACTTAGTTGTTATTTCATCATTCAAATCGTTAAGAGTGCGTTGGCGATTCTGGTACAATACATATTTGAGATGTCCCTGAAGGAAATAGTCAGGGGGAGTATGATCTGGTGATCGGGGTGGTCATTCCACGGGACTTCATCGTACAATCCATCTGTTAGGAAAGGTCTAATTCAATTAGTCACGTAAGCAATTAGCAAAGTGTGCTGGAGCTCCAAACTGCCAAGAAAAATAGGTTTTTTCGTCAACTTATGGGATCATCCACAGGGTACTCAAGCAGGAGCTCTACAGAGGTTTCACCAATGACATCATCATTGAAAAAGTAAGAGCCAATGATTTCCTCTCCCCAGATTCCAGCCGATACCATGATCTTCGGGTTGTTCTGATGGTGTCCCTCCTCATTCCACGGTGGATTGTTATCTGGCAAATAGCGCATATCGTGCCATTTTACTTAGCTATTTAAAAGGAAAATGTCTTCATCACTGAAGAATATTGAAGAATACATATGTGCGCGCATCAATTCGCAGAATTCCAATCGTCTATCATTGTCATCATCAAGAAGAGCTTACACAAGATGAACTTTGTACGGATAGAATTTATGAGTGATGAGAATACGATACACTGATGACTTTCTAATGTTTAGCTCCTTGCTCACTCTTCTGACTGAGTTCACAGGACGTACAACAACATTCGGCAAAACCATAGTAGAGGTTTTTTTCATCAGTTGCACTCTTTGGTCGCCCACATCTCTCACGGTCAGCAACTGAGCCAGTTTTTAAAAGCGTTTGATTAAACGACAGGGAGTGGAATGGTTCAAGGTTCTCGCTCAGGGTGATCGTGGTTGAAATCTGCAGCTACTAAGCGGTGCTTGCACGATGTCCTTCCAAGAAGAAAACAAGTTGAACTGTTTCTTTTACTCTTAGTTTCTCAGCCATAATTCAATCTGAAAGATAGAAAATAAATTGTGACACTTATTTTCAATAATGATGTTTTTGTTTTGGAAATCGATAAAGGTGTTTTTTTTTTAAACCAGCATGGTGACCGACTCCGTAACCTCTCTCTCTCTATGTATATATATATATATATATATATATATATATATATATATATATATATATATATATATATATATATATATATATGTGTGTGTGTGTGTGTGTGTGTATTTTGGAATATTCTGAAAAAATCGTAATGTTTACAGGAAAATTCAAGCCAAGGCCAAGAGAGAGAACAGGACTATTAAGAACGTTTCGACAAAGTCAAGAAATGTCGATCACATTCACACTTAGCTTGCTGCCTAGGAAAACTCTATAGTTTCCGAAACACAACATGATACCTTCCTTCTCCTATGTATTAGGTTATCAGGCTAATAATATCGTGGGGTTTCCAATGAAAAGTAAATTCATTTTAAATATAACCCCCCAATATTATTCAACAGAATAGTTTCTGTCATTATTGCTTCAATTTTTCTTATCTTGTTTAAATGTTAAGTTTTTAATAATATTCAATAATTTACTTATTAGAATAATTATTCTCATCACGTCAACTTTAAAAGGTAATGAAAGAAATAAAAATATATATTTGTCTCAAGACAATTTTATGACTCTATATTCTTATTTATATATTTATGTATATATAAAAGAGAGAGAGATCAAAAGAAAGAGAGAGATAAAGTGAGTAATTGAGTGAGTGAGAGATAGAGTGTGAGAGAGACAAATCAAAAGAAAGAGAAAGAGAGAGAAAGTGAGTGAGTGAGTGAGAGAAGAAGTTTAGATCATATTCATTTTGGGGATTGTTGCTTGGAACAGTGAAAGTAAACGACACTGATCAAGAAAAGTCTATGGTGAATTCTACGATATTTAAATTACTGCAAGATCTATATGTATAACACATACCAGAATATCACACATGGAAAGTTCAACTAGCTTGTTGTAGCCGATGAAATCTGGAGCTTAAATATTTTCACAAAAGCCTTGTTTATTAAATATATCAGGAAAAGATAAACTTTGAAATTCTATTTTTGAACTCTAATTGAAACAGCAATTCTTCTCCATAATTCCTGACACTGTATTATAGGAAAGCTTTAGCTTCACGGGCAAACTTTAGCTCTGTGTTCTGCGGCCTATCTTGCTCTATGACCGGGGTTTTGTTTTCATGAAAATTAAAATATTTGCATTACTTATTCCGTAATGATTTTCTCTTTATCTATTTTTTCATATCCATACCTATTTTTAGCCCTAAATTCAAGAATGTTTGTCTAAATTCTTTTCATATACCGTAGAAACAATCCTTACCTCATTTTTTTCATCTAAATTTTGTTTCATATACAAAAAAATACTACAACCAAAAAACTGCCATGTGTTAATTTTAACTCATTTTATGAACATTCACGATTTATAATTTGTTTCATTCTTTGAATCAGTTAGTCAAAAGTATATGGTGAGTAAAAATGGTATCTCTTATAAATTACTTGGATAAAAGCTTCAAATATACGAAAACCCAGCCCTAAAGTCTGTTTTTCCTAACTCAAAATCAACTTCTAGCAATAACTTTAATAAAAGTTTGAATTTCTAAAAACCAACCTTTCGTTCTAATTTTCACTAACTCTATAATTTAAGAAGGGGATTTTTTTAAAGTATTTGAATAATAATTTCATCTTAGTTTGGTTATGACTTATATTCTTTTATCAAAGTTATTTCTAATAATTCTTTAATAATATCAAAAAACAAAATAAGGAAGTTCAGAAATAAATATAAGTATCGAAATTTTGTGAATTTTTATAAACCCAAAGAATTACAAGTGGTGAAGTTCAGAAAATTTATTTTTACATACTTTCTTCTAAAACTATATTTTGAAAGGGACAAAATTTAATTTAGAGTTCCTATTTAAAATTATTATAATTAGTGAAGTTCAGAAAATTTATAAAAATTTAAGCATAGCTGCTTTTTTTTTAGATTTTAAATTTTAAACTTAGTAGCGAAGTCATTACCTGGTTCGATCTATAAATAAACTCTTAGAAATAATTTCGATAAAACATTTAATATAAACAAAACCATCTCCTGTCTCCTAATAACTTACTATTGGTGTGTCTTTAGTCGCGTGCAACTCTAAATCTCACTATGTCGGTCGGTCCCCGTTTCGCTTTTTTGTGGTTTTAGTAATAACATTGTAATTTTCCGGCGCATTGTAGCTAAATTTGAAACCCTTATGTTGTTTTACATTCGCCTTGAATGATATAATTATAATTGGAAAGGTCCTCTCAAGGTTAGCCCGGGAAATATTTTTGGGGGCAATAACATCATAATTATTCGGCCGATTCTAATGAAATTTGAAAACCTTATGTTGTTTTTATAAATCATAAAAAGTGAGAGCACGCGAATTTAGTCAGCAAACCTTGTTCATATTCATCCTTATTTTCTAGGTCTAAAGATAAAAGACCTATAGGAATTCTTTTGAAATACGGAAAAAAAAAATCCTCAGACCTCATTTTTACCATCTAAATGTTTATTTAATATTTTCATTTTGCTTTTTTTATATATATAGTAGCTATTTTCTCCCGATAATAATTAAAATGAAAAATCTAATTTAGAAGGAAGTTCAATGAAAGATGGGAATATACATTTTAAGTAGAATGGGAATAAAACAACTCATTGCCATTTTTTTATGTCAAAATATCTAAAGTAAATAACAAAGCATATTTTTCTTTTTACCGGAAACCAACCAACTCTAATGCTTATATTCACTTTTTCTCTTGCCACAGCGAATCTGTTAAAATGTTCGTAGTTTCCTTCCTTTGTCTGAGAGAATATCGTATATGTGATCCTTGTTTCCTGCAGGATGAAATTAACACGCTTTTCCAAACATTCATCGATCTGCAGATCCCCTTTGGTTCCTAGAAACATGTCATTATAAACCCAGAACCAACTTTTACTTACCAACTAATCCTAAGGAAAATGTATGTAATAATACTTATATTACAGTCCCATACTGGCCCCAATTAATTACTTTTAAAAAGCTGGCACGGGCCAACAACATCAATGTTGCCTTTCAATACGAAAAAACTATCCGAAATAGTCTGTCTAAAAGAACAGGGCGTTTATTATATTCCATGCAAAATTTGCATTTAGTATACATTGGCGAAAGTAGCAGATTATGCAAGGGAATGAAGGAACATAAATGGGTTATGCGCAGTGGAAGCATATCATCTAGCCTGTTCATACACAAGTCAAATGAAAATCAATCAATTGACATTGATGATGCAAAAATAATTTATTATTCAAACAACTATATACATGGACGTCTAATAGAATTAATCTTTATAAAGGAAATTCCGAACTCTAATACTTCCGATGGGTATTTCAACACTAATCCTTTCATAAGCAGAAAAATCGTCCTTCATCTGCTCAAAAATGCGGCTGTTCCATCATATTCTCCCCACTAATTACATTTTAACTTTTAAATTTGTGAACTTAGGCTAAGCATCTTGCTGGACTTATTGGTACCAGCAATTGAAGGTGATGGATATCTCCGTCGAAACCTTGTTTTGCAAATAAATCAATCCTAACACTGTGGTTTCTTTCTTAAATAATATATATATATAATATATATATATATATATATATATATATATATATATATATATATATATATATATATATATATATATATATATTGGTCTAAAATGAAAGGAGCTTCTTATACATGTTTTGTTAAAGACCGGGGAACTTGTGAAACTCCAAATTTTAGTAATTCGTGAGAGAATACCCGAATTGGAGAATGATATCAGAAGAGTTGAAGAAGAATTCTTAGCACAGGGTATAAAAGGTGAACAAAAGAAAAAAATTAATTAATCACTTTCCCAGAAGTTAAAACTACCGAACTTCCCCATCGAAATTTAAAAACGAAAAACTCAATAAACTTCATGGAGGGCAAATTTTCCTAGCCCAATCTGGAAACGAATAATTCTTGAACATGGCTAACCACATACCTGACAGAAGAATGAAAATAGTCCTAAACCTTGAGCTAAACTGCAACCTTCAACCAAAACACGACAAAACAAACAAAAAAACTATAATTAAAACTGCTCTACCATGATCCAAAAAACCTGAGAAACAGAAAGTTCTGAAAATAAAGCATGAAATTACAACCCAACTCTTCGCAGAAGGAACTAAACAACGCACTTAGAATAAAAGCTCTCTATTAACAAAAGAAATGAAAGTCTCTCACAAAATTTCGAAATAACAGACACTATTATTAAAAAATAAGACGAGTCCAACATTTTCGTTCTATTTAATAAAGAAGAATACATGCAAAAACTAAACAACATACAAAGTTACACCTCAAAATTATAAATAATTACCAAAGTTCAAACGGACTGAAGAAAAATGCCAACAAACTGATTTCCGAAGACAAGAGTTTCCCCAATCAAATACAACTCTTTCCTATTAAAGGTGAATATAGTCGTGGATACATCTACTTAAATGTCAAATCACATAAGCAAAGTAACCCCCTTCGCCCAAACATCTTTCAAGTCCCAACGCCGATATATAAACTCGCCAAATTTTCGAATTCAATTATAACGCCATTTATCCCGTCAAAATTCTCCATAAAGTCGACAAATAATTTCGTTAATATTCTTCATATTTCCGCACCAGGAGGCATCCCAGCTTGCCTAAATCAATGTCAAGAGTCTTTTCTCCAATATGCCAATAGAAGAAACAATCGAAATTTGTAATTCTAAAAGCCGTCTTGGAAAAACCCGAATCGCCTCCACCACGAATGGAACCCAAAATATTAAAGCAACTTTTAAGAATATGTACAACTGAAATTACATTCAGAAGCCCAGATGGCAAACTTTACCGTCTAAATGATGAACTAGCGATGGCGTCCCAATTGGGCCCTACTTTTTTGAACTTATACATAGGAAATCTATAGGAAAAGCTCTTAACACAAATGACGAACCCACCAAATATTTATACCAGATTTGTTGATGACATATACCTTACAAGTATAGACGAACATCAATTACTACAACTCCAAAGAACTTTAGACTCCAGTTCCATTCTCAAATTCGGATACCGGTTAAATGTAAACGGCCGTATTCCCTTCTTGGATGTAGACACAAAACAGTACAGCGAAGTAAAATATACCACCACCGTCTATCGAAAAGGTAAAGACTACGGTCGATGCATTAACGCAACAACAGTAATTCCTAACAGGAATGAGCTCATGCATAAGAAGAGCTATCAAGAACTGCACAACGTGGATCACACTTGACGAAGAATTTCGACGGTCATAACAGATCCTAATAAACAATAGCTACCCAATTTGAGAATTTGACAATCTACAGCAGAAAATTCTCAACTCAAAGTTTGAGATACAGGAGGAAAAATAAAAAAATAAAAGAATAACACTCCAATACAAGAACCAAATGACAGATGCCTACAAAACAAACAAACGAATACTAGAAATATCACAAAAAGTAACACTATTCAAGAAAAAGGCAATAAGTTATCCGCAGCCTGAAGATACTGTAGGCTCTTCTCATCAAAGAGATAGGCCCAAACAGGAACACGCAGCAAACCAGTGCGGAGCGAGTATTGCACATTTTCTGCTAAAAGAAATGTAAAGCGTACTTTGACTCAGACCTAGAAAAGTCATGAAAGAACAAAAACGAAATTCATTCTTTACTGCTCACGATCACCAAACAACTACCTCGCCGCTAAAGGAGGACAAGAATAGAGCTTTCCATCAATCTCGCCTCAAAAATAACGAAGACTGACGTCTGAAGATGACTGAAGAAAAGCGAAAATCACGGCCCAAATTTGTAAAAAGATTTGAATATTTTAAATAAGCCTCATATAAAATACTGCATTCGACAGTTAGAACGGGCTAAACTAAAATTCGTAAAGTCGAAATACAATGTGCTCTTTAACAAAACACGCACACGCATATATATATATATATATATATATATATGTGTGTGTGTGTGTGTGTTTGTGTGTGTGCGTGTGCGTGTTTTGTTAAAGAGCAGGTTGTATTTCGACTTATATATGTATATATATATATATATATATATATATATATATATATATATATATATATATATATATATATATATATATATATTAAGAGAACAGAGGGGTTTGCGCGTTGTCAGGCGTATACGTATTTTTAGGATAAATAAGCAGTCTAAATTTAAGAAGTTTATTACTATATTATAACTTCTTGGCTATCAGATATTTATAAATTAATTATATAATAAATGGGAAGTATCAGAGGTGGTAATATTCAAATTATAAAAATGCAGGGTTTTAAACTATTAGAGAATAGGAAATATGTTTTTGTTTTTAAATAAAACTGAGATTAATTAGTTTTGGGTGTCTTCATTGTAAAAAGTGGGAGATAATAGAAATATTTAAAAGATTGGGTTGTTTGGGGAGAGTGGATTTGGCGTTTGTAATTTATGGGTGATTATAGTTGTAGTAAAAGTGGAAATGAGCTTGTGTCAGAGTTTAAAGTGAAGTTTTTAAATCTAATATAAAGAGATTCGAGTGTACGTAGTTGGTTTCGTTGTTTGCCGTATCTTTAATGAAAAATGATTAAGTTGGGTTTATGATGTGGATGTCTGTTTTCGTAGTGTATTCGGATAGGAGAGAACTAGGGAGTAGTGAGTTGCGCTCAAGTTCTATTGCTGATGCGTAAATTCTTATGTTTGTATATATTTATAATCTCACATCTTTGAGAATGGGTTCCTACCCGAAACATTGGTACTAAAAAGTTATAATATAGTGATGAACTTCCTAAATTTAGCCTGCTTATTTATCCTAAATATATATATAATATGTTATTTAATATGTTAGTTTATTTTTTGTTTACTTCAGTAACTTTTAATATGTGACAATCAAGTCAGTTTGTTATA
The DNA here is from genome assembly GCA_963969495.1 of Ceratothoa steindachneri. Classification (NCBI taxonomy): domain Eukaryota; kingdom Metazoa; phylum Arthropoda; class Malacostraca; order Isopoda; family Cymothoidae; genus Ceratothoa; species Ceratothoa steindachneri. The sequence goes on from OZ018324.1 coordinate 25,421,515, forward strand.
ATTTCACTTTTTATTATTTTTTTTAAATACCACTGGGTAATATTATTTAATTCTATATATTGTTATTAGTGTTTCTACTTAATTTTAATTATTGTCAATTTTATTATTTTAACTAACCTTCTTCCGCTTTTTTTAATGCATTTTTTCAACTGTTATCAATTAATGTTCCTTCCCCTTCTCATTAGACGATATAGTCTCCGAAGATGGTCCTAGTAAAGGTACGAAACGTCCGGCCAATAAATGATTAGTATAATCACCTGAGTCTTCATATTCCTGCTACATATCAGATTTATATATATATATATATATATATATATATATATATATATATATATATATATATATATATATATATATATATATATGAATGCAATATGCCACAGGAAAAATGAAAAGGTGTTTCCAAGTACTTTCGAACTTTATTAAGTTCCTTATCAAGGATAACTACAAGAAATAGTATTATATTAGAGGTATATATACGAAAGAAAAATATGAAAGACCGCCTCAAAAACAAGAAATCACCAATGAGGAAGAGGGAAGGGGGAAGGTAAAAAAACACATTAAGGATTACAAGAAGCAGGTAGTAAGGTCAAACTAAGTCGAATGAAAAGGTAACAGATTCAAAGAAATGGAAATAGCCTAACGAACGAGATTATAAGACACGATGAGCAAAAGGGGAAAAAAATACAAAGTACAAAACAGAGCAGTGACAATATCAGTCTCTATTGAACTTCGGTAGGCTTATTTACGGGTTGATCGATGAAGAAAAAGCGACCATAATACAAATCGAGAAGATTGAAAGGAAAATTGGTAACACGAAATTAGAGTTCGCTTGCAATAAAACCTGCCATAATGAAAATATACTGCTAAAATTCACACACACACACACACACACACACACACACACATATATATATATATATATATATATATATATAAATATTGTCGTGGTATATGGCCGAGTATGCTATACTTTTATTTATTTTTTGTTTTGCTTCTTTAACCGGGATGATTCGTAATATTATATATATATTGCCATATGTAGCGTTTCGAGGATTTAATTAAACAACTAGGGCAAAAATATCCTTTTAATTACATAGAGAAATGAAATATTAAACTTTAAATATATGGAGGCTATAATAAGAGGATCTAAATAAAAATTAATACTACCAATGAGTACTACGCGATGGTTGAACAAAAATTCACTTTAGTACTGAATGGTAACTAAAGAACATAAATAAGTTGGGTTCCTTTTACCTTTAAATAAGAGGGAGTCTGGCATGTGATGACCTAAACGAAAACCTCGTTGCGGAGATGATTCGTTCGCGTGAGGCTGACTCGGACACCCAGCTCTCCGTGTCGCTGCGCGAAAGATACGTTGGTGGAGATTATTCGAGAATAACAGCTGACTTCGAGGTAAGTGAGGAGCGTGTGGCGATGCTTCTTTACTTGACGATATAAGCGAGGAGATTGTGGATGTACGATTATTCCAATCCTTGGTTACACTTCCGGGCTCCTGGATGATGAGACTTGACCAAGAGGTGAAGCTTTTCTCGAGTGGAACTTCACATTGGTATTATTCAATGATGAGGAATATCTATGGTTTTATTTGGAAAACTGAGATAAGGGGCTTCACTGAATAAGATTGTTATGAGAGTAATTCTCTATACCTATGGTCTACTCTTCGATGTGACCAAAAGGAACAGCCTCGGGAAGAAAAACCCCGCTCGGTTCCACTTCTTGATTTCCAGTTTGACTCCGGGACTCGTCTTCTTCTCCTGATTGCTACCTCAATTCTCCTCCTCATTTTTTCTGCTTTACGTCGGAGAAAGTAAAATTTCGTCTATTGGTGAAAATAGAACTAAACAATAGGAGGGGACAGTGAGCCTGTTGCTAGATTTTTATTCTAAAGGCTATCCCACCCTCCTTTGTTTATATTAACGGACTATGAAATCAGTTCATGGTAATCCTTTTTTTGGCAGCGATCTCAAGGTTTGTTGGGAAAGCGGAGCAAAGGGAGGGAGAAGTATCGAACTATATGGAACGCAACTGCTGACGCTGTGTAACCAAACTAGCGTCTTTTTGTCCTCGCGATATTGATTTCCCCACATTTTCTCCTTTCTAAAGAAGGTATTGTTGGGGGGAGAGAACTCAAGTGCCAAAAAAATATATAAACGGCCCAAAAAAAACACACAAGTCTTGGAATTTAATTTCAAGTCCGACTATTACCGTGAAAATACCGTGGTCAACCATCCTAGTAAATTAAGTTTTATTGTCTTATTGACATTGTACGTACACGAGCGCACGTACATAGGCAGGTGAATGGCGGACTTTAACCTTGGCTCGTAAGGCCAAGCAGTCCGGATCACACACTTCCATTTAACCAAAAAAAAACATCGATCACAACAAAGAACAAGAAAAGGAAACTGACTATTACTCCGTATCTAAGAAGTTAATTTCGTACACAAATAAACCTTAACACATTAATATCTACACAAAAGAAATTAGTCTTAAGACAAAGGAGAGTTTACTTAGCCCTTTGTGGGGTTTTGGCTCAAGTTATTGGCTTTATACTTATCAGAGCCTTTTATATAGTTTATGTTAAATTGGTATTCGATGAACAATATACTCCATTGCATGAGTCTGCCGTTCTGGTTTTTGCTCTTACGCTAATATGACCGAGACTGGTGATTAAATTCCACATTAAACTCGCTACCTTTTAGAGAGAAATTGAATTCCTTTATCCCCCAAATTACGGCTAGCGCTGCCTATTCTATAGTTGCATAACCTATGGGAAAAGGGGTATCATCATCTTCATTTTGTCCCCGGACACTATCGATTCTTTCGCCACAGGCATCGGTTCGTATTGCAAACTTCTTTGGGGAATTTTGCCTTCACTCGAGCGGATAAATGTGAATCTATGAGCGGGCCAAGGTGGGAATTTAAATCTAATTCAGTGGATGGGTCGTCCTAGGGGAAGCCTACTGAGGATAGGGGATACTCGTTATCCGACTCTGCGTACACCGTAGTTACCACCTGAAAAGGTTCACATGAGTAAAACGCTTCAATGGTTCTTTCTTCATCCATCATCACAATATTATTAATATACGCTGGGCTGTGATACTTCTTGAGCATGTTTATGTGATACCGTTTATGGTCTGAAGGAGTTTCAATCAGGTAGTCAACGGAGCCACGAGGTTCTATGACCGGAAAAGGACCCTTCCATTGGGAGAGTAACTTATTCGTCTCTGTAGTCAGTAGTAACCATACTTCGTCGCTAGGCTATAATTTTTTAGCTTTTGCTTTTAAGTATAAATAACTCGTATTTTTCTATGTTGCACTCCGCGTTTGAGCTGCCAACTCTGCACATTTTTCCAAGCGTTCCAACAGCTCGATCACATAGGCTTAGGAGAATTTTACTTCTTCATTAATATATATGATAAATTTTATCAAAGTTTTCAAATGAGCCGGTATTTTTTGGTTCCAACAAATATATATTTGTAAAATTGATAAATCTAACTAAATTGATAGAATATATTACACTACGAATTTTATATGCATAGTTAGCAACCATCCTAATATAAATTAAATTTAAACAATATCGTTAAATTTCTCCCCCTTCACGAAAAAACCATAGTAACCTAAAGGAATTACCAATGTATATGAATAAGTTGTTAATTTTTTTACATCTACCAAACAACCTAAACTTATGCAGAATTACCGCTAATTATTTTTTAGTTCTACTTTATTATGTCTCCCTAACTATGCATCAATTACTAGCAGATGATTTTCTTTTTTTCACTTAACAGGAAGAAATCAAGAAAAGGATCTTATTTCCGTGTCAGCGCTACTGGACAGGAACTTCCAAACACGTCCAGAGTCAGAGGTCAAGCAAAAACAACTCTGGAGAATCAAATGCATGTTCTCTTGTGGAGCTTCCCGTCATCAAGCAATCCACCAAGGTGTACATAAACCTTTAGTTTTATCGTGGTAGAAGATTAAAAGCCAAAATATGACATTGTTCTTTCACTTCTGGATGGTGGTCTACCACCCTTAGCCTATCCTAAATGCATATATAGACCTTGTCCCGAGTTTTTCTCCGCTAACTTTTTAATCTCATTTGTCATTTTTGACAATGTAAGACCTGTATACCTTCTTTAAGAATACAACCTGACATTTCACATAAAGTCACAAGGAATAGGACTCCCTACTAAAAATTGCTATCCATACTGAAGAGCTGCTTTTTTAAGGAATGATCTAACACATAGAGCTTAAGGGATAGCATAGTACATATAGAGGCTCTCACCATCCACCTCTTAAGTCTAAATCTGCGGGTATGGAAAAGTCGAAATGTAAAATACCTGATTGTGCTAAGAAAATGAAGAACACAAATATTATTTTTAGTAAAGTAGGTAACTTATCTTATTGAAAATTTTAAAGTGGACTTATAATATGAGCTACCTCTCTGCTTAATAGCCTAAGACTCTATCATTCAATATGAAAAATTTAGGCATTAACGAAAAAAAATTAATTCTATCCTTGAAATGCTCAACGCTGGAACTAATTACTACCTTTTTAGGTAGCTCGTTCCATGTCTGACCTATTCTATGTGAATTTGTAATGCACTAAAGTAGTCCAGTAATGCAGTCGTTCAAGTTTGCAACCATCGTTCCTAGTCCTATTTTGACTAAAATTAAAGAACTTATGTTAATCAATATTATCGAAAGATTTTAAATCTCTCGTTCAGATGATCCATTGAATGTCTTTAAAAGAAAGCTGTGAAGTTAAAAGTGAACCACGTTTTCCAGCTGAGATCGCCACAAAGAGTTATACAAAGGCAATAGAACTTTCTGCGTCCAAAAGATGAACTACCTCTAAATGAAAATTAACAGTCGCTAAGCCTTTTTCTCTGTCACAACGCAATTTCTGTCGAACATTGAATAGTTAATAATCACCACATCTAAGTTTTTGTTTGCATCGGTGGTCCTTATACCCTAGGAGAGGTTAGTCCAACCATGGATTTGCATAATCGAGGTTCATAACCATAGATTTGTTAAATTGAATGGTATCTGTCAAATATCCAACCACTCCCCTATCCAACGCAGATCAGTCTTCAACCTCTCAATACTTTCGAATGAAGCTAAGCTACCAACCAATTCTGTATCGTCTGAAAATTTAGATATCAATCTAAATAATCCATCATCTATATCGTTTACATCAAGGATAAAAACCAGAGAGCTTACGTAACACAGCCAAAAGAGACGCTCGTTGCCGACAAACAGCGAGAGTCCTGACAGTTGATCCCAACTCTATGCCACCTTCCAGACAAACAATTTTCAAATAAATAGACTACTTTTTTGATAAATCTCAACTCTAGCAATTTGGCCTGTATCCTACCTTAATATTCATTGTCGAACGCATTTTGGAAGTCTAAATAGAAGAGTTTGGCTAAGACATGCCTTATATCGTCCTCTTTCTATGGAACCATTGATTTAAGTCTTTTATCAGTTTATTGTTTTTTCTACGAAGTTTTCTTTAGCAATCGTCAAACTTATGGGCTGATAATTACCCCAAAAATGTGATTATCCTTCTTGTACATGGAATTCACGTCAGTCATTCTCTACTCCGCCGGTAGTTGTGCGGCATCCAGAAAGGGATTAAAGATCTCGGAGAGATGAGAAGCTACCTTGCCCTTGACCTCACTCAGAAGGCACGGCAATAACACATTTCAAACCCAGCGATTTGTAAGGATTTATATTCTGAAGCTTCGTTGCTATTTCTGAGGCGCTTGTCTTTATCACACTCAAATGTTTGTTTTCCTATTAACTTCACTCATGCATTCGGTATCTCACCGTCATTCTCCCTAGTAAACACAGTAAAACTAATCGAAAGACGTTGGTGATATCAAGTAGACCTATGTGCTGCGGCATCGGTCTCTGGCTGTTAACGTACGTGAAGAATTCTTTGCGGCTCTCTACGCTAAGAGGCACCATACGAACCTCTTTGTCAGATTTAGCCTTCAGAACGAACGTAGTGACTCTTCACTGAACAACAAATATGCCTAGATCCTGCGTTTTGTGACATAATTTACACTTTCTGTATTCGTGTTGCGTAGTTTTGTTTGCATTGGCAACCTCAGATTTAACATAGTTTGTGGCACTATGCGGCCTGTTGGACTATAAATTTCTGCTTTAAGTTTATCCAATTTGATTATTCTTCGTCCGTACTTAATTTAATAGGGCCAGATCACAAAGAAAAGTTCTCAACCTAATATAGCTTGCACGACTATAATCTTTTTCCGTATCTTTTCTCTTATAAATCTATGTAATTCTTTCTACTCTTATATTAACAATCTCACTACCCGTTTCTTCTTGTCTTCTATAGTACAGAAGAATAACATTTCTATGAGTTTTTACCGCATGGGATAGAGAAAAACAAATAACATTCACCAGCAGGAAAAACAAATACGGGATAAAATAAAAAAAATCTAGACAAGAAAGAAATACCAACTTCTGGATTGCTGAAGTGTTCCTCTCTGCAAAATAAAATTTAATAAGAAATCTGGTGAACTCCATTAACAATTTGAACCCCAAACCTGTATTTAGAAGATTGACTTGTGGAATGTAATCCACTTTAGATTTGATATCGTTGAATTATTTATATCCATTCAGAGGAATTTCAAACGAATTTCGTCTTCTAACATAACTAGACAGGTTTATCCTTAAATGATTTTGATGTTGACAATAGAGTTGGATTTGAAGTTCACTTTTAATTTTGTGCCGGTATGAGAACTCATTTTCTTTTGTCTCTTCTCACTGATAGATGCCTGATTTGACGCCTCCAACCAACTAACACATAGCTCAATGAGATCAAAGCTGCCTTGTTTGTGCAACACAAGTTCTGCTGATACCACCAAGATATAAATCTTGAAATAATACAGGAAGGTACTATGAAATCAGTTTTCTTTTCCACTTTACCAATATTTCTGTTACAATACACTGTTCTATATATTAATTTAAGTTTAATATCTTACATCATACTCAGTATATCTCCTGGAGAATCAATTCAATTTGGTAGCCATTTTGGTAGTCCTAATAATGAAAAAACCTCAAAATATCCGTATATGATTATTATTTTAGGATTCTTAAAATAATTAAAGTAAATAGACTTAAAATGTTTTATTGCCAATTTATAACTTCCTATCTTACAAAGATTAATAATTAAATGATTAGATTCAATATCGCTAGTCTCTTTAAAATTAATTACTCATATGACATCTAATATTGTGTATATTCCGCAGAGGAATGTGGTTCCTGTATCCAAAACTGTCAAGATGAAATCTTTTTCTTCAAGATTACCAATAATACAATACTTAAATTAAAAGGAGCAAAATGGTTTACTTAACATTTTAACGAAGTTTTTCAATTACATCATTGACATAGCTCTTTTTGCTTGATAGCCGAAAAAAGTAGTACATAGAGATTGATGATCGCATCAGTCTCACTGAAATGACCCCATATCGGGTCATAGGATGTGACGGATGGGATATTAGCAACAGTGCTCGAAGTAAAGGGTATGAGCATTTTGCTTTTTGCATTACCCAAAGGACTACTATAAAAACTTGTGTACATTTGTATATTTACAAACTGACACAAGATCTTCGTCGAAGGAACAAAGTAGTTAATATGTGTAAACTAAATTCGGTGAACTGATCGGTTGTTAATGCCTAGTGTTGTACTAACCTTCGAAGAGAACTAGTAATTTGGATGGAAGGAACAAAATTTATAGGATTAAAAATTGTTTTATTTCAATTACGAAGAATTATAGAAAACAGTTTGTTTTATTTCGTTTTTATGAGCAACACATTAATTTGGGATTTGTATTTTTATCCGCCTAAACTCAATGTCATTTCACATGAGCCATAAATTCATATACTTTCACCCGATTCAGTCTATTTCTGACCCAACCCAAACTTATACCAACCCTCTTTAGTAGTCGCTAATTTTAAGCCACCTGCACAATTTGTAGCATAAATCATCCACATCTTGAACAACTACAAACCGACCTTTGGAAAGCAATAGGCTACTTAGCCCTCATTTTCAAATCTTTTTCACCAAATTTCACGTTATTGTGTATTGTGAATACTCTAAAATACAACTTACGAGGATGTGTTTCAATGTTGACGCTGTCTAACTCATTTTCTTAGATCATATAATTTGAGCACAAAAATTAAAAACATCACCATATGAATATTCATCGATGCCAATAATGAACATAGATTTTCAATCCATATAAATCATATTAATGCCATATCTTTTAGGTTGCCAATTTACAATGTAAGTACATGTGTATTTTGAATAACTTAATTAGGTGTATATTTAATTAATTAGGTGTTAACCTCTTCTGCAGCATCGCAATTCCTCTTCTGATGACAATATAAAAATATACTCAATATTAGATTAAGTGAAGTTGGATAAAAACAACTTAACAAATCGCATCAACTTTAATGCTTTTGTTAATGTAAAATACAGACTTTAATCATGTGATCCAAGTTATTTCCCACCAACAATTACAAGTTTATTTTAATTTTACAGGGCCAATGATAAATCATTTTAACTACAATGGTCACTGGAGAACTCTCTTTAGCGCACCTACAAATGCTTGATTGAATGTTTGAAAAAGATTGAAGTAAATTCTAAAATATCTAAACTACCACATTGATTTTACATCCCTTGACAGCGCATCGCACATGAAAAGAACAGCTCTCCTTTACCTACTGACACATGTAACTTAAATTTCTAGGCCACCTGGGTCATTACATATACATGCATGTACATATATCAGAAATAAAGCTGTTTTGAACGTCTAACTCAAACTTAACTCCTAGCAACATAAATTTTTTTTTAATTTTACAACCTCAATTAAACATTCTAATTGCAATGTTACCTTTAGAATAATAATTCACTTTATTTTTTGCGGTAAAGTCTACAGCATTCAAGGTACCGCAAAGACTATATGTATAACTCATAAGAGAACACGATGCACTGATATCCGATTTTTAGCAAGCCTTATTTACCACACATATCAGGAAAATATGAGATTTGAACTTATATTTACGAACCCGAAACAAAACGATGTATCCTGTGTCCATGTAAAAAAAAAAACATATGATTAATAAAATCAACCGATAATTCTGTGATTTATGTGTTTGATTTTTAGCCTTTTTGAAAAACCTAAAGATAAACAAGGATCGTTTGTTTGAGAAACGAGTCTCCTAGTTGTTTTTTTGTCCCTGTACTAATGTTACCATCATTATTAATCCCCTGCGTTTAGACTGAGATCGATTTTAAGCGGTCATTAATTTCTGTTATATGTGAAGTGTCGCTTAGTACACACACAAAATTTTAAGCTACGAGAACATTTTGAATAACTTAAACTTTTTGGAATAGGGTACTTAAAAGGTTTGGAGTGCTATAAGAGCCCTTGCATTAAGGCTCTGAACTAGGAATATAAACATTATTTAATTTATTTCCATACTTTTTCATTTTAATAAAAACAAACGATGCCTGCATAAACTGCCAACATAAACAAACCATAACGAAAGGGGTGTTAACATATTGGGTTGAAAAATAAGTTCTTGCGGTTTTATCATATTTATTCATTACCATTAACAATTTTAGAAAAACTTCATTTTTAATTGATAACCATATGCAATTTAATCAATGATGTATTCTCCGTTGTTATTTACTTCTTTTCAACGTTCAACTAGTTTTTCGATGCCTTTGCAATAGAAATCTGTGGATTTTGACTCGAAGAATTCGTCTAACCAGGTTCTTAATTACACATCAGTATTGAACGAAATGCCGCGCAAATTGTTGGAGAGTGATCGGGAGAGATGGATATCCGATGGCAAATATGGAGGATGCGGCAGGATTTTCCAATTAAGCGTTTGAATTGCGTCTTTTGTCATATTGGCAATGTGAGCACGAGCATTCTCGTGTTGCAGAAGGACTCCATAACGTCGATGAGGTCGCTTTTCACGAATAGCTTCGGCGAGTCGATACATTTGTTGAACGTAGAATTCTGCATTGACAATCTCGTTGTTCGCAAGGAGATCATAAATAATGATGCCTTCACAATCCCACCACACACACAGCCTCGTCTTTCGTGGATGAAGTTCTTGCTTTAATCTCGTAAGTGGTCTTTTATTAGGGCTAAGCCATTGTTTTCAATGGTTCATGTTGACATAAACACACCACTTTTCGTCGCCAGTGATGATGCGGTGAAGAAATATGTCCTTATATCCACGAGTAGCCTTGTTACGAGCAAGCAAACCTGCGGCAATCGTGGAGCGTTGAGATTTGTTGCTTTCGCTCAAAGCGTGCGGAACCCATCCGCCGACTTTTGGAATTTTCCCCATCGAATGAAGGTGATTTACTACAGTTTTCTGATCACACGACAATTATACATCACTTTAGTCGATTGGCGAGGATTTTCATGAAGAAGGTTGTTCAATCGATCTTCATCCAACTTAATGGGGGGACCAGAACGTTCTTCGACATTAATATTGAAATGACCGCTTTTGAAACGTGAAAACCACCATTGAGCTGTTCTTTCTGATAAAGCATTTTCTCCGTACACAGCACAAATATCGCGACGAGCTTTGGCTGCGTTTGCATTGTTCCCGTCTCGATTAAAAATTAATAACAAAAAGTGTCAAAAATGCGCCTTTCTTTCAACTTGACATTCCATTTTGAGGGTACAGAACAAAAATTAAATTAACACAACTTTTAAATAAACCGCAATGACTTATTACTCAACTTCAAGATGTAGCCTAAGAAAAAGCCTAATAGTCTACGCTGTTAAGAGATGTAGCCTAACCTTTGCAAATTTTGCTCTCATTATTTATTGTTTTTTAATATGTGCACAAATCATGTCAACAAAACTTAAATCAACACAACATTAAAAAAACGCAAGAACTTATTCTTCAACCTAGTAATAAGTCAATAATCTTTTGAAGAGTCAAATTAATTGAACTCAGACAAAGACAGGCAGAGTTCACTGAGAACATATTCGCTCAGAGTGTAAACGGCGCCAATAAGAGTAGAAATGAAGAAGTAAATAATTACACTAATATATAATCCAGTTATTTAATTATTTCTTTAGAAAATCGCATCGCCTCTGCTAAATTCTCAGAAATTGAAAAGTAATTAGATAACTACAAACACTAGTTTCAAGTTAATTGGTCCAAAGAAAAAATGCGAAACCACCATAAATATGGAGATCTATTTTTTTGGAAAGTACAAAAGGTGTTGTATAACTTGGTCATGTGCCGCTTGTTTTAAGGGATAAATTGTACAATTAACCAATCATTTTGTAATATGAGCTCGAATGTTAAGAAAATGCGATTCTCCAGCATTATACACTGAAGTGGCAAAAGTCAAGGAATAGGCATATACTCGTATTATCGTGTAGGACCCCCTTTTTCCCGGCGAATTGCAGCAACCAGACATAGCATCGATTCCAAAAGTGAACGGAATAAACCTGGAGATCTATTGACTGGTGCCGGTCTCAATAGCTGTCCACATTTCTACGATATTTGTAAGTGACTTATTTTGGGCGCCAATAGACCTGGCCATCAGCGTCCCACAAAATTGATTGGATTTCTGTCGGGTGACCGGGGTGGCCACTCCAGAATGTTGCTCGAACCAATTCTAGGCAACTCGGAGCCCGATGATTCGGTGCTTTATCCTTCTAGAATATCCCACCGTTGTTGGAGTTCGTTAAGGAAATAAATGGATGCAAATGATCCCAAGTAGTACAACGTAGCAGTCGCGATCATTATCGTGTTTAAGTGAACCAGCCAACCAAACATATGCCGCAACAACACACTTAAAACTAGTATGGAGAACCATTAGCCTGCACTGTGCCTAGTTGACAACTGAGGTCAATGGACATATGGGATCTGTGCCTCACACAAATCCTAGCATCAGCCCCAAACATCTGGAATTGTGACATATCGGAACACATCACATGTTACGATTCCTCTAGGCTCCAATTAGGGACTTGAGTAGTCCAGGTGCAGCCCTTTTTGCAGTATCACAGGAGGTGTTCTGCTCCAATATCCGGTGAAAAATAAAGATTTAAGTCAGTGTTGCTTGTCTCTTACCATGACCAATTCTAGACAGACACCGCTGTGCACGATCATTGAGCACCCGTGTTTGACTACCTGCTCTCTTCAAAGTGGACTGTATTCCCTAACCTTGAAGTATTCTTGGTAGCAAGTTGACACTGTTTATCTAGTTTATACGTTGAATATTCAGACAGTTTCCGAAATGTAGTGACTAATCAGTCATGCAACCACTATAATCTATTGTCTTACTCCGATCAGTGTGTAACACATTTTTTGTTACTGCCCAATAAGTGTTATTTTCCAACTCCTTTTATTGCAAAATAATAAAATTGCCATTATTCGTTTTCAAATTTGCTTTGTTACGAAAAAATAGGCAAATTTTAGTCTTTTCATCAATTGTAAGACATAAAAAAACAAAAACACAGTTAAATTTATGCAATATTATTGCAACTTACACAAATAATATATTTAAAAACAAGTAAAAAGTGAACAGTTTTTATTGATTTCCGTTTGTAGTGTACATCACTTTTGCGTACAAGACCCTAAATGTAGTCTTTCATCATGTTTTCATTGTATACTCCGAAGTATCTACTCGTATGTTCAAATTTTGGTATATATTGATGGAAGCGCTTCCCTTGCTTCTCTGTGTATGTTCTCATTTTCTCCTTGACCTTATCAAGATGGGCATCAAAGATGTGCACTTTTGGGGTCATCCTTCAGTCCATTTGGCCATAGCTGAAACACCAAAATAAAACTCTTATAGGCCTTTTTTCCCTTTTTAGTAAACTTTTCATGAAATTCTGAACGCACTGTGATATTCATGATTTGTGGTCTAAAGAAGACATCAACTTTCACCTTTGCCTCAGAGAGGTGGGGAAATAAATTTTCAAGTTACTTGAAGGCTGCAGATTTTTGTTAAAGGTTCTAAAAAACTGGTTCATGAGACCTAGTTTTAAATGAAAGGAGGCAACCCCACCTTTGGACAATCTATTAATTGCTCATGTTTGTCATTATGCCCCCAACAAAGAACTCAGTTCTTTGTGAGACGCACTTCTTGTAGTAATGTGCTCTTGTATCCTTACTGTCCCAAAGACAGAGATGACATGGAAACTTGGTAAAACTTCTATGGAGATCCAATATCTTCCCAGCCATGCCCCTTATTATTAAAAGCTTGTAGCCAAGACTTGACACTGTTTTAGTCCTTCATGAGATAATATAAATGAGCCAAGGGAATGGATAGATGTTTATTCAACATAGAGAAGTACAGCCTAAATGCTTCCTGAGGAACTGTCAATGAAGAGCCTTCTCTCATCTGGATTACATCTCAATCTAATTGCATCAAACAGACCAGATACATTAATAATACTTGATAAATGCTTATGACGTTTCCTTTGGCATGTCACTAGCGCATTTTCATCCTAAAACCCCAGTCTTTGATTCTGGAAATCAAAGTTTCAGCATTTGAGTTTAACAAGTCAAGATCTCTGACAGGGTCATCGAGGTATCTTTGGTTTGGATAGTATTAATGTCTTTCAACAGCCATATCTCTGATACTTTAGTTTACCTCTCCACTGATATTTTCAGTTTCTAAATAGTTGTTTCTTCTGAGGGTGGCTCTTTCCTTTCTGGAAGGGTAGATACAGGAAGATCAAAAGAAGTACAATAGAAAATGGAAGATCAGGATAGGGAATATCATGGAATTTTACCACTTCGACTTTTGAAAGGGTGCCCCATGCAGAAGTATCAGTTCTTTGAGTTATTAGTGCGTTCACACCATATCCTTATAATGGCAAACTTCAATGCTTTTCTTTGCCCCGTAGTAAAAGTAAAAAATACACTTTTTTATTCTTTTGGCTAACAAACAAACATAATTGCTTAATTACATGTGATATTTAATAATTTACTCTTTACAATAAACAATTCTCTTACTTTAAGAGTTTTCTTGCAGTGTTTACAAGCAAAGTAAGGTAGGTATCCATGGTTTGTTTTGGTCCCCAACTGGCAGATATTGATGGAGATGTCCCATATTTGCTAGAAGTTTAAAAATAAAATGTCTTGTTGAGATTGTGCTCTGTACCAAGTTTAATAGAAATTATTTTCGTGTATGACTCTGAATGTGAAATGAGAATATAAGCGAGTCCGAGTCATTACCCCCTATTGTTACATTCTATCCAGTATCTTCTACTGGTTAACCTCTTACAATGGATGTATCTTCATCATCATTAGCAACTATAACCATAAAAAATCAGTGAACTAAAGTGTTACTGACCACTTCGTCCTAAGTGAGAATTACTGAGTTAACTTAACATACGGTCTCTTTATTTAATGGGGCTAGCCCTACCTTTGACAAAATGTCACTTCACAGATGAGTGACATTACGCCTATAAGAAAAACATAAAGAGACGTGACGGCAAGGCAGAAATGAACTCAAGCACACTGTAAATATGATTGCATGTTGTTTGCCTTTGCCATTTTGCTCACCTGCCTTTTGCTTATATATAACTATTCCTAACTTTTATTCTTCATTAACAAAGTCACGGAGAGATTCTGGCACTCATTATTTGAGGAAGTAGTAAAGTTTTTACATTCTGGATAAACTGAATCGTCATGTAAAATTTCACGTACATATTTCGTCATGAAGGATGACGGCAGCTGACAATACATTTTGTCATCTCTTATTCTCTATATTATTATACTATTAGACTCCTAAGGATTTAATGAGTGCTCCTGTGAATGAAATCATATAATTTTTATCACATTTAGTTATTTTCTTTACTGCGTATACAGTCTCTGTAGCTTCATTCACTATCATCATTCCGTGCAATTCCTGTAATGAGTACTGACTTTCTTATAACTTGTTACACAGCCTATTTAAACCTTTTGTTGCACTGCCTGACATGGTCGTCCAAATATTTAGAGATAAGAAGCTAGAACAATTTTGTTTAAATCATTTAATAATTCTGATTGCAAGTGACCTTTGAAGCTTCTAGGTCAATAACACTGCCAAAGTCTGCTTAGTAACAAACAACCATCTGCATTATGGCTGTTCTTTGTCCTTGCCCGTAATGTTTCCTAGAGTGTCAGTGCTGCAACTTCATGCATCGATCTACATTATTTCTTTCCCTCCTTAATATATGCAACTTCATCTTTTATTTACCAGAAAATACCTTGCAGTTGAATTTCAAAATAAGTAAATTCTGAGCCTAGCTAAACTACTTTCTTGCTTGTTTTCGAGTGTATTATTTACCTGATGTGATATAGATAATTAAATAAACTTAGCTCTTGAACTGCTTTAGCAACTCATTCTCTTGAGCCAGAATGGCGGTTATACAGGTCCTTCCACAGAAGGTCGAGTATTCGCTATCTTTCGCAAACCTTGATTTGCTGGTAAAACCGTCTTCGCATAAGAGAGAGAGAGAGAGAGAAGCTTACGAAATTTATCAGGAGTACACGTCCCATAACTCCCTGATCTGTTATTTTATTATAAGCCCGGATAGCCATAGGAGAGAAACTTCAGAAGAAGAAAGAGGAAATATATACGCGGATCTGACTGGTTTGTTATATCTCCTGTTTCCAATTCACGCGGTATCACCTAAAAAAAGTGATCTTCACAGGAATTTCTTAATATCAAACTATCCCATATTTAACTAGTTCATCATCCTACTACTGTACTTCCATTTGGTACTAAAACCCTAAAGTAAACTCGACTCTCTCAAAGACCAACTGCACGAACGAACCACGAAAATTGAAGGGAGAAAACTAAGAACACGACAGATTAACACTGACGGAAAGAAAAATAAAGAAAATATATATGGAAACATTTTTAGATAAATAGATCCGAAGGTAATTCTTATCTCAAAGGATAAAGATTTGAAATTATGACATTATAGACACTAGCCACACGAATGAACATCGCGACGGCACAATCATAGCGATAAAAAGAGGAATGGATTACAGAAAGCTACAAGGACTAACCGAATCCTACAACTCAATTGAAATAAAAATGGGACTATGCAATTTATTAGTTCCAACGGGATATCAACCACGCTGGTGCCCAAATACTCTGGTAAATAGCTTCATAAGATACATTAAAAAATAAAGAGCCAATCATATTCATGGGAGACTTAGATTCAAGATGCGCCGAGAACTGTTCTAAAAGCAACAACAGAGCCGGAATTGTCTTACAAACTCTGATAGAAACATGAATAATTAAACTACTAGGACCAGACTTCCCGACATCTACGAGTATTAAAAGCAAAAGAGCAACAAAGCCAGCTATTCACCATTATATGGAACCTATTGCTGTTCCCTGCAGCAACCAAAGAGCAACGGAACTCACCATCAACCAACAACCCATCCAAATTCTCGCAAAGAAATGGAAAGTACACCATAGAGCGAAATGAGCAAAATTTAAACGTGAACAGAAACATAGGTGCTAAATGGATGCAAACAAGCAGCACTAAAAGAGATCGACGAAGAGCTAGAAAGAATAGGGAACTGTATACAAACAGTAGATAGCCACGGTCTCCACAGAGCAGTTTATAAATCTTTGAAATGTTTTATCGGGACCTCAAAGATGAAAGCAAATAACTTGTAAATAAGTTTACTAAACGAGAGTATCCAATAGAACGGACCAACAAGTGAAGCATTTTTTAACCTCTAGTCATAAAGAGAGAATTATTAATAGATATTGCAGATAAGCAAAAGGAATAGTGAGACGTAACTGTACAAAATGCCCAGAGAATTTTGGAGAAAATAAAAAGTATGGGTAGCAGCCAAAGCAAAGAAAAAGCGAAGAATGAATAAAGAAACACAAGAAAATGCAATCGAAGATCAATACGAAATCGAAAGAGTATTCAGAGAACACTGGAATAAAGTGTTCAACATAAGCGAGCAAGAAAATGAAAAATATAATATAGATTTTGAGACTCAAATAGTCAAACTACTAAATGATTAAATTAAAATAACATAACAACATGCCTACATAAAAGAGGGAAGAGACACTAAGGAAGGAATTAACACAAAAATTAACATCGAAGAGCTAAGAGATACCATTCAAAACTTTAATCAAAATGCACCAGGAAAATCAGGGCTCACTAGGAAGAACTACATAGAAGCCCCACACAATACATTCGAGGTGCTAATGAAAGTGTTTAATGACTGCCTATACACAGGATAGTACCCCACCGAACTAAAGATTGCAAAAATGAAATTTATTTCGAACCCTGAAAGACCACCGTGTAAGGCAGAAAATTATCCGCTAATATCTGTTTTCGACTTCATCAGGAAGGTATATTAAAAAATACCAACGGTTGAGTAAATATCTAACAGAAAGAAAAATTATTGAAAAAAATATATTTGGGCTTCAGAAAAAAACAGAAGCCCTCTAAGGCATTCGACAATTCATGGCAAAAAGATATGCAATACAAGATTCTGAAACGTGAAATAAATAACAAAGTGGAACGGATACTGTGTGATTACGTTAACGAAAGATACGCATACATAGACACAGGGAATTAATTACCAAGGAGAGAATTTTAAGCTCGAAGATGGACTTCCTCAAGGGGGATATTTAAATCCTAAAGCTATACTCCGTATATACATCGGATATTCCTACACCCAGGCATGAAGACTTCCTAAAAGTACAGCTTGCCGCTGATTTGACTCAACTGATTCCAAACATATGTAGAAATGCATAGATACATGTCAGGATGATGGTCGTAGAAATAAAGAACATAAACGACTACGGGAGAAAATATTAGATAAGTGCCAAAAGAAACAAATCCAAAATAATACCGATGTATCGAAAAAAGTTGTCAAACATTTACGTTGACGGCGATCGATACAGATACAGCACAGAAGGAAAGATACTAGGTCGAACAATTACACCCAATGTTTAGAGGAAACACGTATCTGAAAAGATAAATCGATTAGAGGGTGGACTGAACATAGTCTTAAAATAAGTTACTTCAACTTGAAAAAATAAGAAAATGCACCAGGCTATGATAAAACAAAACCTATTGTACCCAACGATTGCAATGAACACAAAATCTAGAAGTAGCTTTGTGAAATGGTAAGAAATACAGAATAAAGTAATACAAATAATCATGAATACCAAACGAGGAGAAAAGCGAACACAGAACTATCTACATAACGTAGCAAAAATTAAACCTTTAAATAAAATAATAAAGTAAGTCTACCATTCATGTAAGCATCTTCACTAAGAAAGCAAATGTGGGCATTAAAGTCACACATCAACAGCCATTTTTCATTCCTCATGCTTGCAATCATTTATTTCCACTCCCTGAGTTGTATACCATTAATCCACCCCATTATATCAATCCTCTTCCTGCAGCCCCCCCTTTCCCATATTTTATACTCTACATTTCCATGTATTCCTCTATCACTCTCATCTCAGCCATTCCCAAATGAATTATTCTAGTTTTCCTGTATTCCTTGAAAATCTCTTCCTGTTTCTCTATTTCAGTCATTGAAAATCAATTTACAAGCCACATTTTGACTTAGATACAACCTTTTCCATTTATACGCTCCCCTTCCTTCCTGGCATGGTTTCCTTATCTGTGATCCCCTACTTTTATTTCCCCTTCTCACAGGGGGTTACCCTGCGTAGCCTGTTGCACTTGGAAGCCGGAGGAGCTGCACATCCTCCCGGCCTGAATAAAAATTAGGAAAGCCCTATGACTGGGTTGACTTGAACTAGAAATACAGTACTCCTTGGAAATTCCACCAGACAGAGATCATGACGTTCTTGTCAAACCGATTCCGTTGTGGAACGGATGCCGATTGTTCAGCTCTCGGAACCCATTTCTTCTTCCGATCGTGATTAACCAAGTACACCCACTTCTAATCTGATGAGACAATTCGCCTCCAAAATCGGTTGTCCATTGAATTATTGAGAATTCGGTTGCAAATTTCTACTTTACGGGCAGCTTGTGCTTCGGTGAAGTCATATGGATCCAATCTGAGCTTCTTGTAAACAAAATTTATTTGATGCAATCAGTTTGGCACAGTCTGAAGGGATGGCACTCAAACAACTTTCGCAAGATCACGGTAGCTTGCAGAAAGTTCAACTTTCAATGTTGCCACTAAAGCCTCGCTATCAAAGGTTGATGGTCGGCCGGAACGTGTTTGACAGTCCAGGTAAGATCTCTGGAGTTGAAACGTCTGTACCACCTGGAGACCTTCTCCTGACTGACTGTTCATTCTCTTTCATCATTGCAAATTTCCTCGACAGCATTTCTTGCAGAGTTTATGCTTGTTTCATTAGCGCATCAAAACCCTAATTTCACTTTTTTTCCAAACTCATTTTTTGTCAGTTGGGGCTTACACAAAGAGACATAAACTGCCCAGGAGCAATAGACAGCAGCAGCGTACGGAAGCTAGTAATCGAATGAGTCAAGATAACCTAATCTAATGTAGTTAAATGAGTAAGGCTAACCTAACCTAATGTTGGTATTGGTCAATAAAATTTTGTTGATTTCTTTCGGCTTTCTAAGTGAGTCAGGAGTAACTGGCCAACCATATAATAAGTGATCACCCACCATACTCGTTGGTGGACCCGCTTATCTCTACCTTTTTTTATTAAATACCCACCTACCCCCTTCCAAATTTGTTCTTTTCTCCACAGAGTTTGTTACTGACCGGCGCCATTTCGTCCTCTTCTGGGTTCTACCTACGTCGAGTAGCAATGTATACCGTGAAGTCACTACCTGATGCGAGCGCCGAAAGTCTGGTAGCTAAGGCAAGTATTAGGCAGTGGTGTGTTGGGCCGTTGACTCTGCTCGCCTCGTCTAGTACATATATGTAAAAAGTGTCTATGCCGGCACCATCCTCTATGGTTAAACCTTGAGGAAAATTTCGTTTGAGTGGCGGGCCCGGCGGTCAAATCCTTTCTCAGCTGGAGACGTTGGCCGAGTATGTGTAAATGATCGCATTCTGGAATTTACTGATCCTATGGAAACTTTTTCCTTAAAGTTTGAAGGCAATGGGATGTCATAGTATCTACTTTCCATGAATATTTTCTTTGAATTATTATTATGGCGACAATTTTAAGAGATATTTGGCTCCTGTAGACCCATGTTGATTCGTTTCCAAGCGCAGAGTAATCTTCCTAGGCGCCGGGGACGACAAATTAAAAAACAACACACTTTGGACCGGTCGAAAGGGGTTTCGCTTCTGCCATCTTAAAAACTACAAAGAGAGGAAGCAAGCGGCCCCAAATCGGCTGCTTCCAGTGGGAGCGTCTTGATAAGGCGAACCCTCTTACGGGAGTAAGGGATAACAGGGCTAGTCGGTTTGTTTCCCCTACAGTCCTGCATTTCGAGTTTGCAGGTGGTCGCGCGATTGCCCCCATTTCTTTCCCGAAAACGAACCAAGACAGCCCTGAGTCCTAGATTGGTATCCGCGATGCCTTGCGAGTGATAGCCACGTGGAGGCCTCACTTCCTTGAACTGGATGGCACAACGCAAACAACAATTGGCCTATAAACTGATTTTTCTTAAATACGGCTTCACACATCTGAGAGATAGATCAGGGAATGTCTGCCCTCAGTGTGTTTAGTGTCTGCAAGTCCTTGCCAATGAATCAATGAAAGAAAACAAACTGAAACTTCACTTGTGTTCAGTTCATCTAAACTTTATTGAAAAGCCACTAAGTTCCTGGAAGTATAAGGAAGAACAGGTAAAAGGAAGTAGGATTGATTTTCCTTCAGGATCAGCCTTTGCTTTGGAGAAAATTTCTTTGGAATCCTTTGAAGTGGAATGTTATATTACACGATCCAAAAAGTCTCATAACATTGGAGAGGAGCTGCTGAAACCAGCAGCAGTCGCTGTGATGAAAATTACTTGTGTAGCAGATGTAGCTAAAAAAATTGAGTCTGTACCTTTTTATAACAACAGTATCAAACCTCGAATTATTATCATATCATTAGATATTTTGTATCAATTAATTAGGCACTTAAAACAAAAAGTGGTAAATTTTCATTACAGACAGATGAATCTATCGATTTTGCTGGTGAACCTGAACTCATGGAATTTGTGAAGTACAGAGGAGATGGAAAAATTATGGAAGAATTTTTGTTGTGTAACTACTACAGGCGACGATATCTTTGTTATGGTGAGCAGCTTTTTCAAGAAACATAACATAGACTGGTTGAGTCGTTTGCCTGTGATTACTGATAGATCGCCATCAATGATGAGAAGTCGATTAAGTTTTGTCATTCGCGTTAAAGGAGAAAATCCTGATATCATAATTATTCAGTTTCTTATATCGGAAAAACTTGGCCTCTCAATGCCTTCAGCCAGAACTCTATGTTGTGTTGAATGATGTTATCCAAATTGTGAATTTGATAAAGGTTAGAGCTTATAAATAGCGCATTTTTCGTAAAATGTGTGAAAAGATGTGATCACATCATCAAGACTTACTTTTCCACTTTGATCTCCGTTGGCTGTCTCGAGGCCGCATCCCTGGACGAGCTATAAACTTATAACTGAAATAGAAGTTTTCTCCAAGAAAAGAAGCATAAGCTGGCCGACTGTTTCAAAGAGGCTGCTTGGTTGGCAAAGCTAGAATATTTAGGCATCTTCAGACACTTAAATGAATTAAACTCAGATATGCAAGGCCAAAATCAAAATATGCTAGACATCAGTGAAAAAAATACATCATTCAAGATGAAACTTAAACTTTGGAGAGAAAAAATAGCCACTGGAAAAACAACTGCTTTTCCATAGCTGATGAATCTTTCATAGGAAGATTCATCCGAAATGCTTACTTGCTTAAGGGTGTCCGCCGGCTCGATGACGACCTCTCCCATTTCTTTACACGTGTGCTGGAAGGTGGCTCAGCAATTGTGTCCTGGTCCCGAAAGCACTCTGGCATACGCCCTATTTATGGAGTGCGTCCTCATTTTTGACAGGGTGTTGTCGCTGTCGGTGCCGCTCTGCACGAACTTCATCTCTCCTGTCTTTTCTTGCACTTTCTAGTTCCTGAACACACTGTTTAACAGTTTGTCGCCACGTTGCCGGGTCTTCATCTAGTTCTTCCCGTTGGCGATTGTCGATATTGCAAGATTTAAGGGTTGGTTTTAGGTGATCCTTGTACCGCTTTTTCTGTCCACCTGCTAGTCTGGTTAGTGCCTTGCTTGAGTTCACAAAAAGTATTTTCTTTGGGAGATGGTGATCTGGTTATTAGTCGCAGCTTGTTCTTTGTAAGATCTCATTGTGGGTGATTTTATCCGTCGATGCAATTCTCAATATTTTCCCGGGGGCTACGTATGCGGAAAGCCTCCAGTGCTCCTATGTGCCGCCTATAAGGTGTCCAGGCTTCACTTCCGTAGAGTAATGTAGAAACGCATACTGCAACGTAAACTTCAATTTTTGTGTGTAACTTAAGATTGCGGTTAAGGAAGACACTCTCTTTAAGTCGTGAAAAGCTGATGAAGCTAGCTGGATACGGCTCGTTATTTCTATGTCCAGTATTCCATTTTTTGATATAAAGCTCCCGAGATATGTGAAGTGCTCCGACTCGACGAGATGATCACATTGCCAATGTTTATTGGCAGAGGGGGAAGGGCTTCTGGTTCCTTTAAAATGTGTGATGACTTCAGTTTTCCTAACATTTATTTTGAGTCCATCTCGTCTGTGGGTCTCGCTGAGATTTAAAAGTTGGTTTTGCAGTTGTCCTCGATGGTGAGCGACCATGGTAGCATCATCTGCATATTGCAATTCATGAATGATGTTAGCTATGTCATAGTTCTTTCATCAAATCTACGTATATTGAACAGCCTGTTATCCAACCTATACCTAATTGTGAGGCCATTTTTCCGGTGTGGAGTGGTTATAATAGTGGTAAGTAATAGCAACATGGTATATATGGAACAAAACAGATGCAAGAACACAGCCCTGTTTCACTTCGACGTGCACAGGAAAGTAGTCCGAATAATCATCGTCTGATAGCACTCGAACTTGCATGTTTTCATGAAAATGGTGAATAATCTCTATAAATGTTGGTAGGCATCAAAGTCTGCTGAGTATCCTGAATAATAGGTCCCGGTTTATTGTGTCGAAAGCTTTAGTTAGGTCGGCGAAAGCTGCACTAAATGATTGTCGTTGCTCAAGGCATTTCTCGATAAGTTGACGGCAGACGAAGATCATGTCGACCGTACACCTGTCTGCTCGAATGCCAGATTAGGACT
The DNA here is from genome assembly GCA_963969495.1 of Ceratothoa steindachneri. Lineage (NCBI taxonomy): Eukaryota > Metazoa > Arthropoda > Malacostraca > Isopoda > Cymothoidae > Ceratothoa > Ceratothoa steindachneri. The sequence goes on from OZ018324.1 coordinate 25,444,860, forward strand.
CAGGAAGAACTCTATCAAATATGAATGCGATAGTCTTGAAAGGAGTATTTTTCCCAAGATTTTGCCAGCAACATCCTGAAGTGCCACAACCCTGCTATTTCCGCAGACAGCCTTATCCACTTTTCTTTGAATATTTTATCTTTGCGCCATTGAGAGGGAATCTTAGAACTTGACCAGCAAGTCGTGTAAATATTATGAAGAACATTAATTAACGATTCCGCTCCATTTTTGTATATTTCTAAGGTGGACACCATCAGATCCTGCAGCCTTTGCGTTCTTCAGTTGTTTAACTGCTTTTCCACCTCAACCAGCAAAAGTGTGCGTCCATCAGGTATTAGTGAGAGTCTGGGAATTTCCTCTAGGATAGACATATCACATTCATTTATGGTGCTGAGTAGAACATTTAAATGCTCTGCCTATCGTTATAATATTTCCTGTTTGTCTTTTATGAGCGTGTTCCCGTCTTCTGACCGGATAGGAGTCGTGGAGTTTTTTGATGGTCCATACAAGCATTTAATTGTGTCATAGAAATCGCGTGTTCTGTTTCACTCTGCATAGCTTTCTATTTCTTTAGTCCTTGATATCCACCACTCATCTTGTAGTTCTCTTAGATTTCTTTGTGTCCCTACTTGTTTCTCTTGCCATTTGCTCTTCCTAGTGATGGATGCTGAGTTGGCTAAATAAGCATCAGGAGCTTTATTCTTTTCATTTAAAAGATCCTTTATGGTTTCGTCTGATTCATCAAACCAGTTCCAGTTACGTTTTTTAATGGTTCCAAAGCAATCTAAGGAACGCTGATACACTTCACTAATAAGTTTGTTTCACATATAATCTATTTCCTCCTGTGATTGAGGCTCAGGTTCCATAACCATTTCTTCGAGTCCATTTGATATTTTTTCTTGTAGTTCCTCGCGTTTTTCTGCGTTTGCAAGCTGTGAACAGTTAATGCGGTTGCAGCTGGTTTGTTTTCTTTCGGCTTTCTTTCGAATATTAAGGTTCATTTTAAATATTAATAGACGGTGGTCGGTCCAGCACTCGCCATTCATCACTTCTTTTTATTCTTTTAACTTGAACTTCCTTATTATCTGTGCGTCTTACTATGATAAAATCTTGCTGGTGCCAATGATTGGACCTTGGGTGCATCTATGTTGTCTTAAATTTGTTTTTCATTTGAAAGATTGTGTTAGTGACATTCAAAGAATTTTCTGCACAAAAAGATAGGAGTCGTAGCCCGTTGTTGTCCATTTTTCCTAGTCTGTGCTTTCCTAGTGTACCTTACCATACTTTAGATTCTAAACCAAATCGGAAGTTAAAGTCTCCAAGTAAAATGATTTTGTCAGAGTTTGGAATATTTTCAATGATACTTTGCAATTCATTATAAAATATGTCTTTGGTTGCTTCCTCAGAAACTAAGGTTGGTCCATAAGTACTCATGATTTTGGTAAAAGCACCTTTAGCTAGAGGGATTCTGAGAGAAACAAGACGTTCATTGTGTCCTACATGCGTTTCTTTAAGGACTTTCTTTATTTCATTTTTACGGCAAAACCACCCCATGAATTCGTAGATCTTCTGCCCTAAACTTTTTCTAAAAGAAAGTATATCCTGAGCTCTGTTCTGTCAAAGATCCTTCAAATTGTAATCTTGTTTCTTAGAGCGTAGCGATATCGATGTTATACAGTTATAATTCCGAGGCTATAAGAGCAGTTATTCGTATGGGTTTTTTTTAGTGTTGGAGTCCACCATGGTTCTGAAATTCCAAGTAGCAAATGTCATGTGAATCTCTGTTCATTATGACTGCCTTATGGGTATCCCACTGGATGCTTTTTCCAATCAGGTATAAAGAGAACCAATAATTTTTAAGCCACATTTCCGTGACCACTCCTCCTTCCGAGGTAGGCAATGCTGTCCCTAAAACAGCTCTTCCTAGTCGCACAGGTAGGACCAAAGCAAGTTTTAGTCCTCAATTTCCACTTGCAGCGACCCTCTTGCCTGTGCCGCCCAGCGTGCAAAGTCCTGCCTAGAGGCTTCCAGTTCACCAAACTTGCCCCCGAGAGCAGTAGCAGGTCACCGCGTGTCTTCTACAAATATCGAGAGGTTTAATGGAAGAAACCTGACCGATAATTTGTTTAAGGTGGTACTATGGATGTGCATTCCTTAGTTACACCATCTTGGCCCACCACAGATGTTTCCAATGGCAAGAGAGGGAACTCAAGACGACTGGGATCAGTGAGGGCTGCCTCGGATTGGTATAACCTCCTGAGTGAGGAAATGCCTCCTAGCCAAACCTCGTTTCTAAAAGCCAACATACTCGTAGTTGTTGGACCCCCTCTCTCGGATTGGCCCATGAGTCGAGACGGTGTACCAGTGTTTTGTGCTTGGAGCCGCAAGGGAGAGTTGAGGACTCAGTGACGACCAGTCTTCCATATTTATCCCGAAGGATGCGACTGCTGTGATATCCTCTCAAACACTCCATCAAAAATAGAGCTTGTCAATATTAAATTGTTTTTCCAAGATCATTTGCAGAAGCTTCAGGAGGGAAAAGGACAAATATTTGCCAGAAAACTTTTATGTATGTCAACATAGCTGGATCAGCAATGTGTTTGGTGTGATGTTGGAGAAGATATCCAAGGATTTCAAGAACTTCTAGATCTCCAAGAATATCAGGTGCAGAAGCAACGTTTTGGCAGTCTCTCATACTCTTAATTCTTCGATCAACTGAAGGATAAGCATATTTAGATTCATGAGGCTGAATAGGATCCTATTCCATTTCCCACTATATACCACTGTGAACAAGGATTTTCAGCTCTTATGACGATCAAGACTAAAGCAAGGAATAGTCAGGATCCTCAACATGATCTGCGCTGCTCTCTATCCATCAACATCAGGCCAAATCTGGAGAAACATGTCCATAATATGAAGAACCAGAAGTTTCCAGCCCAAAGTTTTTTTTTGCTTGCTTTTTGTTTTCATTAATTACATTAATATGAAAATGTGCCTTTAATATCTTTCAATCAACATAGAAATATAAAAATATATTGTTTATTAAATAAGAGTGCATGTCCGTAAAATATATTGGATACAACTAAATCTAGAAACACTGAAGAAATTATTATATTTATCAGCATTCAATAGTAGTTGAATAGTCAGAAAGGTTCTCAGTATTATAATTGGCTGTCAAAAGTTTGTTTATCTTTGCTTGAGTATGAAGATTTGCCTCCAATTATCTTCAATCAATATTATATAATATTGATTAATTAGTAACTTATACTAAAATACAGTAAACTTTATTCAATTGGATAAACCTAAAAAATTACTGAAATAATATTTCATCTCTGAGGGTCGCCATGCCAAAACCAATTTATGTTCAGGATCACGACAAAAAAGGTTTGAAAAACACTGAAAGAATTTGCGACTGAAAGGGAAATATTTAAAGCCCTGAAGCAGTTTCTAGCCTCATAAGAATAAAAAATAAATAGGAATATATAATTTAACTTAGCCTTGAACATATTTTGATAAAAAAAATTGTCAAAGCTCGTTTTTAATAGATATTTTTCGCCTTAAAAAATACATTTCCTATGACGCACCCTAATATTCTTCAGTTCAGACGTGTAATACTAAAGCATTTGAGGTTAACTACTAAGAAATAAGGTCTGACCGAATATGAGTAGATTATCCTGAACCACGTTAATAGTTTCGTAGGGAAAGTTAGGACTTCTTGGTTCTCTGTGAATCAATTATGATGAAACTTTTGCAAGCTGATCAATACAATATGGCAACAATACTGTTATCTTTTATTATGTTGTGTTACGTCCTTCAATCTTTATTTTAGATTCGTCATTTTGGGGGGTGAGACAAGCTAATAGATTTTGAAGGAATGTAGCCCATATAGACATTTTGGAGAAAATGAAGAATAATTATGCACATTAAGCATACCTTGAAATATATATTTTACAGAAAACCATAATAATACACCTTTCATAGACAAAATTAATTATTTGCCTTATCGTGCAGGTTGAACTGCATTTGCTACAGCTTTGATGGTCGCCCATAAGATATCTTTAAACGAAAGTTGCCGTCCATCGGAATAAACATCCTATTTAATGATGGACCCCAAATTTTCAATTAGGTTGAGATCCAGAGAGGATACCGAACACACCATTAACTTCTTAGTGTGTATGCCGTAAGAGCCCATGAACGCTTGGGTAGCTCTGTCAGAGTCGAATAGTGCGTTGTCATGCATGAAAACTAGAGTCCTTAGAAGTGACAGCGGTATGCCATCTAGCGAGGGATCCAAGGCCTCCTTTAAGAGATTGCAGTAAGCAGCTGCGGTCACTTTGACTCCATCAGAAACTATGACTAGTCAAACAAGTATTTGTCCAATTATACCTACCCAAAAATATGACTCCTCCTTCCTCCTCTTGACCTCGTAAACGTTGGTGACGTTCATCTCCGCAATAGACCCAACCATTTTCCCAAGCGTCAGATCCGTCAATAGTCGCCCTGGTCTCCTTAATGAAGAGAATGCAACTCATGTCTTATGTCATGCATTTCCTCAACCATTGAAGCCATTGAAGTCTTGTGACTAGTTATTAATGGAGGCAGTTTTAGGGGAACTCGCACGGAAGCCATGGTTTCTAGGATAAGGTTCCCGGTGGCCTTTGGTATATGGGGATGAACAGCGGAGGAGAAAATGACTTTGTTTATTTGTCCGAGTTTCCTACATAACTGGCGGCCAATATTTTTTAAATATCGAGATCTCACAGTCTTGGAAGCCCCATAATCAGATCGCTTTTTCCCTAGAAAAGGGTCCTTCAGAAATCGTCTAAACCTGTCCACATGGCGAACTAGCCTCTCCCCAATAACATGAGCAGAGGTGCATTCACCCCTTTTCCTGATAATGAAACACATTTCTTCATCATTGAGGCCTCTGTCATTGTTCTTAAATAGGATAGATGGTATTTGCGTCGTTCAGGGTGTAGTTTGTGCGGTGACCATTTGCTTTTTGCCCCTCTATCATACCCATCGGCATCTAGTATGCCAGAGCACAACATTTATCTAATCAATTCTAAGGAAAAAGAAGTAATGTTTATCATCAGAAACGATCCTGCAGCTGCCACCTGGAGGATTGAGTGCACTTCCTGTCCAAACGCCCTTTGTCCCGTGATATTTTGGCCCCATTGCTGAAATGAGGTGTAGTTATCTTCCACACAATTTTACTTCATCCTTCTTCACTAATTTCTTTACAGATTTATCATTAACTCCGCAAGGGGAACCTGGAAGACTTGTAATTCACAGCTAAAGAAATGGCACTCCCTCCCAGTCTAACTGCTTGAGGTAGTCTTGAACTAAGTTTGGAGGAGTTGGACTTTACTTATCCAAGATATTTTACCCTCTTTTCACCACTTTCCCAACTATTTCCCTGGGGGTATCAGGAAAAGCATTGGTATTGCCGTCATGGCTGTTGTTTGCTAGCTTTAATGGCCTCTCTGCCTCAACACCCTAAGTGATAACTATACATCAATAGGCACTGTCAAGAGAAGCTGGATCACTCTCTCGGGGCCTCATATGCCCCTCTCTTAATCTCTAAATATCCTTTGCTTATCTCTTATTTCTCATTCTATCTAGCTGTAAGGTTGACCAGCTACCTCATGCCATGCCAGTAAAAGGCGCTGGAACTCTTTTAATGCCCGCACCTTGCAAAAGAGCATACATGTGGAGCCCTGGGTGCTGCGCTTGATTAATGGAATGAGTGGTTTAGCCTCTATAAACATTTCCTTGCTTGGAATGGGTTGACCCTCTCCACTGCAACATTTCTTGAGTGCATAAATCTATACTGCCTATTTAAGATGACCTATATTGCCTCACTGGCTCCCAAACCAACTATAGGTCTCAAATCACACAACTGCGTTTGACAAATGACAGATCTTCATATCCTGTTCGTTTTTTAGATGATTAGTGCTAGTTAGTAAGTTCTTTCAGTCTGACCACCTATATCTTTGGCTGCGGCACTGAAGGTATGACTCACCTCTAAGCATCTTCTGCTATATGTGTGTTACTAACTAATAAGTTATTACAACCCCTTAACGCACCCAGATTTGGAGCCACTGAAAGGTCCGAAACTCTTAAAGGAGATATGAGGGAGCAGCTGGTTGAGAGATTGAGTTCCCCACTTTATTCTTCTACCTTCACATGATCTCAACTATTCCTGAGTTAGAGCGCGCTCAGTGTTTTTCAAACATGTTGAGGTCTCTTGTGAAAAATAGAGGAAACTTCACTTTCTTGCAAACTTCGACCCACATTCTTGTCGGGAAGAACGGAGAGCAACGACATACGTCTTCTACGAGGGAGTGTCTCTTCCCTGCCACTGTATTTAACTTATGATGGGGCTTTGTGCGTTTACCACACATTTCTGGTTTCATATTTAATGCAACGTTAGCCATACCTATTCTTTCTCAGGGGCCCATCCACAAGAATAGGAAGAAGAGACTCGCACTTTCACTCTGGGATTTGGAAGCACTTTGTGCTTATGACAGGGAAACAATGAATAGGAGACCCCTTTGAGGCCTGCAAAACCCATTAAGCCCAAGAAATGTTAATGTCATATGGGTCGACGTGCCTTGCCTGTTTTTTTTTACCATATTAGAGTGGTGCCGGCGCTGGTCGTTCTGTAGAAATGAGAAATACTACAGCAGGTCCAGAACGAGATCATGTATGTCAAAATGGTGAAATATGTATCGATGTGAGTGGGGGACTCAGGCAAAGGGGATAAAAGAGGCCATATTTCAGGAGGCGGATTACACCAGGGCGCTAAATAAGGGCTTAGATAGAGCCGAATTTCGGTCAGGGAGTTAAGGTCTTGGTCTTGGCCCGGTCTGCGCGGCCAGGCACTCCATAAGCCTCTTAAGTTATAGAATTGCCATTTGCCCCTCGCTCTTCCAGGTCTATTAGAGAAGTAGCTTCCGAGAACAATAGCAACAAATCTGAGGGATTTGAGACCACAAGATCACAAGGGCGCAAACCCTTTTGCCAGCCATTTACAGGGGCCTCTCTCCTCAACACGTGGCCACTTCACATAAAACAAAGTGATCACCCTCTTCCACCAAGTCTCTCAATTTGGAAAAATAAACGCCCAGTAAGGTCTAAATAGCCGCTCCCTCCACCCACAATCTAATCGGAGTGCAACAAACTGTCACCCCTATCGCAAAGTCGGGGAAACGATGATCCTTATCTTTTCTCGCTAGCAGAAGTATTAGAGGAAAGAGAAGCAAAGGGCTCGCATATTGAGCCGTACGAGTTATCCCAAGGGCTAAAGTTCAACAGCGCCATCTGTGTTATGTGGTATCTCTGTTATTTGTAAGGATCTCCAAACTTCCCTTCAGGCGGTAGTATTTTCTTGCCTCTTCCTTTTACCCCATCTGGCTTCAATGTGGCAGGGTTGTGCCACATTGCGAAACGATTGTTTAAGGCCTTTCTCCTTTCCAGAGGCTTACATGGTAAAAATTTTTCCAGGTACTTTACATGACCAATCTTAGTGAATCTACCCTAGCGGAACTGGTCAAGGGGTTATTGATAGGTGTCATTAATGTGGATCAATTCAGATATCCTAGTCCAAGAACCACTTCGTTTCCCTACCCTAACATGCCCTTGCTCTCCGGATGGATTGGGATGGTTACGACCTCCATAGAAACGATCATATTCCCATTAAAATATATTTTGCTGAGCAACTATCACAGTAGAAACCATATCGGAGGGCTTAGATAAATCCCGGTGGCACGTATTCAAGGAATGCGAATTGTAAAGATCAAAACAAATGAGGTCGTATCATGCAGAAATTCAGTACGGAGACATCTGTCAAGAAAGTATCGAAGTCAAAAGTAGTATAATATACATCATCTTCCTCCTTCGTGGTCTGCGACTGTGATAAAACCCTCAGAGAGAAGCGATGTGTCTATCAGCTTTTCTGGTGCTGGCTGAACGATTTCACGCTGTCTGAATTTCGACAGCATACATGCATTGACCTCATGAGAGGGCCCCTCTTGCAAAGGTGTTAAAGTTTGTTAAAAGGTTTTTGGGGTAGGTTCTCACATGACACACACACCTCCTCTCGTTCTCCGAGAAAACAGCGCTACCATCTCAGCGCCCGGTCCGTAGCTAAATCTTTCTTGACCACTTTCTGTATATTCTTTAGCTGCGATGCTATCGCCTGAATTCTAAGCACGTTGTTCATTAACTAAAGGCTACAAGCTGTATTTCAACTTCATGGGCAAAAAACTCTTCCTGTATCTGTTTTCGTTAAACGAGTTAAGTTTCTCACTAGCTTCTTGCGCGGATACCCGGCCCTTGTGCGAACGATGTTTCGTACGCCATGCTCCAGCCACTAGGTGAACGATTCTTGTCGTTTGTTACCTTTGTTCAGCAGCATCTGGTCGGAGGGAATCTTCCCATATTACTAGCAAGTGTCTCCCGGGCTTGCTTTTTGGAGTCCGGAAAGTTAATTGTCCTCACCTCTGGCTGGTTTCTAATTTATTTCTTTAGAGTTAGAAATACGCATGTTGATGGATAAATTGATAAAAGTTAGATTAACTTATTTCCGAGACTCTGGAGTTAACCTAGCTTCTGAACAGTGTGGCTTACAAAGGTTCCACTATACGTCCGATTATCAGCTCCGACTGGAGAGTGCTCTCGCCGAGGCTTTCCTTCAGAGGCGATACAGTATCAGGGAGACCACTATCCTGTGAAAATAAGGGAACATATGTCCATGTATTTGCTTTAATTTAAACAGATTTTTGTTCTTTTATTCTGGTGAGGAGAGATCTTTCTTAGCTCCTCTAGCAGAAGAAGTAAGTCAATCTGTTTGCCGTGCGTATAAACGGTATTACCCGAAAACTACAAGTCAAAGTTTTTGCAATGATCTAGGCAAACGACTTTCTAATTTATTTTGGCCGATTCAGATGCTTACCCTAGAGAGTTGGCCCAAGTAGGCTCTAAACAGCCTCTATTATTATATCGAACGCACGGGTTTCGTTTTATTTGGCTAATACTAAGGTGGTGCACTTTGGCTACCTCCGTGAGCGTCATTCTAGACCGCATTTGGAGCTCGCCTATATGTTCCAGAGTCAAACCGTTTCCTTGGACTTGTATTTTACCGACGCCTTATGTGGCGAGTTGTGCGTGGTGTGCTTATAGGACTACACTTATGCTTTTTTATTGTTTCTTTGCTAGCTGAAACCTCGATTTTAGATGTAAGATTTATCACTCCGAATTTGAGCGTCTAATTGTGGATTCGCTCGACCACACTGGTCTTCTCTAAACGATTTATGCATTTACAATACCCAATAAAGCGAACCTATTTATCGAAGCAGGGGAGATACCACCAGCTTTAAGGTGTGTGCTCATTCAATTCCCGGCCAATCTTGACGGTGTTTATACAAACGAGAGACGCTAATGATGCTTTAAGCCATTCAGATTTAAGGTCAATAATGTCGCTGGTTATGATTAATACGCTACCATAGAAGATACCAACTTTAATTGTTTGTTCTCTATGCCTATGCTCATAAAGCTTTTTCAGCACTGTGAGTATTGCGTTATTTTTCCTTTGAGCATATATCGTAGAGAAAATGTATTCAATACTTACAAACACTGGGAAATTTAAATTGCTTCATAAATTATCTACAAAACTAGTTCCAAGACTAGAAGAGATAGTTAACAGGGCTTTACTCAATCTAAAATCCCTCTAAAGTTATAAACCATCAAACTTATGATTCCCTTCATTCTAGTGGTTCTGGGCTTGGCTTATTATAAGGCCGACCTAAGTTACACAAAGCTGATGTTCCTCTCCAACCAATTTTAGTTTTTTGTGTCCTTGCTGCGCTCAAACTTTCCAAATAGGATGTAAATTTACTATCAAGGTACGCCGTTGATAAATACACTATAAAAAAACACTTATTCCTTTGCTACTGAATTAATGGTACGCAACTTTGAATGTTCCTGTCAATGAAACAATTGATATTATTCTCAACATAATTTTTAACAAGACTGATGCCTTTCATATTTTCTCTTGTCAAAATGTCAATTCTATTTTACAATTGATTTTTTAATGAGAATTATTTTCTACTCAATAACAAAGCTAACCAAGAGATAAACGGAGTCGGAATGGGATCTCCAATAGAACCAATAGCAGTTAACATTTCCATGATACATCTTGAAAACAACTTTATGAAACAATGCCCTTTAAATTTTAAATCAATATTTGATCGTAGTTATTTGGATGATTCATTTGCTATTTTTAATCATTTAGACCAAACTAAGCAATATTTCAATTTGATAAACTCGTACCATCCTAATATTAAATATAATTCTTAATTTGTAGAGTCGCAATAAACTTTCTTTCTTAGATGTTATTATAGAAAAAAACGGGAATGGCCCAACTCGCCGCAGACCCCAACTCGCCGCTAGCCCATTCAGCCACCGACCCGACCTACCGCGAGACACAACAAGACGCCAACCCAAATTGCCCCTGAACCGACTCGCCACCTACACAGCTTACTGCTACAGTTTCTGAATATGTATTTATTTAGAGGAGGGGGTGGCCAACCTTTTTGGTCGATGCATCAATTTGTTCATGATTCGTTCGATCCACCACTAAATGAATTAAAATAAGCCAAATAGATATTCAGATTTATTCACATTTAAGATCTACAAAGATTTATGGAAATGCATAATTAAATAAATCACAGTATAAGATATTAAAATCAGGCAGATGAAATACTTAAGCAATTAAAATAAATTATAAAATAGGATGTCAAAATCAAGCAGATCACATACATAAACAATGGATGCGAAAATGATTTTTTCTTCATAATTATGCAAAATTCCTCTTAAAAATACAATGTAAGTAATGTTGTTAAAATTTCTTGTTATATTAAGAATACGTTCATCTGCTTCGATATATTTTTTTAGTTTTAAGGGATGAATCTTTCCCGCAACGAGCTGTTCATAATAAAGGTCTTTTCATCTTTGAACTTTCTTCAAGGAATCTATGAATTTCCAAATGCTCGGGTGATCAAATTTAATTTCACATTGCAATCTGCAGTTTGCAGCTTTGGCATGGTATTTGTTGGACCATCTCCGTCTACCACTCGTTCATATAGGTTTCACATTTCATGGGGAAAATGGGAAGCTCTCCTGGTGTCATTCCGTCTATCTATTCGTCCAACGTAATTTTCTTCGAACAAGTCGAGAAGTTCTTGCAACTCTTCACGCAAATCATGGCTTAGTTGCACGATTGTTTCACTTACATGCTCTATAGGAACGAAACTACGAGTAATGAACAAATCATTTTACATTTCAAATTTAAATTTGCGTCGTTTCTTTTTGTCCAGAAAGTTCCAAACTACACACATTATTTTTCACATTTTGTGTCAAATGAAAAAAACCCCCTCTAATTTCAACTTAGGGGAAATGTTCCTTTAAACTTCGAAAATTTGTTGTTTCGTAATCACAGTTAATTATTCTGGGATTAAACTTGGGTTCTATCTCTAAGATCATCTCATATAGCTTGTTGTAAGTTGAACGAAGCTTATTCGGTAGTAGGGTGTATAGAAGTGGGAGCACTGCTCCATATTTATGACTAGAAATGATATATACCTGAGAAAAGAGTGGAGGTTCGATTTTAAAAGTTTTAATCAACGAAATATTTTTTAGAGTCTACCAATAATCTCACGTTACTCCTTCTCCCAAAGATTAAAATCCTACAAGATGTATAGTAGCAACCACTATCTCCCGTTTACGTTTTAAAATTTTTGGGAATGCATATATCGGCTAAATCATTTGGGTAGTCAGGGTAAGAAGCAGCATCCTTTCTTATTCAACAAACCATTTTTTTTGACAAGCTTGATTCAAACTCCCAATGCATTCATTAACAAATTGAGATGTTTCTTCTAAGGTATTTACATACCGCTCTTCAATTTTACTAATAACACAATCCTTTTCAATATATATAGAGGTTCCCATCTTTCTTCTACTTTTTCTCTAATGCATAAATGATTCCTAACTCTGAGATCCTTTTTTAAAAATAATTTTTAGCCATCTTTAGTTTAGCAAATAATCAATAATTTTCTGACAAAAATATATTCTCCACCTTTTCTTTCATATAATTTTCCTAAAAATAGAAAATTCTTCGTAGTACCTGTAATAGGGCCCTTCATTAAATTAGTCACTAGACAATGCAAAAAGTTATTCAAAAATATACTTTTTTCATGCTAACTTCAATATCATCTTTGTTAACTCCCTTACAAATGGCAGTTTCTTTACAACAAAAGAAAGAATTTCTCTTAAGATGAGCAGCCGTAATCTGTATTCATTTACTTCTCCTTGTTTTATGCAAGGAAATTTATATTGGGAATACTGTTCATTCATTGAAAGAGAGTTTTTGTTCTGATATGGGAGTCAGCCACCACACAGGAAGAATTTTTTCTAGGAAGGAGACTTCTGTAATTAGAAATCATGTAATACAATGTATTACATAATATTCTATTGAAAAGTTTAAAATAACTTGCTTTAATAATAACGAATATAGTTTAATAATTTTAGATTCCCTACTCTTAAAGAACAAATCTCCTACACTTCCCTTCCTTATTACTTAATTATAACAGCTTTGTCTAACATTAACCATCTTCATCCTATTCACCGACCAACCAATCAAAAACTTTAGCTTTTATCATATGAACTTTACCGGTAAGATACATTATACTTTAATATTTTTTTAGTGTGTGTATTTTTTGTGCTACCTTAGTGTTTCTTATGATAGATACTTAAGAATTTTTGAATTGATACTCGTGGCTTTTAATTCCCTTATTTTAGCTTTTATATATTTTCCTTCTCTATATTGTCTTAACTTGATTATTTTTTTATATTGCTCATCAAAATTTGTTATTTTCTTCAACTTTTGTGTAATATGGCCTGTCATTTTTACCTTTTAGATCCATTACTTTTGAATATTATTTTTAAGCTTTTACATTTTTAATCGCTTTTAATTAATTTTAAATATGATTACTTTTTAAATCATTCTTGTTTAATTAAGTTGCATTAATTTAACCTTAGATTATTGTTTTACGATCCCTCTCCCCTGTGAAAATAATTCAATATTTCTTTGTTTCAAAAATGTCCTAATAGTTTAATGTAAATAAAATTTTCATCATATCTTAGTGTTTCTATGATTTTAGAACCTGAAGATGGGCGATGCGCCTGAAACTTTGTTTTTCATTCCCAAATAATTCACATGTACGTGAGCGTCTTCTGTGTTCTTATCCTTCTCGTAAAATAGAAGATTAGAATGGTCAGCAACAACCCCCTTATATATATATATATATATATATATATATATATATATATATATATATATATATATATATATATATATATATATGGGGGGTTGGACAAAATAATTGGAACAGTAGAAATTTAACACCAAAATTTCAATGAGCCATTATAATACGAATATCCATCCAAATTTCATTGTGAGAGTTTTGTTTTTATTATAGATACATAGTTTTTATTTATCTACTTTAATGATTATTTTATTTTTTTTACAGATCGTGGTATGGATGCTAAGATGCGTTACCTCACTTAGTTTGAAAAAGAGCAAATTGTGTGAGCTCGAATTGCAGGAGTTTACGTCACCAGAACAGCTAAACTCTTTGGTTTTTCTATAGCTAGCATATCAAGGACCATGACAGAATGCAAGAAGCATGGCAATACCTCCAGCAACAGGAGTAATTCTTGCAGGACTTCCAGAAAATTCTGGACAACTGCCTCTAAAGTTACTGCAGAGTTGAATCAACATCTCACTAGGCAAGTTTCAACCAAAACTGTTCGCTGTAATCTCAATAAAGCCGGATATCATGGAAGAGACGCCATCAAGAAACCTCTGCTTTCTCATCAAAACATTCATAAATGGCTAAACTAGTGTAAATATCACAAGGGATGGTCGAAAGCCCAATAGAAGCAAGTGGTATTCTCTGACGAGTCCAGTTTTCTCTTTTCCCCACTGCAGGGCGAGTTTATGTGTGGAGGCAGCCCGGAGAAGCTTTTAATCCTGACTGCCGCCTTCCTACAGTAAAGCAAGGAAGAGGGTGAATGATGGTTTGGGCAGCCATATCTTGGAATTGTCTTGGTACAATCATTCGACTGCATGGTAGGATCAACAGCAACAAATATCTGAATATTTTGGAAGATCAAGTCCATCTCATGTTCCAGACATTATTCCCTGATGGTGCATGATTTTGTCAAGATGGCAATGCCCCAATACACACCGCTCATGAGGTTAAGAATTGGTATGAAGAGCATAGAAGTAAGCTACAACACATGTAGTGACCCACACAATCTACAGATCTTAATATCAATGAGCATTTCTGGTGCTTCTTGGAGCCACATGATAGAAGTCGTTACATTCCACCGTCGTGTCTTGAACAGCTGGAGCAGGTATTACAAGAAGAATGGCACAAGATTCCTCTCAATGAACTCCAAGAGGCAACGACGCTGTTCAGAAAGCAAAATGAGGACTAATTCCCTATTAAATAAATATTCAATGAATATAACACGTGTTCCAATTACTTTTCCAACCCCTGTATTAACATATATATATATATATATATGATAGTGAAACCACTCTATAGGTACCAAAAGCCAAAAGTTTAAGTTACGAGAATACTCACTACTCTCTCAAGGAAAAAAACAAATTTAGTAATACGAAGTTTCTATCCCTCCCTTTTTCTCCCCTCCTCTATGCCTAACCACATTTAAATACTTATGCAAATCTCCAATACTAAATCCTTGGCCTATATATAATCCCCTGTATATACAGGGGGTGGACAAAATAATGGAAACACCATGTAATTTCCAAAAACTTTCCTTTCATAAGGGGTAGGACCACCTTTGGCAGTAATTACAGATTGAATTCTGCGCGGGATCGACTCGTACAAAGTTTGAATAGTTTCCAGTGGAATTTTCATCCATCCATCAGTTAAAGCAGTCTCCAATTCTTTCAATGATGATGTTGGGGGATATCGACTCCGTACTTGTTTTTCTAAAATTCACCATAAATGTTCAATGATGTTGAGATCTGGGGATTGTGGTGGCCAGATAAGGTGTTCTACTTCACTGGAATGTTCCTTGTGCCATTCAGCTACAACTTTAACAGTATGAATAGAGGCATTATCATCCTGAAAGATGGCCTTCCCATTTGGAAACAATTCCTGAACCATAGGATGGATCTGATCAGCTAAAGTACTCAAATAGTCCTGACTGTTGATTCTACCATGAAGGGAGACTCTTGGGCTGGTGGATTCCCAAGATACGGCCCCCCAGATCATTACAGAGACTCTTCCATGTTTAACAGTTGGTAGCAAGCAGTTTGGATCAAATGCATCTTTTGGCTGTCTCCAAACGTATACACGGCCTGAGATGGGAAATAAGGTAAAGGAGGACTCGTCAAAGAATATGACCCTTCTCCACTTCTCTTCTGTCCAAATCCGATGGTTTTTACACCACCCCAAACGCTTTCGAACGTTTGTTTCTGATAGTAGTCGTTTTCGGATTGCAACCCTTTCGTGGAATCTGACTTTATGTAACTCCCGCCGAACAGTTTTTGTTGAGACTGGGTTTCGGACGTGATCATTGAGTTCTGAAGTAATTCCGGTAACTGTAGTTTCATGTTCTTTGTAACAATCAGTGTGAGAGTTGTGCGTTCCCTACTGGACAGGTTTGGTTTCCTTCCTGAGTTTGGCTTTGATAAAGCCGTTTTTCCTTTGTTTTTATACTCTGTCATTACTTTTGACACTGTTCCTCTCGATACGCCATCCAGTTTAGCCGTTTTAGTGATGGTAGCACCTGCCATCCGAGCTCCGACAATCAGACCTCTTTGGAAATCAGATAAATCGCTCATTTTTATCAATTTTAATTAACTTATTTGGATAATATCTGCAAAAAAACAACAATATTAGCACAAGATGATGTACTTTTATTATCAATCAACAAACATAAACATAGGCAAGGCTTAGACAGCTTAATCAATCTTCCAAACCATATTATTATAATACTAGGTGTTTGCATTATATTGTCCTCCCCTATATATATATATATATATATATATATATATATATATATATATATATATATATATATATATATATATATATATATATATATATATATATATACATATATATATATATATATATATATATATATATATATATATATATATATATGATAGTGATACCACCGTATAGGAGCCAAAGATTTAATTTACGACACTACTCATTACCGTCCCAAGGATAAAAACAAATTTAGTAATACGAAGTGTCTATCCCTCCCTTTTTTTCCCGTCCTCCTGGTCTAACCACATTTAAATACCCTTTTTCTATCCTTAAGTCTTTCCTTTCGACCAAGCCCGTTTATCAGCCAAATGAAGCAGGGGTATATTTAATCCCGTGTGGCTCTACAAACTGTCCCTCATTTTACATAGGAGAGACCGGAAGAACAAAACGAATTTATGAACATAAAGGTGATGTCAGACGAGGCAATACCACATCCTGTATTTTTAACCATATTTACAATTTCAATCAGCAAATTGACTATTCAAAGGCACAAATCATATATAATTGTAAAGATTTCCGTAAAATAATTAGTAGAATCTATATTAATAGGAGAAATTCCCAATTTTGAATTGTCGGATAGGCAATTGAAATGCAGCCCCCATTCCCGTAACCTCCTCGTACACTTGCTCCTCCTGATTAATGACCTTTTTCCCCGGTTTTGTGTTTCTTTGTGGTCTATTCTTTTTTTCTAATTTGTACGTTATTCATAGACTTTTGTAACAATTGCATTCTCAGTATATGACTGAAGAGGGATTGAAAAACTACATACTGAAACTAGTCTCATAAATTAAACTTTTGGTTCCTTTTCCCTGGATTCACTATCATATACCATAACCCTCCATTGAGTTCTTTTGAATATATATATATATATATATATATATATATATATATATATATATATATATATATATATATATATATATATATATATATATATATATATATATATATTATATATATATATATATATATATATATATATTTATATATATATATATATATATGTATATATATATATATATATATATATATATATATATATATATATATATATATATATATATATATGAGGAATTAAACGACATTCTCAGAAGACAATTTAATTCAGAACAGTTTCAGTGTATCTCACACCTTTTTTCAACTGACACTGGATAGAAAATATAAGAAAAGTGCATACAAACATAACACAAGAACAGGTCGTGAAAAATCTCCTCTTTTTTCCCCTAATCCCCTACTTATGGCTAATCTGGGGATGGGGGGTTAGGCCTAAACATATTGAAGGCTGACATTTTACTATTTTGTTCATTTGCTTCTTATTACAGGATTAAAAGGGAATTGACCCTCAGATAGATTTAAATTAGGAACTGACGATATTCAGCTCGATTCTACGATTTTTCTCTTAACTTAGTTAGCCGATTTAAATACCATTTTACTTCCATTGAAATCGATCGTATGATTCAAGTCTCTAACATGGCAAAATATTCCACTGCTTTCGCTGCCCACTCTAATATCTCTTTTGT
Source organism: Ceratothoa steindachneri (assembly GCA_963969495.1). Lineage (NCBI taxonomy): Eukaryota > Metazoa > Arthropoda > Malacostraca > Isopoda > Cymothoidae > Ceratothoa > Ceratothoa steindachneri. The sequence continues at coordinate 25,462,537 of OZ018324.1, forward strand.
GGTTATACAATCTCTTGTTAGATTTCTCCCCGTTTCCCCTATATAAACTTTATGGCAATCGTTGCATGGTATTGCATATACTCCTATGTTATGATGTTCTTTGGGTTTCCTGGAAATCATCAATTGGTTTGAGGAATTATTATATTTAAAGGCTAGATTAATACCCGCTTTTCCAAATATGTCCTTTAAACTATTTAATTTATTATTAAATGGCAATGTTATACATTTGTTGAAGTCATTAGTGAGGGAAGGCTTATTACCATAGAATGTTTTTCTAGCTGCAAAATGGGCAGACGATATGAACCAATTGGGGTAATACAAATTAGAAAAAATAGTCCTGATAATGACAATTTCTTGATCTAAATAGGAAGGATGACATATTTTGTATGCTCTAAGGAAAAGGTTAGAAATTACCGATTTTTTTACAGTATTATCGGGAAACGAAAAATAATGTATATAGGCATTCAAGTGGGTTGGTTTCCTATACACGTCAAGTTTTAATTCATGGTGATATTTATTAATGAGGACATCTAAAAAGGGTAATCTATTATCATATTCCCATTCATATTTAAATTTGATGGAGACATGCAAATTATTCAAATTATTAAAAAAGGTATCAAAATCACGGCCATTAGGCCATACAGAAAATACATCGTCAATGTACCTTAACCATATAAAGTTAGGGGGAGAAATTTTGGGAAGGAGTTAAGTCTCAAAATATTCCATGAAGAGACATGTCAATATCGGAGATAAACTATTTCCCATGCTAAGGCCAAATATTTGTCTATAAAACTCATTATTTACTCGAAATACATTGTCAGAGAGACATAATTCAACTAAATCGATAAATTTACTCGTAGAAATGGGAAGATCCAAATTAGGTCTAGGCATAATTTCCCGCAGAAGGCCCATGGTTTGGTCAACCGGAACTTTGGTAAACAAAGAGTTTACATCAAAGCTCACAAGTTTTCCATCCGGTAATTGCAAGTGGTTGATGCGGTCAACGAAATCTTGAGTGTTCATAATGTGTGCAGATGAGATTCTTCCAACTGCTGGAGATAAATGCTTGGTGAGCCATTTGGAGAGCTTATAAGTGGGAGAATTAATATTGGAAATGATTGGGCGTAAGGGACATCCCTTTTTGTGGGTCTCCGGGAGCCCATACATATATAGAAGTGAAGGGTTCGTACTCCTGAATTGTTTAATTAAATCTGCGCTTTTGCATATTCTCTTCAATTTGTTGTTGAAATTGCTTGTTTTGTTATTGAGCGGATCACTTTGTAGCTTTTCATATGTGTTCGCATCATTAAGAAGTTCATTTAGTATATCATTATAACTATGTTTGTCCAAAATGACTAACTGATTCGTTTTATCGGATTTGGTTATAACAATGTTGTTATTAAATTTAAGTTTATTTAACACAATCTGAAATCATTTGGGCAAACCAATTTGGTCAGATTTTTCAGAATTTAGGGCTCTAAGCATACAGCCACTAAGAAATTCACCACTTATTTGCTCATGTGAGGATTTGGCTATGGATACTAAATGGTCTAGTGAGAACTCATCGCATGACTTAATTGAAGAGCTTAAACCGTATCCTAACGCAAATTTTTCATCATCAGTCAGTACATGGGATAAAATTCAGAATATTTTTATTGGGGTTTGAACCTTTAATCCAAAGACTGTTCATAAAAATTCGGTTAAGTTTCCACTTCAAATAATTGCTGTGATGAAGGATTTTATCCTTAACACTTGATTCAATCACATAAACTGCATGATGCCCTAAAAGTTCATCGCACTTATCAAACAGACTTCTTCTTGACCGTCTCACTTTGATACCTATTTTAATAATTTGAATAATTTGCATGTCTCCATCAAATTTAAATATGAATGGGAATATGATAATAGATTACCCTTTTTAGATGTCCTCATTAATAAATATCACCATGAATTAAAACTTGACGGGTATAGGAAACCAACCCACTTGAATGCCTATATACATTATTTTTTGTTTCACGATAATACTGTAAAAAAATCGGTAATTTCTAACCTTTTCCTTAGAGCATACAAAATATGTCATCCTTCCTATTTAGATCAAGAAATTGTCATTATCAGGACTATTTTTTCTAATTTGTATTACCCCAATTGGTTCATATCGTCTGCCCATTTTGCAGCTAGAAAAACATTCTATGGTAATAAGCCTTCCCTCACTAATGACTTCAACAAATGTATAACATTGCCATTTAATAATAAATTAAATAGTTTAAAGGACATATTTGGAAAAGCGGGTATTAATCTAGCCTTTAAATATAATAATTCCTCAAACCAATTGATGATTTCCAGGAAACCCAAAGAACATCATAACATAGGAGTATATGCAATACCATGCAACGATTGCCATAAAGTTTATATAGGGGAAACGGGGAGAAATCTAAACAAGAGATTGTATGAACACAAATGAGATATTAGAGTGGGCAGCGAAAGCAGTGGAATATTTTGCCATGTAGAGACTTGAATCATACGATCGATTTCAATGGAAGTAAAATGGTATTTAAATTGGCTAACTAAGTTAAGAGAAGAATCGTAGAATCGAGCTTAATATCGTCAGTTCCTAATTTAAATCTATCTGAGGGTCAATTTTCTTTTAATCCTGTGATAAGAAATAAAATAAACAAAATAGTGAAATATCAGCCCTTCAATATGTTTAGGCCTAACCCCGCCCCCGAAATTAGCCACAAGTAGGGGATTGGGGGAAAAAGAGGGGATCTTTCACGACCTGACCTTGTGTTATGCTTGTATGCACTTTTTTTATATTTTCTATCCAGTGTCAGTTGAAAAAGGGTGTGAGATACATTGAAACTGTTCTGAATTAAATTGTCTTCGGAGAATGTGGTTTAATTCCTCATCTTTTCTTGCGATATTGCATTAATTTTCATCATATATATATATATATATATATATATATATATATATATATATATATATATATATATATATATATATATATATATATCTAAAAAGGTACAGTAGCGTACGTGTAACTATAAGGATAAAACCATAGTAATAGGACTAATTTTATATTCGAAACCAGGTTTCGACGGAAACATCCGAAACCTAGTTTCGCATATAAAATTAGTCCTATTACTGTGGTTTTCTCCATATATATATATATATATATATATATATATATATATATATATATATATATATATATATATATATATATAATATATATATATATATATATATATATATATAGAAACCACAATGTTATGAGCAATTTATTCGTGAAACAATGTTTTGACGGAAACCTCCCTCATCATCGGTCGTTTTACTTATTTTTTTCTTTTTATTTGTTTGTTCAACTTTGTTCTTGTTTTGATTTTGTATTTTTGTTTTTTAATTTTTGTTTTGCTTTTTTTTTAATCTATTCTAACATTAGGATTTAATGTGTTAAATATTAATGTGTCATTGAAAAAATCTTCTGTGGCAAGGACAGGAATGCCTTTAAGCGGTAGCGATTCAAGCCATGAAGCACCAATTCAAGGAACTTTACTTGGTCGATTGTGACGAAGAGCATTGGAGTGAATATAAAGGGGCCCTCCCTGTTTCCTCCACAATTACTAAAACCTGACGGCATCATGTTCGTAGAGCTCTTTATTAATATCCTCAACACTGCAGTTCAGTCGTTCCCTGTTATACACTATTGCTTTTAACAATTTAATAATAGCCATGGGGTCATCCGAATAGTTTAGCCATTGATTGACCCGAGAGCACTCAGTTTGCCAATGAACGAAGCTTGGCCGTTGCGCTGAAAGAACATTCGTCCTTCTCACAACGTATTCCAATCAGTCGCACGAATGATGAGGAACGGTTTGAATCCTTCGAACCCTTGGCAGTCTCTCTATGAGCGTCCCAAAGTAATGATCTATTTTTTTTAATTCATTTTTTTTTCTTTAGGGGCCAAGAGGACCGTGGTTTCCCCCCCCCTCTATCCCCTCTCCTAATGGCGTGCAAGCCTGGACTGGTCTAATTCGGCCTCGTTCCACGTTGACATTACCAGCAGAGCTTGTTTTTCTCCATACATCTTTCGAAAGAGATCAGACCAGTGTAAACAGAACTGTGTGAATAACTGCATATCCTCAGTGGACTATTCATAGTGCTGAACAGAAAAGGCACTCATCGCTTCCATACCGGCTTCCTTGCCTGAATGAAGGAAGAAAAATGTTGAACAAGAATGCTCTTATGGGAGTACCTTTTACTATGGAAAGGGGAAAAGTTTAAGAGACCTCCTTCCTTCCCTCTTCTAGTGACCTAGCGCTATCATTAGTCTCCTGTTATGGCCGCTTGGTCTTCATTTCTCACCCATATAGAGAAATTAGAGTCAAAAAAAACATATTCCTAAATGTTTTCCTAATTACTAAAATAAGAAATTCTGGGAAAAAAAACTTTAGACTTGATGAACAGCAGAATATTGGAGAAGACACTCAAAGAAATGTTTAAATGAGTAAATGTCGGTGAAATGATAATTTATAGCAATCAATTCTAACTAAAGACATAATTACGCGGTGACCAATAAGAAAATGTGTTAATTGAAAGACGTAATCTTCTTTCCTTTTTCTCTTTAGCTAAATAAGATTCAGAAAATTATTTTATTAAAATAATTTTGATCGTATCAATAACTGATACGATAAAAATTATATTAATTATATTTTACCCGAAATCAGCATCATAGAAGACTAGATGAGACCAGTTTAGTGATTTTGCTGGCCAAGGAAACTTACATCGGTTCCAAAACACATTGTTTCTATTGATGCTGAGTCATTAAAAATCTTTTCATATCATTGTGTTTCAACCGCAAAGGAGATAATTTTGAAAGCATAAATTAACTACATAAAACAATCGGGTTTCTGTCTTTCAACTCCAAAGCTTTATTATTTACAACCATTAAAACAAGGAAACAAGTTCTTTGATATCCTGTATAAGAAAATAGAGATATTGACATTTTGGTTTCACGGAATAGTTGAATATATTTCCTTCAGTTCTATTGTATGCAAATCATTTTTTAATTTCAATGTAGATCCGCTTTTCTTAAAAGTTCTCAAAATATTTTTTTAGGCGACAACTCCATTATATGCAAAACAGATATATCTAATGTCAAATTTAATATCTTAGCCTGAACTCAAGACCGTATCATAGAATTGCTCTATATTAAGCAGCAGATTTCCTTCCTCGATCATGATTTGTCTTTTTTCCCACTGCTAATCGGCTAACTCGTTAAGTAATCCAAACAACCAAATAAACACTATTTTTTTCAACCAAGTTCACCTCTCGCCTATTCCTTCTATATATATATTCATTCTCTTCTTGTTTTAGCATCCCATACAAAAAAATAAATAATAATAATATTTCTCCTCTTGTCCTTGTGTTGTAACAGTTGAGTCTTTTTTGTTGTGGTTCATTTCAAATCTTAAATTGTAATTATTTTTATTCACAATTAACCTTGTTTCTCTTATATATTGTGATTTTAGGTACAGTTTGTGTTAACCCCTTATATTTAATCAATTAATTCATGGCTCTCCTCCTTTTAATATTTTAATCCTCTAATCACTTAATTATTCAATTGGTTAATGTTATATGCTAGTGTTGCGTCCTACCCTATTTTTGTGCACAGTTACTGATGATGTGCATATCTAGAAGGTGATCGGGGAGCTAGTAGAGTCACTAGTTTAGGGAGGGTTTTATTCGTGGGGCAAGGCGATCCGTAAACGGGGTGTCGGACGAAGATGTTCGAGGTCTCACCGTCAAGTTTGCTCTGACTCACAAAGTTCTTACCGGGAAGCTGTTTATAGGCTGGGTTCAAAAGCTAACGTGGTTATCACTGGGTTAAAGGAAGGATCGAAAAAAAGGGTGTTTTTTAGGGTTTATTCTTGGCTAAAGTCTACCTGAATTGGGGACAAGAAAGATAGAGACTTACGAGCTTTTATTGTCCCTTTCCCTCTACAGTACGTTAAATAGTTGGGGTTACGATCGTTTGACTTAAGGTCAAGGAATCGGACTCATGACGCGAATAATAAACTAATCTAAATGAGAATAATGACAAATGAATGATGATGAGAATCTTTCAACCCGCACTACTAGTAAACCTCCAGTGTGTAGAATTGAAATGAGCTTCTTACCATTCTGCCGAACACTTCGTTGAAAAGGGGATGTCGACTGCGATGGAATTCGTCAGGTGCCTACTTCTTTTTGACCTGAGAGTAGGCTTGGGGTTGGTGAATTTTAATTCTCCTTGCCCTGCCCATTGATGGTCAGACGAGTTCAGGTTTTTCCTTCCTCCTTAGTTAGCTTACTGTCCAATAGAAGGGTCACCAGTTTTTATGGGATGAAGTAGTGACTTGACCGAGGATTTAGATGGCGGATTCTTTATTTTTGAAGGAGGAATGGGCCAGGCTTCTTCTCTATCCTTGCATGGGTTATTGGTCATAGCATCTAACTTCTTGGAACACTATACTAATCAGAAGGAGAATAATGAGAAATGAATGATGATGAGATCGTTTCAAACTGTATTTTTATACCACCTCCAATTAAGGTGGTGTGACTTCTTTTATCATAATCTGGACGCGGGGTGAAGCCTATAGAGTCAGAAATATGTTCGTTTGTTCCTTTGTTTAGACTGCTAGTAGGAGTCAAAAAGTATGTGTGTGTTTCAACGTAGACACATAATGGTCCAACCCGACTGGCAACAATAGCAAAGTGATAGAAAAGTTGATTTTGTCATTTCGCAGCTCTACGTGAACCTTAGCTGGTCAAACGCAACTTCGTTCTCGCTGCCTTGTTATCTTGTATCGAGACGTTTCAGCTCGCAGCTGTTTCCTCACATGAGTATGTTGTATGCTTGCGTGAGAACCTCCAACTATTCGCTTGCCTTCTTACACTAATGTTTTATTTGATACATGCACAATTGTAATATAAGTATTTTGCTATATTCTACATTGCTTTATTGCTACTACATGGCATGTTATTTCAGTAGTTAATATGTGTGCCTAATATCAAAATTTAAACCTCAAACAAGGTGCTTATTTGCGAGTTGCCTCGTTGAGCCTACTTCACTTTGCAATACGGGCGTCGCTACATATGTACAATTGTAATTTAACATTGTATATATAAGTATTTCGCTTTATTCTACATTGGTTTATTACTACTACATGACATAATTTCAGTATTTAATATGCGTGCCTAATTTCAGGATTTCATAGGTACAACAGGAGGCTGATTTGTGATGTTTCTCGTTGAGACTACTTCACTTTCAATTCGAGCGTCGCTACACATGTACAATTTGGCAATAAAATCATAACTACTCGGCAGATTCTAACGAAATTTAAAACCTTATGTTGTATTACATTATGTTTCGAATGATTTGATGTCAAAGTCCTTCCAGGGTTAGCCGGGGAATTATTTGGCAATAGCATCACAAGTTCTAGGCCGATTCAAACGAAATTTGAAACTCTTATGTTGTTTTACATACTGATTCAAATGATATAGTTGCCAAGGTCCTCAAAAGTTTAGTCCGTCATAAGGTCATAAGGTCATAAATCAGAATAAGTGAGAGCACGAGATGTAGAAGGATACCCTTTTTCCCTTCTTTCCAATTCTTATTACGTTGCGGAAGCCACGTGGCAAGCCAGATCCCACGCGGCCGAGAGTCACAGGGCAAAGCAAACCGAGATCCCCCACGCATAGCATGATCCAAGTAGAGTGTGGAGACATCCCCTACGCGGTCGTGAAAACCAGCAGTTTGTCTCGCGGAGATAGAGAGATAGAGTAAAAGAGCTGTTTATCGTCAACAGTTGGGCGCCTCATCTGCCCCCTGGGAATTCCCCAAAGTGGGGGTTATTCTCCATCTTCCGCATGAGGAGACTCTCCATATTTAACCCCTTAGCCGCCTTGGAACAGTAGTAAAGAACAAGGCTCACTCGCAAGAAGACATCCCTCGTCCCACGTCAGTGTTTTTGGGTGTACCCAGCTGAAGGCTAGAAACTCTCTCTCCGGTAAGGCATCCACGGTCAAATGGAAGCCTCTACCCGAGCCGTCTTCTGAAACAGCTGCGCGGGATTACTCTTTCGAGTCCTAGAAGCACCCAGCCTAGTTGAAGTTACCCTGAGGTAGCCATGCCTCTCCCGAGAATCACCAAAGATTCCAGCTCCCCCCTCGAGCACCAGCTAAGGTTAGAACTTACGCCTTCACAGAACCGAAAGTAAGGTACCGACCATACCCTTTCTTCCCACTATTCTCTTGGCGAAGATCCCTCTTTTGAAGACGCTGACGAGGTCGTCTCGCCAAGACCCTGCTCTCCCTCATGCCTCCTTGAAGTCGCTGTCGGCCTCCGATCGGTAAGCGTACTTTTTCCCCCGTTAATCTTGTGAGCCCATTTGGATCTGAGCAGGTAGCTAAAACCTAATTAATGGGAATGATTTTCCCACCAACAGCGATAAATCATTATCCAACCATTAATTTTTTATATGTAAATAAATCTTATTATTTCTTATGTTTATCTTTTTAACCTGAACGTTACTCTCAGCCTCGTTATTCAAATCTCGCCAACCTCGGACTTTACCTGATTAGTTAAGCGTATTGACCCCGCGCCTCAACCTGACATTTCTAATCCACGCATCAACGTAGCGTTCTTTTATTGAACGTTCGCTTTCATAGCCTAAGCTCTCCCCCTTCCTACTATTAATAGATATTATATTATATAGTCTGCTATACCACGACACGCGACTTTTAGTTGGCAGACCACGTTTGTATATACATTAATGTGTGTACGCACGGAACTAATAATACGGGGATAACTTTAAATTAATATTTACATTGACTTTGTACACTTGATTTGTTCTAATAAAATTAATATCATTCTTATTACCATCGGACACAGGAATTCTCTCTATTTACACATTTTAACTTTAAATAAGCACTGAATTTATGACTTTTTAACTATGTAGATATGAAGTAAATTTGCACTTTAACCTGATATGCACTGGCATTATTAAACTCTATTATTGTCATTATTAATATTTGAACACTGTGCTTGAACGAATAGCGTGAGATCATACGTTGATTTCCTCCTGGTTCAGTGTTGGCCTTTTGAGCTACGATGATGGGCGTTGTATTCATATATGGAGATTGGACAATCATCTGCCGGGTTAGGTCACCACATACTTTCACCTGTAGCGGTTCATCTTAGCTCATCCAGCTGCTAGTGGTACTCCGGTTTGTAGAAATGAAATGAGCTTCTTACCATTCTGACGGACGCTCGTTGAAAAAGGGATTTCGACGGCGTTGGAATTCGCCAAGCGCCTACTTCTTTTTGACTTGAGAGTAGGCTTGGGGTTGGTGAATCTTACTTCTCCTTCCTCTGCCCGTTGGTAATCCGCCGAGAACATCTTTTCTCTCCTCAGTCACCTTACTGTGCGGTCGAAGGGGTCACCAGTTTATATGGGATGAAGGAGTGACTCGACCGAGGATTGAGATGGCAGACTCCTTATTTTTGACGGCGGAATTCGCTAGGCTTCTTTTCCATCCTTTCCTTGGTCACTGGTCATAGCGTCTACCTCTTTGAGATAGAAGCACCCTATAACCGGTGACAAGGCCTTCTTCTTCAGCATTACCTAATGAGACTATACTGATCAGAAATAGAATAATAAGAAATGAATATGATAAGAATGTTTCAACCCTTCTTTTTATACCACCTCCAATTAAGGGGGAGGGACTTCTTTTCTCCTAATCTGGAAGCGAGGTGGAGCTTATATGTTCAGAAATATGTTCATTTGTTCCTTTGTTGAGACCGCTAGGCGGAGTCAAAGGGTCTGTGTTTCAATGTAGATATATTATGGTTCATCCGTCCTTGCAACAATACTAAGATGATAGAAAAGTTGATTTTGGCATTTCGCAGTACCAAGTCAACTCTAGCTTGTTAAACCGGACTCCGTTCCGGGTGTCTCGTCATCTTGTACCGAGACCTTTCATCTTGCAGCTGTTTCCTCGCATGTGTATGTTTGTGTGTTCGCATGGGTTCTTCCAACTATTCGCTTACCTTCTTACATTCATCTTTTTCCTAATACATGAACAATTGTAATATAAGTATTTCGCTTGATTCTACATTGGTTCATTGCTATTACATGATATGCAATTTAGGTAATTAATATATGTGCATAATTTCAAGCTTTCATAGGTTCAACAAGGTGCCAATTTGTGAGGTTCCTGGTTGAGCCACCTCCCCCTTCCAATATGGGCATAGCTACAGATCTACAATTGTGATTTAACATTATATATAAGTATTTCGTTTTATTCTACATTGGTTCATTACTACTACATGGCATATTATTTCAGTATTTATTATGTATGCCAAATTTCAGGATTTCATAGGTCCAACAGGGTGCTCATTTGTGAGGTTTCTCGTTTATCCTACTCCACCATGCAATTCGGGCGTTGCTTCACATGTATAATTGTGATTTAACATTATATATATATATATATATATATATATATATATATATATATATATATATATATATATATATATATATATATATATATATATATATAAATATATATATATATATATATATATAAATATATATATATATATATAATATATATATATATATATATATATATATATATATATATATATATATATATATATATATATATATATATATGAAGAGTGAGCGATTAGTTGGGGTGGAAAGAAGAAATTAGGGCTAAAAAATGAATGAAAGAAGTAAGTATTATAGACTTTAAAAGAGAAGAATTTCAAGTTGTGAAAGATACTACTATATTTCTTTTTATACAACCTTCGGAATGATAAAAAATGGATTTGGCTTAATATGTTAAATAGAATTAGTAGACTTACGGTAAACATATTATTTAAAACCTGACAGCGACCTATGTATTATAACATCTAAGATAGTTCATATATTCATTTTTATTCTTGCCACACAGTTAAAAAATTAAACCGTCTGTATTTTCTTCTATGTTTTTACATGCATTATGCCTCGTCACTCTTTAATTTTAGTACAACTTCTAATTAACATTCTTTGTGAACTTCGCCAATTCCTTCCTACTTCGTTAAATCCCTGTAGAAAAAATCTTCTACCAAACAGACAAGGATCCATGTTTTAGTCACGTGCGAGTCTAGTCACGGGCGATTCTACATCTCACTATTTCAAACGGGAGGTCGGTCAGTCACCGTTTTCCTTTTTTTGATGTTTTTTTAATGACATTGTAACTATTCGTCCGTTTCTAAAGAAATTGAAACCATTATGTTGTTTTAAATTCTCTTTCGAATCATCACTTACACAAGCTACACCACCACCAGCTACAAGACCACCGCACCACCTATACCACCTACCCCAACAACTACAACAGATGCACCACCACCACCTGCACCAGCTCCACCATCTACACCACCGCCACTTACAACAACTACGCTACATACACAACCAACGCTACCTACACCACCATCACCAACACCACCATCACCAACACCACCACAACGTTCACAACTACCATCTTCACCACTTACATCAACTATACCACCACCACCTCCACTACGACCACATACCCCACCATCACTTACACCACCGCCACCTATACTAGCAAATGCACCAAGAGCTAAACAACCAACACCTACACCACCACCACTTACATGACCTACACCATCTACGCTACATAACACAACACCACCTAAGGGACTCCCAGCTACACAAACTACATCACCACCACTTACATGACCTACACCACTTATGCTACATAACATAACACCACCTAAGGGACTCCCAGCTACACTAACTACACCACCACCACCACCACCAGCACTCCAACACATACCCCACCACCAACACCTACACAAACTACACCACCACTACCTAAGCCTACAACACCACTATCACCATTTCACCACTTCCTACACTACCACAACCTACATCACCGTCACCTACACCCCAACCAGCTACACAAACACAACCTACACCACCACCACCTACACAACAAACACCACTACCACCTACAAAACTCATGCAACTGCCACCTACACCACATGTCACTAGGTCGGTTTGTCGGTCCTCGTTTTTCTTTTTTTCTTTTTTTGTAATGACATTGTAACTATTCGACGGATTCTAACGAAATTTGAAACCCTTGTGTTGTTTTACATTCTCTTTCGAATTATCACCTAGACAACCTACACTAACACCACCTACACGGCCTACATCACCACCTACACCACCACTACCTACACCACTTACAACACCACCCGATGTCATCACGGGCATTATTTTATTTTGGCAATAACATTATAACTATAAGGCAGATACTAACGAGATTTGAGACTCTTATGTTGTTTTACATTCTCTTTTGAATGATATATTTGCCAAAACTCTCCCAAGGTTAACGGATGAATTAGTTGTCAATTAATCATAATTATTCCGCCGAGTCAAACAAAATTGATAACCCTTTGTTGTTTTACATTCTCTTTCTAATGATACAATTGCCAAAGTCCTCCGAAGGTTAGCCTGATAATACTCATCAATAACTTCAGAATTATTCGCCTGATACTATTGGAAATATTTATGTTGTTTTACATTCTCTTCCGTGAATTATTGAAAGTTTTGAAGGTCGTAAGGTCATAAATCAGTATAAATGAGAGCACACGACTTTTGGTCAGCACACCTTGTTAATTATAAATATTAGCTTTTTTTTTCGTTATTTTGGCGAATTTTTCCTTTCTCCACCTATATTACACAATTTAATATTACTGTTGTTTTTACATATAGATCTTTTATTAGCAATCTCTTAGTTCCTAATCCTAGAAAAAATATGGGAACTTTGTTATTGATTCTAATGTTCCCTTTGCTATAGATGATAATTTGGCCAAAACCAAAACTATTATTATTCTGATAAAATCAACACCAATAGAATATCAGGAAAGGAAAGCGTAAATGTGCTCTCGTTTTACATATTTCAGATAATAAACATCCCATTAAATGGACTTCTTCCAAATTCATTGATCATTTCTAAGATTTTATAAAATGAAATATCGTATAATGTTCGTTAATCAGTTGCCTTCCCAACATAGTAATTTCTCCCGTCCTGCCTAAACTTGATCCTTAAGTTAAAAAAAAACTAATTTTTATTTAGTACTTTCATCCTTCCATTCCCTCACCCTACTCTCCTTCGCTTTCTCTTATTCCCTCCCCGATCTTTTTAAACTTTTGTATTTTAGGATTCCACTACATATTTCTTTTCTCCTAATCGCTTTGACATTATTCCTTGATTTTAGGATTAATTCTTCTTTCCTCGGACTTCATTAAATCTTGCCCGTTCGTTTAGTATTTTCTCTAGACATATATATTGTCCTTGTTTGCGTGTTTACGTATATTTTTGTCGGTTGGATATTGTACATTCTGGTTAGCGAGATGCCGCTATTTCATTTATATATATAACAGAGGTTTTTTTTATTAATCCTCTCGATTAATAATTAATGAACGTGAAAACATAGTTAGAAAGTACTTAAAGTATCCCAGAGGAAAATAATACACACAATAAGCGCAAGAGCTTTGTTGTCTACATCATCAAAAGGAGTGACGAACAGAACAAAGTCAATCGTTTCAAAAAGAATAAAAGTATAGCATATGTGAAATTATTATGATAAGTCAAACTTATATTGCAAAAAGAAATAATTACTAATGAAGCTCTCTTATGTGAATAAACCGTCCCTTAAGATAAATTAATTTCTTGCAGAAAATTTAATGAAGGCAGATTGTACTAAATTTCTTTCGATAACATTGGGCAAAAAGACAAATGACTTCGCATTTTTTCTATTTGATGATTTAAAGTAGACTGATGGATGAAAAGTGCATTTGAAATGTTCCCATTACAACAACTGTAATTACATATATTGTTTCATTCTAATGTCTAGCTAGTCCTTTGGTTGTCTGAAAAATCTTTAACTTGCAACAAAATTTGCATGGGATCCTAGAAATACAGGCCATTGCATTAAGGAGAGAATTTCTAATAACCAAGTTTCCTAACGCAAAATTATTAAAAAAACTACATAAACTTTAAAGTGTTGTAACAACTTGAGAACATGGGGCAGGCGATCATTGTAATGAAACATTAAAATATTGTTCCGTTTGAATGATCACTTATTTTTTTAAATAGAAAGTTGTTGGGTTTTTTTAGCGTGTAATGAATCCTTTTCGAGATATGAAAGGTATTTTAATTTTTCTCCGATACTTTCTATAAATTCTAACTCAACATCAATAAATTCAGGATCACAACTCAAAAAGCATCCAAATATAGAGAAGTAGAGACTGGTTTTTTTAGTTCTTTGTAGGTGCTTAAAATAAAATAGAATATAACATGGGTAGGCACCTATTAGAAACAAAATTGCCACCATGTTATGACAAGTTTTAGAAACCTTAGGACAGGGGTCGGGTAACTTTTTGGGGTGTTACCCCAAAAGAATTTGTAGTAAAATTAATTTACCCCTGACTTTGAAATACTCTGGGGGACGAACTAATTTACTTATAAAAATCATGGATAATAAAGACACATAAAAATTTATATTGGGATGATGTTTGGCACACAAGAAAAAATTGTAGGAAATTATATATTTATAAACAGAAATAAAACAGTCACCTTTTAGCATTACATGGCGCAGAAGCAAAATTATTCAAAATTTGCACAAAAACAAAATAGGAAAATGGTATTGAATCCACTATTATGGGGAAAAAATGTTAACCCTTTCTGGCATAAGAATGGTACACAAATAAAACTAGTGAAAAAATTATTGAAAACTTGAATATATCAGCTCCCTCAGGCTTTGTAAAAATGATACTGTTTCATCTTTAATACAACAATTTTAATATCAGGGATTTTTATGTCACTGCTACTTTAATGGTGTCTTCAGGATCCAACCGGTTTCTGTATTTTGTTTTTAGATTTACAAGGGTCGAAAAACCATGTTCGCAAAGGTAAGTTGTTGTAGAAGGTAGCAGCATTTTAGTTGCTTCCAAATGTGAAGTTTTATACGCCTTTGCAGCTTTTGACATCCAAAAACTTGAGAGGTCATCCTTGGTCTCAAATTCCATGCTTGTTTCACTGTTGGAACGCAGTTAAATAAGCTCTTCTGCCAATCCTCCAGGCTCATCAGCCAGTTCACATTTAAAGGGATTTACAACCCAGCTGACAGTATGTGAATCAAGCTCTGGAAAGTAGTCACTGAACAAAACCTATTCCTAAGTTTGGCCAGGTACCTAGGGGATTGATTTCTTGATGTCACTAAGACTGCAGTCTTCACATTCTTCCAAAAACTCTGCCAGGTTTGGAAAGACAGCAATCCTATTGGCATTTGCGTTTTAGTTCCAATACTGATGCTTTGATACAAATGCTGAATTTTTTTCCCTTGCTAAGATGAGATTAATTTTCTTTCCTTGCAATTTCTTGTTCAGCGCATTTACATGCCCCAAAATGTCAGCTAAGTATGCAAGAAGAGCTAGCGAGGTTGATTTTCTGAACTTCTCTGCAAGTGTGTGTTTTTGATCAGTCAGAAATATTTCAAGTTTGGTTTTAAGAGCCTACACTTTATTCAGGACATTTCTACGTGAAAACCACCTAACTTCCGTATGGAAAAGAAGGGTTGAATATTTAGCCTCTCCATCCTCACCTAAATCACGAAACATCCTCGCGTGTAGTGCATGCCCTTTTACAACATTGACAATCTTAATTACATCATTCTGTTGTTTGGCCCAGGCCACAAAATCAGTGACGTGACCAAGCATGGCAGGAGCTCCATCAATTGATACTGCAATACAATTTTCCCATTTTAAATCAACACCTTGTTTTTTGAAGTATGCATCAACCTTATTGAACACATCAATACCACGAGTTCTCAACTCAAGAAGAGAACATAGCATCATTTCTTCTTTAATTTCATTTGAACCCCTGTATCGAACGTATATCATCAGCTGCGAATTGCTCCTAACATCTGCAGTCTCATCAAGTTGAATGGCAAACTCTTTACTCTTTTTTACTAAAGAAATCACTTGTTCTCTCACATTTTCTGCCAAGATGGAAATTCTTTCTTTAATAACTCTTGTAGACAAAGGTACTGTATTCAGTTGCTTAGCTACTTTCTGCCCACACATTATTTCTGCCATTTTCACAGCCGCCGGTTTGATTAAGTCTTCACCAATAGTATGTGGTTTGTTGTTTCGAGCAACCAACCATTCCACTTGAAAACTAGCTATTGCTGCTGAACGTTAGTCAAACGTTGCACTCTTGATATTTTATTTTGACTGTTCTTTCCAGATTCTCAAAGTATTCCCGTGGTTTGCAAGACAGACGTGAATGAACCTTGTCCAAGTGTTTCTTCAGTTTATTCTTTTTGAAAGACTCGGCAGTCAGTACTTTCATACACATGACACATTGAGGTTTTATTTGTCCTTTGTAATCTATTTCTGTGAAGCCATAATTAAGGAACTCTGCCGGATATGTCCTTTTCCTTGCTAATACCATCTGAAAATGAAAGACAAATCTATCACTTTTTTAAGGTTTTTTGAATTCTATGTTTGAAAAATAAACAAATATTTAGTGACGAATTTAAGAGTTTAAATTAAATTTTAAAATCAAAGTACATGAAATCTTTTTATCCACCGCCCGCCTCAGGCCAGCCCTTCACCTTGCAAGAGGCGCCCAACTCAGTGCGCGAGAGGCAAAAGCCGCCCAGATGGTCCGCCTCACGCCGACACACAAGCTGCTGGAGGTGCTGAGAACAGCACCCCCTCCGCGCTGATTGCCGTCCGCGCCCATCAGGGCGACGCGTGGTGAGGACCGCAGCCACCCACTAGCAGCAGACAAGCCACGCGCGGGACACATCCGCCGCACCTTGCTGCTCGCCGACACCGGCGGGTTTCTCGCTTTGTGCAATGCTTATATTATGTATTTATATGAATTTCTATATTATTATGTCATATATCGCTATTGCACAATAAACCTATACAAACAAATCTTCTTAAGTAGAGTTAAACTCTTTAAAAAAACTGACTTTTAATATAAAATAATTCATTAAAATAAATATAAATAAATAAATGATTACCCCTAAAAAAGTGAGAAACTGTTAACTAAATAGTTGATGAGACAATTTGTCTCCTTTCAAATAAACTAAAATATTCTAAAGACTAAACTAATCTTATATTTATATATTTAACTTTTGTTGAATTTTAATCACAAAAGTCTATACGGAGACGTAAATATTAAAGATTATATCATAACTCACCTTATGTAAATAATTATTATATCATTTGAATAGCTCTACTATTCATCAACTCCTCTGAAAGAGGCATGTTCAAAACATGGCAAAATGACACATAATTAGGAGAAATGTTGCCAGATTTTACCGAAAAATAGAAGAAAGGCTCCTCGATGAATTCTTTTTTACCCAACTTTCATATTCGTTTCCCTCACTTAGCACATCCACATCCATAGCACATCCATTACTCCCCAATTTTTCTAAATTACCCCATTTGGGGTAATTTACCCCTGTTCCCCGACCACTGCCCTAGGACAATGCCACATCCTTCAAACCAAGAATTAATTTGAAGAAAGTTAGAAAAGCCATTTGGACTAGCGAGCACAAAGCCCAGACTTAGAACCCATAAAACACTTGTTGGGAGTAATGGAAAAGCAGTAACATACATAACATAATTTCACGGATGAAAAAAGAGATACCGCAAATCAAAATCAAAAAAGTGTATGAAAAATTTAAGGAAGTCCATTTCACAAAGAATTATGGCGCTAATTAAAGCAAAATGTGGTCCAACTATGTATTAAAATAATTAAACAAAGTAAATCTATAATATTTCTAATAAATTAATTTACCACACATGCTAATTAAATCATATAACTGATTCCAGAGAGTAAGTATTTAATTTATACCTTTAGCCATGAGTATATATATATATATATATATATATATATATATATATATATATATATATATATATATATATATATATATATACATATATATTGTCGTAGAATAGGCTCCCGACGATATACCCAATATAACTTTTCGTTAAGGGAATAATTCCATATTTCGAGTGCGTGGTAATCTGATTGACCGAGGTTATTTGAAAAAGGAAGGGGACCCTGGAGAGGCTTATTTATCTTTACAAGGATAAATATTATGGCTACTATTAATAAAAAAGAGTTTTATTAATTACACTATCAACAACATACATAAGAAATATTTACATTAACGGCGATTAAAAATGGGAGAAACGCGTGAATGAAAAGGGTCATGGGAATATCTCACTAATCTGAGGATTAAGATTTGGAGAGATTTGAAACGTAAACAAACAGAAAAAGGGGGGGAATGGTTCGCTAAACCATTTTAAGCACAGAGTTGCGTTGTCAAAAGGTTAAATGATTAAAGGTAATGCTCAGCTTACGTAATAACAAAGTTGTTGTGCATAGGAAGACGATGCGAAGGAATCTTCGGTCTAACTGGCGATTTCCAGCAGAAGAGTTCTTCGGGGGGTTGTCCTCAACGAGGGGGAAGGACTGTCTTAAAGGAGTGAGAGCGAAGTGGAGCTCAGAAGTACGAGCGATCCTTGTGACAGCAAATCGGAGATGTTCTAGATGAACAATGGATGTTATTGTTGAAATCAAGCGTTCTCTTGAAGAACGTTAAAAAGGGGGCAATTAAATTATCAGGACGTGATGTCTTGGGAACGAGAACCGTTTGTTGACGAACGGGCTTGAAGAACAATGGCTGTTTTAACGTTGTTCTTTTTATGAGAACCGTTTCTTGTCAAACGGGTTTAAAGAACAATGGCTGTTCTAACGTTGTTCTCTTTCTGAACAACATGGGGGCCTTGTTGACTTGGCGTCTCGAAAAGCACGAACTTGGCCTTCAAGGGATATTGTCCTTTTCAGGACAATAAGGGGTTTCTCGGCAGAGTTCCTAAGTGCACAAGGGAGACCCGATTGGCTTGATGCCTCGCGGAGATAGTCTGAATCTGCTACAATGGGGAAAAGCTATGGTATAAATAGCGGGAGTCATCTCCTTGGCGTAGGGGATAATTTATTGGGGGACTTCAGGGAAATGTCCCAGTGGCGCCTGGGAAAATACCCTATCTGCCCATAAGCCTAATTCAATCTGGCGAGATCGACGTATGGGGGCGTTTCGCCTCCATACGTCAATCTCGCCAAGGAGAGTGAACCTCCTTGATTAAACATTGGCTACGATGGGCGATAACGCGCCTTCAACTCCCTCTCGCAGGATACACGTGGGTAAGCATGTGTTTTAACATGTGATAGAGGCTGAATCAAAGCGGCCTCAGACTGTTCTATCATATATATATATATATATATATATATATATATATATATATATATATATATATATATATATATATATGGCATGAAAGACTCGACGTATACGTCGAGTCTTTCATGCAATATGTCGGATTTCTCACCCATATATATATATATATATATATATATGCAACAAAGCCCACAGGAAAAATTAATACGAGGATTCCAAGTACCTTCGAACTTTATTTCGAGTTCTTTATCAAGGATTAAAAGAAGTATTGAAAACTGCAATATTTATAAGGATGATAGAGAGGAGAGAGAACGCCCACAAAAAAAGCAAAAATCAATCAACTCAATGAATTAATATGAAATGGTAACTTTAGGAGGAGCGAAGATAAATAAAAAATAAGATCATTAAACCAGGTAAATTCAAAAGACTGAAGGTTGACAAGAGGATTAAGATACCGCCTAGGCAATTAAGAAGGGAGAATATCTTAACGAGAGATTAACCTCAGAGGTCAGGATCTAAAAACCAAGGTGAAATAAGTACAAATGTTCTAAAAACTTGACTAAACTCGAAATAAATACAAACAAAAACATAGATGCATACAAAATAAAATACAATTTAATTTTATTTTGTGTGCATCTATGTAGACTTATATTTTTGTCTGTCTATATATAATATATACAGGACATATACATACAATATATATAGGTATATATTGGCCTTGACTATGAGAATTTGTCCCTCGGGCTTCATGTACGAGCGGTAGCGAAGGTTCTCATTGAGGGCTAGTTTCATAGTTGCAACTACAACACCTCTTTCTCTGTCCAATGCACGGATTTCCTCGTTTGGCCCTTCCATTTCACCTTATCTTGCAGTTGTTCGTTGAATTCCGAGTTGAGGACGGAGTTAGAACACCTGTTGTGTCCCTTTCTGCTGCTCAGGGCTTTGCAGTCTCTATTGCAGCTGTCCTTCTTGTTTTTTAAGCTATTGTTTTTTTTCTTCCTTTTGTTTGCTGTTTTTTATTTGTTTAGTTTGGTTTGGGAAATTATAAAGTATCCGAGCACTGAGCTGAAAAGATAATTACGGTCTTATATGCCCTTGAAGGCCGTCACTAGAAGGGTGCGTTAAAATGATTGATTTCACGTCTTACACCTCTTAAAGTGGTTAAAAAGAAGTATTAAGGAGCAATTCTAACTTCGTCGTTTGATACACGGCGCGAAACATCATGATACAAGTAACACTTTGCCAATATTCACATTGCTTCCACTTCTCCTTTACAGCTAACTCTTTCTCAACTTAAACTTTCTCTGTATGCTCTCCAACGCCAATGAATCTTCCCGATAGTTCAACTTTTTCCGGAAAAATTCGCCCGAAACAGCATATATCCTTCTCCGTTTCAAGTAGACCCTCCACCTTAACTATTGCGTCTGCCCTTTGCAAATTTGAAAAATACTGTGAGCTTCCCCCAAATCAGGTTGACATAATTAAAGGTATTGTTTATGGCGCCACCAATGTTAGTCATGAAAGTAATTTCCCCGCTCGGTATAAAAAAAGCTTGGCCGATCTTAAAAAAGATAACGCATTACATATCACAAAAGCCGACAAGTCGAATAGTATCGTAATTCTTGATAAAAATGATTACATATCGCGCAGGCATGCCCTACTGACTGACGGTGTGACTAACAAAAAATTAACAAGGAACCCCTTAGATCAAGTTATTAAACATTTCAATAGTATACTGAAAAAAATCCTTAAAGATAAGAAGGAATTAATAGGTGTTTTGACAGAAAAATCTCCCTCGTTACCTTACTTATACGGGTTGGTAAAAACACACAAAGATAACAACCCTATGCGGCCTATTATTAGCACAGTTGGTTCAGTTTCATATAAATTATCAAAATATATTACCAAACTGTTGTCCCCTTTACTTGGAACAATATCTGGTTCTCATTTACTAAACTCCCTTGACTTAGTAGAAAAATTAAATCAAATTACTATTTGCCCCAATGATAGGTTGGTAAGTTTTGACGTTTGCTCTCTCTTTACCAAAGTCCCTATTGATTCCATTTTAGATTATCTTAGTAATGAGCTTACTCATCATGGATTACCTCTACCTGTATGTCATATTATTTCACTCATTAAGTTGTGCTTTTGTGACTGTAAGTTCGTTTTTAATGGTGAATTTTACCAACAAATATTTGGTATGGCAATGGGCAACCCCTTATCTCCCCTACTCTCAAATTTGTATATGGAATTCTTCGAAAAACAATATTTACCTAATATCATTGATACTCCCTTGAAGTGGTATAAATATGTTGATGACATTTTAATTATCTTGCCTTTTAATATTGATGTAAATAATTTGCTTTCCAATTTAAATAACCAGGTACCTTCCATAAAATTTACTGTTGAATTAGAGAAAGACAATTGCCTTCCATTCTTAGATGTCTTAATACATAGGGAATCATTTAATTGCAATTTTAGTATTTATAGGAAACCAACCAACAACTTAACCTATGTCCATTTTTATTCAGGCCACCATCTTAATATTAAGATATCAATTTTTTCCTCTATGTTTTTACGTGCGTTGCGCATTGTCAGTCCTCAATATTTGGATCAGGAAATTGAATCTATAAGAAAAATCGGTGCAGACTTGTGTTATCCAGCAAATATACTTGATATTTGTTATAATAAAGCCAAAAAAAAGTTTTATAACGAAAGTACTATTGAGAAGGAAGCGCCCAAGAATATCCTCATTTTACCTTATTTTAATGGCTTTGAAACCGTAAAAACATTGTTAAAAACACTTAATGTAAATCTTGTTTCCTCTTATACAAATACTTTAAAAAGAATGTTAATAATAATTGCCCTAATGAAACAAATAACGTAATTTATAAAATCCCTTGTTTGGATTGCCCTTCATTTTATATTGGGCAAACTAGCAAGGATCTGAATGTGCGTATTAAGCAACATAAGTACTCTGTAAGCACTGGGCAAACATCAAATGCCATTTTTATCCATTTGAGTGAAAATTCCCATCGTATTAATTGGAAGGATAGTTCTGTGATTGCCAAATCAAATGACTTTTTTTCACGAAATCTTTTAGAATCAGCATTTATACAACTGACTTCGAATTTTAATCTCAGCCCTGGAATGTATTTTTTGGACCCTTGTATCAAAAGAAAGTTTAAGAATGACTTTAAAGATAAAATTTCTGAATTAATGATTACCACATAGAAGTTATTTTAGCTTATTTATATAAAAAAAAAAAAACTTTCCTCATATTTTTCTTTTGTCATATTTTCTAGTTATAATGTGTAAACTTTTTTTCTTTTTTTTTTCATATTGCATATGTGATTCCCAAGCATTGCCTCCCCCTTTCTTTTGTAACCCGTAAAAAAAAATAATAATAAAATATATATATATTTTTTTTTTTAACCCTGACGGCTCATCTTGTTAATAGGTTTTTTCCAAGTATCTGTTAATCCCACCCCTTTTAATCTTTATATCCCATATTTTCATTATTCAGGTGTATAAATATCTTTCTCTTTTTCACTTTCTTTTAGTCTGCTCAGTAAAGGACCATTAGTCGAAAGGCCTCGCAGTTCTCCGTTGTTTCATTTTCCTCGTGGCTGTAACGTTATTCATATATATATATATATATATATATATATATATATATATATATATATATATATATATATATATATATATATATATATATATATATATATATATATATATATATATATATATATATATATATATATATATATATATATATATATATATATATATATATATAATATATATATATATATATATATATATATATATATAAATATATATATATATATATATATATATATATAAATATATATATATATATATATATATATATATATATATATATATATATATATATATATATATATATATATATATATATATATATATATATATATATATATATATATATATATATATATATAAATATATATATATATATATATATATATATATATATATATATATATATATATATATATATATATATATATATATATATATATATATATATATATATATATATATATATATATATATATATATATATATATATATATATATATATAAAAATATATTCATCAATGCTTTGGAGCGTGGAGGGTTCCAAGTTGTCCACAAAGATTTTCAATGGGGTTTAAGTCTGGAGTATTACCTGGTCTGTCCTTTATGTAGTCCACTCCCGCAAACTTAAACATGTTCTCTTTCTGGTTCTCTTTGTTCTATTCTTTTTTCCATTTCATTTCTTTCCTCGTCCTAGATATAGGCAATTAAATCCTGGCCTGTTAATTCCAAGATTTGACCTTGTTTGTGGAATCTATCAGAGGACGACATCCTTGAGAGTACGTGTGCGTCTGACAGCTCGAACCTACACGGAACACAGGACACAGAATATGGGTTCTCACGGAAGTTTTTGTTTTTTAAAAAAATCTACTAAGATTTGCCCCCCCCAAAAAAATAAATGCACACCAAAAAAAGAAATATGAAACACAACAGCGAAAATTTAATCCCTATCGGATTAAAAACTTTCTGTCCTCTTATTTCAGCTCGGGATTTAGTAGAGAGTTACCAACAAAAAAAGGAAACTTATGGACTCGCGAGCCCACAAGGAAATATTTAAAAAAAATGTTGATAATTAGTTCTACAATCTTTGAATAACTTTGAGCGAACTTAGGCAAACCCGGTAAGAGTAATTAAAAGGGGGGAATTGAAATTTAACGAGTTCTTAAGTAAAAAAAATAAATAAATAAAAATAACTCAACTATGCCTGACACCAGTTTTTAATATAATGATATATAATATTTATATATATATATATATATATATATATATATATATATATATATATATATATATATATATATCGAGGGACGAAGGCGTGCGACCAAAAAGTCTCTAAAGGTACGCACTACTGTACGCCAGACAATTAAAGGGGATAAAAGGTAAGGACCTTCTACTTAGAGTGCGATATTATTATGTTGGCTCTTTAAAAGGGAATACATTTGCCGGGTTCATCTGAAGGGCTATTCGAAAGATAAAGACCTCTACAAAAATAAACCTTAATACAAATAATAAGAACAAGGGCACAGATAAATAGGGAAATCTAAATAATAATCAGTACGACAAAGAAGCTAGGTTTCGGAAAATATATAAATGATCCAATATGTTGGATTAAACGTTACACCAACTGGTGAATTCTTCTTAGGACTGGAAAGGAAGAGGTGGGACTTACGACGAAAGGACTCCTGGTTACCTCTGAAAGATGAACCTGGGATGTGGAAGACCAATGGCCAAGTCTTCGTCGATGGGGTCTCGATGCGAAGGCGCCCAGAGAGACTCCGAAAGGGTTTGAGATTACCTCGGCTCCAGGGAGAAGTAATCATGAAACAGAGATTCGTTTGTGGACGGCAGGAAGTCTCAACCAAGGTAATGAGACGAGAGAAACCCAGAACAATCTTTTGGGGTATAACGGATTTCCGTAAGCTTCCTCTAATCAGGAGGTATTACAAGAAGACGATCTGCTAACGAGATCACAATGCGAGGGGACCACTTTGCGGGAGACAGATACTAAGGTCTGGACGGCAAAAAACGCGGGTTCTCGGGTTTTCGGCGAGGCAAACGGGAACTAACAGGGATTCCCTTCTAGCCTAAGAGGGGAAAGATTGTTACGGCTGCCACCTTGGAGCGGGACAGCGTTATCAATCTGGGGGAAGACGGTGATAAATCATGCCAAATTAAACACAGCTGGGTTGATCTGTCTTGACCAGAGAAAATCTTTGTGATAACGGCATATTAAATTTCATGCTTCCACATTTACCTTCGTTTCGCTTAGGTTTTGAAGAAAGGGTGGCCGTTTTCTTCCCTTCTTTCGGGTAAAGGTTGTGGCTTGCTGAATAAATATAGGCCAGTTCTGTACACTCCTTAAATGTGAGACACCGCCGGTCTTTTCAGAGAGATATGATTTCAGTGGGAAGTGCAGCCAACAACTGGTCTCTCAGGAAGAAGTCAACGAGGGCATCGTAGTAATGCGGGATTTTAGAAGCATCGAGCCAAACGTTGAGGCGACGATGGAGTGTATACCCGAACTGTCAGTATGTTTAGCCTGGCTGAAGGCAGGCATGTCTGAATTTGGATCGGTAAAAGTCTGGGGTCATGTTATATGCCGCAAACAACTCCGATTTTAACGTCGAATAATCAATTGTTACCTCCGAGGAAAGTGATATGAATATATCTCGGAATTCAGAATTTACCAAAGGCAACAATTGAGGCAAATGAGACCACTTGTTACCACTAAAGAAGAAGACAAATACTTATTCACAGTCATATGTCGCGCTTAAGAAGTGTATAGAGGCTTTCTCTTCAAGGATTTCACGATAAACATTTTAACGACCACGTATCTCGCCCTAGACCGAAAATTTAGATAATATCTGACGCTGTCTAATTGCAATTAGAACTCATAAAATAATAATTAAAACTCGCGGCCACGAAAAACATTTACAAATCAAAGCAAAAGACCCCCCTTCAGGGTGCTTTCAAAACCGGCCAAACGTTCTCTTGGAGTTTTGCAAATCACCGAAAGCGGATAGCGATTTTTCAGGTGCTGTTAAAAGTAAATACTGAGGAACAAACAACGAGAAGCCTCAGACAGCATATGGCTTCAAATCAATCTACTCTGACTATATATTGAAACTAATTAGATTCTAAGACATACCTAAAAACTTCATACGCTTACCAGACACCAGGAAATCAACAGATCTCAACTCACACATCCTGATCTTTTCCCCTTTTGATTGTTAAAAGATGCTCGTAGGACAAAGTTCTCCAGATTCAAAGTTCTCGACTTATAGACATAACCAAACTTATAAGAATCCATTTTCGAGAAACTATTTAATCTTTCTAAAACATAGTCCATTCTGCCTGTACATCTAATTCCAATTCTGGCATCGTATGCTACTTTTAAAATCTTTATCAAATCCATCAACGTGTGTTCACACGGTCTTCGTCGCAACTCGCTCGCCTCACTAAACTCACTGACACGAGCTTTGCGATGCAGGCTTCCATTTAACTCAAAACGATTCTCTGCAACAAACCAAGACCTCATCAAGCCATAAGATTTTCTTGTTAAATAGTTTATTTTTATAATAAATTCTTGTGAAAACAGAACGGTTTTGTTCATCATTTTGTGCGAAGAGTCATTAATAGCTGAAAATACTGAACCCCCATAATGACCTTAAATATATGAACATTCAAGATCATATTAAAGTCTACTTATGTTATGTCTAAACTCTCCATTTTTGTAAAACAAAATCACCCATCTTTTCTAATTGCCTATATAAACGAAATATAAATAAAACGCAAATTGTGGACGTGTCACAATGAAATTCGAATTTAAAATTAAATTTTAAAGAGAAGAAAATATTCTGGAAACTTAAAGTATATGCAAATAATATATTACTATTATTGTCAAATTCGAGCGTGTTGGGCAACAAAGTCAAGATATTGTGCATTAGCCTAGCACGAAAGTACTTGAAATCCTGTCCCACAAACGCAACCCTCAGTTATATAGGATCAAGGAAAGTGGGTAAAAGTTGTAAATGAAGTTAAAAGTTGATTACAAATACTAAAGTTATGAACGGATCATAAAGTGGGATTAAGTGATCCTATGGATTCGAGTGAATGGAGGGCGATAAGGTCTAATTTACTGGTCATAGGACTAAGAAAGGGTGGCGGTGTTCAAGATTGAAGAGTGGTATGACGCAATAGTCAATTAGAGATATGGGAGAGGTTAAGATTGATGGTATCGGTTGATGGTTATAGGAAATATGAATGGATATGTATAAATACCAGGATGAAAGATAGAATTACTGGGCTTTGGGTTCTGAATTAGAAAGGATCCTCCGATAGGATAATGAAATTTACATAAGGATCAGGCTGGCAATCCTTGGCAATCCATAGAACAAAATGAACCGGCACTCAGTGGGATGTAAGGCGTTGAAAGAGACTGTGTTTTGCTACCAAACAGAGAGCCCTGAGCCTTTGTGGTTCAAAAGGGACCCCCTTAAGAACCTTTTCGTTAGGTGGCCCAGTGCCTTCTACCGGACTCATGTCCTAAACTATAACACTTCTTCCATCAAACTTCACATTCTATTTGGTTTAATTGATGGACAATCTTTTGCTTGCTTTGCGACGAAAGAACTTCCTACTATCGGATCCGACCAAATTTAAACTAGATTCGTCACGGAAGTGGACGTGGCTCCATTGGTCATCCGTCCATGTAACCTTGTTGGTGACGAATGCAAGACGAGCATTCTGTTTCTCTGACTGATCAATAGCTTAACCACGGGTGTTTCAGTGTGAAGATTATGATATAAATAGGGGCGTTCTGATCTTGTTGGACGGTAGAGTGAATTTCCTGATGAACAAAAGAGGAAATGAACAATTTTGTCATGTCAAGAATAGCGTACCCAAGGTAAATATTGGGGAAAGGAAAAGGTTTAGCTTATGCATGATCATTTTATCAATGTAAGAATAGCCTAGGTTATACACATTTTAATATCCCTCCTCCATGTTTGGGAAAGTCAACATCATTCCATAAAGCTTAAGTTAAGTTAGGCTGGATATCTTAAGTTAACACACCTAGCTAAACTTAACCGCTTGTCTAACTTACCGAGTTACTGTTCCAATTTTATCCCTTCGAAAAATGTTGTCACTTAATTTTAAGATGTAAAGAATTGCGAACCCAAAATTACTCATGTCAAGAATATTGAGCAAAAGATTTTGGGTACGTCATTCTTGAGATAATCCAGTGATTTTAATCGATTTACTTCAGAATGAACAAGTCCATATATTTAGATATAATGAATCAATGGGACTAATTATTAAGTTAATCTAACTAAATTGATTACATAGGAGCATTCGAGTGGCAAGGGATATGCACATGTGTCTGGTCATACCCATATAATTTGGGTAGAATGGGCACTCTCTAGCAATTTAAGGTAGCCATTCCAAAGGAATCCAACCTCTAATACAAAATAAATATTGGCCTTTTTCGGGTTCAGTGAGGTTCTTGGTTGTGGTAAAGGGGAGGAAGGAAGTATTTCGTCATTAACAATTAAAGACGCTAACAATCAAAAGAGTCTTAATAAGTTAAATGCGCCATTCTTTAGTGCGAACGAATGAAAAAAGAGAGTGTTAAGTATGACGCGATTATAATGCCTACAGATTAGATAACTTGAGAATCAACAGATGTTTTTATCTCTATGGTCAAGGGAATACATATATATCACCAATAGAGCAATTCTTTTTCAGTTCTATTGGGGAAAAAAAGAGTGAATGAATACAGAGGAGTCGAAACAATACATTAAATCGAGAGTATCAATAAAAAGGAGAATAAGAGGTTTACAATCAATATTAAACAAGAAAAGGGAGTTTAGATTGGGAGATCAGTCGATAATAGGGTTCAACATTCAAGTGCAAGAAGGCATTGCACCCTCAGACGGACAACTCACAACTTTTCTAGGTAGAATGATAAAAGGACTCCCTTCCAACATGCTCTGAAGATCTCTCATGACAGCTTTTAAGAGGTCAAGCAATGGATACGGAGGCCGCTAAAATAGCTCCGAAGTTATCAATTGCGTCCTAGAAAGAGAATAGTAAGACAATATGTAGAGGGAATTAGAGGCAATTTCGAGCACTATTACATCGTTACATGAAATGTGCCTTGAGCAGGAACAGAGAGAACATACCCGGAATCGTCAGTTTAAAGGAATTATTCCGTGGTGTTTTATGTTACACAATTAAATGATGCCAGAGGCCTATTGGGATTGCGTTCATGGCAGTAGTAGTCCGCGGAGAAACCCCAGGGGCATGACATGAAAGCATAAGGGGATATAAGTGGTGAATGTAATAGAAGACTAACTAAGTTAAGAATTATAGTTAAAATTATCCACCCCAGCTATTATTATTTACGGGACAGCTTAAGTCCTTAAAATATTTCACTCTCTCGAGGCCCACATAACAAACTAATATTACACCTTTCCCTATCTTAATCCCCGCTGAGTTCCATCACCTGACTCTCTACTGCATTTCGTGCCAGTTGAAGTAACAGCGCAATCATTCTTCAACTGACATCTGTAGAATTGCATGTTATCCTGTCCCCAACTCCTGCACAACAATCTATGACTATCTTCTACACATTTTCACTTACTCCATCTTCATGACTTTACAGACAGGGATTCCCTTGTTGATTTTGACTTCCTAGTGTTAGGTAACAGCAATAAACTCTGCATTTCCTTTCAACCTCCTCTTCATACAATCCACACTTCTTTATTCCTTTCACTCTCACAACAAAGGAATATTAAAATTAATTGGTTCCATTCTTTTTTTTCACTGCTGCTCTGACGCAACGAGAAGTATAAATGAAAACAGTCGTAAAATGAGACTTGCCTGCCAAATTATTATAATTATTAAGAAAAACGCTCTTAGTTCATTCAGGCAATAACATGGAATTTATTCATTAAAAGAACGAAAACAAAAGAAAAGTGACAAATAAATATATGAGACGGATTTGTAACCCGGGTGACGGCGAGGGTTTTATGGTAAACCAAGTCAGCGGAAAAAAACCTGCAGCTGGGAGTTCGTATGCATTTTAAAATACCTCCTCGAGTGATATTTGAATACCTTTTGCGGAAACTGCCTTACATGAATGCATTGTAAGTTCAAAATGATCAGAAAGCCACTATTTCTATTACAAAATCTTCCATAGATTTTGTCAAAGAAAATCCAAGGTTTTCAACTTAATGTAAGATCCTACAGGTATAACGTACGTAAGAGCAAAGATCAAGCAATTTTGGACGAATTGAACTAAAATTATCAACAGATAAGTAATTTGCTAGAAAAATTGAAATTTAAAAAATGATCAATGCAGAATGTCACGTCGGCTGAAGGAACATAATTTTCACGCTCGCACACCCGTCGTCAAGCCATTGACTAGTTAAAAGAACATTAAGGCTGGTCTTGCATTCGTCACAGAGTACGTTACATGGACGGATGACCAAATGGAACCAATTCCATTTCAGTGACGGATCTAATTTCAATTTGTTAACAAATTGTTGGAGGTTCGTTCATCGCAGATCATGGAGAGAATTTTTGTCGATTGCACCAAATGCGTGCAAAGTTTGGTGGAGAGATTGCCATAGTTTGGTGCATGATTTTCCTAGAAGTCAGTGGGCTACTTTTGCGCTTGCGGGGTAGAGTGAGTGATCAAGTGTATAAGGAATTCCTACAACAGCATGGCCCCTCCCCCCTATATAGACCTCCAAAGCCAAGCAGCAATTTTCATGCTGGATAACGCCCCTTGCCACACGTCCAATTCAGTCAGACCTTTATACACGACGAGCACATCACTGGTGTGAACTGGATTGCACAGAGTTCGGACCTGAATCCCACTGAAAATGTCTGGAAGACATTCGTAGAAAGTCTAGAGCGAGGAATCATAAAATAGTTCAAGAACTGGGAAATTCTTCAAGATGAGTAAATCAAGATTACTGAGCAAAAGTATCAATAGTTGATTTGTTCCTGTGGCAGGAGATGTCAAGGCATCATCGATAATACAGTCCTACACACTCCTAATTACTTAGTACTTTTACAAATGTTTTCCGCCGATAATTTAATCGTTATATTGCAATAGAAATTTGTTTCCACAGTCGTTAGGATCATTTTGGAAACCGATTCTTCGAGTGAAGTGCTTAGCTACTGATGACTTTCGTTTAATTGATACCAATTTGCATTACTTTCATCCATAAATAGTTAATACCTGAAGGATATCGTATACCAGTTTTAGGAACCTTGAAATATCTATGGCAAAAGTTATGGAAGATGATGTGATATAATTGAAGAGTTATGATATTTTTGGACTTTATTGTATTTTCTAAATCAGTCTTAATTAATGTTATTCTAATGTCTGCAACTTATGGTTTCTTTAAACTTCAACTATCCTTCAGTGGCTCTTTTGAGTATTTCTATTTTACTCGAAGTTCCAGTGTGTAACAGCCAATAATCTAATTCAGTTCACAGTATTAAAGTCACTTAATCTTTCGGATCACGTGGTCTTTACCATAAAGTGTTGGACAAACGATTCATTGAAACAAATAACCTGCACACGAAAATTCCCTTACCACATAGGATGTTTAATGCTTTTGTAGCTAGTTTACTCTTCCAAATAGTTGATCTATTCCCTCTATACTTCCTATCACTTTAATTCTTTCCATGGTTACTCCATTAAAATATCTCCAAGGAAAATTTCCTTGAATATACCTCATTAAAAATAGCTTATAATAGAATAGAACAGTATATTTCAGCCATATTCTCAATTCCTGTGTTTTCTACAGTTTTAATGGCAAAAAATAATTATTCCTTTATATTTAATATCAAAATGACTCTTGTAAAATTTTTATTTTGATAATGAAGCATCTTCTTGGACATGTATTTTAATAGCTATTTAGAAGGGACAAAGTACTCATGAAAGAACTTCCCAAAATAACCATTCTTCGCAGCATATTTCACTTTTTCACTATTCTGAATTCACCAATCATTTTATGCAAAAATTTCGATCCCACAAAAGAAAAATAAAGCGGGAGGAAGATAGTTCTTTTCTTCGTGAATAAATTCGATCCCATCTCATTCAAATAGATGTTGTTTTTTTCTGAATTAATTCGATCCCATCACATATCAATACATATTTTTGTTTATTCTTTTGGAATCCAATTTAATAGGATCCTATGACTGTTCATTTTGATCCTGATTTTCTGAATATTTCCTATTTTCTTGTCACATTCAATCATTAAGAACTTACCCCGTCATCATGAGTCATTACCACCTTCTTCACGCCATTCTTTTTTTTTATTTACCAAATATGGCGCAACGCTACGTAGATGATACAAATGGTGTGTACTCGTAATTAATGGCTAAAATATTTTCCTTGATCAAAATTAGAGAACCAGCTAAAGGAAAAAAGAAGGATTGTGTCATTGATACAGTAAAACGATTCAGTTGGGGGCCTAGTCCTTAAAGATACAGTTAAACGGTCTAAAGTAAAAGAGAGAAATTCCCCTAACCCAAACTTTATCATACTATAATAGACCAAATCGCGATCTGAATTTTATATTAATTGCATAGCTACCAGGCGTTGCCCAGGATAAAAAGTCCTGTCGCAAATAAATACAGATGAATATTGTTTGAAATCCTTATATTGTGGTTCAAAAATATCTTTACTTGCTGATTATTATTAATATTTGTGAGATAAATGTAGATTCAGGAGAGTTGCGGAATCTCTCTATCATATAATATCATATATCATATAATATATTTACACTGAGTAAATGTTTCACCGCTGGCGCCCGGCAATTTACGCGCAAGCGTGAATGACCGTTAGTTATGAGCAAAAATGTAGAGGCTGCAGGAACCGATCAAGCGACTTATACTACTATTATGTGAATAGAAAGAACGGAGAGGGATCAGTGCGTGGACCACAAGAGATCGAGTAGTCTTAGAGGAAAGGATTCGAAAATAACTTAGGAGGGGAAAGGAAGAGATAACAGGTCAGGGGCTAGACACCGATGCGTGACTGTTTGTGTAGCTTGTGTTGTTAACACGATTGTAGCGGTAGGGGTATTGGGGGATAAAAAGGGTGATGTTCGCGAATAGATGAAACGCGCAATTCAGAATGCTGTTAACTTAGGTGTAGAGTAGTATTGGTTGTGGGTGATCGTGGACTGCTGTATGTTTGAGTGCCATCAGAGCGTATTGTCTTTCATGTTGTGTTGTGTATATGGGGTTTGTAACAAGTTTCCACAGCTCTCCGGTTAGGCAGATGAGGGCGTATGTGTTTTTAGTTTGTTATTTTCAGGCAGTGTGGCCATTAATGTGTACAGCAAAGAGCGGCCTGCGCGTCTCAGAACGGAGGTGTGAATACGCTGTGCTTTCCTCTGCCATGTATCACTCGCAGGTGCGAGTGGTATTGGCGGGGATGGGAGGAGTGGTCTGACTAATGTTTTATATAGATGTATTTGTAGTTATTTTGCTGGCAGAGAATAATCTAGGCAAGATCTTGTTTATGGTTTTGGTGTTTGCTTGTTTTGTGTTGGTGTATGTGGAATCTTAGGGAATTATCGAATGTTGGCTCTAGGATTTATGGGTTCTCTGTGTATGAGTCTTGTTGGGTCTGGGTGATTTTGGTCTGAAGTGTGTGAGTGAATCTGTAAGTTATTCATGTAATAATCTCTGGCACCAAGGACATAAATTTCCGTAATAATCATGTATACCCTATTTCTAGGATGCATTTGAAAAAAAGGCAAAACACAACAAAAAATACAAACAAAAGGCACAAAAAACAAACCCAAACAAATTCATTATTGGAATATGTCCTGTTTACTTTTGGAAAACTTTGTCATATGTTGCATCTAATTGAACTGAGTTGAATCTCAACAAAGAGATGGGAGAGATTAAGGAAATGATCTCAGGAAAAATAATTAAAAAAAGGAATGTTAGCTTGGGTGAAGTATAAGGATCACGACAGTGACTTTTGTCTTTGGAAAGGAGAGTTCTGAGAAAATAAAGAGATTGGAATACCGGAGCTCCTAAATATGTGAAAAATATAACACAGCCATAAGAAGCAACATCCTCAATCTCAGCCTAAAAAAGCCAGGGAATATTATACATAATATATTGCTTTAAATTAAAACTTTGCCCTAAAGTCATTGGTAAAACTGGGAAGTCTGGAAAGAGGTAAACAAACATGAAAATCTCCTCGAGTGGGCTGTGGGGCCTAAATGGTTTACCTACTTTATAGTATATTTTGTAACACAGTTTCTTCTTCTCTCTCTCTTTATCTCTCTTTCATATTCTTATAAATCTCTATCTCCTTAACTTTCTCTCTCTTTTACTCGCTGGCCATCTCTCTCTCTTTCTATCCTTCTTTTACTCTCTAATCCCTTTCTCTCTCTTCCTCTCTCATTCTCTATCTCTTTCTCTTTCGCATCTCGCTCTCCATCTCTCTCTGTCTCTCTCTCTCTCTCTCTCTATATATATATATATATATATATATATATATATATATATATATAATGTATATCTTTCATGAGCGCTAAAGAATGGTGAAATAAATCCAGCATACTGCAAGAAATAGAAAAACAATAATATTTTCTTCGGAAAAAGTTATTCCCTAAATTCTAAAAATTCCATACTCGGATGGGATTCGAACCAAACACACTAAGGCAGCGAGAAACCGCTTTGGTCTAATATAAACCGAGCCTTAGACCACTTGACTACGAGGAAAACCAAAAAATCTTCAGAATAGACAAGCTTTTGAGGCACACTTCGTAAGCTTAATCGGGACTGTAAAAAAGAGAGAAATTAATTGAGAACTCAAAGGACAAAGGAGAAATTGAGGTAAACACTCAGGGAATAAACAATGTATATCTTTCATGAGCGCGAAAGAATGAAGAAATAAATCCAGTATACCCGTAGAAACAGAAAAACAGAATAATCTTTTTTCGGAAAAAGTGTTTTCATAATTCTAAAAATTCCGTACTGGGCATTGGATTAGAACCCCATACACTGAGGCAGCAAGCAACAGCTTTCATCTCAATTAAACCGAGCCTATGCCACTTGCCTACGCAGAAGACCAAAAAAGTCTTCCGAATAGACAAGCTTTTAAGGCACGCTTTGTAAGGTCGATCGGGACTGTGAAAGAGAGAGAAATTAATTGGTAATTCAAAGGACAAAAGATAAATTGAGATAAACTATTACTTAGTTATATCATTGATGAAGTTATAGTTATAATATGTGTAAAAGAATGGTTGGCTAATAAAATTAAATTTATCACCAATGTGGGTGAATTTGATCTAGCAAATTATGATATTTACATTACTCCAAGGACAATAGAACTGATGGGGAGGATACTTTTTTATCCATAAAATAGAAACGTTTCAAGTATAAATGATTTAATGAACCAGGGCGAAGTGGAGTTACCGTGGATATATATTAGGGATTTGTATTAGCGATTTGATGATAATGATGAAATAATGAAAAGGAAAATAAGTAAAAGTAAGTAAAGCAAATGCAGTTATTCATGGTGACTTTAATTTACAAATTAGCTTCAACTTATCAATAGGGAAATGTATGACATTACCAAACCAATGGCGTGAAGTGAATGGAATCAAGGGAAGCAGTGCTTCCCCTATATAAGAAGAAGAGAAAAAGAAATTGCACCACAACAATTAATATGGCAGCAGAATCAATTT
This sequence comes from Ceratothoa steindachneri, assembly GCA_963969495.1. Classification (NCBI taxonomy): domain Eukaryota; kingdom Metazoa; phylum Arthropoda; class Malacostraca; order Isopoda; family Cymothoidae; genus Ceratothoa; species Ceratothoa steindachneri. Next base: position 25,498,291 of record OZ018324.1, read on the forward strand.
TATTCTCACATTTATGCTTTCCTATATCTGTATACGCCATACCGTACCGTTAACTTTCAATCGAATTGATGTTAGACCCTGATGAGCCCGACTGCAATTGAAGAAATGCATCCTTTTCGTTGAGATTTCTACTTTTTTTTCTCTTAATTTCAAAAATAGTTCTACTTTTTGTTGCTTTGGAATGAATAGTTCGAAAGATGTTTTGCTTTTCTTACCAATAATAAACAGTCATTAGATATTTATGATTTTTATCTAGATATTTCAACGCCGTGATAGAATGAATAAAAAATTATAACCTATTTGTATACTGAAAAGGAAGCAAATTTAGCTTTGCAGTCATCAGATTGCATCTGGCAACCGTGTGGGTTGCCAGAATCTAAGAAAAGGCAAAAAATATCTAAGACACAATGACGTAACTATTATTAGGCTCTGCAGCTTAAAAAAAATACTAGGTTATATTTAAATACTGATTTTGAGAAAGAAAGCAGCTTAATAGCAAATATTTAGTATGATTAAGCTCTTATATCTTAAGCATTTTTTTAATATTTCTGTGATTCTGGCGGGCCTACCATAGTCACCTTTCGTATCTTTGAGTTCAGTAGCCCTGAGGCAGTGTTTAGATAAGTGTGGCGTATTGTTTATTCATTTTTTTAAGTGATAATCACCCTTTAAACAAAATGGATGCAAATGAAGTTGGGAGAAAATGTGATTGCATTATTGAAGATTTATTAAAATGGGAGTTTAGTAGGATGACTGATAATGAAAGAAAAACTATTATTAAAACAGGTAGGCCTATGCCAACACTAGACCTGTCATCTAAAGCAGTGATGCACTCGCAAATACAATGTAGGCCAATATGATAGAACATCTTGTCTAGCTGGTTGTGCATACTTACAGAAGCTATTTTTAAAATTTGAATCAAATTTAAAAAAATAACATTTAAACAATTAACATTTAAAAAAGTGAGTAGCTTACAATTTTGTATTTATTTTTAATTAACAACATATTTACTTCAATTAACATATTTATTTTTGTAAAACCTGAATTGCTTCCTCATCTTCAAAAGTCACCGCACGCCACATAACCAAACACTAATAAAGCTCCAAATTTCCATAGAGGGGGTTATGATAAACTTTGAAACATGGTTAGCTGAGACTTTTAAGAATACAGGGTTATTCAAAAAGAATGAACTGATTTCATTACGCAATATTTTATTAAGGAAAAGCAATAGAAATCTCCAGTAAAGTCACAAGTATTCTACTCACATCAACTTTTATTTCCTGTCTTACAAGTGTTCATTGTGGCCATAATCTGCAGCACAGGCAACATAAATGCGATAAGAGAATTTCTCCCAGAAGCGTATCAGCATATCACCTTCTACTGAATTGATCGCTGTTATTATTCTATGTTTAAGGTCATTGAGGTTAGAGGGTAGCGGTGGAACATAAATGGGATCTTTTACATATCCCCACAAGAAAAAATCACACACGGTGAGATCTGGGGATCTCGTAGGCCAAGCACAAAGAGCAAGGTCTTGTGCCCCCTTCTGAAATCCATCACTGAGGCAATTTTTCATTTAAAAAAGCTCGAACCATCAGGTGCCAACGTGGTGGTACTACATATTATTGAAAAATAGAGTCATGCGAATCTACTTGCAGCGAAGGGAAGAATCAGTTTTGGAGCATATTGAGATAGGTTTGTCCTGTAACGGTGTCTCCTTAAAGGAGAAAGGGGCGATAAGCCTTGTCCCGAGACATAGCACAGAAGACGTTCACCTTCGATGAATTTCTTTCATGCTCAACCGTTTTATGTTGGTGCTCTGTTCCCCAAATACGTACATTGTGACGATTGACTGTGCCGCACAAGTGAAAAGCCGCTTCATCAATAAAAATTATTTGTGAAATGAAGGTTTCGTCAATTAAACGCAACCATGAAGCAGTGTATTTCAGTGAAGGTCATTAAAAAAATATTAAAAAATGCATGAAACTATTCTGGTGGAATCGAGTTATTGCTAAAAGAAATTGAAAAGAAAATGGCATGCAAGAGATTGCCAATGAGAGGTACTCTTGTGAATCCAAATCATTATAGGTCGACTAGTAATGTGTTAAATAAGATTATTAAGAAAATTAAAAGGTTATTAGAAATTAACTTAGCTCAGAGCAACACTAGGGATCCAAGAAAATAATTTAGCTCTTATAAAATCAATAGTAATTCTAGTAGGGATAATTTAGAGCCTATTAAGTATGAAGGGGTTATTAAGGAATTTGATGAGGAAGAAGTTGTAGTAATTAATAATTAGTTTGCTTCAGTGTTTACAGAAGAGATTTTGATCAATTTAACTTATAATAGTTCTACTTTAGGGTTTGTGTTAAATACCATTAATCTAGATGGTGAAATTACTAATAGACTTATAACTAAGTTAAATACTAGCAAAGCCTTTGGCAGGATTACATTCATGCTAAGTTACTTAAAGGCGTGGAAAGCATTGCATTAGCTCTAGATTAAATATATTCTAGAGCACTAGAATTTATAGAAGTGCCAAATGATTAAAAAATAGTGAATGTAGTACCCATTTTTACGCAGGAAAGGAAAGAGGACCCTAATAACTCTATACCAGTAAGTTTAATTTCTATACTTTGTAAAATTCGTGAGAAGGTAAATAGAAGTTGTATTTCTGTGCATCTAGAAAGTGATAGGTTAATTGAAGATGCCCAGCGTAGATTTAGAACAGATATACGAGTTATCTTTAAAATATTTGGTGCAAGTCTTTAATTTAAAAGATTATCGGAAATGTGCAAGTAAAAACATGTTTGAGCATATCTTTAGTTTGTGCTGATACCTGCAAAACCGTCATTTATTCCTCTGACACATTTCAGGTAGCATGTGACTGCTTACAAGAAACTAGCTCTTTTAATCTATGGAAAAGCAAACATTTGAGATCAGAGCTGTTATCAAATTTTTAACAAAACTTGATTGGAAATCCCCTGCTATTGTTGATTCTTCGCAGGATGTTTATGGTGAGTCTACACCGCATAAAATGATTGTTTTGAGGTGGTTAAAACGTTTCAAATAAAAAAGAGAAAACCTAAATTAAGACGAGAGAGAAAGAAGACCATCCATATCAACCAACGCAGATAAAGTTGCAGCCGTTCAAAAGTTATGGATGAAGATTGCAGGATTAGCATTGAATTTATTGCAAAAGAAGTTGATATTTTCCAACGATCAGCCTATGCAATTTTATAAGAGCATCTTTGTTTTAGCAAGCTTTATTCCCCTTAGGTGTCGAAAGTGTTGCGAGATGATTAACTTTTACAAAGGAGTCATGTTCCATTATGACAATGGCTAACAAGAGAAACTTTGAGTGAATTTCGATAACAAATCATAGCCCATCCCACGGATTATCCCTGTTTTCTAAGCTTAAGGAATATTTAAAAGGGACAAGATTTCAATCGATCGAAGAAGCAAAACTTGAAATAAAGACATGGTGCAATTCAAAAAGCCAGTAGTTCTTCAGAGAGGGATTTGCCATTAACTGCATTGACTTAAATGGAAACTATTTTAATAAATATTAGTGATATTTGTATTATTTTAACTTTTAATATTTCTTTTACTTTCCACAAGACTTTTTGAAGATCTCTCCAATTATATTTAACAAACCTTCTGGAATTTATTGATTATACAACAAAACCATTGTAACAAAATGACAGCGAACCTACAGATGCAACCCACAGGGAAGTTTTCTTTGCTGCTGGTAAATTAGAGAAATGGGCGAAGTTCCCCAAGGAAAGCATTTCCCATTTTAGTCCTTTGATCAAAAAAGGATACTAAGGTTGCAGCTTTAAACTTCGCAGCCTCAAAACTTTCAAATTAGTTCTACACTTACGTTCATTAACTTTACGTTGTAGTCTTGTTACTTTATTCAGGAACTATTTCATGAACGTTTTCTTCCTTCTGCAAGAGGCTCCAATTTTATTGCATGGTTTTGGTATGGGTATGTTTAGGCGAGTTGGTTGACAGTCAGTCGGGAGTAGCCTAAGTATTCTTTTATTTTTGTGTCTCTGAGTATATACTTTTCACTTTCACACGATTACACTATATACTTTTCAAACTAAGTTAAAAACTTTATGGTCGGGCTATTGAATATATGTAGTTCAATTACACCAGTACCACTTTTCAAAGGAGTACTTAAAAGCTAGCGACTCTATCGTATTTAAGAGGAAGAGCGGTAGGATTCTCTTTCGCTGATCTTATTGTCCTTAATTATTTCCCAAACCGGTGCTTCCTAAATTAAGTTTTCCGCTCCTTTTCTATTCTTATTTCCTAACACGAGATTGGTTCCGGTCGATCTGGTAACAGCAATTTCCTTTAAAAATTCAATTTCACATTTATGCTTCTTTAAACTCCCCCGCAGATGTCTTTGTTAGAAAACAATGCTCCTGCAAGGAGTACGCCTCCATTATGGGGGGGGGGGGCAGGTTTAATTAAGTTGTTCGCACTCAAGGTACTAGGTCACCTTATTATTCCGAATTTAATTACGGACCACTTTAAAACCCCAAAAATGGGATAATAGGTAATTTTCGAAGGGTCAAGTGAAAAAGAGAGGTCTGATTAAAGATTAAAAGTCATAAATAAGTAATTACTTTCGATGGTCGTTTAGGCTGGACGCGCGAAGGATGAGCTCAAATTAAAAATTTTAGACAGTGAATTTCCATATTAGAATGCTGTCTGCCCTAACAAAATCATTGATAGAATTCTCAAACAGAATAACAGTTTATCTTCGTCCTAACGTTTCTGCCAGATAATTTATAAGGAGAGCAGTAAAGTCCAAAGTGAAAATGTGTTTAAAGTTACAGACCAGATTACTTGGAAGCACATACTACTTGAAAGGGGAAAAATTTATAATAAAAACCATCAAAACCTAGTATCATATAGTGAAAATTTGAATAAATATCTCTAATTTGTTTTAGTTTTGAAATCAAATATATATAATTGGCATTTATACATCACTGTTTTGGCTATATTCAATCAGAGGACCCATTGTTTCTTAGAAATATCGAAAGATTCAGCAAAGAGGAACGATGCAAATGGAGATTCTTAGTAGAGAGAAAACATTTTAACATACCAGAGGACTTTAAATCCTTATGTAGAGTTTAGCAGGCTCTCATAAAGAATAAATGTGCGACCTGAGATGAGAAAGTGTGCTGGTGAAATAACGGTTTGAACAGAGGGCGGAAAATGAGTTGATATATTGGGGAAATAAGACTGACCTAGGTGCAAGATAAGAATAGCATATACGATTAGTGTTATTTAGGTAGTGCATGGTGCATAAGGCGATTGATTTGAACTTGAGGAAGAGAAGTTACATACAAAACAGATGGTTGTGAATATAAAATTGAAACTAAGAAATGAAAGCTAAAAAATAGCATCTCGTTTAAAAGTTTCCTAACATAGTTTGGTTGCTGTTGGTTGTGCGTCTTCGTTCTGTTTTGTAAGGGATTTTCTCAGAGAATTATTGCTAACCTCCGGTAGCTCACTTTATTCTCTTTTACTAACTATCCATCCAAGTTTGGTTGAGGCTAAAACATGCCTTCGATCTCTTTACTTATGGATTTTTAGTGAATTAATTTACCCTTGCGGTAGTCCAGTTTATTCTCATGTAGCGCCTAACCATCTGTGTTTGGTTGATGTTGCGCCATTAGTATAACAATAAGTAGGCAGCTTCACACTTCATCGAGCACGCCTCGGAGACACTCATTAATTATCTACGCCAATCAAGTAACTGTATCTACTAGAGCTGTAGCGCTCAATTACAAGATGAAGTAGAACCAACAAGGAACCTTACAAATTGAGCACCCCATTGGCTCAATGAATCCTGAAATTGGGCACAGAAATCAAAAATTGCATAAGATGCCTGAAAAACAAACAACGCAATCCGTAGTCAGTATTATTAGTATCACAATTAAGTCAACCACAAAGAGTCAGACAGTACCTCAAACCACGCTCCATCCGCCCGCAGTCCCACAGCGATTTCACTTGCCCGAACTGAGGTAGCCCTAAACCAAGATTAACAGCCTAAAAAAAACGCCATTTTCCTTCCGGCAAGTAGTTTATCCGGTTGCCATAATTCAGCCGACAAGTGGATAACAAAAAGGACATTTGAAGACAGATTAAATTCTACAGTACCGCCGCCTTAGCCTCGCTTACCAATAAATTGGATCACCCCGTTTACCTATGAACAGGTAACACCATTACCCTTATAACTGGTGACCCTTTCTCCCGGACAAAAGGTAACCAAAAATATGGATACCTTGTACCAGCAACAAGCAGAACAAGGAGGATCGGAAGTTGCAAACGCCATGACAATAAAGCCAAACATCTGTAACGAGACAGCATATCAGGCTGGTTTAAAATAGTAGAGGCCCAATTTCATATATCAAGGATAAATATGGAGGAAACAAATATTTTTTTTACACTCTGGCTGCACTACCTCCCGAGTCTGTCGACCAACTACCAGCTCCCTTCTTACCTGCCCAGAACTACAAACTTTTAAGAGCCGAAGTAATTAGCCTGTTTGAGAAGCTCATTGCCTCCTCCACGCTCACTGGTCGACCTTCAATCAACCTGGGGAACTACGAAGAACAGTTCTACTGGTAGGCGTTGGGGGAAGAACTCGTGTGACACAAAGTTATTTAATTCCTGCCATCAAACATCGCGCCCATCATGCCACACAGAAGGACTTAACCTTTGCCCAACTAGGAAAACTTGCAGACGAACTAATGCCATTTTATAGGGCACAGTGTCTTAGCGTAAGTAATAACAATGAAACAAGTGATAGTAGTGCCAAGTGCCACATCTTTTCCTGATATAAGTTCTCTCAATGTAGATGATGGGTGCGATAATCAAACAAATAATGTGCAATATACGAAAAGTGCGCACTCAGTGCCTATGGGTGTATGCCCTGATGGTAATCGTTCTAACTTTGTACCGCGTAGTAACAACTATAGTGCGAATAATATACCGATGAGATTGCGACCTCTTCGCAGGAACCAGATACCTATGGTATGTCGATCCCATTTTTATTTCGGTGAGAATGCAAAATTCTAAGGGCCTTGGTGTAGCTAGCCTAAAGAGGTCAAAACGTGCAAATGCAACCGTCCTCCAGGCCATCTTCCCCAGCCCCATCGGAAAAATAGCACGGCATGCCATTGCCAGTGCGACTGCCGGCATGCCGTCAGTATTCACCGTCCTTTTGACATTAGGTAAGATAAAGTACGAATTTTTAATCGATACGGGAGCAAATATATCCAAAATTACGACTAATTTGGTGCAAATGTGTGAAATCCGTGATTGCGGTGTAAGCATTACAACGGCTAATGGTGGAAAAATAAAAGTGTACGGCGAAATACACACGGATGAAGTTATTCCTAGCCTTCGCCGGTCATCATTAGGGCTTGACTTTCTGGGGCACTTTAATCCTTTGCTGGATTGTGCGAGTGGTGTCCTTATCGATAATCAAACAGGGCTCAAGTCAAAAGTAAAACAATCCGGGGAACCTGAGCTAGCAATAATTACACTGTCTAACAAAATTTAACTTTTCGTCGACTAAAAAGATTAGAATAACATTTTTTGATGTAGTTTTATGTATAGATTTTTTATCGAAATGACTCCAGGTTTTTGTAAGTTGCCAATTACTATTTTTGTCAATTTTGAAGATTTTAACGAATTTCATTCTTTTATTTCTTATTTTTAGGTTATTTAACTAAGTAAAATTTTATAGAAAAGAAACAATTTTAATTAAAATGCCAAGAGGACAGTGTAAAAATAGCCCAGATAAATGCTGTTACATATGTGGTTCAGTAACATTTTAAAATAATCGAATAAAAATTTCTCCTCTAGTGAAAAAACTATATAATTTGTATTTTGTATGTAAAATTGGCGACCTGGATGAATCATGGGCACCACATATCTGTTGCACAACATGCTTTAATTCTATATCAAAATTGTATGAAGGAAAAATACAAAGCCTTCCATTTGGTGTTCCAATGGTATGGCGAGAGCCCCCAAGATCATGCCACTGACTGCTGTTTCTCTTTGGTAGACATACAAAGCAAGTAATTGTTTATTGTCCAATGTAACTATATTTTGAAGTAGTATACTGTAATATTACTTTTTAAAAATATATAATTAATCAAGTTTAGAAGAACTTCATTGTAATCAGACATATGTACATAAATTTAAATTTTATGCATATAATTTCCATACTTTTAGGTAAAACAACGAAGTTCGCTTCAGCTGTGGTATATCCCAAACTTAGATCTGTTATCAAAAGACCTTTCAGTACCTGAACCACCTGCAGAAATTGTTTTGCCTAACTCTGATGAATCAGATATGGAATCATGTGAACCAGAAACTGAAATTTATGTTCTTGAAACTGTTGATATTACTCCAAATCCTTTCCCATAACTTGATCTAGATGATCTTGTAAGAGATTCAAACTTAATAAAGTGAATTACTGTCCTCGAGACTGAAAGAAATAAATTTAGTAGCAGAAGATGTTCTAATTACTATGTTTGGCATTCGATCAAACAATTTGCAAGACAAATTTTCATTTAAAAACATTTTATGCTACTGCAATAATATTCTACGGCTCTTTGAAGAATTAAATATACATTATGAACCCAGTTAATGGAGACTTTTCATTGACGCTCCTTTATATAGTAGTAAAGCCGTGCTTCTGCATAATGGAAATAAATTACCATCGATACCAGTAGCTTACTCTGTTGTTTTGAAAAAAACTTAGGAGAATTTAGATTTAATTTTAAAAAGAATTAAATATAATGAACATAAATGGTTGATTTATGCTGACCTTAAGGTAGCAGCCATTTTAAATGGCTTGCAGTCAGGCTACACAAAATTCATGTGTTTTTTGTGCCAGTGAGACAGTAGAGCTCGGGGAGAATATTACATACGCTCAGAATGGCCTTTAAAAGAAGAGACAAAAGTAGGTTGTCATAATGTCACACGTGAACCATTGGTTCCTAAGGAAAACATAATTTTGCCACCACTTTGCATAAAATTAGGTTTAATGAAACAATTTGTAAAAACCTTAAAGCATGACCAGCCATCCTTCTTATATTTAAAAACAAAATTTCCTAAGATTAGTGATGCTAAAATTAAAGAAGGAATCTTTGTTGGGCCTCAGATTCGGCAACTTATGGTAGATAGTGAGTTTGAGGCAAAATTGAGCAAGCCGGAACTTAAGGTCTGGCATAGTTTCAAAGGTTTATGTAATGGTCTCCTTGGAAGGCAGAAATCAGAAAATCCCCACATTCTTGTTCAGAATTTGATTAGGTCTTATTATGAATTGGGCTGTAGATGTCACTAAAGGTGCATTTTTTGCATTCCCATCTTTCTTTTTTCCAGCGAATATAGCAGACGTTAGCAATGAGCATGGTGAAAGATTCCACTAAGACATTGCTAGTATAGAAGATCGTTATAAAGGAAAATGGAGTCCTGCAATGCTTGCTGACTTCTGCTGGACCCTTCACAGAGACAGACAAGATGCTGTACATAAAAAGAATCCTAAATATTCTAAAAATATATGACTATTGTATAGATTTCAGTAATTTTGAAAAATTCTTAAATCTTCATTATTTTTTTAAATATATTTTTATAATACTACACTCTGAAATGTATTAAAAGGACTTATTAATTTCTTTTGATGAATAAGCTTTTTGTTTCCACTTATCTGGGTACTTTTTGTCAAATAAAATAAAAATAATAACAAATATTTCATACCTCTATATAGTGAATAATCTAATATTAATAAAAAATTAAATGTGCAGATTTCCAAAAACTGAAGTCATTTCATGAAAAATAAAGGTAATTTTCGTCATCTACGCAAAAAACTACAATAGAAAACTACTTTCTTATTTCTGTAGCAAAATCATTGTTGGACAGTGTTATTAATGACCTCCAGCATCTACCGTCCAGTTAAAAGGCCGTATTAGAGAAGTATGAAACCTTGTACAGCCCTGCACTCACTACTCCTGCCCCAACGTCGAATAACTCCATGGCACAAACAATTGAGACTGGAAGTGCACCACCATCCTTCACGCGATCACCGCCTAATGAGAGAAACTACAAGTTATCAAGGCAACGTTCGAGACACTATTGAAGGAGGGGATGTGCGCCCGTCAAAATCACTGTGGGCCTCGCCGATTTACATGCTCCCAAAGAAGTCACCCTGCGATTACAGAGTGGTCGGTGATATCCGCGCACTTAATGCAATCACGAAGCCCAACAGATATCCGTTATCGAGTAGCGAGAAGACAGTGTGGCAAACCCTCTTCATGGGAAAAAAATTTTCTTCCGGTTGAATTTGGTTCTGGCTTACCATCAGATCCCGATGAACCCTGCAGACATAGGAAAACTGCTCTGGTAGCTCCGTTTGGGTTATGGGAGTATATAAAATTATACTTTAGCCTCAGGAATGCGAGTCGCAACTTCCAGCGTCACATAGATAAGCTGTTTCGGGGATTAGAGTTCGTTTTTTAGGATATATGGAAGACATCCTAACATTTTTAGACAATTTGTAGGACTATTTGGATCATTCAGAAATCTAAAGGGCAATATTTCATAAAGTTATTGACGAGGGGCAGGCAATAAGTTTCGCAATTTGGATATAAGGAAACGAGATATGAGGAATTAGTGTTTTATTATTTTTCAATATAACTACCCTCGACTTAAATGCACTTGCGCCACTTGTCCCTGAGGCTTCGAATTCCCGACAACCAGAAATCTCCCGACTGCTGGTCAATCCACTCCTGGACGGCGAGCTGGACATCTTCATCGTGATCTCTTTTGCATACTTGCCTTCCTAACATTTTTAGACAATTTGTAGGACTATTTGGATCATTCAGAAATCTAAAGGGCAATATTTCATAAAGTTATTGACGAGGGGCAGGCAATAAGTTTCGCAATTTGGATATAAGGAAACGAGATATGAGGAAAAGTGTTTTATTATTTTTCAATATAACTACCCTCGACTTCAATGCACTTGCGCCACTTGTCCCTGAGGCTTCGAATTCCCGACAACCAGAAATCTCCCGACTGCTGGTCAATCCACTCCTGGACGGCGAGCTGGACATCTTCATCGTCCCCAAGCCGGCGTCCACGCAGTGCAGCCTTAAACTGGCGGAATAAAAAGTAGTCGCTAGGGACCAGATCTGGACTGTAGCGGTGATGGTTGAGCTCCTCAAATCCGCACTCGCGCAAAGCAGCTTGTGCAACTCTGGCGTTGTGAAGTTTGACGACGTTGAAATCGATCATCGGGCGTGAGGTTTATAGGGACTCAACGGGCCGAGACCTTGGTCATGGCTAAATTGTGGTGGATGATGTTGATAACACTTCCATGTGATATTCCAAGTTCTTGCTCGATTTCTGCGAACTTCACCCGTCGATTTTCAAGGATCATCCTCTCCACACGGGCCACATTGTCCTCGTTGGTCACGTCTGACGGGTGTCTTGGACGGGAGTCATCTTTAAGGGACTCACGACCATGGCATAACTCCCTATCCCAGCGAGCAATGATTGCATAGGAAGGGGCAGTGTTGGTGTACACTGAACCCATGCGTTCCTGGATCTCTTTTGCATACTTGCCTTCCTTGGTCAAAAATTTGATCATTGCGCGGTGCTCAACCTTCTCCATTGTTAAAATATTTGTCACTCACGATCTGCAATCAGTTACTGCTTCTAAAATAGATGAAGCAGGAGCGTGCGGCTTCAGGTCCTGACTTGTAATAACTTGTCATAACACTCCCACAAACAGCCATCCCCCTTCCTCTGTTTTACCCTACCGATTCGCCAAACTCTTTGACTTCCCCTCGTTTATATATATATATATATATATATATATATATATATATATATATATATACAAGGGTTTTTACAAAATTAATCAAGCACGTGTTAAATTCAGTGAATATTTATCTAATATGGAGTTGGGCCTCTTCTTGCCTTCTGAACAGCGTCGATATGTCTTGGAATTGATTCATACATCTTTTTGACTTCATCGAGAGGAATCTTGAGCCATTTTTCTTGCAATACCTACTCCAGCTGTTTCAGATACGACGATGGAGGGTAAGGACGTCTAACTTGTCTTTCCAAGACGCACCACAAATGTTCAATAATATTAAGATCTAGAGATTGTGGTGGCCACTGTTTGTGTTGTAGCTCCATCCTATGCTCTTTATACAAATTATTAACCATATGAGCAGTGTGTATGGGGCATTGTCATCTTGGAAAAAAGGACTCACCATCAGGGAATAATGTCTGGACTATGAGATCGACTTGAGCTTCCAAAATATTCAGATATTCGTTGCTGTTGATCGTACCATTTAGGTCAACGATTGGGCCAAGAGAATTCCAAGATATTGCTGCCCAAACCATCACTCACCCTCCTCTCCTGCGTGGTTCACTGTATTATGAGCTTCTCCGGGCTGCCTCCACACATAAACTCGCCCTGCAGTGGGGAATAGAGAAAATTGGACTTGTCGGAGAATATTACTTGTTTCCATTGGTCTGACGACCAGCCCTTGTAATCTCTACATCAGTTCATTCTTTCCTGAATGTTTTGATGAGAAAGCAGAAGTTTTGTTCTATGGCGGCTCTTCTATTATATCCTGCTTTATTGAACTTACAGCGGACAGTTTTGGTCGAAACTTGCCTAGTAACTTTAGTAACTTTGGAGGTAGTTGTCCAAAATTGTCCGGAAGTCCTGCTAGAATTACTCTTTTTGCTGGAGATTTTGCCCTGCATCTTGAATTCTGCCATGGTCCTTGATATGGTCACTATCGAAAAACCAAGGAATTTAGCTGTTCTGGTAACGTAAGCTCCTACAATTCGAGCTCACACAATTTGCCCTTTTTTGAACTCAGTGACGTCACGCATTTTAGTATCAATACCACGACCTGAAAAAGAAATACAAATAATCATAAAAGTAGATAAATAAAACTATGTATCTAAAATAAAACCAAAACACTTACAATGAAATTTGGATGGATATTCTTAATTTAATGGCTCATTAAAATTTTTGCGTTAAATTTCTACTGTTCTAATTATTTTGTCCAACCTATGTATATATGTATATGGCATACGGCACTTTTGTCTAAAGAACTTTGGTCTGGAGGAAATTTGGTCTAAAGAGACTTTCGTCAAAAAGTAGATTCCTTGAGATATGTATTCTGCATAATTTATATAAACATATATAAATAAATGAATCTAATTTGATTGAGAAATTATTTGTAAAAAATTTCATTTTTTAATAATTTTGTTACCCTTTTGAACAATATTTGTATATGTTCAATAAAATGTTTTCTCATAGGGACACATAGAAAACCTTTTTTAAACCCTTATTTTTTAAGTGTTGATCGATATTAAATCATAAAAACTGATATCTTTCTATGGGGGGAAACTTTTGGCCACTTTTTTCGGAAATTGAAACACTGTTATGGATACTATCATATTTGCTACACAATCCGTAGAAAAAGCAATAAATACATTAAAATCAAATAGGCAGCCAAAATATTTATATATTTTTATAAATTACTATTAACGCAGGCAAATGTTCTATAGACATGCTGTACTTATATGTATTGTGAAATACATGTAGGTACAGCACGTGTGCAATTTTCGTGCACACGTGTACATGTAAGTTGGGGTGCTGGGACAAAATTATAGAATCGCATTTGACTCAAAAATGCCTCAAATTTGAAAATTTTGAAATTTTATAAAGTTCTATAAATGGTTCACATTGTATCGGTCCTCACAGTTATTTACTGAGCGAAGGCATTTTTCGAACATCTTTATCGTGACCTCCTTTACCCGGTAGCGACATGTAAACAGCAAATGTATTTTGTCCAAAGATTCTGAGCAACTACAAATAAAATTCTTGAAATGAAATGAAATGAAAGGAAAGTGGGATAAAAAGTTTTAGATCCCCGTGCCCCACGCTTATCCCCTGAACAGTCCCTCCCGGAGGAGATACCCGGTTGGGGAAGCGGGGTGAGGCCCGGTTCCGCCGAGTTTCCCCGGCGCCCTCCTCCCTCAGGGCCTGAAGGCACCGAGGGAAAAGCGGTCCAGAGAGGGAGAGAGAGGAAGGGGAAGAAGAAAGAATTATTGATAGGACAGACTGAAATAAAGTCAAAGCTTGAAAGTTGACCAAGATGGTCTGTCGACCTGCTTAACGTGTTTTTATGTTTTTCTAGCTTTTAATTGTTACTATTTTTTGTACCTGTCCCTAATGTTAGTGTTTTGCCCATCTGTGGATAGAGGTAATGTAGTAAGATGATTGAAGTGAAAGGAAGTTGGAGGTTTGCAAAGAGGTGCAAGTTTGCGTGGAGGTCACGCTAATCTCTGTACTATAAACTAATTTAAGTTAGAAATAAGTTAGAGTGAAAGTTTGTCTGTTTGTTTACTTCTGGGGTTGTTTTGTTATTATGTTATGTGAATATGATATAGGCGTTCAACCCGTTTTTTAGCATTATTTGTTTTCCTGTTATGTTAATAACTCGAGTTTCTATAATTATTGTAGCATAGTTCTCGTATCTGTATCTGTTGTGTGAGTTGATGATCCTTGGTTATTTATTTTTCCTTTTTCTCTTCTTTATTACGTTGTTTTTCCTTTTTCATTCATTTGCACTTTTTGGTTAGTTTTGTCATTCATTTTGGGTATTAAGTCCAATCCGGTGAGTTTTGTCATTATTCGTGAAGTTTTTGTCACAATAGGGTTTCCTTATTTGGTTTTCACATAAATTTCCTCCTCTTTCCTTTGGTCCGCTTTGTTTTTAGCACTAAGAAACAGCATATGTTGTCTCCATCCTGCTCATCGTGCTATTTGATTATTTAATTCCTCTCCCTTTTTTTCTTGTGTTTTTTTCTGAATTCTTTGCTCTTTTTCCAATTAGTTTATTTAATAGTTTTATTTTCGCTTCGTTGTGTAAGTGTCTTTGTTTTTTCCTCTCTAATCGTCTCGTGTCCGTGTTGATATTTACTACCTTATACTGTATACGTTGCATTCTTATTAGATTGCTTCTTAAAAGCATATACATGGCAATTGTTGGATATATCAAGGTAAGCTGTATCATTGTCTGGTAGATCTTTTGCAAATTTTTCATGTTTAGATTTCTTAACCTGTAGAGTAAAGTTAGCATGCCTCGTGCTTTGTTTATTCTTTCTATCACTTGTTTCTTGTAAGCATTTTGGGTAATCGTTAGGCCTAAAATATTGCCTTTACCGTTATACCTCTACCGCTGTCCATCGACGTAAACGTTGGATAGTTTTTTGCGATACATAGGTATAATTTTAAATCTATCCTTATTCGTTTTAATTTTCTATTTGCGTTGATACTCGTTTAGATTTTCTATTTTTGTTGCCGTTACTCTAGCCTGTATCTGTGGGTTCCGATAAACACGGAATTAATCAAGTGAAGTTATCTGCGTATTGTATATTCACACAGCCCTCGTTCCTAAGTGGGAGAATGTCCGAGGTATACATTGAGAAAGAAGAAGGACTTAAACACCCTCCCTGAGCGCGGTCCGCATTAAGCTTGAATCTTTCACCTTAATAATTCCTCGTGTCTATATATGCATATCTTCCATGACATAGTCGCATAAAATTCTTTCCAAATAGTTGTTCATTTCCAGATTTAGAATTTTATGTTGCATGCCTCTTTGCCAGACTTTATCCAATGCCTTCGATACGTCGCTCATATAATGTCCATCATGTATTTCTCTCCTTTCACTTTGGTTATTTTTTCAGGGCCATCTCCGTATTCTTGTTCTTTCTAAAGCAGAATTGTTGATTGTTCAAGAGATTTTATTTCTGCGAGATATTCATTTAATCTTGTGTGCAAGAATTTTTCAAACACTTTCCCGACGAAGTCGATAAGGATATAGGTCTGAAATATCGACCTCCGAAGGCGGTTTTCCCAGGTTTGATATGAATATCATTTTAGTTGCTTTAAGTTCAAGTTCAAGTTAATGAAAGTGATGAAATGTGTGGTAGGTTTTCATAGATGTGAAAATGTTTGCTAGTTTTCCTTAGTGTTGAGGGCATCCCTAGCATTTCTCTTTTTTTTATTTTTAGTTTTTTATTACGTCCCTTCCTTCTATAGTTTTGATGAGCGCCCATGACGGTCATATTCTTTCTTTTGTTTAAATATTTTAGTAACTCTTAAGTTGATCCTCCGTCATCGCTTTCCTGCCTTTTAAGTCATATTTTGCTAACTGAAAGGTTTTCTTTTCGTTAGTTTATGTTTTTGTTTGTTTCCTTAGCGTTGGGCATTTTGCCTCTTTTATTTAAGCTTTTTATACTTGTTGTTCCTTTAATCTTTATCTTATTTTCGTTTAAATATTATTTTGGGCACTTTCCTCTTTTATCTATGTTCTTTATTATTTTTATTATTTACTAAAGTTTTTATGTTTGCTGTTTAATTATTCTCTTACTTATTTTAATTTAAAATTCCATTTGGACAGTTCGCCTCTTTTTTCTAAGCTTTTAACTTTTGTTGTTGATTTTTATTTCATTTATAATTGAATTTGGGCACTTGGCCTCTTTTTATTAATGATTAACTTTTGTTGTTTGTTTATTTATTTCATTTTTTGTGTCATAATATCTTGGGCACCTATCCTCTTTTTAATATGCTTATTGTCTCTTTTTGTTTATTTCTGCCATCTCTTTCTTATTAAATTATTTTGAGGGTTCACATTCTTAGGTATAGATTTGGTCGTATTTCTTCCCTCGTACAGGGAAGTGATAAAGGTTGGAAAGTCTGGCCCTATTCCTTGGATGTTTTTTCTTCCCATCATCAATTCCAAGTTTCGGCCTCTTTCGTTGGTTCTACCATAGCCTGCCGCTCGGCATCTGGCATTAAGGTTGACGCCTAGATTGCAATTATGCGATGCCACAGAGGATTCGTCCAGCTCCGGTAGGAGTATGAACGAGATATTCCCCTTGACAGCTATAGCAGCACCATCAAACCTTTCCTGTAAATGATTTTTCATGACAACTCTGTAGCCCGTCATTTTAATTTTTCCAGATCTAGTGTCAATACCGTGTTATGTTATTAATATGATGCCGGGGTCCAGCACACGAAATATGTTTCCATATGTCGTTGCTTTTCACTCCCATCTGTCTACGTTGAGTATCAAGATCCTCATTCTATTGCTTACTTTTTCCATATTTTTCTTTTAGTGTTTCTGGGTAGTGTTTTTCTTTCTCCCGTTCCTTTTCTTACTAAATTCAGCATTTGAGACCTGCTCGCACCTATCATCATATAGAACGACTCTGTGGCGGAGCAATGCTTCTTCTACTGCTTTTGTGTTGATGTCAGCATCGAATTCCCACTTGTATATTTTTTATTTAATGCCTTGGAAGATTTTCCTGTGCTCCATATCACCGGGGAAGGGAAACTGTTTGCACGCGTAGATAAATAGGTTGATTCTATCTGCGTCCAGTTTCTTGTTTTTAACTTTCCTCCCATTTGCTTTCTTGATTTGAGGAGCAGCTTCCGAGTGCAAGGAGTCTGATGTCATCGTTTCTATTCATTTGTTTTCTTGTTTATACTCTCCTTTTTGTTTCTAAGCAGGAGCTTTTACTTCTACCACTTCTATTGTCTTTTTTTAGGAGGTTTTGTTTCCTGTTTTGGGGTTGTGCTTTCTGGTGCCATCTTGTTTAACTTCTTCTGACTGTCGGTTTGGTACCATCTGCAGTTGCATGACATCCCCGGAAGGTTGATTGTCAGGAAACCACATTTGGTCCATTCTGTTTTTCGTGAGCATTTCATTCAATTCTTTTGCGAATGAACCAGGTTGTGTTAGATTCATGACGTGCGCGTGGAGAATGCATGTCAGAATCTTGATTGAATTCTCGTTTCAGATCTTGACGTAGGTTTTCTTTACGTCTATTTGTGTAAGTACCGCCTTTGCTGCTTGGGCATATGTGGTATTGGACCTCCACGTCTCCTCTTGTTTCATTTCTTGCTGCCTCTTTTTGATCAGTTCCTTCTTGACTGGACAAGCCATGGCCGTCGATCTATGTCCCTGTTGGCAGTCGGTGTATTTTTCGTATGTGTTTGTACATTGTTTTAGTGGTGGCCCTTTTCACTGCATTTGAAGCACGTCTCCAAGGGTCCTTTTCAGTCTTTGGTTGCATGTTGTTGCATCATATAACACCGGAAATAAAACTGGACTGGCTTGTTCTCTGCTAACTTTAGCGTTGAACATAAGGAGTCTAAGCTCCTTGTCCTTCTGGGCTATTGTAGTCTCCGCAAAGACTACTTTGAAGACATGTGAGTAGTCACTATTCTCCCTTCTTTTTTTTAATTTAATCACTTCGACTAATTTATCCCAGGATTGTCGAAGTTGTATCACTTCCTTAATTTCTTCTTTGGCGTGCTGCCCTATCGAGACGCCGACATACCACACTCCTGTGGACCAGGATTTGTGGCAGTATGGCCGGCTGCAGTCCGATTCCACGAAGAACCTAGACAGCCTCTTCTTTAGTAATGGTCTTGATGTCTCTCTCCTTTGCGCAGATAGGGACGTAAACTGAGTACACTTTCATGAGTTTAACCATGGCTACGCTCAGTTTTCCGTACACTACCTCGAAAACCTTTTTCCTGCTGGGCTTGGATTGTCCATTTATAGCACGCAGCGTGATTCTGGTACTGTCTTCTTATTCTCTCTATTTGCTGCTCTGATTCGTCTTGATTCTGAGTTAAAGTTTGTGCTCCCTCTCTTCAAAGGATATTCCTCTAGTGCTTGGTTGCAGGAGGAGACTTCCTCTCCGTCGCAAATATGCGTCCATGAATGGGAACTGCCAAATAGAGAGGATGAGATGATGATGGGTGAAACCAGGGGGGGAGGGGGGCCCTCACGAGGTGTGGTTGTATGGCGGGCTTTTTGTTAGATAGCGCGGAATCAAGCTTAGCTAACTGAGAGTGCCGACCCTCTCAGGTTTGGGTATCAGAACTGCAGCTGGCATACATTGAGACGAGTGTTGCTTCCCTCTATTTTCCTGGCTGGACCCCCGAGGTGGAGGAGTGGGGTCGGGCCGCCGCATCCTTTCCAGTAAGTTGCACTCCTGCCTGCTCCTGATTTGGGGGCCCCTGACGCCGAGTTACACTGCGGGCTACTCCTCAACCTAGCTTTCTTTGGCACTCCAAACTATGTCTATCGCAAAGGACGACATAGTTGGGTCGAGGCAAGATGAAAGGCAGTCCAGTTCATTTTTGCTTCGTTACTCCGTCGAGAGAGTCAGCTTGCTCTCTCTTTTCTTTGCCTCCTATATTGGTCAGAGATGACTAGCGTGTTAGCGTTGTTTATACAATGAAGACTTCTAGCCGTCTTTGGCTCCTTCAAGTTCAAGTTAATGAAAGTGATGAAATGTGTGGTAGGTTTTCATAGGTGTGAAAATGTTTGCTAGTTTTCCTTAGTGTTGAGGGCATCCCTAGCATTTCTCTTTTTTATTTTTAGTCTTTTATTACCTCCCATCCTTCTATAGCGCCCATGACGGCCATATTCTTCCCTATGTTTAAATATTTTAGTAACTCTTAAGTTGGTTCCTCCGTCGTCGCCTTCAAGCCTTTTAAGTCATATTTTGCTAACCGGTAGGTTGTCTCTACGTAATTTATGTTTTTGTTTGTTATTTTAGCGTTGGGAATTTCGCCACCTTTATTTAAGATTTTAATATTCGTTGTTTTTTTTATTCTTTATCTTAATTTAGTTTAAATATTAATTTGACCACTTGCCTCTTTTAATCTATGTTCTTTATTGTTTTTATTATTTACTGAAGTTTTATATTTTTGCTGTTTTAATTTTTCTCTTACTTATTTTAATTTAAAATTGCATTTGGGCACTTCGCCCCTTTTTATCTATGCTTTTTAATTTGTTGTTAATTTCTAGCACTATCTCTATAATTTTAGAATGGTTCTTTTTTGAGTATTTGAATAATAATTTCATCTTAGTTTGGTTATGACTTATGTTTTTTATGAGAGTTATTTTTTAAAACCCAAAGAATTACAAATGGTGAAGTTCAGAAAATGTATTTTTATATATCTTTTAGAAAATTATTATAATTGGCGAAGTTCAGAAAATTTATAAAAATTTAACCATGGCTGCTTTTTTTTAGATTTTAAATTTTAATCTTAGTAGCGAAGTACACGCTCCTCCCGTAGGGAGGAGTGGCACTTCGCCTCTTTTTATTAATGATTATTAGATTTTATTGTTTGTTTATTTTATTTCATTTTTTGTCTCATAATACTCGTAACTTGGGCACTTTGCCTCCTTTTAATTATCCTTATTGTCTCTTGTTGTTTATTTTTACTATCTCTTTTTTTATTAAATTATTTGGGGGTTTACATTTTTAGGTATAGATCGGCCTTATTTCTTCCCTTGCACAGTTTCTTCCGCTAGAGAACAGTAGTATTCTTTCTAGTTTGTGTTGTCTGGGTTGAGGTATTTCGAAATCATTATTGATACTTCGGAGTATTTCTTCCTCCACCTAACCGCTTGTCTTTATCCCTAGCCTCTGGATCCCCATATTAATTGGCTTGAGTTTCACTCTTTCGTGTAGGACTGTCTGCCTAATACGATCGATCCTTCTTGCACCGTCAATGAGAAGGAAGTTTGGCTTTATTCTGCACCCTCTGCATCGTCCTGTGAGAGGTACTACTTGCTATCTGCATGACTACTGCTGAGTACTCCAGGACGGAGCGTACCAAGACAGTGTAGAGTTTCTTTTTTGTTCGGCACATTGAGGCTTCGGAATCTCTATAGTCTCTTCAGTTCTCTTTTGGCTAGGGAGACTCTGTTGTTAATGTGGGTTTTATACTCTGATTTGGTGAGTCCTAAGCCCAGGACCTTTCTCTCGTTCGAGTACGGGTAGTGTTTATAATCTACGAAGATGTCGCCTACTTTCTGACGGTTCATTGGAATTACCTGGAATTTTGCTGTTTCAATGATCAACGATCGTAAAAGATAAAAGGTGTGTGGATAGAACGTAGGAGATAGATAGAAAAAGTGTTTTTTAAGTAGTAGGGTATGTGTGCCAGGTTGTCTGGTTACCTCAGTAAATGCTCATTTGTTGTAAGTCATTTTTCTGTCGTTTGATTATTCAACATTCAAGCCTTTCTCTTAAGTTATATGATCTCTCGCAATGGGTGTTAGACTTGATGTTACACTTCCGTTTTTGCGGTTTTTCATCTTCGTTCTTCATTTAGATCGATCGTTATTTTCAAATTTATTAGAAATTATTACTTATTTATCTTTACTCTTATTGTTTACTTTTAACATATGTTTGCCCACTACGGTTTTTTTTCCACTTCGGATCTTTGAGTTAATAGATTGATAATTTTATTTTAGGAAAAATTTGTCCACTTCGGATCTTTTAATCTTTTAAATTATTCTCTTATGTAGAGTGTGTCTACTTCAAACCTTTTGTTTTTAGCTTTTCTTGTAGTTTTGTCTATTTAATAATTAATTAATCTTCTGTTAGGTTTATCCATAAATCTGGTCAGTATCCTGCAATGCCAGCAGTTGACTACATTTGAAAGATCGTTTAAATGTCAAGTTGGGATCGTTTAAATGTCAAGTTGAAGGTCAAGGATACTCTTGTTGTTTATTAAGAGTCGTTTGAAACTGTAGAGGGCCCGTAATGTTCTTGTAGTCTCAGCGACCTTATCTTCGTAATGGGCGTTGTATTGTAACCACTTGAGGTCAATTTTAAGCCAAGTACCAGACCTTTTCTTGAATAATCGTACGACTTGTCCTGCACTAATACGTCCGTTGTTTTCCTACGGCTCACAGATATTATCTTTAATTTTTGAACATTAGTTTTAATCTTGTTCAATTTTTAGAAATTGTTGATGATTCCGATATCCCAGTTTGTCCTGTTTGCGATATCCACAGGGTTTTTGTATATACTGGGATGATCTGTGTTATGTCATCCGCCAGCTGGACGTAGTGAGTGAGGTCTTGGTCAGGGTAAGGCAGGTCTGCGGTATATACCGCGTATAGAGTTGAGCTGAGGGAACCCCCTTGTGGCACTCCTGCCTCTAGGTTGAAAGGCTCCCCTTTGATGTCTTTTACACTCACGACTGTCTCGCGAACTTCCAAGCAATCGCTGAGTATTCTCGTTAGATTTTCCTCCATATCCAGTTCACTTATTTTCTTTTTCAGAAAAATCTTTTAGTCTTTTAAATTATTCTTTTGTTTTTAGCTTGTCTTTTAGTTTTGTTTTTATATACTTCGATGCCAGGTCTCTAAGCACAACGTCAACATTCCAATTTCCGTTCCTTCCGATAGCTATCTTTTTCGTGATCAGAGCCCGAGCGGCTTCTGTGCCAAGCTTCCTCCAGAATCCGTGTTGTTGAGTATTATATAGGTTGTTAAGTTTCAACAAAGTCCTAATTCTGTTGTTGAGAAGCTCTTCCAAAAGTTTACCCAAGAATTCTAGCAGAGAGATTGGTCTTTAACTGCTGATCTCTTTCTTCGGCTTGTCAGGTTTTAATATAGATATCATCCGGGCTTTTTTGAACTGGTCCGGAAAGGAGCCAACTTGAGGCAGGCGTTAAATACCTCTATAAGGTCCTAATTGAAGTTATTGGGGGCGTTAAGCAAATGCACTTTTGTGATGCCAGTTATCCCTGGCACTTTTTGTTTAAAACTCTTCATGGCTATTTCATATTCTTCGTTTGATAATGGTTTACCTTCTTCTATTGCGAGTCGTGTTTTATCAACCAAATGATGCAGTGTGAGTTCAGCCCCCAGTTCTCAAAGATTTGGAAGAACATGCTACACGTGCTGTTCATCAAAGGATTCGTTCTCTCCTTCACTAATGCAAAAACTGTTTGCCAATAATTTATAAATTCGCGTTCAATTCCTGGTCTTTCGTGTATTCCATGCCATTCGCTTAGATTTTTATACGACTCTTGGCTGGAAAGCCTCGCAGTATATTCAATTGGCTTCAGAATTTTCTAGGGTCATCTTCAATGTAAATGTTAGAAATTAATTAAACCCACTGCTCTCTGGATTTCTCCATTCTGAGATGTCTGATTTATGGAATGTGGCAAAGTTGGATCCTTCTCTCTGCACTATAACTCTCTCAATTAGAAGGCTTAGTAAGTTACTGGCTCCGTTGAAAGCTTTCCATCAGCACTTCCTAGTTAAATATATTTATGAATTCATTTTCTTCATTCAAGCTCTGCTCAGATAGAGTACGATGTCGGGATCAACGAATCTTATGATTTCGTTATAAGCTCTACTTTTTAACTTCCAACCGTTTACGTTTAGGAAGAAGATCTTCAGGTTCTTGATGTATCTAAAACGAGTAACCATGGCTAACTGTTATTTGGCTGTTTGACATTAGCTCCTTTATCCCTGGCTGGCGACCTCACCCTTTCTAACTTCTTCATTCTAAACATTCTAGATTGGTTCTGATTCAAATTGAAGCAGGATTCAGGACAGATAGTGATCAGGCCTCGTATAAAGGCCTGTAATAATTCCTCTTCAACGATGTCGTCGTCGAAATCCCACTTATACTTGCCCTTAATTACTCTTTTAATTAGGTGGGCAACCTTGGACTTTCGTGGTATCGGTGTGGATGGGGTAGCAGAAGCCACTACTACTGGTTCAATTTCGATGTCCTTGGGCGCAGTCGTTTAGCCTGGCAGGTTACTAGATTCCATCTGAGTTTCCTCAGTTACGGCAGGTTCTTGTTTCCGTAGGCGAGGGTTGCGAGAAGCCAAGCGAGACCTTGACACCGTCTGCTGCGTGCTTTTTATTTGGACATGGAGAAGATCCCCTAACGGCGGGTTATCAGAAAACCCCATTGGTTTAAGACCATTGTGTACCAGCATCTTGTGGAGCTCTGTTGCATAGCTTCCTGGTTTTGTTATATTTGTAAAGTGGGTATACAAGATGCACATCAAAAGGTCGGGCCTCATACTTTGGTCAATTTGAAGCATGGTCCTGTCTTGATTGAATTCCTTTGTCGCTTTGGCGTAAGTGGTGGTAGCGTATTCATTTCTTTGTTCAATCATTGCTTTGTTCTTATCCGTAATCAAGGCTTTTTTTATTGGGCAAGCCATCGACAAGGTGCGGTGGGAGTTGCCCTAACTCAGGCACTTTCTGTTCGGATTATTGCTTTCCATCCAAGTATGGTTAGACGAAGCGCATTCGGAACAGACCTTCCCTTCAAGTTAGAGGTCTTTCGTGGCGTGTTTCTCCATGGCATAGCAGGATGAACAAATATGTAGAGAAACGAGCACTTCTCGTTCAATGCAGGTGGCGGATACTTTAGAGTTGAACAAGAGCAACCCTTGCTCGGCAGCCTTTGCGGCCATCTCGGTTGTTTGAAACGTCACTTTAAACATCGCCGTCTCGTTTTTTAAATTTGATTGCTTCATCGATCTTAGCCCAAGTTTGTTTGTTCTCTATTTCCTTTTTTATTTCTTCGGCAGAGTGAGTGCCAACTTAAAGGTCAATAAGACGACATATTATTGACCTTTTTCGAGACATGTGGAGTGACTCTTGGTATTAAGCCGATCTCGTCGAGTATTCCTCGCTGTTTTCCGCTGAGCAAATTATTTAGGTTTTTGTTTGAGTCACAAAAGGCCATATACCCGTAAGCTTGATCTTTAAGCCTACATAGGGCGATTCCCAGCTTTGAATAAACTGCCTCGAATACTTTTTCACGAGAAGGTTTCGGGCAATGCTCCCTGACCCGGAGCGTGACACGTTTTTTGCGATTGGAGTCGTCCATGATGGCCCCAATAGGGGTGGGTCCTTTTGGACCTAACAAGCCCTTATCGCGGGGAGTGTAAATGAGTGGCGAGGAGGTTGGTAGCTCCTGCTATTGTGAGCGGAGTGAATTCTATCTCCACCGTCACAGCAGCGTATGCCTCATCATCCTCTCGTTCTCGGGCATATAGTATGCTAATTTTAATGGCGATTGCAGTATCATCATACCTTTCCCGGTTGGAATTCTTCTTGTTTTTTTCATACGAGTAGTTATATAATTTCATAACTTCTTCATTGTTGAGTCCGTGTTCAGGTATGGTTATTATGTCTAGGTTAATTGTGCGAAAGAAGTTTCCGTATTGTATGGATTTTGTTTTCCATCCGTCTGTGTTTAGACGGAAATTTTTAATTTACTTTTGGTGCGCTCCATGTTGTTAAATTTATTCCTTTTCGTTTGTAGTTCCTTGATTTTGTCTTACATTTTTCCATTTTCCGTTTGTTACCTTGTCGAAGGTCTCTTATTTAATTAGTCTTATGTCATTGTGGTAAAATCTAATTCGGTTCACTTTGTCGTAGAATGGACTCTCGATGATATACCATATATGACTATTCGTTAAGGGAACTATTCAATTATATTTAGAGTGCGTGGTTATCTGGTTGACCGATATTATTTATTTTCAATATGCTTAGGAAGTGGAACTGAGCTCAAGGATAATAATATGGCTATCATTAATAAAATAGAGTTTTATTAATAAAACTATCAACAACACACAAAACGGAAAATATTGACATAAACAGAGAATGAAAAGGGTCGTAGAAAATCTGGCTAATCCAAGGATTAAGATTTGGGAGAGATTTAAAAAGGTAAACAAATGAAAATTGAAGGGATATGATGGCTCGCTAAACCATTTAAAGCACAGGATAGGGTTGACAAAAAGGTTAAATACTCAAAGGTAATGTTTAGCTTACGTAATTAAAAGTTGTTGTGCAGAGGAAAGCGACGCGAAAGAATCTTCAGTCCGCTGGCGAGTTACAGCCGAAGGGGGGGGATTAAATGATCCTGACGTGACGTCTTGGGAATGAGAACCGTTTCTTGACGAACGGACTTGAAGAACAATGGCTGTTCTAACGTTGTTCTCTTTCTGAACAACAGGAGGGAGGGTGAAAACCGTTTCTTGTCTACGGCTCAAAGAACAATGGTTGTTCTAATGTTATTCTCTTTCTGAACAACAGCGGGGGAGGCTGAGAACCGTCTCTTGTCAACGGGCTCAAAGAACAATGGCTGTTCTAACGTAGTTCTCTTTCTGAACAACAGGGGAGGCCTTGTGGACTTGGCGTCTTGAAGGCTCGAACCTTGGCACTCAAGGGATATTGTCCTCTTCTGGACGAAGTAGTGGATCTCGAGGTAGAGGGCACTGGTGCACAAGGTGAGACCGGATCGGCGGGACGTCTCGCGAAGATAATCTGGATCTCGAATCTGCTCTTATTGGTAAAGTTTCCATATAAATAGT
This sequence comes from Ceratothoa steindachneri, assembly GCA_963969495.1. Classification (NCBI taxonomy): domain Eukaryota; kingdom Metazoa; phylum Arthropoda; class Malacostraca; order Isopoda; family Cymothoidae; genus Ceratothoa; species Ceratothoa steindachneri. The sequence continues at coordinate 25,524,602 of OZ018324.1, forward strand.
CGAACCATCCCCTTTGGCGTAGGGGACAATGCAGTAAGGGCTTCGAAGGAATGCCCAGCCGCGCCTGGGAACACACCTTATCTGCCCATAAGCCTAACTCAATCTGGCGAGTCGGAGCATGGGGCGAAACGGGGGGAATGAACCTCCCTGTTTAAATATTGATTCAGGTGGGGCGATAACGCCCCCGGCTTCAAGGCAAAGATGCACGTGGGTAGCAACGTGTTTCTAAACAGCATGTGATAGTGGTTGAAATTAGGCGGCCCTTAAACCGTACAATCACACCCCTCCATTCCGGGGGAAGTTGTCACTTCGAAAAAAAAGAGAGAAGGGACAACGATAGAGCTCCGTCGTGGGGAACTCGTTTTTTTTGTACCCACCGTACCTTCATGCACCTAGCTAGTATTACCTCAATACATATGATTATTTTGATCTTTTGATTATAGGGGAAACTAACCTTTAATACAAACTTAATCATAAAAGGAACATGGAGCAATGAAATGATATAAAATTAGTACAAATGGAACAAAATAATTTTTACGTAATTTAATGGGTACAAATATATATACATACGAGAAAAAAATAGACATTGAGCCACAAAATTCAAACATATACCTTAACTAATTATATTACAAGAGAATCTCATTTAAGTCGTACAAGACGGTATATACATAAATGGAGATCCTAATCCTACGAATACAATTAATCTACACTATTTGTTAACGCATTCCTACTGAGTGCGTCAGCGACCTGGTTATCGGAACCTTTTATATAATTTATCTTAAAATGATACCCTTGCAAGAGTAAACTCTAGCGCATAATTCGGCCGTTGGAGTGTCGTACATTCCGAATATAGGCCAACGGGCGGTGGTCGGTTCCTATCTGAATTTCTTTTTCTATCAAGAACATTTTAAACCTGTCTATAACCTAGATAATTGCTAGAGCTTCCTTCTCTAAAGTGGCATATCTCTTTTCGTGTAGTAATAATTGGCGACTAGCATATGCAACTGGATGACTCGTTTCGTCATTCTCATAATGAAGGAGTACACCTCCAATTCCCTCGTTTCTCGCGTCGGTCTTAATCCCAAAGGATTTTTCCGGGTTGGGCCACTTTAAAATGGGGGCAGAAATGAGCTTACTCTTGAGCTGATTAAAATGGGAAACAGCGAGATCATTCCAACGTAGACGATCGGGGCAATTCTTTTTAAAAGGGAGCTGAGGGGCGCCGAAATTGCAGCGAAATTCGGGAAAACCGCCGATAGTAAGAAGCTGATCCTAGGAATGATCTTAATTGCTTCTTAGTATTCGGGAGGGGCATGTCGGCGATTGCCTTAATCTTGTCCTCTTGGGGACCTAACTGGCTTTGTCCTATTTTGAAACCCAAGTATTTTATGGTTTCGTGGGCACAATGGCATTTGCTGGGGCCAATGGTGAGGCCATTTTCGCGCAGTCGCTCGAAAAGAGCTAATAGGGTGGTTAAATGGTGACTCCATTCACTAGTAGCGACGTAGACGTTATCGAAGTAAAAAGATAGATTCGGAAGTCCATCTAACAACCTTCTCATGAGACGGTTATAGTTGCTACAAGCAGTCACGAGGCCAAAAGGAAGGCGCTTAAATTGCATTAAGCCTTTCTCCGTTGCAAAGGCGGTATATGCTTTCACATCAGGCCGGAGAGGGAATTTGATAATACGCCTTGCACAAATCGAGTTCTGAGATGAACTTGGCGTTTTCAAAAAGGTGAAGGTTTTGGTCTACTAACGGGATGGGCTCGGCGTCGAACACAGTTACCGAATTTATCTTCCGGAAGTCAATGCACATCCAATAAGAGCCATCAGGTTTCTTGACCATGACAATTGGGGAAGAATAACTAGAGGTGGACGGTTCTATTATGTCTAAACTAATTCAATTATCAACTTCGGCGTTAAAAGCTTGGCGTAAATGAATCGGCATGTGATAGGGTTTTGAACGGATGGGTTCAAAGGTTCTTAATTAAATATAATGCTCGAAACTAGTAGCGCATATAGGCTTCTCTAAAATAAGGTCGTCGAACTGACATAATAATTCTTGTAGCTGACTCTTTTGATGTGGTGTCAGCTGCGCGTCAATATCCAGGTCAGAGGGTTCAAAAGACTCGCCTGGTAGGGAATGAAGAGGGTAATCGGCATCAGGTTGGATGCACACTGTCTGTATTACATTAAGGGACTCCGCGGGGTAATCCTCTTCAAGCGCCGATGTTTCGTCCAGTGCTACGAACGTATCTCCATGGCGCGTCGGGGGTACTTTTTTTCTTGGGGTCCACGGACAGTCTCTGTGTCCTTGTTTTGGGCCTTATCCCATAAGGGTGTTAGTACTTCACACTCCTTTTGTGCCGTCCTAATGTCCTGGTTAAGGGTCTCCGAGAATTCGGACGGTATCGGGGTTCTGATGGGGACGGGATCCTGGGCTTCTTTCTTATCTCGGCCTCGAGAAAGGGCGGCCTGAGACACAGGGTCGGAACTTACTTGGGGGATCTGTCTTATAAGTACGGAACAGAATTGTATGGGTGCTGAAATGACTTCAGCCCCGCCATCATAATATTTACACTGCAGGTAACATCTAACAACGGGGAATTGGTTCGCCCGCCCAAGGTAGTCATGTACCACCGCAAATTTTCGTGGTTAGGGTCCACTGGGGGAAGGAGCTCTTCGGACACGATGAAACACGTACACCCTGTGTCCCTGACGAGAGTCGATACTCGGCAGCCGTTCACGCTGCCCTCCTCAAATTTCAAAGTTCCAAGTGAACTTTTGTCAAAAATAAAATTTACCTGGTGGCCTGACGGAGGGGGAGAAGTTGCTGCTTGGGTCTGCACCACCGGGGAGCCGGGGTGGCATTAATATGGTGAACTTGGTGGGCTGGTCCGCCTTTAAGCCTAGAATTTTGGGGCCAATTCCAGCTCATGTGGTTTTCTACACCACAGGTGAAGCATATGATTGGTCGCTTCGGGAAGAGTGATGAAGGAGAAATCTTAACGGGAGGTTTGGTGTTCCGTTGTTGGTTTGGGGAAAAGAAGTTTTGGGCTTTTACGGGGCCCGGAAACTTCGTCAGCTTTCCTGGGAAGAGGCGCGAATCCTTCCTTCTTTCCTGGTTGGGGGGTTGGTGAGAAGTTCGATTCTCCTTGGGGTATAAACTATGGCTTGCGGTATAGACATCCGCTTCTTCGGTACACTCTTTAAAGGTCTGGCACCGACGATCCTTCACGAACGCACGGATCTCCGTCGGGAGAGACGCCGAAAATTGATCCCGCAACACGAAGTCTGTTGAGGACTCGTAGTTAGGATCAACCTTTAAGGATTCTAACCAGAATTTAAAATTCCTCTGAAGAATGTATCCAAATTGACGGAACGTCTGTCCGGGTTTAATACGACCTCCTCGAAATTCTTTTCGGTAGAAATCGGGAGTCATATTATGAGCGGCCAATAACTCAGCTTTTAAGGTGCTGTAGTTAATTGTACATTCAGATGGTAAAGATATGAAAATCTCGCGCAATTTACAATTTAACAGTGGAAGTAATCTGACTACACCTTCAGCCTCCAGATCCTTTTATTGATTTTGAGGATCTTTTCGAAGTGGGCTAAAAATGCTCCGAAATCCTCTCCATCCTTGAAATTGGGGAGCTTAAGTGGGAGATTGGGCGGGGCTTCTGAACGTAAAGTGGCTGATTGTATTTCGGCTTCTACACGAGCTATTTCAATCTGATGGTGAAGCTCAGCTTGTCTTTTCCGTTCCTCTCTTTCTCTTTCTTCTCGTTGGATTTCTCTTTCTCTTTCTTCTCTTAACTTTTCTCTTTCCGTTCTTTGCTCCTCTTAAACTTACTTAATTAATTCTCTTCCGGAAAGTCCCAAGGATTCTCCTTGCGCTTTGAAGGTTTCGAACTGAGTCATATTTGCACTTGTGGGCGCAATAGTTAACCAACTAAATTCCTTGCAAAAGGAATTATGCCTTCTAGAGAATTAGCCTACCTAAATATGGGCACTGACCTATTCGTAATTGGTTTCTCGACCTAGATAACCAATGACTAAAATTACACAAAAAAAACACAAACAAATTATTATAACAGTTCCTTGAGCTACTCCAGCTTCTTAAGTTTTTAAAAAAAGGTGATGGCAATCGTTAAAACAAAAGGGAACTACTATACTCTATTCTTATAACGAATAACACTATGCTTTACTCAACTGAGACCAGTGTTTGCAAAGATATAGCGTTAAACCTTACACACTTGATACCAAATTTAAATAGAATATATATATATATATGTATATATATATATATATATATATCGTAGAATGGACTCTCAACGATATACCATATATAACTATTCGTTGAGGGAACTATTCAATTATATTTAGAGTGCGTGGTTATTTAGTTGACCGATATTATTTATCTTCAATATGCTAAGGAAGTGGAACTGAGTTCAAGGATAATGATATGGCTATCATAAATAAAATAGAGTTTAATTAATAAAACTATCAACAACACACAAAATGGAAAATATTGACATAAACAGAGAATGGAAAGGGTCGTGGGAAATCTGGCTAATCCGAGGATTAAGATTTGGGAGAGATTTAAAAAGGTAAACAAATGAAAATTAGAGGGATGGGATGGTTTGCTAAACGATTTAAAGCACAGAATAGGGTTGACAAAAAGGTTAAATACTCAAAGGTAATGTTCAGCTTACGTAATTAAAAGTTGTTGTGCAGAGGAAGGCGACGCGAAAGAATCTTCGGTCCGCTGGCGAGTTCTAGCCGAAGGGGGGGATTAAATGATTCTGACGTGATGTCTTGGGAATGAGAACCGTTTCTTGACGAACGGGCTTGAAGAACAATGGCTGTTCTACGTTGTTCTCTTCTGAACAACAGGGGGTGAGAACCGTCTCTTGTCTACGGGCTCAAAGAACAATGGCTGTTCTAACGTTCTTCTCTTTCTGAACAACAGGGGGGAGGGTGAGAACCGTTTCTTGTCAACGGGCTCAAAGAACAATGGTTGTTCTAATGTTATTCTCTTTCTGAACAACAGGGGGGGGGGAGGGTGAAAAACGTCTCTAAATCAACGGGCTCAAAGAACAATGGCTGTTTTAACGTTGTTCTCTTTCTGAACAACAGGGGAGGCCTTGTGGACTTGGCGTCTTGAAGGCTCGAACCTTGGCACTCAAGGGATAGTGTCCTCTTCTGGACGAAATAGTGGATCTCGAGGTAGAGGGCACTGGTGCACAAGGTGAGACCGGATCGGCGGGACGTCTCGCGAAGATAATCTGGATCTCGAATCTGCTCTTATTGGTAAAGTTTCCATATTAATAGTCGAGCCATCCCCTTGGCGTAGGGGACAATGGAGTGGGGGCTTTGAGGGAATGCCCAGCCGCGCCTGGGAACACACCTTATCTGCCCATAAGCCTAACTCAATCTGGCGAGGTCAGCGCATGGGGCGAAACGAGGGGGGGCGGGGGTGAACCTCCTTGGTTAAATATTGATTCAGGTGGGGCGATAACGCGCCCGGCTTCAAGGCGAAGATGCACCTTGGTAGCTACGTGTTTCTAAACAACATGTGATAGCGGTTGAAATTAAGCGGCCTCAAACCGTTCTATCACACACTTCTATTAGTTTTTTAATGGAGGACTCTTTGTGTTCCGTGACGTAGGTCCATTTGCATGTTCCTCTATCGATGCCTTTTTTGATATCCGTTGGCTTGGCCCCTTTTGGTAAGGGATTGCCTCATGAGGAAAGATTTTCAGCTTGAAATCTCTCGCCTCGTACTGGCAGCCTTTGGTATCATTTTGCATTTCTGAATTTGTTGTGTTCTCGGATTTTGTAGTTTCTCTTTTGTTTTGTTTCTTTGTTTTCTTATGGAATTTCATCCTCTTGGTGGTTTTGGTTCCCTTTGCTTGGTCGTCAGTGGCCTTTCGTTCCTCTTCATTTGATTTTTCTGAATCCTCTGGTTCTTCTACTTCCATTAATATGGCCCCTACTTCCAACATATCCTTGAGCTGCAGTGTCTTTCTGGCAGTAACACTATAAAAAGTGCAGAACGGGGGTTGGGGAGGAACCATATTTTTTATGCCGTTTTTCTCTAGTAATAAGTTTAGCGTTTAGGCTAATGTCCCTGGTTGTGCTATGTTGTGAACATGAGCGAACATAATGTACGCCAAAATATCTAGACCAGTTCCCTCATTCACATTTATATTTATTTTTTGGTTCTTGCGACTCCTTAATCTCCTTTACTGTAGCTTTTGCGACGCTGGCATATTTTTTGATTTGTCCTCTTTTGATTTTTTTCTTTTTCTTCTTGTCTTTCCTTCCCTTAGTGATTTTTTCTCTTTGGGCAGTTAATGGCCATGGTTCTATGCGGCCCCTGACAGTTAATGCACTGTTTTGTTAGTTCTGAGCATTCTCGAAAGTATGGCTAGTTTTGCTGCACTCCGAACAGATCCTGATGATCTTTCGGGGGCAGTTTGTCGTAACGTGATCCTCGATCGCATAGCAATGAAAGCAAGCCTGAACGTTGAAAAACCTTTCGATTTCTATGTTTTCCGGGGGTAACCACATTCCAAAAGCTAATATTCCGTGGCACACACTACCTTGGGAACGTGTTAATGGAGATACATTCTAATATATTTTTCTCGAAATATAATTACTGCATTTTATGTCTGGTTTTGCACGATTCCAGTTAATGGTATGGTTAAGATTGTACATACGCGTATGTAGAAAAAGCGCAAATTGTTCACTGTGATTACGTACATTGTCTTTGTGTTTCTTAACCCAGACATCTAGTTCTTTCCCGGTTTGTCCATAATAAAATTTTTGGCAGTTATTGCAGCCTATCGAATAAACAATGTTAGGTCGGGGTAGGGGGATTTTTGAAAAGGATGCTATAAATTGTTGTAGTAGAAATTTCTCCCCCACCCCTCCGCCGACATGGCATTGTTTATTCGATAGGCTGCAACAATTGCCAAAAATGTTATTATTGACAAACCGGGAAAGAACTAGATGTGCGGGTTAAGCAACATCAAGCCAATGTACGTAATCACAGTGAACAATCTGCGCTTTTTTTTACATGTTCAGTAGAGAGAGTTAGAATAAATATCGCATTAAATGAGCACATAAAGGGAGATTTATGGACATAAATATTCGGTGTGCACCGGCAACGCTTCCAATGATATAATCTTTCAATAAATTAAATAATGTGATAAAACAAACACAGTGGTATTGGCATTATATATATATATATATATATATATATATATATATATATATATATATATATATATATATATATATATATATATATATATATATATATATATGCAGGAAAGAAAGCACAGTGTTAGGATAAATTTATTCGAGAAACCAGGTTTCCTGGTTTTGCGAATAAATTGATCCTAACACTGTGGTTTCTTTCCTGCATTTACATTACTCTACTGTACTTCTTTCGATATACATATATATATATATATTGCATAAAATAATAATAAACCACAATCTTTGAATCTGATTTATTTAAGAAACAGGACTAGTTTTGGCCTGATGCCATTATCAATTGTATAATAAAGTGCAAGGCAAGCGACTCCAGTATATAAAGGCGGACAAAGTGGGCACAAGAAACCAAAATGGAAACAGAGGAAACAAACTGGACAACATAAATATCTGTGTGGGTCTAGGGGGAAAATTTCTAATCCCTGAGAAGGACTGGTTCGGGTGGTTTATAGATTTGTTTGTCAACATTATTCGAGATATATTTGTTGAATTTCTATTGCCCTTCAGATGAATGAAAATTGTTTATTTTCTCAATGATAATTGATTCTGCAATTCTCCTCAATATAATTGTCTTACCTATAAATAATTTTTGTTTAGTTGAAAAAAGTTCTATGGTTGGAATTTTGCATATGCGCAAACAGACTTGGGGAAATTGCCCCCCTTATTATATCTGCTCGTTGTTCTTTTATCCTTTTACTAAAGTGACCAGATTCTCCGATGTATGAAAAATTACAAACTTTGCAGGGGATTAGATATACGCCTGTGTCCTGGTTAGTGGGACGCAGTTTGCTCAAAGATTTTTGTATGGTATTTTAATATTAAATGTATTGGGTTGAGGAATAAGTTCCTGCGGTTTTATCGAATTTATTCATTACCATTAACAATTTTAGAAAAACTTAATTTTTAATTGATAACAATATGCAATTTAATCAATAATGTATTCTCCGTTGTTATTTACGACTTCCTCCTAACGTTAAACTAGTTTTTCGATGCCTCTGCAATAAAAATCTCTGGATTTTGACTCGAAGAATTCGTCTAACCAGGTTCTTAATTCCACATCAGTATTGAATGAAACACTGCGCAAATTGTTGGGGAGCGATCGGAACAGATGGAAATCCGATGGAATATGGAGGATGCGGCAGGATTTCCCAATTAAGCGTTTGGATAGCGTCTTTTGTCATATTGGCAATGTGAAGACGAGCATTGTCGTGTTGCAGAAGGACTCCATAACGTCGATGAGGTCGCTTTTCACGAATAGCTTCGGCGAGTCGATACATTTGTTGAACGTAGAGTTCTGTATTGACAATCTCGTCGCCAGTGATGATGCGGTGAAACCATCTGTCCTTATATCCACGCATAGCCTTTTGACGAGCAAGCAAACCTGCGGCAACCGTGGAGCGTTGAAGTTCTTTGCTTTCGCTCAAAGCGTGTGGAACCCATCCACCGATTTTTTTAACTTTCCCCATCGAAATGACCGTTTTTGAAACGTGAAAACCACCATTAAGCTGTCATTTCTGATAAGGCATTTTCTCCTTGTACACAGCACAAACATCGCGACAAGCTTTGACTGCGCTTGCATTGTTCCCGTCTCGATTGAAAATGAATAACAACAAGTGTCGAAAATGCGCCTTTCTTTCAACTTGACATAAAACGTTTAGGGTGCAGAACCAAAATTAAATTAACACAATTTTTAAATAAACCACAATGACTTATTACTCAACTTCAAGACGTAGCCTAAGTAAAAGCCTAATAGTCTACACTGTTAAGGGACGTAGCCTAACCTTCGCAAATTTTGCTCTCATTATTTATTATTGTTTCTTAATATGTGCACAAATCACGTCAACAAAACTTAAATCAGCACTGCATTAAAAAAAAAGCAAGAACTTATTCCTCAACCTAATAATATTTATGTCATTTCCGTTCGCATGATGTGATATTTTTTAATATATATATAATTAAAAGATAATAATACTAATGTTTTTCTGTTTAAGGATAAGGCAATGCGGTTGCATTGATGTACAATGGAGAAATCAACAAGTGGTGATAGTGATGAAGGGAGAAAGTATAAAGTTGGTTCTGTTAAACGACAAGAAAAGGAAGAAGCCATCGAAAAAATAAAAAAAATTACCAAACATAACTCAATGGTTGACATGCTCTACTCTATATGATTCTGCAAAAATCACAAACTCAAACTGAATCTGAATCAGTTGAGACACCAATTACCCCTGCAACACCTGGAGAATCTAGTCAACCCTCAACGTGTACTGAACCTAGTGTAGTTGGCGCAATTGAACCTAAACACATTGGCAAGGAGGAGACACAAGAAGAAATGAAAGTTATGAATACAGTTACTGAATAATGATTTGAAACTTAGCTCAGATTATGGCATAGGGCATTTCCTGGAAATGTGTGTGACTATTCGTTGAAAAGGGAAGGAGCAGAATGTAGACATTGCGATGATGACTTCAAAGAGTCAGCAGTGGAAGAGCTAAACAGAGTCCATCACTGTACAAAGACATTATTCACTCGAATTTATTCATTATCTGGCCAAGAAATTAATCTTAAATGGTTCTGTTCTTTAAAACAACTGGTAAAATGTATTGTTTTGATTGCAAGCTTATGTCAGAGGGGTAAAGTTCGTTCACAATGCCATATAATCTCACGGTAGGTCAGATCAGTAGAGGAAAAGTATGCTCAAAATGATATATGGAAAGACTGTAAGTGCCTGCATTTACTCTAAACTAGTACAACATAATGAAAGTGAATGTGAGTACCGGCAAACAGTATTGAGGAGGAGTGTAGATTTTTAAAGATACTTTGTGAATGCGTATTAGCCATTAGAGGTAGGGATGAGATAATTGGATCAGTGCACAGTATAAACTATCTTGAGATTCTAGAGCTGCTGAGCACATACGGCAGTTTCTTGTCAGTACATATCAAGAAACACGCAAACAAATGTAGTGGTCATATTCCTACTTGTCCCATAGCATTTCTGGGGGAAATCATTGGAATAATGGCAGAAAAAGTTTTATCCTCAATTACAGATGAATTAAAAACAGCAAAGTTCTTTTCAACTTTTGTTGACTTTACACATTGGATAAACTTAATTTCACGATATATTATGTACTGCCTACTACAGGTCCAGTTGATAGATTTTTGAAGTTCATTCCCATCCTTAGCGGCACTGGCGAAAATATTGCTAGAACTCTTCTTGATTTTCTTAGAGAGAAGAACATTACAGGTTTCGACTGCCGAAGAGAGTCCTATGACAATGACAGCAACATATCCGGTAAATATCAGAGGACCCAACATATAATCAAAAATGAGTGTAGTGAAGCTGAGTACATACCAAGTATGGCTCATTCCTTAAACTTGATACCTACGTGTGCTGCAGAAAGCTTTCTTACTTCAGTGTCATTGTTTGTTCTGATAACAAAGATGAACTCCTTTCTTGTTGCAGCTACTTGGGGGAGACATCGTGAAGTACTACAGAAAAATAAAGAAAAGGGTTGCAAGTTGTCAAATTCCTTTCAGACGCCGTTAGTCAGCACCAGAAGATGCTGTAGCTGCTCTCAATGAGGCATACACATAAAATATCATTTATCTAGAAGAGCTTTTCTTAGATCAGAATCAGTCGGCTGAAAAAAGGAGCTGAAGCAAGTCTTCCTTTGAAAGGTTTGAAATAATCTGAAATAGTACTTCTCCTTGAAGTTTGGGATACCATATTGAAAAGATTTCAGAGTAACAATATCAAGTTGCAAAAATCTGGGCTCTCCCTCCATACAGCTGTCACACTGCTAGAGTCTCTTTGTAAATTTGCTAAAGACTTGGGATCCCAGTTCGATGATGTTGAAGCAAAAGCTATAGCTAAATGTGATGCCAGTGACATGACGAGTAATGATACATATTACGCCGTCACGCAGCGTATTAGGTAGCGCAAACGCTACCATGATGAACTAGACTCCGCGGAAGATGTTACGCTGCAGGGAGTGAGGAGTGAGGAGTTTAGAGTGACGGCATTCGTGCCCATCATTGACAAGCTCTGTACTTACATGCATTCGTACTTACAGCGTCCTTCGAGAGAAATTTGGGTTTTTATCAAAAATCTAACAAACAAACAAACACTGACTTTAAATCATCAGCTAAAAAGCTTGTATCTTCATATCCTAAGGTCTTGGAGGCTGGGCTGGAGTCTGAGCTTTTGTTATTAAATTCATTCCATTTTCTAGAGATTCACCTGAAAGTGCTACTTCATCAGGTGGCAAAAAGGCTATACAAAGTCCTGAACTAGAAATGTATGAGATAATACACAAACATGACATACTAGAAACATTTTCTAATGTTAAAATCTTATTACAAATCTATTTCTGTATGTTTCTCACAAACTGAACCTTCTCCAAGATGAAGCTAATCAAGATTTATTTAAGAAGCACCGTAGGGGACCGCTTGTCTTCACTCACCTTCTTGAGCATTGAGTATGAGAAATTAAAAGAGCTTAATTTAACTGATGTCATTAAAGAGTTTGCAAGTAAGAAGGCTAAAAAAAAAATATTTGACTATGATACTCGTATAATCAAGTGAACTGAACGAATTTCCTGTAATAAGTAAAATGCACTCATTGCATCACTTTTATTTAGTTATTTTGTAGTGTCAAGCTTAAAAACAAAAAACAAATGTGTAATATTCAATTGTGAAATGGTCATTTGGCTACTAAATTATCAATACATTGGATATTGCTTAAAAAGAAATTTTATTTTAACGATTGACGCGCCCATTGATTTGAGGGCTCCGCAAAAGCCCTAGGTCTAGGGGCCCGCACAACCTAAACAGTCCCTGTTTTGTGCATTTAGTTGATCAATTGTGTTTTTATGTTAAGATTGGGGAGATGAACAAAATATTTGTAGCGCCTAAATGACTAAGTTAGTGAAAAGATAAAAAGTTCGTTCAAAATATCATATTCAAATAATATTTATTTTAGTTTGATGAATAAATAAAATGGTATAATAAATGATGAGAGTAAATTCGTTAAATAAAGGAAGGATGCAGTAATTACATCAGGATGCAATTCAAGAGAAGTAAATTGAACAAGATGGCGAAGTTACCGTTAAGAATTTAAGACTTTGGAAAGAGAAAATAGACCTGCTCATTCTAGGAGTAACTGATCCATTTTCTAGAACAATCAATGGAGATATTTGAAAAAAGTTTAAATCATAATATATTAAGCAACAAACGAAATATATATATATATATATATATATATATATATATATATATATATATATATATATATATGGGTGGTCCCTATTTTTAAAAAAATCATATTTTCTGGTTGAAAAATACTCACTGCAAAGTTTTATTGGTATGTATTAATATTTAGAGGTGCCTCAATGGATCCGATGTTCCACCAGATGAGGTATAGAACGTAGCCATTTCACTAGATTAGTTTCTTCCCAACATTCACAAGGCTATTCCCGCCACTGGATCTTTACAGTGGGTATTAACTGCTGATTGGCAAGAGTGTCGTGATAACTAATATCACTCAGTGTTGCTCAATAAGATCCGCTTGCGAGGTTCAGGGAACTTTTTGCGGTGTTCAGCAACAACACTCGGAACAAAATGTAATTGTTCCTCATCCTTTGTGAGACGATCAGAGAAATACTTGACCAAGGCAATGGTACATTCAGCCTGATTGTTGGTGACAGCCAATGTGTTGATGAAACCTTTTGCAGCCCTGAAGCTAAGCTGATACTTCCACTGAGTTGCCGGATATACTAGGAAATCATATGGAAGACGCAAGTTCTTGAAAAGAAGTCTTGTCTCTTAGTTGTAAAGTCAACTAAAGTCTTCTCTTGAATTCGTTTCACGTCGATAGTTGCAAGTTTCAGCGGCTTTTCCTTACCTTCTTTCTCTTTTATAGCTATAACTATCTTGTTCTTGCTGCTATTGGATAAGTCGATGTTAATCGTGTGATACATCTGACATTGCTTCAGCAACTTTAGGTCATTTATCGGGGCATTCACAGCAATTCTAGCTGTTCCCCACCCATCAACGTAGATTTGTGAAAAGAAGATGCAGAGTTCTCGTAATCCTTGATGCTCGCGTGCTGTCAGCTCTTCATAAATCTCCCCCCCCCCCCCCACCTCCCCCTATGTTCACAATTTCTCAATCTTTGTTTAAATAATTAACTATTTATGATTCATTAATATAAAATGTAAATATGTATATAGATGTATATTCATATATAATTGTACCTTCCAGTCCAAATTAATCTTAATGTTAATTGTTTTGCTATTTAAAGCTAATTTTTGTTCAATCTACCAGGCCAGAAGATGAGCTTGTCTTTGCACGAAACGTAGCCAGAAGAAATAAAGAATGAATAATATCATTCTCTTTGTCATTGGATTCTTACCTAGAATATATATATATATATATATATATATATATATATATATATATATATATATATATATATATATATATATATATATATTGTAGAGGAAATACAACATAAAGACTCCCGGAGGGCCAGGCGGACATATACGTTAAAGTCCCTCCCTCCTGAGGAGAAAGCAAGAGAATCGAGCCACATGAGGAGAGTCGAGGGAACGTTAGCCGGCGGAATAACAGTCAAACGGCTTACCCTTTTTGATCTCCCCGCCGCCTAAGTAGTCGGGAGCGAGCCGCTGTGTCAAGGTGACCACCAATTGCCATTACGCAGCGCTCAAAGAATCCAATTACCTACGAGATCCGGAGGCCCGTGGTTAAATCGCCACAAAAAGCGGTGCCAGTCAAAAGGAACACCAAGGATGGTGACGGTTGGTGGTGCCTCTAATTAACAAGCCTACTTGGGCACTGCGGTACCACCCTCCTCACCCCTCGCTATCCCCTCTGCGGCCTCGCCCCTTCCCCCTTAGATGAGGCGGTAGCCAGGCTATAAATAAGCCCCTGAAGGAAACAGAAAAGATTATTCGGTGAGAAACGATAGAGGACCAGTTTGAGAAGATCGTCCCTCGCCCAAATTTCGAAATACCTTAGAACGTTACTTTTTGTATCGGTGCCAGACCGAAGTATCCGGCACAGGCTTAATAAAAAATTGGCTGGACCAACATCTTAATTGCGATCTTAATACCGAAGAGAGAAGAAGAAACCATACCCGAGGAAGATCCAAGTTTTGCAGAAAGCTCCTCGTATACCTAAAAATCAAGTGGGTAACCCCTCGAAGAAAACTAGGATACAAAGAGGCTTTAAGAGCATCCAGAAGAGCACTCTTTGAGCCAGAGAGTACAACTCCTCCCTCCGCGTTTTTACGTAGAACCGAAGAATTAAACATGGGATTCCCCTACCTCCCTCCCATCTCGAGGAAAATCTACAATAGGCCGCTCCAACACAACGAAGCGCGAGAAAAGCCATCTAGTGACATCTTGCAACCCCTGTTCCTTTCTTTCATGAAAGTTAGAATGACCATTTATATTCGTATTGCTTTAGTATGAGTTTATTACGGTACTCAAATTAACTGAAGCAGCAGAAACGATTATTAGTGACATCTAGTGACATCTTGCAACCCCTGTTCCTTTCTTTCATGAAAGTTAGAATGACCATTTATATTCGTATTGCTTTAGTATGAGTTTATTACGGTACTCAAATTAACTGAAGCAGCAGAAACGATTATTAGTGAACCCAGTCATATTTACAGTTAGAAGAGTGAAATTTACTTTGAAGTGTAATATTGATCTAAAGGGGTCACTAAAAAAAAA
Source organism: Ceratothoa steindachneri (assembly GCA_963969495.1). Taxonomy (NCBI): domain Eukaryota; kingdom Metazoa; phylum Arthropoda; class Malacostraca; order Isopoda; family Cymothoidae; genus Ceratothoa; species Ceratothoa steindachneri. The sequence goes on from OZ018324.1 coordinate 25,539,641, forward strand.
CTAATTGGCAATTGTTTTTTTTACTTAAAGCCTATTACAATTTGGACATGAATGAATAGCTTCTGAAATAGGCCCGGTTTCAAGTATGGTTAACTCCGTTAAACTTATTAGGTGAGTGTAAATATTTTATTTTTTTGTAGTTAATTGATAAATTTAAAATATATATTTATTTTTGGATAATTCTGGTGTTTCAATGGATCCTTTACGTGTTTAACAGGCTCCTTAAAACGGATTAAATGCTGCGACACTCTCTCAACAGTAAGGTAATTAAAAAGTCCCCTTAGCTAATATTGAGGTATTCTTGTTTTTCATGATTAATAGAATTAGACTGGCGCTCTAGAGCAACAACAACAATACCACGACATATATATATATATATATATATATATATATATATATATATATATATATATATATATATATATATATATATATATATATATATATATAATATATATATATATATATATATATATATATATATATATATATATATATATATATATATATGTATATATATATATATATATATATATATATATATATATATATATATATAAATATATATATTGGTTACGGCTTCTCCTATGCAGCTTCAATTTTTTTTCAAAGATGAACGAGAGGACGTATAAAGGAAAATTCATTTCATTTTATTGATAGATACAACGTTTCGGGTGAACTTTTCACCCATCTTCGGCTATTGGAAAATACAATTCGTGGAGAAGACAAACAATCTAAGTAAGATTTTAACAGACAATCAAAATGATGAATTTATGGAAAGTATTTAATATTTATTAAGGCGGGATAGCGAAAATTTAGAGGTAATTGATATTTTTGAATTATTACGTTGAGAGTTAAAAAATTAACGATTGGGGAAACACAGGAAACACATCAAGATAAACTAACCTTAAACAATCAGCCGTTAGAGGATAATTGGGGAGAAAGGGTCAGGAGCGTAAGAAGAAAGGGAAGGTTAGGAGGTTGGTAATACTTTTGTTTAGAGTAGAAGTAGTGGTTGAGAAGGTAAATCGGAATTTATATATATATATATATATATATATATATATATATATATATATGCCTCCCACTGTTTAGAGAAAAATATTCTGGTCAATTTTCTAATCTTTCAATTTTTTTTCAAGCATGTGCAATTTGTTCCCAATTTTTAGTATACTTTTAAAGATCCTCTTATAGGTAAGCAGTGTCACTAGTTTAGGGTAATGTCATCTCATGTTAATTGGTAGGCAACCTGCTTAAGGTAGGTGGACTGAATGGTATGATTTGGTTTGAAGCTGTAGCACTCGAATTGCAAGGAAATTATGCCTGTGGCACCAAACTCGCAGCATAGGTAGGCCCAACGACGAGCCCCCCACGAATGGGCGAACTGTGGATCTATGAAATCCTGAAAATGGCGACACGCATTAATTAATTAAATAATATGCCATGTAATAGATAGTGAACCAATGTAAAATAAAGAGAAATAATATATCACGATTGCATATATATCAAGAAAATATGAATAGAGCAAAGCGGATAGCCAGAGTTGTCTCGCGGCCACACACAAACTTACGCTCCTTAGGAAACAGCTGCCAACGGAAACGATCTTAATGATAGATAACAGGGACGAGCTGAACAAATACAGGATAATGTGTGCCCGGACCGGTTAAATATCCTGAGGAACTGTGAAAGACAAACGTGAAAAATATGTAGGTTCATTATAAGAAACTGATCAACATATTCCATATCTTTGTCTTCACCACGCGTCCAGGTCAAGTGAAAAAGGTCAGGCCCATAAGAAACGAGAGGCATATATATATATTTTATATATATATATATATATATATATATATATATATATATATATATATATCCGATTTCGTTCCCTCATTCTTGAATCTTGCCAATTTCTACTCAGTTATATAGCATTAACGGAAAAATTGCACATTGACACACAGGACCGAGGCACTTTCTGGAACCCAGCGTAAAAGTATATTCCCCCTGAGAAACTTTGTGAATCAGAATAAATTCGATTGGAAGACAAAAGTAGACCTACTACCTACAAGCTCTTGATACCTGCCACGCCACACCCAGTCACACTGCACCACACACACCCTACTCTTATAAACTAGTGACTTTAAGGCTCGCAATAACATCGAACCCCCTATTAGGCTATCGGCGGCTGTGGATTACGTCGTAGAATTCAATCTGACTCTAGATGACCTATGATTACTCACATGTAGGCTGAGTAAACGGAACCGATGAGTTACTAGTTCGTAGTATTTTCACGTCCTTTTAACTGGCTGTGGGTGTTAATAGACCCATTGTTTCTTGTAATTCTCTCCCTGCCAGTCTGTCCATGTATGTATTTGCATGCACTTTTATTCTAACTAAAGTTTAGAGGCATGGCTCCGCTTCTCCAATCCGAAAAGTTGCCGGAAACTATTTGATCAAAGAGCATGTACGTGTATTAGTTTAGGCGCGTGTACACCAAGAGAGTGTTTGAATGAAGAAATCTGGCCGATTTTGTCAGGCCAATAACCGTGGCAGAATAATATTTCGTCTTTCACGGGTTCCAGTTAATGGCTGGTAAGCCAGACTCTCTCTCTATAACAGATTCATTACATTGTTTGCACAGCTGTTTCAATTGTCTTTGTTATCTCTGCGGTCAAACCGTCGGCTCGCGCCTAGTTCCTAATTTGTGTGGCAGTTTGTAAGCTCAGCATGGGAGCACAGCGATTTCATTTGCATTATTTACAAGTGTTTGCTTCTTCTTTTTATACATTAATTTGTGTACGTTCAACACTACCTTCTTTTAACCAGACATAACTAAGATAACGGAATTAACTAAAATAAATTAATATCTACACGGACCTTTTACCCTTACTATGGAGTTAACTTTAAATTAATAATTTTACATACTTTGTACACTTAATACTGGGTTATCTTTAAATTAGTAATTTTACAGACTTTATACACTTGATTCTTTCTAACAAGGTTAATGTTGTTCTTCCCACTACCCGACACTGGATTTTGATCATTTTAACATTTTTAAACTGAATCGGCACTGAATTCATTCAGGATTTTTTATACGCGCCATTGGTAGCCGAAACACTTTTTACGATTGTCATTTTTACTTATAAAAAACTTTACTCGAACGTATGGTGTGTGTTCGTCCTTTGTTCTCGCCTTGATCCAGTGTTGTCCTTTTTGAGCTGCGATTATGGGCCCTGTGTTCCTACGTGGAGACTGGACGAACTTTCGCCAGGTTAGGTCTCAATCTACGTCCTCCTGCAGCGGTTCACCGTAGCTCATCCAGGTTGCCTGCAGTGGTTCGGTGTATTGAAGTGAGTTTCTCCACCATCCTAACGGTCGCTTCGTTAAAGAGAGAGTTCGAAGGTGATGGAGTTTGCCATGCCTACTTCCTCTTAGGCTGATAGTAGGCTTGGTGTGGGAGACTTCCGTTCCTCCTTGCTCTGATCGTTGTCGGTCTGATGATTCCATGATTTTGGTTACCTTTTGTCCGGTCGAAGCGGCCATCACTTTATGGTTGTGGTATAAGGCGGACTCTTTATTTTTATCTTGATGTGGAATTCTCCGATGGTCACCAGTAATGGATGTGTCTACCTCCTTGAAGAGGAGCACTCCATAACCGGTGGTGAGGTCTAATTCCCCAAGACTACTTAATGTTTACAGAGACTGTCCTTGTGACGACCTGGCTGTCTGAATCTCTCTGTAGCACTGTCCTTGTATGTTTATGTAAGCACCTCTTTCTCCAATCCGAAAGCTGTTTGGAGCTTATTTGATCAGAGGATATGTGCGTGTATTAGTGTAGGCGCGTGACACCAAGAGAGTGTTTGAATTGGCAAATCTGGCAAATCGTAAACAGGCTGATAACGATCGGCCAGATTTGCTGATCGTTCTTCTATATCAGATTCATTAATTTGTGTGCACAGCTTTTTCACTTGTCTTTGTTATTACTGCGGCTAAACCGTCGGCTCGCACATATTTCTTAATGTGTGTGAGAGTTTGTTTGTTTAGCGTGGGTGCACATCAATTTCATTTGCATTATTTGCAAGTATTTTGCTTTGCATTGAATCAGTAATTATTGACTATCGACTTATTGTTATTTACAAGTATTTGCTTTGGTTTTTATTAATTAATTACTAACAGATTGCATATTATTTAAATGTTTGATTTGTGTGCTCAATTCAAAACTTTATAGGGCCAACGGGTTGCTTAATTTGTGAGGTTTCTTGATGGCTCTATTCCACCTTATAATTGGGCACTACACATCCCAATCTTGTTTTTGGTCTTCTTAATATTCATCATGTTTCAGGTAGAGTCATGGTCAAAAGCTTTGAGACTAATATTTTTTCATTAGTTTTAGAATCTTGCGTAATGAGAAGCCTTTTTTCTAATGTTTTAATTATTACAGGTTTATTAAGCAATCAACATTTCCATAATAATAATAAAAAAATATATATTCTGTAGTGCCCAATTACAAGGTGGAGTAGAGCCAACAAGAAATCTTACAAATTGAGCATCCAGTTAGCCCTATGAAATCTTGAAATCGGCACACAAACCAAATATTAAATAATATGCCATTTGTTAAAAAGCAATGGAGTAATGCAAAGCAAACTGTATACTTGTAAATAATGCAAAACCGCTAGTTAATATTCAGTGTATTAATGCAAAGCAAACTGTATAGTTGTAAATAATGCAAAACCGCTAGTTAATAATTAATGTATTAATGCAAAGCTTACTAAACTTTTAAATAATGAAAAACCGCTAGGCAATGAAATAATTATGCTCCCACAGTAAACACACAAACATTCCGACATTAGAAAATAGGTGTGAACCGACTGTTTAGCCAGCAGTGTGATAAGGGGGAGAACTGAAACAGCTGTTCGGACAAGTAATAAATCTGATAGAGAGGAAGTCTTGCCAATGGTCTTTTGACATGGATCCGCGAAAGAGGGAATTTCATTTGCTACTAATGACAGTCCGACCAGATATTTGTCAGATTTTCAAATACAAACACCTTCTCGGTGTACATGCGTCTAAATCGACTCCACCCAGCTCTCGGATTGGATAAACGGAGACACGCCCACAATCTTTCAATAGGATAAAAGGGCTCATAAAAGACACATCAGAATAGTCACTAACAAGTTTGAGACAGAGATTAATATCAATGGGTAGTCTCCCATACAAGGATGTCAAAGATATATAGAGAGAGATGGGTAGGACGGAAAGAACCCGTGATCAGCTTCTTTTTGAGGTAACTTCCGTTTGATAACACGCCACATAGCGAGCCTAATTGTAACAACCAGAGGTTCTGTGAAATGGCGTGAAGGTATAAATTCATTTCCGGCGACTCTATATAGATAAAATAAAATTCACTTCTGGCGCCTCGGTAACATACACTTCCAACTAACACGTATAAATAGTTAAGCGTTGGCCTGGCTAAGATTAGTATTTTGCCACAGAGGACGCGGCGGGGAAGAATTCTTTCTCTTAGCCTCCCTTATGCCAAGAGCCGACGACAAAAAAAATAAATAAGAAGTAACATAAACTAGGAACGAAGAGACGCCCACACTGCTGCATTCGACTCAGCCTCTCCACGGAAAAATACTCCCTCGATCCCTACTTTCGATGCTAGCAGTGTTTATTAGAAGACAGGTTGTATTCTCCCTCATAACTTTTAGCAGGCTGAGTACTAATCGGACAAGTGCAAACCCAACGGTGCCATTGAAAAGCCATCGCGCTTGACGCTTGTACCCTCACATCCCACAAGCTTTTCTCTCAGGTACAAAATCCTTGGCCGGCCGATTCACCCTAAACGGTAGTTTCTTTTTTGTCGGTCGTGAACGTTTAGGGTGTACGTGCTCACAGCTCCTACCTGGTGCTGACGTATGCAAACCATTTCCCAATTTAGTTTTTTGTGTGTTTTTATGTTGTATCCATTATTAAATTTTTGTTTGTACAGTATTAAAGATTATTTTGTTTTATCCAGTTTGATATCCAGAACCTCATAGTTAGTTAATTTAATTCGCCCAAGGATAAATAGTGACTCTTAGTCGATTTAGTGCAACCCACATTTAGGGTGCATTATTCAGGGCAAGGCTAATTGCAGTGTCCTGCGGGCTTGCAACGTTTTCTTCCGAGTGAAAGGAAGCAAGCCTAGGTCAGGAAATCTAACCTGACCTACGATAGTCAGCACCGGAAGCCGGATACAAGGACGTGAGCATACAACAAATCAATAGGAGCTCAGCGATTTCACTTGCCAGAATCAGGGACCGACCATAAGACCAAGAATAAACCTACAAACCAGCCATTTTTTCTAACTTCCTTACCTCCGCTAAAGAATAAGTCGGTTACCGTTAGGCCAGCTCATTAGTTAAAAAAAGAGCATATCAAACATTAAATTGTACTCACATATAATTTTATGGCATATCCAACCATAAATGATACCCCTTAGAAACATAACTCCTTTGCAGAATCTAATATCACGCTTTGGTCCAGTTTCTCTATGAGGTGAATTTCAGTCTCTTGTGCTTTGCAATTTGATTAAAAGTGTAAAATTATGACAAATATTGGTTAAATCAATGCTGTTCTCTTACTATAATCTACTTCATGATATATTTTTGTAAAATAAATGTTTAAATCTTTTTCAATTCCAGAAAATGTTTCTTTCCAAAGAAAAGTGTGCAACCATGTTGCTCTGAACCGAAGCGTCCTAAAATACAAGGAGTGACATTCAAAGACTGATTATACTCTCGTAAAGAAGTCTCTTGGATGTTCAAGAGTTTCAAATGAATGCCAAGATCGCCTTCTTGTAAGGTTTCAGCTCAAGCATTGGGTTGCCTGCATGGAAAAGTTAATTCACGATTATAAAAAACCAAGTGTGAATGCTTCAAAGTGCATAGTGAGGGGGACACTTTTCGGTAGGGGTTTCAAGTCTAGAAGGGCTGCGAAAAAGCCTCCTCTTAACAGGAAGAACTTTACTGATAGGCTCTACTTTATTGGGAAATTTTAAGAATAGACTGCTGAAGACTGAAACAAAGTGATACTCTTTAATGAAGCTTCCTTTTGCTTGTTTGGGCCTTTTGGAAGATTACTCGTCAGGAAGAGAAAAGCAAGCGCTTTCACGATTCCTGTGTGGTGCCCACGGTGAAACATCCGGACACTCCATGGTACCAAATCGGTACAAAATTGCGATTCATCAGCCCATTTTGCCAACAGTTCAGGACCAATTTGGGGATGATAACTGAATTTTCCAACATGACGCTGACCTTCTCACCAAGTAAAAACAAAAGCAAAGTTCTTGCCTGAAAAAGACATTGAACCTTTGTGACTTTATCCGGGGAATTCACCAGATTCTAACCTAATAGATAATTTGTGGGAGATATGCAAATTAGCAGTGAATAAACAGGAGCCAGCCAATTGTAAGCAGTTGAGGATGAATAATGAACAAAAATAGTGCAATTTCAGTTAAAATGACATCACAACTTTGGTCTCTAGAATAACGAAACAAATTGGAGTAGTCCAAAAGAGCAAAGAATATCATTATATATATTAACTCCGCGTAATAATTGATTGTATTTATTATCAAAATGGGTTTGGGCTCTATTTTTTATATATTTCACCTTAAAACGGTAAAACAAACATATTACCACAAAATGTAACATTTGATTAGTTCTATTAATTTTCTGATATGAAAAAAATATATTTGTCTGAAAACTTTTGGCTCGACTGTGGTGTCCAATCGGTAATTTTTCTAGTCCAGCCCTATTTCTGATTTTTTATAGCTTGGTTTGGCCACCTATCCAAATGGCTGATTTTCTGCCATGCCAAGTTATCCCCATGGTAATGCGTTTATGGGCTATTTGTGTTATCCTAGGATTTAATGTTTGTTGACTAGGTTCATATTACTTGTCCATAAGTTATAGTTGGAATTATGCATTGTTGTGTACTTTTCTTTTCAGGCAAATGGGCATGACTATATGCATTTGCGCTAGATTTCTTTATCTTTCCAGGTGATATTGTTGTCTACAGAACCAGATAGATATATTTGCCTAACATTCCAAATTTTTCATTATGAATTGCAATATCTGTGATGTCGATCTCTAGTTGAGGTATCATGAATTTTATTTTTCCTACAAAATTATTTTTAGGCTGATCTTTTTAACTTCATTGTTAGGTTTATGAAGCATTGTATGAATTATTTCTAGTTCATTACCTATGAGTACTATATCATATCAGAATCTCAGGTAAAGGAGGTAATCTTCATCGACCTTAATACAGTTGCTATGCCAGTTTAGTCTCTTCAAGAATTTTCATAGACAACTTTCTGTAACGTAAAGATGTCTGCATCCATATGCAATCGAATATGTGATATGGGATTTTGATATATGTGTTCTATGATATTTGCACAGACCAGAATTATACTCTGAGCCGTTAAGGCTACTATGATTGCCCATGTGTCTATTGAATCAAATGCTTTCTGCTAATATACATATACCAGGTATAGATGGATATTGTACTCTGAAGTTTTCACAATGAGCTGATTGAGAGTATGTAGATAGTCAATTAAGCCTTTTCTGAAGCCAGCTTGTTCTCTCGATTGTCGGTCATCTAACTGGTTTTGGAGTTTGTCAATAATGACTCGTATGAAGAGTTTATAAGGCACACGAAAGAAAGCTGAATGATATTTAGTTTGTACGACTGTTTGATGACCTGTTTGGGGTAAAAGGATTAGTTTAGCATTTTGCCCGTCCTCCAGAATCTTGCCTCTTTTAGATATTCAGTTAAGAGGCAAGCTAGTTTGTCCACAATGACATAGCCAGAATCTTTCAGCAAGTTCGAAGCGATGATACCCTGACTTGTTACATTGTGTTATTTATTGTTTTATTGCAATTTCAATATGTGATTTGAGAAAGGCTACCGAAAATCATTCGTACTCGACGTGGGCGATTTGGCTTGCGGAAAGATTTGCATGCAATTGATTGGTTACCAACCGGTTCCTGAAAAGACTCGGTCAGCTGTGGTAGATAAGCAAGCTACCCTGAGTCCAAGGTGGGAAACTCTTCCCTAAAACTATCCTCATATATTCTGTTAAATGCACAGAGATTTGCCCAGTTAGTTCAAGATCGACCAGGGATGGGTTAACTCTACCTATTTCTGACCTAAGCTCACAACACGTTTAATAATGAATACCAATGAGTGAGCTTAAGACCTTTAGATAAACAATCGGACTAACCGGTACTGACTTAACTACATTTGTACTTAGAAAACGAGCTTTACAAAAAGAAGACGTAGAGAAGTAGAGGATAAAATGAAAGAAAACAAGAGAGAAAAGGATCAGAAACTTGAATTATCGAAGCTTGAACAAGAGTACAAACTCGTTGAGCTGCAGAACAAAGAACAATAACCACCATTAGCAACTACAGGCTACAATGTTTTTTGTGTAGAAGATGACGAAGATCACACTTTCACCTGTTGAGGACGGAAGGCACTGACTCGAAAGGGTAGAAAGTTATCTTGTTTGTTGATTGGAAGATTGATAAAAGAGAGCAGAGATTTCTTTAAAGGAAAGAAATATTGGATTTGGATTCATTATTCGGATAGAACTTGAAATGTTTTCAGATGTATCTCTTAGATTTTGAGTGTCATACTGAGGCACTTTACAATTTCCTTTTTAAGGAAACGGCTCACACTCACAGTGATATTTAACAAATTACAAAAGGAATTAAATTTTATGCACTTTATATGAGTTCAAATAATATTAACTGTATACACTCTACTTACATTAATTTATTTTACCACGTTTTACATTAATATTGAATATTGCAATTGTTATATTATTATACATAAGCAATTTAATGAGATTTAATAACTTTTATTTAGTAAAATTCTTCGATAAAATGGACTCAATTTAGAGCGTTTTAACACATTAAAATAGAGGTTTGGGGGCTTAATTTATAGTAACTGGTTTTGCTTTTAATCACTGATATCTTATTCTTAACAGAAACCAAGCAAAGCCATTTTATTAATAATTTTTTTATAAGATTAACTTCACTTTGTGGATAAGTTTAAATACATAATTACCGAGCTTGGTGGCGTTTGGAGACACCTCCTTCAATGGCTGCCAAATGCCTCTATTTCTCTCATTTGTATCCTCAAGTAATAAATTTCTTTTTCAATCAGCGATTAAACCCGATTTATATTTAATATATAAAAGAAATAAGATTATAATTGCTACATTCAGTCTTTTACAACGATTTTTAGTAATTATATCAGGTGCCCTACCCTAATCAAGCATTTAAAAAAAAAATTATATCTCAGTAACTTCGTTCCTATTAATGATAATTTTTCGTATGAAGATAATTTCAATCTTCATTTTTCAAATTAAAATAACCTTGTTGTTTTCTTGCACTTTACTAAAATAACAAAATGGGTAAAAAAAAACGAATATCCAGTTTAAAGAAATAAATCATCAGAAATTGAACTTACCTATAGTAAATGATCGATTGGACAACCACTTTGATGAATCACTAATCTGAGTCATTTTTTTCCCACAAACACAATTTTTCCCTATTTCATTAATGCCAAATTTTGCCCAAATTCACGAGTTTTGCTTTGCAATAGGGGTTCAGCGAATTTTTCTCTCCGACCTTGGTAAACCTTTTCTTTAAGTAACTCTCAAATTGAGTAATCCATGGGGTTACAATCTGGACTTTGCGGTGGCCACTCATTTTTCGTTATTAATCTTGGCGTATTGATAATTAGAAACGACTGTGTGGCGTGGATGGTATGCAAAATAAAGTCACTTTTTTTATACGACCATCAGGCAACAACTTTGTTTTCAGGAGTTCAATGTAATAAGCAGAATTCACTTTTGTGTTTTCAGTATCTATAAAATGAACATCTGATTTGCCATTTCAAGAGACCCCTGGGGATATCATACCTTTTTGAAAAATCTTGAAGTTTCATGATATAATCTTTTTATCGGAATGTCACACTTTTTACAACGCCCGTAGACAATATCATTTTGGCGGTTTCGCGGAATTTCTATATTTTTAACATCAGCGATAGAGAAATTTTATGTATTCAGCTCTTCGTGTTTACCCACTATAACTTCATATTTACTTTCTTACCTTATTCGATACTACAGATAATTGCTACAAAAATATTAACGAGTGCTTAGAAGATGCTGCCGAACACTCTAAAGAAATTGAGAGAATCTCACGCAGGAGTGAGAGCTCTAAAAATAAAAACCATCTTTTTCCTGATTTTCAAAGCTCGACCTAAAAAGTAATTAGTTAAATTTATAATAGTAAATACAGCCAAATTAAAAGCTAACTATCTCCTATTATTTTTTTATTTGTATAATCATTACATTTTTTCTTTTAATTCAAGGAAGTATATAACCGTTTTAAAAATAAAAAAGACAGGAATGTAATAATTTTGGCTATATCGGGTGTCCCTCCCAAATGACACATTTAGAAAAAATTAATATCTCAGAAACCTCCTTCCTATTCATGAGAGTTTTCATATAGAAGATACTTTCAATCAGCCTTTTTTGAATGCAAAAAAACGGAATTTAGATATCTTTTATAGTTCTTTTTTCACTTTTCAAAAATATCAACATGGGCAAAAAAAAGAATATTGAGTAAAATATTATTTTATTATGCAATATCATACACGAATTTTCACGTTCTTACAAAAACCTATAGGAATGAACATGTCAAATTATTAGAAGGAGTTCTTTACAACTAATAATTAAGGCAAAAAAGAAAAACCCTTGAAAGGAATAGTATCTTATGGAATAAGTGGTACTATATAGGATAAACGAAAAATAAGATGCAGATAGTTTCTTGATAATTATTTTGGAGAACTGCAAAAATATCTTATATGAAATGATTATAATTACTTTGGAATACTGCGACAGAGTGCAGTGCTACACCTACACGCAGAGTAACGTAAAAAAAGAGGTTTTGTTTGAGATAAGGAACTATAGCTCCTACGTTTGAACGGTTAATAAAATGCTGAACATTTGGCATAACATAAATTACCCAAAGAACCTCAGAATTTCTGAGCCTTCTGAAATTTATGTTTTGCAGTTAAGAATAAAAAAAAATAAGGTAAGAAAGTAAGTATGAAGTTATAGTGGGCGAACACGAAGAGCTGAATACATAAAATTTCTCTGTCGCTGATGTTAAAAATATTGTCTTCACGGATGAATAAAATTTCACGTTAGAATTTCCGCGAAACCGCCAAAATGATATTGTCTACGGGCGTTGTAAAAAGTGTGACATTCCGATAAAAAGATTATATCATGAAACTTCAAGATTTTTCAAAAAGGTATGATATCTCCAGGGGCTCTAGGAATGGCAAATCAGATGTTTATTTTATTGATACTGAAAACACAAAAGTGAATTCTGCTTATTACATTGAACTCCTGAAAACAAAGTTGTTGCCTGATTGTCGTAACAAAAAAGTGACTTTATTTTGCAACAAGATTATGCACCTTTGCATACCATCCACGCCACACAGTCGTTTCTAATTATCAATACGCCAAGATTAATAACGAAAAATGAGTGGCCACCGCAAAGTCCAGATTGTAACCCCATGGATTACTCAATTTGAGAGTTACTAAAAGAAAAGGTTTACCAAGGTCGGAGAGAAAAATTCGCTGAACCCCTATTGCAAAGCAAAACTCGTGAATTTGGGCAAAATTTGGCATTAATGAAATAGGGAAAAGTTTGTGTTTGTGGGAAAAAAATGACTCAGATTAGTGATTCATCAAAGTGGTTGTCCAATTGATCATTTACTATAGGTAAGTTCAATTTCTGATGATTTATTTCTTTAAACTGGATTTTCGGTTTTTTTTCCCCATTTTGTTATTTTAGTAAAGTGCAAGAAAACAACAAGGTATCTAATTTCGGGTTATTTTAATTCGAAAAATGAAAATTAAAATTATCTTGCATACGAAAAATTATCATTAATAGGAACGAAGTTACTAAGATATAAATTTTTTTTTAAATGCTTCATTAGGGTAGGGCACCTGATATAATTTCTAAAAATCGTTGTAAAAGACTGAAGGTAGCAAATATAATATTATTTCTTTTATATATTAAATATAAATCGGGTTTAATCGCTGATTGAAAGAGAAATTTATTACTTGAGGATACAAATGAGAGAAATAGAGGCATTTGGCAACCATTGATGGGGTGTCTCCGAACGCCACCAAGCTCGGTAATTATATATTTAAACTTATCCACAAAGTGAAGTTAATCTTATAGAAAAATGATGAATATAATGGCTTTGCTTTGTTTCTGTTAAGAATAAGATATCAGTGATTAAAAGCAAAACCAGTTACTATAAATTAAGCCCCCAAACCTCTATTTATTGTGTTAAAACGCTCTAAATTGAGTCCATTTTATCGAAGAATTTTACTATATAAAAGTTATTAAATCTCATTAAATTGCTTATGTATAATAATATAACAATTGCAATATTCAATATTAATGTAAAACGTGGTAAAATAAATTAATGTAAGTAGAGTGTATACAGTTAATATTATTTGAACTCATATCGAGTGCATAAAATTTAATTCCTTTTGTAATTTGTTAAATATTACTGTGAGTGTAAGCCGTTTCCTTAAAAAGGAAATTGTAACATCGCTTCGAACTTGCTGAAAGATTCTGGCTATATCATTGTGGACAAACTAGCTTGCCTCTTTACTGAATATCTAAAAGAGGCAAGATTCCGGAGGACGGGCAAAATGATAAACTAATCCTTTTCACCAAAACAGGTAATCAAACAGTGGTACAAACTAAATATCATTCAGCTTTCTTTCGTGTGCCTTATAAACTCTTCATACGAGTCATTATTGACAAACTCCAAAACCAGTTAGATGACCGACAATCGAGAGAACAAGCTGGCTTCAGAAAAGGCTTAATTGACTATCTACATACTCTTAATCAGCTCATTGTGAAAACTTCAGAGTACAATATCCATCTATACCTGGTATATGTATATTAGCAGAATGAATATGATTCAATAGACACACCGGCGATCATAGTAGCCTTAACGGCTCAGAGTATAATTCTGGTCTGTGCAAATATCATAGAACACATATATCAAAATCCCATATCACATATTCGATTGCATATGGATGCAGACATCTTTACGTTACAGAAAGGTGTCTATGAAAATTCTTGAAGAGACTAAACTGGCATAGCAACTGTATTAAGGTCGATGAAGATTACCTCCTTTACCTGAGATTCTGATATGATATAGTACTCATAGGTAATAAACTAGAAATAATTCATACAATGCTTCATAAACCTAACAATGAAGTTAAAAAGATCAGCCTAAAAATAATTTTGGGAAAAATAAAATTCATGATACCTCAACTAGAGATCGACATCACAGATATTGCAATTCACAATGAGAAAATTGGAATGTTAGGCAAATATATCTATCTGGTTCTGTAGACAACAATATCACCTGGAAAGATAAAGAAATCTAGCGCAAATGCTTATATTCATGCCCATTTGCCTGAAAAGAAAAGTACACAACAATGCATAATTCCAACTATAACTTATGGACAAGTAATATGAACCTAGTCATATCCTCAATTGTTCATCCAGAAAATCTCTGATATCCTGTCTCAAGGATCGCTTGTACTTCCGAGGCCCACTCCCCTCTCATTCTTCGAAGTCTGTCCTTCACCCCTCGTTAAGGACGACCCCCCCTTAAAAAATCCTCCTTCTGTCAAGGAAATTGCCATTCGGACCGAAGCTATTCCTTCAAATCGCCTTTATCTGCACGACAACCATATAAATACCTAAGCTACGAATTGCCTTTAACTTTGTGCCAACGTAACTCCGTGCCTTAACCGGGATTTAGACGACCCTTTCCCTTCTTGTTTGTTTTGTCATTTAAATCACTCCAAATCTTAATCCACCGCTTAGTCAAATTTATCCTATGACTTTTTTCATTTCATGTGTATCTCCCATTTTAATCCCAGGTCATGTAAATATTTTCCATGTGTTTTTTTTGTTAGATTAATTAATAAACTTCTATTTTATTAATCCTTGCAATATTATTTATCCTTGGGCTCCGTTCCACTTCTTAAGTATATTGAAGATAAATAAGCCCTATCCAGGCCTATTTATTAACGTAGAGTCATACTCGGCCATCTGTTTAAACCCCGCACTCGAATATAGAATAATCCCCACAAAGAATAGATATATAGTATATCGTCGGGAGCCTTTTCTATGACACAATCAATTATATCAGATTAGCTAATTTAGTAAAGCAGTCGGGGAAAATTTGACTCAAAATTATGCTTAATGAGATCGGCTTCTTTTGAAGACACTTAATTTCCATTCGAATAAGACTTACCATATAGCGAGTCTAATTGTAACAATGGGAGGTTCCGCGAAATGTCGTGAACTGTCTAAAATTCATTTTTTCCAAGAAGACACGACGCATAAGTTTCTTTCTCTCGGCCTCCCATACCCAAAGAGCACGAGGACAGGAACAAAAAATTACTCGATTTAAGCTTCCTAGAGAGGGGAGAAAATTTGCACTGCCATATTCGAACCCAGTTTCTCCCTGGCAAAATACTCCCTCGATCCATACTTACTGGAAGACAGGAAGAGTACGAGTACTAATCGGCCCTAAGTGCAAACCAAACATGATCTGTTGAAAAGTAATCGAGCTCGACGCTCATACCACTGGTCCTCTCGAGCATCAAAATCTTTGGGTTAATGATCCAGTTTGAATTGGAGTCCCCTTTGTTGGTCGCGTGTGGCCGCTTGTTTATACTCACGGCTCCCACATGGAGCCAAAATTCTAAACCTATTCGCACAGTTATTCCTCTGCATTTATTTTTCATGTCCATTATTTCATTTTTATTTGTACAGTAGTAAAGATTATTTTTATCACTTGGCAGCGTTTGACACTGTTGATAACTCTTTTCTCCTCCATCGCCTTTGGGACTTCTTTGGTCTCTATGGAACTCCTTTGAAATTGTTTCTCTCTTATCTGTTATCTCGTACTCATTTGTCACACATCGATGATAAGATCTCTTCGCCAACAACTGTGTCCTATGGCGTTCTTCAAGGTTCTGTCTTTGTCCCGTTCTTTTTTATCTATTTCTTTCCTTTTGTCTTTCTCCTGCGTCGCCTAAGTCTCTCCTTCCATTTCTATGCTAATGACCCAAATATTTCTTTCCTTCCCCCGAACTCGTGCGCCGTGACTGTTACTAATCTTTTAACGGCACATGACACGATTATTGTGTAGCTATCGGATAACTTCCACGAACTTTCTCATTAAAAAACTGGGGTTCTTCCGATGGGCACCTTAGTACCTGTATCTTGCTGTAAAAATGTAGCCCTCTCTCTTAATCTAGGTCACTTTCCGATCGCGTTATCTCACAGCGTTAGAAACCTAAGTGTTATATTTTGACATTCAACTCGATATTGCTAATAGCAGCAAGTCATCCTTTTGCTTTTTCTGTAACCTCAGTCGTATCCGGTCCCATTTTGACCGAAACATTTTCAAGATAATCATTCATGCTTCTGTTACGTCTTGCCTTTATTTATGTAACTCTCTTCTCACTAGAGCTCTCAGCATTACAATTTGTCGCCTAAAACTTTTACAGAACTTTGCAGCATGACTTCCTCTCCAACAAGGTCGAATCGCTCGTGCCTAACGCTGCTTTCGAACTAAATTGGCTTTCCTATAAATTTCGAATTACTTTTAATATCTACTTCTCACATTTAAAATTCTAAACGCCACAAGTCCCTTCTACATCTCCTCCTCACCGGCTGTGTCCAGACAGCAGAGAACTTTTCGCTCGGCAATTGCTCTCCTGCTTTCGGTCCCTCGTTCTCGTATCTGCTGCACGGGTGATCATGCCTTCTCTGGAATGGTCAGCCTCCTGTCATAGGCTCCTTTTACTCGCCCAGCGCTTTCAAGTGGGCTCTGAAAATCCATCTATTATATCAGTCCTTTTCCGGGTCGATGGACAGGCGCTCTGCAAGAGCTTCAAATTCCTGAAGAAACAACTATCAGTTGCAGTGACTTTAATTTTCCAAACAGTTACTTTTTAGCAAAAACATCGGCCCAATGGCCTTTATCTAAGATAATTTTCTTCTTTATAAGGTCGTGAAAGTTATGATGGATAAACTTATATTCGATTTAGTTCGAACTACGGATGAAAATTTAATGCAAAGCGTACAGATTGGTGACCCGCTAGCGAATCCTTCTAAAAGCACCACTAGATTCCGAATAAAGGCCATTATAATTGTAAATATTAGATGCTAACTTATTCAGCTTTTGGGGAAATGCAACTTCAATTTGTTTCCTAACTTAATATTGCGATAAGATTGGGATAGCACCTTTCAAAATAGAGAGGTACAAGATTTGTATTCAGAATTACATGGAGTAACTGTTAACGGTATTTTCGGAAATAGTCAAACGAGGGAAGAGATACCGGTGAAATTATAAATTCGATAAAAGAGTGAAATTTAATATATATAATACTAAAAAACAAAGATACGCAGTCAAATCGAGCCCGTAATATTATATATCGAAGTCTGGTAAAGAAAGCCATTAGAAAAGAGAAGAAAGACTATGAAAGAGATAGCGGATTAATCTAAAAAGACAGCCGAAGCATTTTTACGATTAGTTTAATACTAGAAAATATGGGAGAGTGAAAATAGAATAATAACGGAGTAAGAAGTGTCGACTATCAAATGATCAGCAAGAAATTGTTAGGATATTAAATAATCATTGATAGTGTTTTTACTATTGATATGTCGCGGCTGGGAGCAGAGCCTCTTCTGAGGGCTTGATGAAGAGCTAAGTTAGCTAGAACATTGCCTTCTTAACCACATAATATATATATATATATATATATATATATATATATATATATATATATATATATATATATATATACAGTGGCGGCAACAAAAAAGTGACATTTGACAATTCGGGGAAAATGAAACAGAAAAATGTAACTTACATATTTTATTATGAATATTTCATGAAAGTTAATACTTGGTCATGTTGCCCTTGCACTTGATGACCATTCTGAGTCGATTGGGCATTGATTCAGCGAGTTTTGCGAAGTAGGTGGGGTCGATCGTAACCCAGATCTTCTTCAGTGATTCTATCAGGTCCTTGATGCTGCCGGATGCTGTCTCTTGAACTTTGGATTTCATCAGATTCCAAGCATTCTCAATAGGATTTAGGTCCGGGGAATTACCAGGCCACTCCAAAACACTAATATTATTATCATTGAAGAACCTTTTTACTAACTGGGACCTGTGAGCAGGGGCACCATCATGCATGAAAAATTCACACCGATGAATTTCCCAAAATGGCAGCATGTGCTGCTTCAAAACTTCGAGATAGTTAGTCCCCCTCATGGTTACATTCTTGGGAAGGAAGTACAGACCTCCTCTGCCCTTGTTTCCACTAAAGGCACCCCACACCATCACACTATCAGGGTGCTTCACAGTTTTCACGGTATATTTTGGGTCATACCGAGACACATTGCTGGGACGACGCACGATCTTTGACTCTCCTCTGACCAGCCTAAAGGTGCTCTCATCACTGAACATCACCTTCTTCCAATGGGCAGCTGTTCAATGTTTATAGGTCTTGCAAAAATTGAGCCTTTTCATCTTCATAGCCTTGGTAAGAAGTGGCTTCTTGGCAGCGCGGCGAGCCGGTAGGCCTAAGTCCTTCTGTAAGCGATGACGGATGGTCCTGAGGGCGACGTTCTGGAGAAGGTCTGGGTGTTTTTTCTTGATTGAAGCGGAGGTTACAGAAGGGTCTGACATCACTTCACGCCTTAGGATATTATCAGTCCTTGGAGATGTCTTCCTAGCTGCACCAGTGCCCTCCTTCCTCTTTGGTATGGTACCTGGTGGCAATAACTCAGCTGCCCGTTTTAGGCGATAAATCGTATTTCTTGAGGTTCCTAAATCTGCTGCTACATCAATAAAAGACTTTCCCTGCTCTAATAGGGTCAAGGCACGGCTTTTCTCTGTCATAGAAAGCTTTTTCCGCCCCATTGTATCCACTTGCACAGAAGTTATAGCACGTCAAATGTAGGCACGAATGCAGGAAATCAGCACGCTGGAGCGTTGTACACCAAAACCTCACTGTACGAGCTCAAACGAGACAGTGAGTTCCAATAAAGCGCAGTTCTGTTGTCTTAGCTCAGGAGAGTCATCCACTCGTGGCATAAGCCCCGCCCCTTTTCATTGGCTTGTTGGCAAGTAAAATCGTGAAAGCGATTTTATGTATCGATTTCTATTGCCAATATTCAATGTCACTTTTTTTGTTGCCGCCACTGTATATATATATATATATATATATATTGTCGAGAGACGAAGGCGTGTGACCAAAAAGTCTCTGAAGGTACACACGACTGTATGCCAGGCAGCCACTATCAGCGCTGCGCTCGGGTACAATTGAATTGGAAAAAGGTTAAGGACCTTCTACTTAGAGTGCAATATTATTAGGTTGGCTCTTTAAAAGGGAATACGTTTGCTTGGTTCGTCTCAAGGGCTATTCGAAAGATAAACACCTCTATAAAAATAAACTTTAATACAAATAATAAGAATAAGGGCACAGATAAATATGGAAATCTAAATAATAATCAGTACGACAAATTAATATTATGACAGGCAAAATTTAAGGAAACTAGGTCCGGGAAAACATAAGTGTTCCAATAAGTTGGATGGAATAAAAGATTTAGCAAGTCTATAGGAGTTACTACACTAAATGAGGAATTCTTCTTAGGACTGGGAACTAAGAGGTGGAACTTACGAGGAAAGGACTCCTGGTTACTTCTTGAAAGTCAACTGAGGATGTGGAAGACCAATGGCTAGGTCTTCATCGATAGGGTCTCGATGCGAAGGCGTCCAGAGAGACTCCGAAGGGGGTTGAGATTACCTCGGCTTCAGGAAGAAGTAATCACAAAATCGAGATTCGTCTCGGGACGGCAGGAAGTCTCAACCAATGTAGTGAGACGAGAGAGACCCAGGACAATCTTCTGAGGTATAAAGGGGTTTCTATAATATTCCTCTGATCAGGGTGGATTACACGAAGACGATCTGCTTACCATATCACATGGGCGAAGAGACCACTTCACGGGAGGCAGATACTAGGGTCTGGAGGTCAAGAAGCTCGGGTTCTCTATATTTGCTTAGGATTTGCTGACATCACCTTAAATAGGAGCCACAGCCATGGTCGACAGAGGTATGCGCGTGCGAGGGCGTCCCAAGAGGATATCGGACGCGGTTTAAGCAAACATGAACCTTGATATTTGGGGGCATCGACGAGGGAAACGGAAAATAAGAGCGATTCTCTTCTACCCCAAGAGGGGGAAGATGGACACCGCTGCCACCTTGAAGCAGGACAGCGTTATCAAACTAGGGGGAAAACAGTGATAAAGCATCCCAAATTAAACACAGCTGCGCTTGTCTGTCTCGACCAGAGAAATTCTGTGTGATAACGGCTTAGTTTCATGCTCCCATATATATATATATATATATATATATATATATATATATATATATATATACATACAAGTTGACAGACAAAAATGTCTTCTTTTTATAATGCTGAAGAACATTTTAAATTTATTAGCTAGCTTTTTACATTCTAAATGACCACCAACGGACTTTATGTACTTATTAATACGATTAGCAAAATTTCTAATGGCATCCCGCAAAATTTTGACATTGATGGATGAAATGTGTTCTCGAAACTCTTTCTTCAGTTCTGCGATATTAGATGGTGCAGCTCGAAATAGTCTTTCTTTGCAAAATTCCATAGAAAGTAGTCTAAAGGTGAAAAGTCAGGTGACCTGGCCGGCCAGGGTAAATTTGTCCTATGTGACATTAGTAGTTGAGGAAATCGAACCTTCAACCATGTCATGGGGGCACATGCAGTATGGGCTGTAACGCCATCTTACTGAGACCATTCCTCGGGATATGTGCTATTGGCGAAAATGCTTTTGAGCATTTCAAGATATCTGGCAGCTTTTATAGAGTGAGCTTGTTCTTTTTCAAGGTCCTCAAGAAATTAGGAGAATAAATCTTATTTTTAATTAGTCCACACAATACTCTTATCTTTGGTGAGTCTAAAGGTTTTGGAAGGTGATTATTAGGCTTAGTTAGTGACCACCTCCTATAATTCTGTATATTTCGCATGCCTTCCAGTTAAATGTGACATTCATCACTGTAATTTACAGTGATGAATGTGATTTAAAGTGATGAATGTCACATTTAACTGAAAGGCATGCGAAATATACAGAATTATAGGAGGTGGTCACTAACTAAGCCCAATAAAGAAATGTGCGATGATAAAAAATTAGTATTGAATAACATAATTTATGTTATTCAATACTAATTGTTTATCATCGCACATTTTTTCAACCTGAGGCAAAATGATAACCTTCGTTGCTTATTTTTCATTAAGATTTCTTGATGACATTGTCTTTTGTATGGCTTTAATTTAAGATCTCTTTTTGAGAAAAGTTCGCACACCTCTATTCAAATGTTTCACCAGCCAATTTTCTCAATGACTTTGTTTCGTCAGCCTCAATTAAAGTCCTTAGCTTGTCAATTTTCATTTCCATCCTTGCACTTTTCTTACAACCGGAATTAACTTTATTTAAATTATGAATTGTGCTATGTGCATTACACTTGGCGTAGTTTTTCTGGAATGTTTTTTGTCTAATCGTGTACTATATTTTGCTTGAAAATTACGAATTGATTTTATTATGGAACAATGTTAAATCAATAATTGCAGGACAAACCTGCGCTGTTCAGGATTTAATTGTGCAATTTTTGGGAGCCTAAAACAGAAGTTTAATTTTTGCATAGATAGGCTATCCTAGAATGGGATAGACTATTCCCCGTAAGCCTAGGCTACCTAAGCTAGCTAATAAAATTTCAAATATCGTTCTTTGTAATAATACTCATCTCTACCTTGAAGTTTTAATGGCTAAGAAAATTACAGCATTATTAAAAAGCTAATGTTTTATATTACTTGGATGCAACGACAACCACAGGACCTCACAAGTTTCTAACAATAATTCTGGTGTTTTTTGTTCCATTATTGCTCAATCTTTCTCCATAAATCCGTCACAATTGAAGGCTGATGGTCTCGAACTTTGTCTCCAAACGATCTTCCCGAAGTTGTCACTTCGGTTCAGGTCCAGGCTCTGAACAGGCCACTTCATTAGTTCGATATCTTATTGATCGGTTTAGTATTTTACTCGCTTTGCAGTATGGCATGGCGCGTTGACCTGCATAAACACTACTGGCTGGATCATAGATCCTCTTAGTAAAGATATAAAATGCTGTTGTATTTGGTTTAGGTACACATTTGCATTAACCGTTCCAATTCTTCGCACTGATGGACCAACTCTTTCATATAAAAATACACCCCATAACGTGAAGCAGTCTCATCCATGCTTTGCCAACTTTTTAACACATTTAGGGTTAAGTCTAAGACATGGAGCGCGTCTAACAAAGCGTCTACTACCAGATCCAATTAAATTAAATTTACTTTCGTCGCTGAAATGAATTCTCTTCTAATCTTCATCTTCTCAAGCAACATGAGGTTCAGCATATTCGAGTCTGACCTTCCGGTTCATCTCACTGATGAACGGGTTAGTTGCTGAGGAACGAACTTTTAAACCAGATACATTAAAGGGACGGAAAACTGTCAAACGGTTCATTGGTTCTCATTTTTCGAGAAATTCCTAATGCAGTCTTGAAGAGATCCTTCATCGAGAAGCAGCTAATTGTTCTCTTTTTTCGAACAGTAGTTATAAAGGATCAACCGACCTTTGTAGGAGATTTTCTAAGTTGTTTTTTCACTGCATAACTTCAGCTAAAAAAAATAGCCAGTTTGTATAGGCTACATGCTACTCGTAAGCCTGCCATTCGTCTTGAGATTTACCATTTCTTAATATTTTAAAAAATTTTTCATCTACTTTTTGTTTATTGTTGTAAATTTTATTAATTGACCTTTTCAGTTCTTCTACTTCATTTTTTCATCTTCTTCTTCTTCTTCTTCTTGCTCTTCTTCCTATTTATTATTATTATAATTATTAGTAATAGTAGTAATAATAATATTATTGTTATTATTATTACTATTATTCCTTCTTCTTCTTAATGGATTTCCTGAAACTGAATTAACTTGATTTATTATTATATATGGGATGCGAGCGCGAGCATATAATTTATTTGAGTGTGTTTTTAATCTCTTCTTAAGCTCGTATTATCTGATATTTTATGATTTGGCTTTCAACTGTCGCTTGGGTGTCTGTGGGTGTACGTTTGAATTCTTGGAAAACATGATTATAAAATTATTTTATCGATGTTTGCGTGTGTGGGCATATTGTTGTTCTTTTTATATTTATGTATATGCATGTACGAATGCATTTTAACATTAATCGACCTCAAAATGGTTAAATAATTCAAATCTTCTTTCCCCTACCTAAGGGAGGGTGTTCACCCCACTCCATAACTAACCATTGTTTACACAAGCGTCGCTCTTATTTGTTTAGGACTAATTATTGTTTACCTTCTACTGATAAGATGGTTTACTCTTGGACCCTGCGAACCACGACGCCCCACTCATGTATGTAAACCTGAGCCATTCGCCTGAGTAAATGTAGGAAAATGAACGTGTATATATACGCGCTTTAATTAAGCGGAACTCGGATAATTTACCTTCTGCTTGTGTTCTCATTCCTGCCTTCATTACAACTCCAATTTCTTCGCTTTCACCATTAAAAAAAGTTTGACCAATAAGCAGCCACGCTACTAAAGTTAACCCTCACCAACACTTCAATTCACTCTCTCTTCATGGGGATTGGGTTCTGTGCTTGAATCTCTTGTGCAATCAGGGTTTATCCCTTCAAAACCACCGAATATCCATCAGAAAGATTCTCTCTCTACATTCATTCCTCCGTTTGCAAGGGACAAACCGTGATAAATCAAGTGGTCGATTAATATAATTAAAACTCTCTTTTACAAGTTCGAGCAATGTATCATTGGTTTTAAAACACTAGGAATTAACTTCACTTCCAAATTTCCTTAAGGAAAAACTGATTGCCGGCATAAATTTGTGCTAATTTAAGGAAGATATAGAGGAAGGATATCTTTTGGTGGAAAGGTTCGGTCATATATGATGGGACTATTTAGTTATTGTTTTTATATATTAGTAATTATGGATAAAATCAGAGCTTATTTATTAAATGAATTTCACAATTCCTCACAAATAAGTAGATTATAAATATATTTTAAGGAGTGGAGCTCAGGAATTTGTAGCGGTAGGCCTAGCGAAAAACTCCACATATGGATGCTCGGGTATCTATAAAATCCTAAAAGGCTATTTTGTAAATTAAAGAAATAATATGCCACAAATAATAAATAAATAACTGAAAGAGAATTGGGAAATGAAACAAAATATATATAAATGTACATCAGTCAATGTAGATACGAGGGGCGGTCAATATGTTTTGCGAATCGGTAGGGCAAAACAGAGGAAGAGGGATGGCTGTTAGTGGGGGTGTTAGGACAAGTTATGACAAGTCAGGGCCTGCAGCCGCACGCTCCTGCCTCATCTATTTAAGAAGCAGTAGCTGATCGCAGATCGCAGATCGTTAGTCACAAATTTTTCAACAATGGAGAAGGTTGAGCACCGCGCAGTGATCAGATTTTTGACCAAGGAAGGCAAGAATGCAAAGGAGATCCGTGAACGCATGGTTGCAGTATACAACGACACCGCCTCTTCCTATGCAACCATTGCTCGCTGGAACAGGAAGTTCCGCCATGGTCGTGAGTCCTTTGAAGATGACCCCCGTCCAGGACGCCCGTCAGACGTGCCTAAAGAGGACAATTTGGCCCGTGTGGAGAGGATGATCCTCGAAAATCGACGGGTGAAGGTCGAAGAAATCGAGCGAGAACTTAGCATATCACATGGAAGTGTTATCAATATCATCCACGACAATTTGGCCGTGACAAAGGTCTCTGCCCGTTGGGTCCCTAGAAACCTCACACCCCATGATCGACTTCACCGTCGTCAAAGTCTACAAGGGCAGAGTTGCACAAACTACCCTGCGCGAGTGCGGATTCTAGAAGCTCAACCATCTCCCCTACACTCCAGATCTGGCCCCTAGCGACTACTTTTTATTCCACCAGCTCAAGGCTGCACTGCGTGGACGCCGGTTTGGGGATGATGAAGATGTCCAGCTCGCCGTCCAGGAGTGGATTGAACAGCAGTTAGGAGATTTCTGGTTGTCGGGAATTCGAAGCCTCGGGGACAAGTGGTGCAATTGCATTGAAGTCGAGGGTAGTTATTTTGAAAAATAATAAAACACTTTTCCTCATATCTCGTTTCCTTATATCCAAATTACAAAACTTATTGACTGCCCCTCGTATATATAAATGTGCATAAATCAATATAAGGCAAGCAATTCGTCAAGACGCTATCAAGGTGGACACCTGAGCAAACATGCACACAAACCTACAGTTGTCGTTCCATTGCCGCAATAGAAGGTCAGCTGTTTAAGCGAAGACGCTATCAAGGTGGACACTGAGCAAACATATGCACAAAAACATACAAAGGTGGTTCCATTGCGGCAATAGAAGGTCAGCTGCTTAAAAAAAAGCTTAAGAAGCAGGTGCAGACTGAAAACAGGGTAGGTCGCAGTGGTTATTGTTTAATTAACAGCGGCCGTTGTTTGCATAGCGGAAGACTACGAAATTCAGTCGTGAAACAAAAACTCTATCTTCTGAAATTAGCTCGTCCCAAAACATAAGACAAGCACCACTAGAAAAAACCCAGTTTACAATAATAGGCCATGCCAATTATTTCCAAGGCACATATATACTACGAAATTAATACTAAGTAGACAGTCAGTTGGAAGATAGTCACATACAGTTAGTTAGAAGTCGGATAAAGTGAGAAGTCAGTCAACGGTCAGGAGTAAAAATGTAGATAATCTATCACTTCCCTCCTCTTGTCCATCCATCGTGATGTAGGCCTGGTTAAGCCTACTTACTGACGGCGAACACCTCAAGACGTTTTGCTTGCCCCTTTTGAATAGGCGAACTTGAAGAATAAAGTTATATTTTTGCTGCGTCCTTTCGAAGTCCTTTTTCTCGCACCGAATACGAAAACACCTTCGCTAAACCCAGCATATCTAATATCAAACCTTCAGTAAACCCAGCCTATCTTATATTGTGATAGAACGGGCTGAGGCCGCTTAAATTCAGCCACTATAACATGTTGGAAACACATGTTACCCACGTGCATCTGCGAGAGGAAGCAAAGCGCATTATCGCCCACTTTAGCAAATGTTTAATCAAGGAGGTTCACTTTCCCGTTTCGCCTCCATACGTCGATCTCGCCAGATTGGGTTAGGTTTATGGGCAGATAAGATATTTTCTCAGGCGCCAGCGGGACATTCCCTCGAAGCCTCCCACTCAATTGTCCCCTCCCCGAAGGGGATGGCTCGACTATTTATATGGAAACTTTACCAATAAGAGGAGATTCAGATCCCGATTATCTGATATTAATGGCAGCGGTCAAATGAATTTCCCCTCTGCGCCGAAGCCTACTACAAGAACGCTCGATGCCGCTATACTCTTCATCCGCAAATAACTTCGATCCCTTTAAATTCAATTAATTAATACTGTTGATTGTGCTCCACTCTGGCCTTGTAACTATGGCTATGGCGCAAATAATCCACAGTTGATAGATGGGGCACATATAAATGAGATCAAGCAGTCAGCCCAACGGAATTCTTCTTTGTGAGAAAGGACTGCCTGGTAGTTTGGTACACGGTTCAATCTGAAGTTGAAAGATGATTTTTGAAAAGGGGTTCGATCGTAGAAGAAGGGCATGCGACTCTAAGTGGTCACAGCAACTTAACATAATGCTTTGTGTTGTCATGAGTGTCGATGGCACCTGTATTTTGCTTGCCGGTCTTTGAAGAAGACCCGGTACGGCTCAGTGGCGGAAAGTAAAGGGAGCTGGATGTCTTTAGCTTTATTCAAAATAAAAAATTGCTCTGACTGTCTCCATATCTAAAGTTTACAAGGGTTTTATATAAGAGGAGGTAAGGCGCATATCTCAAAAGAGGTTTACCAATAGGATACTACTTAGGATGAGCTATTAGCTAATTTCAATGGAAGTCTCTCAATCATATATATTGTGGGGTGAGTTTTCACAGGGTTTTTTTTTAAGTGGATATACCAATACTAACCTAAGAAGGGCAGGTCACTTTCCAACACTGCCAGTTTATTTGCTACTTTTACGACCAGTGGGCAGGCATATAGTTTCTCATAATCTATCTTAGAAGTGGGTGGAACCGGTGAAGAGAAAAAGATTTTTTATCGTATAACATATTCCTAAGCAATTTTTTGATGATGGAAAAATCAATTACATAACTTGATTAACATATGAGAGAATTGAATGGAAAGAACAGCTGAGCTTTTTAAGTTCCGATTGCTTACATACACAATTTTCTGCTCTGGTATCATTTCGGGTCGAAAAATCAATTACAAAGTTTGGTAATATATGAGAGAGTTTATATAAAAAAAAACTGAATTTGGAAACTAAACTTTGTGAAGTGCTAAGTGTTTAATTCGTATATGTCTATCACTTATTTATCCATCTATCTGTTTATCTAATTATATGCAAATGTATGTTTTTTCCCCTAAGTATGAGAGTTAAAGGGGAGCTTCTTGTTTCATCTAACTATGCTATAGTTACTTTCTTCGTTTAGGCACTTAACAAATACTATGTGATACAACTACATATTGAGGTAGATAGTAAGATTTAATATTATTATATATGACGTCATCGCTCAAAAGCGGTGATGCCTACTACCATCTCAAGTTTTACCATAAAAATAAATGTTATTCATACCTGTTCTGGCATTCTTCCAAGTAGTAAGGATTAGCAGATTTCGAGTGGTGACGTCATACCCGTGGGTGGGAGTCTCTAGGATATGACCTCATTATCGAAGTGTGTTGATGTGTGGGGTGGTGTTTCCTTGCTGCATGGGAGTGTATCGGAGGATTTTGAAGGTGTGAGGAGATGGTGGTGTGGTGTTGTATCCTGCGTTCGACGTTTGGTGTACCCTTTCTATGTTGAAATTCTGTGGACATTCTTCGATTGTTGTGGGTGTTAGTGTTCATTTGTGGCAATGTGTGCGTGATCATGAGTTACTCTAGGGTCTAGGACTTTTTGGCATAGGCAGTTCAGCGCGACCCTGTTCGACACGAGCGTTTCGGCGCAGATCCTTTCCGGCGCAGACCTTATTCGGCGCGGACCATTTTCAGCGCAGACCTTATTCGGCGCAACCATTGTTTAAAACTATAAGGTCAATCAGATCAACTTTTTTTTAAAATCTTGAAAAAAATGTTAGTATTAAAAATTTATGACAAGGAAGCCGAAATTATGTGACCGGCGGTGTTCGTTCTTGTTCAAACTTACTAAAAAAACTTGTGGATTTAGTTCTATAAAATTTGGTGGAGCACAAGAGCCTTAGCTAGAAGTAGACTATTCGTTTTTTTACCAAGATCCGCTTTTATCCATTTAGGTATTTTGACTTTACTAATATATTAACTAAAAATTATATCATTGAACCTGCAAGTGTTAGTATGGTTTCTAAATACTTGGAAGAGCTTTTTTGCTGAGTTAAATTTGTTGAGATTATGTAATTGCCAACATGTTTTAATTTGTTTCTTTACAAAATTGAACGAAAACTGATTACTCATTTTACTAAATTTGGTTGAACACTTGAGCCTTAACCTAGAAGAAAACGACTAGTTTTTGACCAAGATCTGGTTTATCCGTTTAGGAAATACTTCCCTTACTAGTTCTAAATAAAAATTATATATTTAAAGCAGCAAGCCTTAATTTAGAGTATACTTTAAAAAGTTTGTCTTGCCATAACCTTGTAGAGATTATGTAATCAATCGCCATGTTTTGATTTGGTATTTTACAAAATTGCACGAAAACTATTACCCGATTTCTACCAAATATGGTAGACCACTAGAGCCTTAGACAAGAAGGAAACGATTATTTTTTTACTAAGATCTGATTAGTACTCGTATACCCAGATATATCCTATTAAGTATTTTTCATTTCTAACTTTGAACAAAAGTTACATTGGGGTAGTTCCAAACTTTACTTAATGTTGAGTTTCTAAATACTTTAGAAAATTATTAACCCCTTGGAAATTTTAAAACTAGAAATATAAAGATATAATTATACTATTAACTGTAGACAGACTTTATAGTGACATACATAAATGACGCATATTAAATGTATACATTAGTTTTTATAATATTAACAATAATAAATACAATCATACGTAAATGAAACATGTTGGGATATTGTAATATATGTATATTGTTAAGTTATGCGTTTCGAAAATGAATCATAAATAGGCGTATAAATTCTAAATAACAACCCTTAAAGCCTTGTAAAAATTGGAAAAGAACCAGCATTTTGGCATTAGGATAACGGCTGACCTGTTATAAATATTTATAGGATATAGTAATAATTTTATACTGATTAAATTAAGTAATTTTTCTATGGAGTTCAGACACAAACTACCTATGATTATTTTACCCTAAATAAACTGATCAGGCCTGGTTTCAAGCAAAGTTTCCGACACATATTTCTAAATATTTATGGAGAAGAGATTTGAGGGGATTCTACTAATTGCTCCTTATCCAACATCGATATGTAAACTCTTGGAACCATCAAATTTAACAAAGAATGTGAGATTATATTTTCCCAGCAGTGCAGTGTATAAATAGAAAATGTTTTTCAATTTTAAATTCAGTTTTGACTTAGATATCTTTTGAGTTGATGAACTGGCTTGCCTAAACTCAAACTTTCTGAACTTCTTAGATACCCAGAACTCACATACTGTACAATTCAGTTTTTAGGAGATTCACCTTAATAATATCCAGTTATTAATTTATTTAACTCTATAAAAATTGGAAATTGATGGTTTTATCAATGTTTTTGATAGATATAGTTTGGATAACGAAACAAAATTTTATAGGTGTGAAAGAAATATTCCTGTAAAGCAAGAATTCCTGCTCAAAACGAAGAAATTGTGAAATACATAAATGACCATTAACACGATCTTTTTTTACAGAAAATGAAAGAGACTGTATTCTATCTCAAATAAAGACGCGTACAGGCAACTTAGTAGAAAGAACTGTTATAGCTGTCAACGAATGCCTGCAAAATTTACTCAAGCTTGCCATTCAGCTATGGCAGATAATATATCTTTAAAAAAGATGGTCCGTCGACAAAGAAAGAATGTAAGATCATACCTGATAGGCCCATTCGATTTAGTCACTCTTGTTCTTCCAGAAGAATTCCAAACTTATACTTTTGCTGGAGAACAAACATAAAATTTTTCAGGTACTCCTCCCTGACCTTTGCTGCCTTCCTTAGATATGGGGGACAGGGGCGACAAACAAATATAGGGAAATGTCTCCCTCTTAAGTGCGTGGGAATTATAGTCGAGTACAAATTCTAATATTGGCCGAATTTGATAGTATTTCAAGAGGATTCGTGTGGTTATAGGATACAAACAAGCGAAACAAAATAATCTTTAATACTATACAAACAACAAAGACATTAACAAGAACGATAAACTTTAACAATTATGTAAATCGTTTGCGAAATTAAAACTGAATTGAATTTACAAAGAATTATATTGTCTGAGCTGTACGAGGCACAATAATTACCCGAGAGGGATCGAGAGAGACTATGAAGTGAGCCTTGTGGTTTGATAACGCAACCCTTATCCGACGATAAAAAAAGATAATGTAATGTCTTATGATTTTCTGGAGGAGACCTCGAGTAGTCGCTCGGAAGAGTATTCTCCTTGGGGAAGCGTAGCTAAGTCCTTCGTTCTTGACCTCCGTCTTTGAGAATAATGGTTTCTGCCTACGAGCCCTTAGGCTGTCAGGGTCTTGCTCGAGAAGTGCGCATTGTCCTTGGCTGAAGTACCAAGATGCCGCGTGAGTACTGTGAGAGAACTGCGTGAATCTTGCTTGCATGCAAGCGGCCTCCCGATTACTCTGAGAATAGTCATTTGATCATTCCCGGGCTGGGGAATATATAAGACTCCGCCGGAATCTCTTTTGTTTGGAAATAAAAGTGATCCCGACTCTGAGCCAAAGACATGGCGGCGATGGTTTTAGAGCCATAACGCTAAATGGTGTCCCGGCTCCAGTTTGACTCGTTATCGCTCCGGAAGTTTCCCGAAGGGTTCCAATGGAATGTCTTCGTCCGTCGGATACTCCTTTTTCTCTTGTCTGCGCGACCTGCTTTCTCATAAAAGTGTACAGTAATTCGTTTCGCAAAATGAAATATATATATATATATATATATATATATATATATATATATATATATATATATATATATATTCGGGGTCCTAAATCCACAAGGAATACAGATTCTCAAAAAAAATATTCGCATCACAAAGAAAATAGCAATGGGATCATGGTAAATAAATACCAAAAAGGAATATCAAAAATACACTTACATTAAATACCTAAAGAATTGAACAATGTACATAGATTGAATGTTCTCAAAAAGGAATAATTTGCAACAATCAGGATATAAATACTGAGCTTTCAGAAGAGGGTACATCGGCCCCGCTTTCAAAATAATGGGTTGCATTCATTTATCAAAGGGGTTCATATTTGAGACCGGAGGTACTTCAGACATATTTACAAGGAAATAAAATAGTTTGCTCAAGGCTCATTCGGAGTGGATTCTATTGGATTTCGGCTCAGGCTATCGGCTATACAATTTTCAGGGACTTTTAAATATGTTATTTTAAATTGGAATTCTTGGAGGAATAAACTCCAATGCATTAGTTTCCCATTATTGTTTTTGATGTTCCTAAGCTACGACAAAGGCTTATGGTCAGTGTTGATCACGAATTCCTTTCCTATCAAATACATTTTAATTTTTTTAATCACCCATATGATAGCAAGGGCCTCTCGCTCAATCACTGCGTAGTTCTTTTCACGCTGTAATAATTTTCAGCTAGTGTACGCTATGGGGAAACTCTCGTTATTAGGTTCGTATTGAACCAATACGCACCCTATACATGATTGCTGGCATCCGTCCTAATGCCATATGGTTTGGCAGGATTAGGCAATCGCAATATGGAGGTCGACGCGAGTTTACCATTAAGCTGCTTGAAACTAGCGATGGATGATGGGGTCCATACGAGTTACTCAAGGAACTTCTTTTTCAGGAGTTCACACATGTAAGAGGAAAGGATCGCAAAATATCGGATAAAACGCCGATAAAAAGAGGCGGAGCCCACGGGTGACCTTAATTGCCTTGATTGTTCGCTATGCGTAAGCCTAGGTAATTGATGGTATTGAAGCCAAAATGTATTTCTACGGGCTGATGGTGAGATTATGGTCCCTTAGCCTTTGTAGCAGAGCGTGAAGAGCTTTCAAGTGCTGTTCCCAATCATTAGTAGCCACGTAAATGTTATCAAAATGAAAGGATATGTGTAAATAGCCTATCTAAAATCCGCCTCATCATCCGATTGTAATTACTGCAAGTGGTGATGAGACCAAAGGGAAGTCAACGTAACTGCATTAATCCCTTTTCGATCGGGAACGCGGTGTACCTTTTTACCTCTTCCCTCAATGGGATCTGATAATAGTCATTACATAAATCTAATTCGGAAAGATACGTCGCCTTCTACGAACAAATGAAGATTTTGGTCGTTCAAGGGAATAGGCTCGGCGTCGAATATGGCGACAGCGTTTAGCTTTCTAAAGTCAATACACATTCTGTAGGAATTACTAGGTTTCTTTAGCATTGCAACCCGAGAACAATAATCTGATTTGGACGGTTCAATTATCTGTAACTTTAACAATTTTTCAACCTCAGCATTGAATTTTTCCCTAAATGAACGGGCAAAGGGTACTGCTTGGACCTAAGAGCCTCTTGCGTAGTTAATTGAATATTGTGCTCGAATTGTGTAGCACATCCTGGAATGTTGGAGATGACATCACCGAATTGATCGAGGGTATCTCTGAGCTGGGTTCTCTGATAGGATGATAATTGTTCACTTTTTTAAGCTGCGTTGAAGCGCATTTTATCACATCTGGTACGAACAAGGGGTAATCGTCACCCTTCACTACGCATGCAATTTGGGCCTACCCAAGGGGTTCATGGTGCATGGGGTAATCTGCTTCGACGAGCGATTCTTTATCTATTGCAACTATTTGATGGACTCCTGAGTGCTGATGGTATTTCTTCAGGAGGTTTATATGGAAGAGCATCCTCTCTAATTGGGTTTACACCAATTAACGGGGCCACGTTTCTCATTTATCCAGTAGGGGTGTTTCTATTGGCTTAACAGTTTGTTATTGTTTGTTGGTAGCAACAACAAAACTTCCTCACCGAGTTTGAACTTTCGATCCTTAGACTAACAATTGAAGTAAGTTTTATATTTGTCTATATTTATGTCAGCATTTTGGTAGGCTACCTCAGCGCATTCTTTTAACCTCTGACGAAGCTCAATCAGGTATGAGTAAGATGATTGTACTTCCCGATCTAACTTTTGGATAGTGAAGGGCGCCTTAAAAATTCTAAATTAGCCTCAATCATTCCTACCATACAAAAGCTCAAAGGGCGCGAATCCAAAGGTGTGATGGGGTATCTTCCTGTACGCAAAAAGAGCCACCGGAAGATAGCAATGCCACCATCTTGGTTACTGGGGGCAAATCTTCCGCAAAATGGCCTTGAGATTACCATTCAGCCTCTCACACTTACCGTTTCTGGCCGGGTGAAATATGGTGGGAAAGAATGGCTTGACCATGAGCAGTTTTCCCACCTGCTCCATCTAATGGGAAGTAAACTGACGGCCGCGATCTGACAAGATTTCTTTAAGTAATCCAACGCAGGCAAAGATGGAAATGAGAGCTTCTGCCCGTGAAATGCTGTCAATCTTTTTGAGGGGGACAGCCTCAGGGAACCAGGTAGCAAAATCGACCAGGAGTGAAGATATAACTATGGCTCTTCCTAGATGGCGGGTGAATCGGACCAACTAAGTCGATAGCCAGTCCAGAGAAGGGCTCCGAAATAACGCTGCCCTTCTGTAAAGGGGTCGGCTTGACTCGCCGCTTAATTGCAGTCTTCTGGCATATGTCGCATGAACGACACAAACGCAGAATTTCTTCCGATGCTCCAGGTCAATAAAAATATTTAAAGATCCGTTGGGTGGTCTTAGTGTGGCTGATGTGACCGGAAAAAATGCATTTGTGTTCGGTTTGTAGAATAAGGCGCACATGTGAACGAGGGGCGCATAATGCCTGGGACTCTGCGAGATCCTCGGGGAAGCATATGCGGCAGAGGAGATTATCCTTAACGCGGAAGGAAATCAATTTACC
The DNA here is from genome assembly GCA_963969495.1 of Ceratothoa steindachneri. NCBI lineage: Eukaryota > Metazoa > Arthropoda > Malacostraca > Isopoda > Cymothoidae > Ceratothoa > Ceratothoa steindachneri. The sequence goes on from OZ018324.1 coordinate 25,574,173, forward strand.
CCCTCTAATGGATTCTTGCGTTTTGTTGTGAGCTTTAATTTACATATGGTAAAGGGATTGATACTCCTTCTTCTTTTTAGTATAATTCCTGTTGAGGATGTTGCTATAACCTGAAGCAACGGGAGTTCACAGGTGAGTGGGCGCTTTCAATTCCTTTTTCGCCTGTGAGCGGGTGGTCACTGGTTGAGCCACCGGGGGTGAGGACACTTTAGGTCTCTGCCCAATCAAAACGGCGAAAAACTTTATCGGTGTTGCCACTACTTCTGCCCAGCCAGTGAAGTAGGCGAGGTCAATATGGCACTCTAAAATGGGGAAATGATTAGCGCGTCCCGGGTAATCATGGACGAGGGCGAACCGATTGTGATCCGGGGCTACCGGTTGAAGTAGCTTATCCGAGACCACAATAAATTTGCACCCTGTATCTCGGACGAGGGTGGAGATATGGCAGCTATTTATCGTATCTGTTTCGAATTAAAGGCCCCTAGGGTTGCTGTTATTGAACAAAAGTTTAGCTGGTGTCCATTGGGACCTGGTTCGCTTGACAATAGAGGGGTGTATGGTGGAGACGGAGTCTGAGAAGAGGTGGCACTCACTTGGTGCACCTGGTGGAAGAAGTTATTCCTTATTCCTGAGGGCAATTGGTTTTTCATGCTCTTCGATTCCGCATGAATGACATACTACGTTCCTCCTAGGGAACCCTGACGAAGGTATGTTATAAAAGAATGGTCGGGCTTCTTGTTTGATGGGCTTTCGAACAGGTTTCGCATTAGACTAGCCTTTACCTTGACAAGGCTTTCTTTGTTGTGAGGAACGAATTGGTGCTTCTTCATCTGCAATTTGGGAGAAGATGGTTGTACTTTCTTCCTTTCTTTAGGGTAACAGTTGTGACTGGCGTCATATACGTCAGCCTTTTCTATGCACCCCTTGAAGCTGGTGCATTTTCTGTCTCTAATGAATGACTGTATTTCGAATGGAAGCGATGACAGAAATTGTTCCTTTAGGATGAAATCAATCATAACATCGTAATTCTAGGGCACGTTTGAGGCATCCAACCAGAAACTAAGTTGCCTTTGTAAGTTGTAGTTGAATTGTCTAAATGTTTGATTGGGTTGGATTCGGCACTGCCTGAACTTAACGAGATAAAAATTGGGAGTCACGGCCTTTAACGTGGAATAGTCAATTGTTGCCTTGGTCGGGAAAAAAATAAAACTAGCCAAGAGGAGTGTGTTTAAAAGGGGCAACAATTTAGCTACACCGTCCGATTCTATATCCCAATGGTTTAGCTCGAAGGTCTTCTCGAAGTGGGCCTAGTACGATGCAAATTCTTCCTCTTCTTTAAACACAGGCAGCTTTACGGATGATGGAGAGGGCATCATTTCTCGTCCTCGTCATCTCTAATTCATGTACTCGAATCTCTCCCTTTTTTATCTTTCTCTTTCTCTTCTTTCTTCTCTCGCCGCCCCCTCTTCTTCCGGGATGTAAATCATTAGGTCTTTCCCCAATAGACTCAGAGATTCTTCCTGTGCTTTTAAAATCTTGAACGTCGACATGACGTCTTGCCAGTCCGCAAAAAAAACGCACATAACGAGAGACTGTAGCGGGGTTGTCAAACTCAAATTTTATACACTGACAAGCACTGCGAAAGTGCAAAAATGGATTTAACTTGAGCCACAAATAACGCACACACGCAAAAGGACTCGCTTAATTCCCACGATGCAACTATACGATTGGCGAACAAGCGCTGGCGTCGACCCTTTTACGCACGCAAAATAACACAATTAAATAATCACCGATCGTGTATCTAAAGTTTGCAAGTAATTTAATAAGAAAATTATTGTTTCCTTGATATCCTAAAACCACTAATTTTCGAAGCCTTTTTAACGACCCCACACCTGACACCAGTTTAATAATGAAAGTACGAGTATATATATATATGTATATATATATATATATATATATATATATATATATATATATATATATATATATATATATATATATATATATATATATATAAATATATATATATATATATATATATATATATATATATATATATATATATATATATATATATATATAGACTATTATGTCGTAGGATCAGGTAGTCCTCCCTCTGTCCCGAAGACACGGCGGCGATGGTTTCAGCGCCATATCGCTAAATGGTGTCCCGGCTCCAGTTTGACTCGTTATCGCTCCGGAAGTTTGCAAAAGGGTTCCGATGGAATGTTCTTCGTCCGTGAGACACTCTTTGTCTGCGCGACTCTCTCTCTATCTCTCTCTCTCTCTCTTTCTCTCTCTCTCTGACACAGACAGTGCATGTTATGAACTTCTTGTAGAATTTTAATATGTGGACGTAAAAGTAATCTGAGATTATTAAAAGGGTGTGAAAGTTTTTTGTTGGTGTTACTTTTAAAATGGCACCACCTTTTTTCCCCAGGTTTATGTAATTTCAGGTAAAAAATACAGGGTCGTACATCCCTTGCTATACACTCAGCTCCCTAATTAATTTCGTGGAATTTATGACAAATTATTCGACAAGATTTAAAAAATTTAACCTAGGTTTAGTCTAGCAATTATCAATTATGACTATGAAAGACATATTTTAATAGCTTAAAATTGCGTTTCTATTCACCAGATATCAGAGGATTATTTTTTATTTGCTCAAAATATCAAAAGCCATGTTTTTGATTTACGACATTCTCTTCAATACAGAAATGATTCAGAAGTTACCTTATTATTATTATTATTAATATTATTATTATTATTAATGTAGGCGTTCAATTAGTGTCATATATGTATACCAAGATTTAGTCTGTGTAGAGTTATTTATTATAATTTTACCTTTAGATATTACTAGTTTATTATTATTATTATTATTATCATTAATGTATGCGTTCAATTAGTTATATTTGTAGTTAATCCAATATTAAGTCAGTGCAGAGTTATTAATTGTAATTTTACATTTACGTATTTAAATTTATTATTCTTAATATATTATTTTTATTATTAATATATTATTATTAATGTATTAGTTCATATAGCGTTATATATGCATGCCAATATTAAGTCTGTGTAAGGTTATTAATTATTATTTTACCTTTGCATATTTCTAGTTTTAAGATTTTGAGAGACCTAAAATAGTTCCAACATTTAGTTGTTTATATAATTTTAGGTATTAAAAGGCTTAGCTTAGCAATATATAGCTATAACAATATCCTAATATGTGTTCTACATATATGCTCATTTATATATTAAGTAATCAGTTTTCATACAATTTTGTAAACAAACAAATTAAAAAGTGTTAGCGATTACATAATCTCCACCAACTTACCTTGGAAAAAAAAAATCTAATAGTTTCCTTCTAGGCTAAGGCTCTAGTGTTCCACCAAATTTGGTAGAAATCGATCCTTCTTTTTTGAGTATATTTCAACAGGAACGAACGAACGAACGCCTCGATCACATAATTTCTGACATCCTTGTCAGAAATTTATAACAATAACCTTTCTTTTATTTTTTTTTTTAAGTAGATCTGGTTGACTTTAATTTTTTTTTTTTAACAAGTTCTTTGCCGAACCGGGTCTGCATTGAAAATGGTCTGCGTCGATTAGGGTTAACGCCGAAACAGGTCTGCGCCGAAATGTGTCTTGCGCCGAAACGGGTCTGCGCCGAATTGGGCCATTACAATTCTTCTACCAATTTTGAGTAATGCCGTATGCAAGTATTTGTCTAGTTGGCGAAGTAACCTCTATTATCGGTCGTGTAGGTGATATCGTGCGTCCTGATCTTAGCTACTATAGTTGACAATTCTCCTGAGAGTTTTCAACAATATCTTGTTTTCTCTTTTGCGGTTTAGTGTGTAAATGAAGACATAACTGTGTCATTTCTGATGTATAATCTGTAACTATATCATTTTTAATATAACTGCGTTATTTAGTATCCATGGTCGGTTCCGTAAGTTGTGAATGGTTTTGTGAGTAGTCTACATAATTACCTGAGAGATGTTTGGGGTTTTAGTGTGTTTGGTTTCCTTTAGGCATATTTGTTTCCTGCCGTTATAAACCTTGGATGGAGTTGCCAGATACAGAATGAGTAGCCACGTTATAGTTAAGATATGGAAGTTTGCGTTGCCTTCTCGGTCCTAACTCAAAGAGAGGGCTCTTTAATTATATAGTTTCTTCACATCTTCACTTCCCCCATTTTCACTGTTTTCTTCACAAATTTCTACTTACAAACTCTCAGGTGGTGATGCTTTCTTTACGTTGCACCTTTTAAATGATTGGTGATGAAATAAAGCTTCTGAGAGTATGTGTAGATTTGGGGGGCTTTCCATGCGTCCTAAATCTTGTTATAGGAAAATTATATGGTAGCAGGGCTGGTAATGTGGAAGCTTCGCTCTGCTCTATATCCTGGGATACCGTTTGTGCGGTGTATTGTGAAAGTATGTCGCTGCCCATTTTAGGTGAGGATAGATGTTCATTAGTGATTCTGTGGGAGAATTTTATGTTAAGTTACTAGTTTTGCCCTTTAGTGGGGGGAAGAAGGAGTTGACCACATATGTCTTTATTCGTATAGATGTCTTTGTGCGAGTCTTGTCCTGCCTTGTTAGCGTTAAGTCTACTGATAGCTTCCACAATTTTTTATTGACTATTTTGTGTTTTAGAGGGTAAAATTTGCTTATGTCGTCAAACTAGGTATGTAAGACAGGTCAATTGCAGTATGAGCGACCATGCTACATCTGAATTCAAGAGGATTACGGGTGATCTCGGCTCTATTGCTTACAGTTAGATATGTGGCAATATATCTTCCGCACATTTTACTTTCTCCCTTCTTCACACTTTTCTTTAGAGATAACACCTTAAAAACTTTGTCTTTTAGATAATTAATAATAAATATGCCTGTTGAAATTATGTGAAGATAACATATCTGTATATTCTCTCAAGCCCTTTGTTTATTCACACGCCTATCTACAAGTTGGCGTCTCTGGATTGATTGGGAATCTATGCCTATCGTTGTTTCTGTATATTGCTCGATTTATTGTGTCTATCGAATCACTATGGATCTACTTATTTTCGCAAAACGATATGTCGGCCCGTGACTTTTTTTCCATCGATCATCTATGCTTGTGTTTGCGTTAAACAAGCAAGCATAAGCATTTTCATTTGTTTCTGTTTGTTATTGCAAGATCTTCCTCTCGTTCATATTTCCTTATCTCTACTCTCTTTATCTACCTTTCTCTCTCTCTCAACCCTATTTAATTGACAAAGCCAAAAATCCCAAACGTAGACACATCGTACATAATAGTGCTAGCCCTAATATACAGAAATCTAGCACAGCCAGGGAAAATTGATTGCGATATCTATGAGCAAATCAGCGAAATACAGTTGGGAGAAATAAGTATTCGTTCACCTTCAAAATTCAACTTTAATAGACTTCAAACCCATCAAACTTTATGAAATTTACACAAGAGATGTATATTACTATAAAGTTAAAAGTTATGTACGCAAAAAGGCAAGAGATAGAAATGATATTCAGTAAACCTGAAATTATTGAAAACAGGGGTGAAAAAAATATTCGTACAAATCGATATTTGGTGATTAACACTTAGTTACTTAACCTTTGTTGGCTTTCACCGCCATTAATCGTTTCTTATAGTTCTTCATTACATAGTGCGCTGCAACATCCCTTTGGTATTTCGGCCTATTTTACCTCCGATTTATTAATGTTCTTGGGACCCTTCTCTATTGGGTTTAAATCTGGCAACTGACTAGGCCACTCTAAAACTTTTACACTGTTTTTACGAAACCATTTGCGAGTAGCTTTCGCAGTATGCTTCGGATCAATATCTTGTTGAAAGATGCACCTCTCGAAGTCCAAGCTTCCTTCAGAAACGAACTGTTCTTCTAAAATTTCACTAGATTGCTGAATTTATGGTTCCATCTATGATGTGGATATTGCCGGTACCCTTAGATGAGAAACAGCCCAACACCATGATGCTACCTCCCCCAAAAGTCACGATAAGGATGGTGTACTTAGGGTCGTAGGCACTTCCGTCTTTCCTCTAAACAGGATGGCCATCGTTATGGCAAAACAATTCTATTTTTTATCTCGTCTGACCACAAGACATTATGCAGAACTCAGCAGGTTTCTTAAAATGCTCTCGTGAAAACTTCAACCTTGCATCTCTGTGTCTCTTAGCAGCAGCGGTGTCTTCCTTGGCCTAAGAAACTTAAAATCATGCCAGTTCAGTTAATTACTGATGGATCGCTTTGTGACCGACGTTCCTGCCACCATAGGGCATCTTGAATTTCCTTACGGGTCGTCATAGGGGCAGCTCTGACTTTACTGAGTACTACACGGGAATTTATGGGGGAAATCTTCCGAGGAGCACTTGAACGTTGAAGGTTGGTGATGGTTCTCACCTTTTCCACTTCAGAATGATAGAACCAATAGTGCTAAAGGGTATTTTCGGCTGCTCGGATATTGTTGCTGTATAGCAATTATACATATATATATATATATATATATATATATATATATATATATATATATAATTTTCAATAAGAAACCAATGGCGAGGAGCGGACTTAAATCCAACATCAAAAAATCTTGATTAAGATTGAGTAGTGCAACGTTTCGACCTTACGGTCATCTTCTGGCTCTAGAAAACAGATTAAGAGATACAAATATACAAAATAGGTATAAGTGTTCACTACAAATTATAATTATAATAACAGTGGGGTAAAATACAACGATTTAAGGAAAGAAGTAAATTAAAATTGTAGAGAAGTGGTTGTTTAAAGGATGTTTAATGTAATAGAAGAGGAATCAGAATTGAGTGAGGGAGATAGTGTCCGACCAGTTGGGGAGGGGATAATGAGAATGGGGGAGAAATTCAAAAATAAGTAAATGCAGATCGGCTTAAAAGTCGGTTATGGCCGATAGTCGTTCAGGGTTATTTAAAGAATGCTATAAAAATCATCTACTGAGAATCCCGCTCGAGACAATGTAATCTGTCTTCGTGCGTGGGCGTGCTGTACTTCCTATGCAGTAGGAAACCTGCGGTTATATAGGTCGTCGGCGGGCGGTGAAATTGCCTCCGGCCACGGCGTGCCTTGCTGGGATCTGAAGTCACTAGCTTCGGCTGGGGAGGGGAGGGGGAGGGGGGGGAATCCGAGATAAGGAGCCAGATTGGGCCCCAAGAGGATAATGGTCAGGGCCCTTCGGCTCTCTCGTTCCCGAGTAAGGGAGGCGAGCTTAAATCACCTCGGGCTCAGGAAATAGTCATCGCGAGATAAACACAGCTGGTTTGATAAAGCCATTTTCACCCGATTCCTTCCTTGCTTCTCACGCTTTTTGTTCCAAGGTTGAGGCCACGTTGCTCTTCTAAGGGTTCAACGTAGACATCCAGATCATATTAGACTCTATTCCTGCACATCTCCTCCCTTCCAAAAGATGGCACTTTGCTCAGACGAAGGGGAAGGAAAGGGGCATCAAATAGGGGGAAAGTCGATTTCCCACGCGGATGGTCAAGAGGGAGGGCAATTTTAAGGGACATCCTGACCCGTGCCTAACAGGTGTACACAAGTAAAAATCAACTGATCCGAGTTTAAGTATACAGCAAAGAAAAAAAACAAAAAGAAAGGTAATTTACAAAGGGGCAATGGAAATACGGTACATACAAAACAAAAAAATTAACGATGACACATACAATTAAATGGAAATAGATTAAAAAAGGAAAATAAATATACACAAGGTAACGTGTGTTGTCAGAAGAGTACAGGATAAAATATACAGGCAGTGTTTATATTACGAAGAAAGGTTCTTTTTTCTTTCCTTTTCTTAGTCTACAAATTAAATGTGCAAAAAAATAATTATATATACAATAAGCAATAGGGATATTTCCTAATGGCCGTTTAGCTGGGGTTAGTTGCCAAGGGGTTACGGCTGAGGTTTTCTGCTACACAATTATCAGACCCTTTAATATACCAAATTTTAAACTGATATTCATAATGGAGTAGATTCCATCGCATAAGGCACCCGTTATTATTTTTTATATTACGAAAGTATGCAAGAGGACGGTGGTCCGTCTCAATTATGAACTCCTACCCTATCAGATACATTCTAAACTTCTGGACACTCCATACTATAGCCAAAGCTGCCCTTTCTATGATGACATAATTCCTTTCGCACAGTAATAACTTGTGACTCGCGTAAGCCACAGGGTAGCTTTCACCGTCGTCACCATACTGGAGGAGCAGACAACCAATGTCCTCGTTACTCGCAACGGTCTTTATTCCGAACGGCATATTAGGGTTAGGTAGTCTCGGGATGGGGTCGGACGCTAAGTTGCCCTTTAACTGGTGGAAATGGAAAGTAGCCTTCGAATTCCACACGATGCGATCCGGAGACTTCTTCTGGAGGAGCGCACATAAAGGCGCTGCAAGGGTTGCGAAATTAGGGACGAATCGCCTGTAAAACGAGAAGGATCCCATGAAGGATCTGAGTTGTTTTTTTAGTACACAGGAGGGGCATCTCGACTATGGCCCTACCTTATCCTTTTAGGGCCCAATCTGGGTCTATCTGATATAAAAACGTAAATAAATAATCTTGTCATTGGTAAAGTATCACTCGTTGGTGCCAATCGTGAGGCCATGCTCGCGTAATCTACTTAACAGTGCTTGGAGGGAGACTAAATGCTGGTCCCAATTGCTGGTGGCAAGGTATATGTTGTCTAAATAAAAGGAGACGTTAGGTAACCCCTCTATGATTCTACGCATCATCCTATTATAGTTACTACAGGCCGTAACTAATCCAAGGGGGAGTTAACGGAATTTCATAAGGCCTTTATCGGTTAGGAATGCCGTATATTTTCGTACGCTCTTCCGAAGGGGAATTTGGTAATAGGCCTTGCAAAGGTCTAGCTCGAAGATTTATTTTACTTTTTCAAAGAGATTGAGATTTTAGTTAATTAGGGGAATGGATTCAGCATCGAAGAGAGTCACAAAATTTAGCTTGAGAACATTGACGCACATACGGTACGTACGATTGGGCTTCCGTACTATCACGATAGGGGAGCAGTAACTGGAATTGGAGAGCTCGATGATTTTAAGCTTCAGCAAGTTTTCAACTTCCGAATTAAACACTTGCCTCAAGTGAATGGGGAAGAGGATACTGCTTCGAACAGATGGGCTCCTGGGTAGTAAGAGCGATGTCATGCTCAAATTGGGTAGCACAACCAGGGACTTCAGAGATTACGTCTTCAAAGCTATTTAAACGGTGTTGCAGCTGACTATTTTGTTCGGGAGTGAGCCCTGTGTCAAATGTGTAATCCAGTGGGTGGTAATTCTGAGGCGTCGAGCAAGATAGGGAAAGGATAATCCTCATCCTGCTCCACTCAGACGACTTGTATTACATTAAGGGAGGCCGCGGGTTAATCAGCCTCCATAGCTGATTCATCATCGAATAACTTCTTTGAAATGGCCTTTAAAATCCCATTTAATTCGTTATAAATACTGTTTGCGACGGAGAGAAACAGGGTGGTAAAAGAGACTTTTACCATCAGCAATTTTACAATATTGTGGCTAAAGTAACGAGGGAACAAACTGTCTTGGACAGTTTCACGAACGGGCCAGACGTGAAGACGTGCAATGCCCAGGCTCGGTAAAAAAAGTCCTTCTTTTACAAGGTAAAAGATTGTTTTGTGGCCGAGGGCAGGATCTTGCTCGTGGCTCCGAGCTTTCTCCCACAGGGGAAGGAGTGTTTCGCACTTCTTCTGCGCTGCTAAACTCAGCGTTGCATGGGGCTTCATGGGGAGCTTGTGCCTGTGATTCTCTTTTTGATTGGGTCCACGTAACAACAGGCTGAGCCACAGGGTTGGGAGACACTTGGGGACACTGTCCGATTAAGACAGAGCAAAACTTAATAGGGGCTAAAATGATTTCAGCCCAGCCGGTAGAGTATTGGAACTCAAGGTAGCACTGCACAACGGGGAAGCGGTTCGTGCGTCCCAGGTAGTCGTGGACTACTGCAAAGCTTTTTTGATTAGGGCCCACTGTGATAATTAATTCATTTGACAATACGATGCACGTGCACCCTGCGAAACAGAATGGATACTCGGCATCTGGTTACGATTCTGTTTTCCAATTTTAAGCTTCGGGGTGAGCTTTTATCAAAGAGAAAATTCACCTGATGTTTGGGGTGGAATTCGTGGACTTGGTGAACAGAGTATTCCGAAGCTGGGAATTATAGGGGCAGTTTGGGCGCAAGTGGCCTTCCACTCCGCACGTAAAACAAACTATCGGTCTCCTGGAGAATGACGACGGAGGGGAATAGGAAATAAGAGGTTTGATATCTCTGGGTTCCGATGCGGGAAAACTTCTGGGTTTAGAGGGGCCCAATATATTAGCACATTAGTGCATAGCGTCCATAAAAATAGACGCTAGCAAAGTATTCACCAAAAAACAAGTTTGGTAATAATTACTTATTTCTTTGTTTCAGTTTACTCTTAATCCAACTCTCTATCCCGTTTTCTATGAATAATGTAAGCAAAATATAATTTTCTTTAAAATAAATAAGTTAACTTCAGGATGTTGTCTAGTACGCGCGTTGCCTCCCGATCTGGGTAAGTAAATTACTATTTTTCTGCATGTAAATTAATTATTATTGCTTTTTTGTCTTCTATATATTTAAATGAAAGATTAATTATCGTGGTGAAGTTATAGCTTTATATAGATATTGATAAACATACATTCCACAGAAAATAATATTATGGTGTCCAGAAAAACGAACGCTATGCAGTCAGGTTACATTGAGTTGAAATATATATCACGAAGACAAACAGACACTAGTTTGTATATACAGCGTCATTGGTTACGTTATATTGGGTCATTATTTACCGCCCCCTCCCATTTGGCACGCTGCTCCAAAGATCCTCGAGCTTCGCTCGCAAAGAAGGATTACAATCAGCAGATTTCGTAGTCGGTAATATAAACACAGGAGGGTGGGATAGCCTTTAGAATAAAAATCTATGAACAGACTCAGTCCCCTCCGATTGTTGAAAATTTATGCCCTAGAAGAGAGGCCCTCGTCTTCCCTCCCCTCCCGCTCATGGGCTAATCGACGTATATATAGTTCGATCTGGAGAAATGTAAAGAGAATCGGAGTAGCAATCGAGAAGACAGTGGAACCGAGCGGGATTTTTCTGCCGAGGCTGTTCCTTTGGTCGCCTAGAAGAGTAGCCCAGTGGCATCGAGACACACTCTCATACCAATCTCGTTCAGAGAAACCCCCTATCTCAGTTTTTCTGAATACAAACAGAGATAACCCTCACTATTGCGGAATACCAACTCGAGTGCCCATTCTAGAAAAGATTCACCTCTTGGTCAACTCTTATCATCTATAAGCCCTCAAGTGTAACATGGGGATTGGAATAACCCGAACATCCACAATCACCTCGCTTATATCTTTTAAGTCAAGAAGAATCGCCACGCGCTCTCCACCTAACTCGGGATATGCATCAGCTGTTTTTCTCGAATCGACTCACCAAGCATCTTTTTCTAACAGAGAGACGATCAGCTGTTTTCCGAGTCAGTCTCACGTCCACAAGAAAAGCTCCAGTCAAACGCGTCTCGAATCATTTCATCTAGTAGGTTCCCGTTTAAGGTCGTCCAACTCCAGACTCCCTCTTAGTTAAAGGTGAAAAGAATCCAAAACTTATTCATGTTCGTTAGTTACCATTCTGTGTGAAAGTGAAGTTTGCGTCAACCATCGCGTATTACTCATTGGTAGTATTATTTTTTATTAGATCCTCTTATTATAGCATTATTATATTTAAAGTTTAAATATTTTATTTTTTATGTAATTAAAAGTATATTTTTGCCCTAGTTGTTTAATTAGATCCTCAAATCGCTGCAAATGTAAATAGATATATTTGATTAAGATCCCCCCTCCCCCTGGGAAAGAATAAAAAGTAAAAATAAAGCACTCTTAGAGAAAAGTAGAATGGAGTTATTCATGTACGGAGCAAACGTACATACGTACTCGACTGTATCCTACGACATACATTTTTGTTCACATGCTCCATATTTGTATAATATAAATAACTATTCCCATATAAATAGCCAGTTGGATGTACTGGTTTGTATGTATTTTCGCTTAGTCCGACCAGTTAGGAATGGATAATGAGAATGGGGGAGAAATTCATAGCCCGAGTGTGTGGGTAATAATTATAAAAAAGTGAGTGCAGATTGGCTTAAAGGTTAGTTATGGCCGATAGTCGTCCAGGGTTATTTAAATGATGCTACAAAAATAAATTTTAATAAGAAAAATATATACAAAAGAGGGTTAAGTGGGAAACGTGATACATTCGGTGTTAGCAAAGGGGCAAATCCAAGGCATTAAAGGGGTCGATTATCTGACTGGAATCAGGGTCAAAAAAGGGGTGACACTAAACCACAATGTAAATAATAGAAACCGTTGAGAGAATACCCAATTTTAACGAGGTTCACAGCGTCGACGTCTTGCACGAGTTAGCATCGAAGGGGAAGAACTCAATGAGGTGAGGGTGTAACAAGGGAAAATCTTTTACCTCAAGGTTCTTGATGGGCCGGGGGGAGGGGTCCTGGTTCCCCCTCAGGATGCTGATGAAGGAGGACTAGTTTTACTTCAAGGTTCTCGATGAAGGAGTACTGGCGCAAATTCACGGAAGGACGGCCACAGTAAGTTGCTGCCAATTGACTGGAACGATGTCCACGGCTAAGAAATTCTAGCCATTAGTAACTGAAGGTTAAGACCACGTGGCTCTTGTACGAGTATTCAAATGATAGTACATTTGTTGATTAGTCACGTTTCAAATTCTTTCGTTACAAATTCGCATTTTTTTTATATCATTTTATTGCAAATTTTATGCACCTTTTTTATAGTATAATTATTTTTTAAAGCAACATGAATAGAACATAGTGAAAATTAAGATAATGTAAAATTATATACATTCGTGGAAATTTTTCTTAAATATTTAAAGTTAATTTGTGAAAAAAATAACAAAACTACATCAGCGATTTTTATATTATTTTATTGCAAATTGTATGCACTTTTTATACTATATATTTTCCTTTAGCAAAATGAGTAGAACATACTGAAAATTATGATAATGGAATTTTTTTATACATTTGTGGGAATTCTCCGTAGATTTTTAAAGATGATTTGTTAACAAAACGTAAAACTATTCCACGCGACTTTAAATATTTGCTTAAAAAACCGGCCCCTGAGAACTTGTTATATTTTTAGCATCATTCAAATATAGAATGAAATAAATTCCAGGGTATTCAGAACACCACTACTATTAACCTAACACCCCCTTTTCCAACTGAGAACAAAACTTAGAGTTAACCTTGTCTGAAAAATATATGTTTTAGTCCACCATTAACATAAATTTTAATGGAACTAAAGAAAACTGATTTCAAATGATTAGTAAATCATATGTGCTTCATTTGCTCGTGAAATGAGTTCGAATGCTTAATTTTTAGTAATTCTATTGCCATTTATATGATATCAGGTTTCAAGGGGGTGGGGTTCTGAAAGAATCCCTGTATCTCAAAAACGACGCCGTAGGTTATTAGGATTTTGGCAGGATTAAAAGGGCTTTTAATGAGCTTTAATTTTATATATGATAATCCACCGTATTAAAAGTTGAAAGAATGAATGTGGTTTACCCTTAAGGTGGACCTCCAGATAATATTAGTTTCTATTCCTCCACACATATTTTCTGGTAGGTCAGTCCATCAGTATGAAACTTCAGGATCATTTTTTTTTTCCTGGTCAGTGGTGAGTTCTTTATTCTTCGCCCTGATATGGAAGAGAATATTAATACTCGACATGCCAAAAGGTTAATCAAACTGTGTAATGAGGCTTTGGAATTATATGTAGTGAATCAACTCCAGCTATCGGACTGCTAACTGACGAAAACGGTGAAATTATGACAAACGAAGAGTGAATGAAATGTATCTTGAACACATTATTTGCATCAGTTTTCACTGCAGAAGTTCTTAGCAATATCCAAACACCGGCACTGTTCAAACTATTAACAACGAGCCGATAAGTAGTATTAGCGTCACACAAGGAGAGCTAATAAGGTTTATTATAAAACTTAAGGTAAACATGTTACCCGGGCCTGATTCTATCTCTCCTGACCTATTAAAGGAAACCAAAAGTTATTGAACTAGCCAAACCACTGTCATCAATCTCTAATTATGCGTTAAATACCTAGACAATAGCCAATGAGTGGAAGCTCGCTAACTTAACACCAAAAAGGAAATAATTCGCTACCGAATAATTATCCCCCAATTAATCTAACTTTGGTCGTTTGCAAAATGCTAGACACTCATACGCGATAGATTCACTAACCATTTGGAGGGAAACAACCTACTTAGCGACACCCAACACGACTTTCGTAATAAATGCTCTTGTCTAATGAATCTATTAGTCTTCTTTAACGACCTTTTTAAGGAATACGACGAGAGTATAGTAGTGTATATAATTTATCTAGACTTTCAAAAAGCCTTTGATAAAGTTCTTCGCAAATGTTTAATAGCTAAAGTAAATGCGCACAGAATTCAAGGCGGTAGAGCGAAGTACATAGAAAACTAGGTAAGAAATCTTAAACAAAATTCCTTATAAGTGAGAAATCATCGGGCTGCACCGACGTCACGAGCAGGATCAGTTCTGAGACCAGTATACATTACTAGTATAAAGTGGTGGTCCTGGGCTTTATGACGCCCGTGGAGGACCGTCTGCCTGTCCCCCTGCCTCTCTCCACAACATAACCTCTCCCAATACACACACCTACGCCTGTTTATTTTTTATATGCAGGTCAACACACGTTTAACAACGCAATGAAATGCTCTGCACAAGAAGAGCTATTCAACTCATTATTCACCTCACTCAAAAACAATGAATATAAATGTGAACAGAAGTATCAGAATGTAGAAGAAATATAAATGATAAAATAATAAATTTGCGTGTATACATGTGAAGTATCCATTGTAACACTGACAGTCTAAATTTGGTGTGCATGAATTTTTAAGTATCAAATATGAGATAGAACAATGTCTAAATCAACTTATATTGAGTTAAGGAGCCTGATAATCGGATTAGTAAAATCTGTCTTACAGTCCTATAGTGCGCGCAGTCATGCTCCTATACTCTGCCAGATGGTAGCAGACTTTAAAGTCTGTGTGTGGATGGTTGTGATTTTTAATGATGCTGCGGTAAAGACTTCTTCTGTGGGGAAGACTTCTTCCAGTGATGTGCTGTCTCAAGCAGCTTATGTTGAGTTAAGGATCCTGATTGGTTAACACTAGAGCAGCGAAGCGGTCAACTTGACCGCTTTTTCCAATTTCCATTGCGCATCTTGCTTAATTCGTGTTAGCTTGCCATCATATTCTATGAATGCCTTCACTACCCGCTTAATTTTTGTGTGGTATCATATTATTCAATAGGTATTGATATTTTACAAGATATTCAGCGATATTACTAAAACAATAAAACAGTCACTGTGACCGCATCTCATAAAAGCAAGAATGGAGCGTTGTCACGACGTGTCCCGAAATGTTGAATCTCACTGTATGCTGCTTACTACTATACCGGGAGAATCATTCTCTGCCGCGTTCCCAAACTACGAACATGTGTGCAAAACGCTCTCTTCAAAATGAAAAATCTTGAAAGTTAGAAAGCAATTTCAGACTCAAACTCAGAAGGAAGTGAAATATCTGTGGAAAGTGATGATAGCGAAGATGATTGTGTTCCTCAGGCAGATAGTTCCTACTCTGACAAAATTGCGCAAAGTGATGACCAGTTACAGAATGATGAAGCTAAGTAAAAGAGTTCAATTCTAGTCATGTTACTGGTGAGTACAATAAATATTTAATTTATTTTCAATATACTGTATTTATGGTTCTAGGTCAACTACCCAACTGACGAGAGCCCGACTGCCAAGTGTCCGACGGACAACTGCCCGACTGACAAGGGCCCGACTGTCAACTGCCTTATAAGGACAATTGCCCAACAGATAAATGCCGGACAGGGACAACTGCCCGATGTTTATATATGTATGTAGAATATTACATAAGATACTTTTTGCTATCATTGCAAAACAAAAGTATCATCGTATAATTTTAATGCAATAGCCGTTTTCCTCGTCTCACACGTTGAAAAATACAACCATTTTTGGAAGTGTGAGAGAGAGAAGGAGTGTGTGTGTGCGTGTATTTATCAAAGTCAGTCAACACAAACAAAATGTTAGGGTAGGTATGTTAAATGGATGAATTTTTATGCCTGTAAATGTTTTCTAAGATAATGTGAACTGGGAGGAACCAAAAGTTTTTATGAAATGTAATGATTACTGTAGCAAGAATCTGCATTGATTCAAATATCGAAAGAGAAGAACATGAATTTATGTGTGGGATTATTTCTTTATAATCCAGCTACCCTGTCCTTAATGCAAAAGGATATGGTCAAAGGTATTGAGATATTTGACGTTCAATCAAAAGATATAAGTAAAACATGAACATTCCAGAGAAATACAAAAAACATGTGAAGAGGATATTTTTACTCTACGATAGTGTAACCAGTGAGTACCGTATACTTTTATTTTCACCTGAGAAAAATATGAACTCTTGCAATCCTCAAGTGATTGGTTTTGCTATGGTACATTCAAAGTACTATCAGAATTATTTTACCAACTCTACTCTATTCACTGTTGAATCTCTAATAGAAAGATTCCTTGTGTCATTGCATGATTGCCAAATAAATGTCAAGCTACCTATGAAGAACATTTCTGACAACTTTGGGCAACTAAGTCCAGGCTCAACCAAGTTATTATTCTGATATACGAGGAGCGGTGAATAAGTTTTGCAATTCGGATATAAGGAAACAATATATGACGAAAAATATTTTATTATTTTTGAATATGACTAGCCTCGACTTCAATGCACCTGCGCCACTTGTCCCTGATGCTTCGAATTCCCGACAACCAGAAATCTCCCGACTGCTGTTCAATCCACTCCTAGACGGCGAGCTGGACGTCTTCATCGTCCCCAAACCGGCGTCCATGCAGTACAGCCTTGAGCTGGCGGAATAAAAAGTAGTCGCTAGGGGCCAGATCTGGACTGTGGGGGGGGGGGGATGGTTGAGCTCCTCGAATCCACACTCGGGCAGGGCAGCTTATGCAACTCTGGCCTTGTGAAGAGGGGTATTGTCGTGGAGGAGCATGACACCGCGCGTCAACTTGCCACGCCGCTTCTGACGGATGCACTTCTTCAACCCAGCCAGTTCCTCGGTGTAATATTGGCCTGTGATGGTCCTTCAACGAGGCGCATAGTCCACAATCAACACTCCCTCAGAATTCCAGAAGATGATGGCCATGATCTTCCCGGCTGATGGTTGGGTCCGGAACTTGATGGGGGTCGGAGAGCCCCTGTGCTTCCAGGCCATGCTTTCGAGCTTGGTTTCGGGATCCCAGTGATGTACCCACGTTTCATCACCTGTCACTATGCGTGACTCGAATCCCGCCGGGTCTTGGTTGTACAGGAGCAGCAGCTCCTCCGAACTTTGATGACGTTGAAGTCGATCATGGTGCGTGAGGTTTTGTGAGGTTTCTAGGGACCCAACCGGCAGAGACCTTGGTCATGGCCAAATTGTCGTGGATGATGTTGATAATACTTACATGTGATATTCCAAGTTCTCGCTTGATTTCTTAGACCTTCACCCGTCTATTTTTGAGGATCATCCTCTCTACACGGGTCACATTGTCCTCGTTGTTCACGTCTGGCGGGCGTCCTGGACGGGGGTCATCTTCAAGGGACTCACGACCATGGCGGAATTCCCTATTCCAGCGAGCAATGGTTGCATATGGAGGGGTGGTGTCAGTGTACACTGCAACCATGCGTTCCAGATCTCTTTTGCATTCTTGCCTTCCTTGGTCAAAAATTTGATCACTGCGCGGTGCTCAACCTTCTCCATTGTTGAAATATTTGTGCCTGACGATCTGCCTTCAGCTATTGATTCTCAAATAGACGAGGCAAGAGCGTGCGGCTGTACGTTCTAACTTGTCATAACTTGTCCTAACACCCTCACAAACAGCCATCCTCCTTCCTCTGTTTTGCCCTACCGATTCGCAAAACTTATTGACCGCCCCTCGTATTATGAACAAGCTGCCAAGAATGCAATTATCAAAAGGTGTTTTTTTTCCTCTTTCTGAGGCAGTTTATAGGAAGGAGAAATCAGAGTGATGCTGATTTTGCTCTAAGCATTAAAATTATAACAGCCTTGGCTTTTGTGCCAGAAGACATGGTGTAGAAGCATTTGAGCAATTACAAGAAAATTTGTGCTATAAAGCAGATCCAATCATTGTTTATTCTGAAGATGCTTATATCGGTAGAAATCGACGACGTAACTGAGGCAACCCACTCTTTCCCATTTCTATGTGGAACATGTATGACTGCGTATGCAATGATTTGCCACCAACAATTAATTCCTTGGAGGGATGGTATAACCGTTTACAGGCGAATATAACTTCAAGTCATCCAAATATCTGGCGTTTTCTTCAGGTACTGAAGACGAAAATGCACTTAACAACACGATCATCAACCAAATACTGGCAGGACATCCAGTAAGAAAAAATATAAACATTTAGCAAAAAGAATTGCAAATATTGTGCATGATTATGAAAATCGTGAGGTGATGGATTTTTTTATAGGAATAGCTCACAAATTAAAGTTTTTTTTTTTTTTTACTGGTTTCAAATTACATTATTTTTCAGGATATTGTTAAAGTATCTGTAAATAATGCTAAAAAGTTAAGTGTACACTATTGTTTTTATAAACCTAATGTATTTTCTTTTATTTTAAAGCTTTACCTCTGCTTCCGAAAATAAAATAAAATCAATTTTATGTACTTTTATATTAGCCTTGAAAAACAAAATTTTGCTAATCTTACGCTTTGGCAACTGGTAGTACGTTAAAATGTCGAAAGGAAAAATTCTCGAAAGAACAAAAAGTCCGATCTATCTGTTTCTCTCCTCCTTAAAATTTAATATTTAGTCAAATCTTAAATATAAGATTACGATTATACAAATATGTTTGTGTTTCTCTTCTTTATATATATATATATATATATATATATATATATATATATATATATATATATATATATATATATATATATATATATATATATATATTGATAATTTACTTGTCGTAGGTTAAGGTCAGATCCGTGACCTTCGCTCGCCATGATCCTGGCAGATGGAGCGCAATATTTCTTTTGGGGGAATTCGGAAGCCGATTCCAAAATAATAGTCACTTGCCGATGGACTATCGTTTAATCTGAAGAGAGTTCTTGCCTTCGAACTCGAGGGGTGGGGAGCCAAATCGAGAGTTTTCGCGTCGCGCTCAAGGGGCTGGGCTGATAGTAATTTCTTGAAGCCCACATCTGATATTTTATACGGGGCTCTCCGGAAGTGACTTGCCCCTAGATCCTGGAAGGAAGCCTGCCTTATCAGACGCGGCGCCGACTGAAGGAAACCTTAGCCTGGTTCACACGACTTCGTGGAGCTTAAGCTATTATCCTCGGTTTGCTCGGTCAATCCATCGCTCTTGTTATCGCCGGAAGTGGGTCTGCTTCTCAGGACACTGCTCGAATATTTCCGTCCGCATAGTACTTTTCTCTCCTAACTATGACATCTCCTTCCCTCTCAAGATGGAGCTTGCGGAAGAAGTGACATCTGTCTAATAACAAAGGAGATTAACTAACTTAGGATTTTTTGTTATTTCGCATCTTCAATGCGGATAAAACAATGGAGAGTACATAGTACTAATTCGCAAAAAAAGCGCAAATACTTAAAAAAATACAAAAGTGAATCTAATTAGATGGATTGGGGGGTACAACAATTGTATAGTAATCATCATACAAAATAACAAGATAAAAACATTAATTGACCATAGTCACAATTATTACCGTGACTTTAAATGGAGGATCGTTTGCCTCAGGTCAATAGAGACCTTGAGTTGTATACATACAATAGGTGAACAATGCAAAGAAATTTAAAATTTACAAAACAACAAATAAAGTACATGTTTTTATAACTTAAAAAAAGAAAGATTATCAGAGTATATATATAACAAGCAAACACACAAAAAAGGAAAATCCTAAAATTAAGGTAATTGGCTCCAGGTAATTTGGAAGAGGATCCACAGGTTTCCTGTTCAAACTGTCTGCTAGGGGTTTATGATCCCTCTCTATAATAAATTCTTTGCCTACCCAGAACATTTTGAACTTTTGGATACCTCAAATAATTGCAAGGGCATAATTCATAGGGAAGTAATTTACCGCTAGCATACGCGATGGGTGAGCTTTCGTCACTCTCCCGGTACTGAATTAGCACGGAATCTATTCCGTCATTGCTAGCGTCTGTCCTAATGCCAAATGGTTTATTGATGTTGGGCAAATGAAGGATGGGTGCTGATTCTAATTTTCCCTTTAGTTGGTTAAAGCTGGAGATTGACAGCGAAGTCCAATAAGGGTCGGGGGACTTCTTCTTTAATGATTCGCACAAGAAGGCAGAGATGGCGGGGTGAAATTTTGAATTAACCGTCGGTAAAAAGACGCTGAGCCCATGAAAGATCTGTTGTTTCTTCGTCACTGGTAAAGGCATTTCCACAATTGCTTGAATTTTGTCTTCCGAAAAGGAGGGGCCTAAATGCTTATTCCCGATAGGAAAGCCTAAATAATCGATAGGGCCAAAGGTGAAGTGACACTTGCTGGGGCCGATTGTGAGGTGGTTATCCTGGAGACTACGCAATAGTGCTTGGAGGGCAGCCAGATGTTGTTCCCATTCTTGGGTAGCCACGTAGATGTCATTGAAATAGAATGTTATATTAGGTAACATATCTAATATCCGTCTCATCATCCGATTGTTGTTGCTGCAAGCCGTAAGAAGTCCAAAGTCGAGCCGACGAAATGGTATCCACCCTTTCCATGTTGGAAAAGCCGTGTACTTTATGACGTCTTCTCTTAAGGCGATTTGATAGTAAGCTTTTCACAAATCCAGTTCCGTGAAGTATTTGGCTTTTTCGAACAAATGCAGATTTTGGTCGATGATGGAGATGGGTTCGGTCGGTCGGCATCGAACACAGTGACTGAGTTTAATTTTCTGAAGTCGATAAACTTTCGGTAAGATCCGTCCAAATTTTTAACCATGAAAACCGGGAAACAATAACTTGACTAGGAGGTTTCTATAATTTTTAACTTTAATAACATATTGACCTCATTATTGAAGGCTTCTCTTAGGTGGATGGGTTCATGTGTAGTTAGTTAAATGTTGTGCTCGAAATGAGCAGCACAACCAGGAGTTTTGGAAATGACGTCACTTAACTGACCCAGTAGCGCCTGCAGCTGGTTCCTCTGGGTGGACGAAAGCTGGTCACTAACCCTCACCTTCTGCCCAAGCAGAATCAGTGGCGTCTGAAAAGACTTGCAACGGATACTTATTATCTTGCTCAACGCAGGCAACTTAGCCACGATTAAGGAATCTAAGTGATAGCTTGACTTCATAGCACATTCTTCGTCTATTGACGCGATATGGTTAGCACTCGCACGACGATGGTATTTTTTTAACATATTCACGTGGAATCGCTTTCTTCCTGAAGGGGGTTTGAATTAAATAGTCTACAGGGCAGCGTTTTTTGTCCACTTGATAGGCCCCCTTCCATTGACTTAGTAGTTTATTATTATCAATCGGAAGTAACAATAATACCTCTTCACCGGGCTGAAATTTCCTCTCTTTGACATACAATCAAAGTACGTCTTGTATTTGTCGAAGTTAGCAACGTCCTTGTGGTAAGCGATCTCGGCACATTTTTCTTGTCTCTCCCTTAATTCCAACAAGTATGAGTAGGAGGATTGAATTTCTTGATCTAATTTTTGATAAGTGAAGAGCTCCTTTAAGATGTTTAAAGGGCCTCGGACGTTCCTTCCATACAAAAGTTCGAAATGTGAAAACCTCAAAGTACGGTGCAATATCTTTAGGTATGCGAAGAGGGCTACTGGCAGATATTAGTGCCATTTTTTGGTCTGTTTGGCGCACAATTTCTTTAAAATTGTTTGGAGAATACCGTTCAACCTTTTGCATATGACGTTTCCTGTGGGGTATAAAGGGGTGATAAACTAGGGCTTTATCATAAGCAGATTGCCTACATACCCCATTAGCTGCGAAGTAAATTGTCGGCTACGATCTAATAGTATATCCTTGAGCAAACCAACATGAGAGAATATCGTAACGAGTGCTTCAGCGCAGGAAATACTGTCGATTTTCTTATGGGGCACGACCTCGCAAAATCGGGTGGTAAAGTCGACCACGGTTAGAACACAGCTATGGCCTTCACTTAACAGGAGTAAATGGGAACGATTAAAGCGATTGCCACTCAGGAGAAGGGTTCGAAGATACCGGGTCCTTCTGTAAAGGTGCGGGTTTAACTCGCCCCTTTATGGCCGTCTTTTGACAGATGTCGCACGAATGACAGTAGCGTAGAATTTTGTCTGTTGCTATGAGTCCCCTAAAATACTTGAAGATTCTCTGTGCTGTCTTCGAAAGCTAAAAGGCTATCGTGGGCGAACTGCAAAATGAGATGAACGTGGTAGCGAGGGACATCTAAAGCTCTGGACTCAGAGTTATCGCCTTCAGAGCAAGCACGATGAAGTAGGCCATCCTTAACAAGGTAAGAGATCACCTTACCACTTCTAGTGCCCTCTTGCACCTTATTTTCGACCATTGTCCAAATTAAACGAAGAAAATCGTATTCCTTCGGAATCTTCACGAATCCTTTCTTAGTTACATGTTTGAATTCCGATACGCAAGAGGTTCCAAGCGATGCAGGGGTCTCTAATGTTTTTTCCGCTTGGCAACGGGTGATCACGGATTGAGCCACTGTATCGGAGGATACCCGCAGACGCTGACCAAGTAAGACAGTGCAGAATTTTATAGGGGCTGCTACCACTTCTGCTAAGCCAGTAAAATTAGTGCACTCAATATAGCAGTTTACAATGGGGAATCTATTTGCACGCTCCAAGTATGCAGTCGTGCCATACTGCAAATTTATCGTGATCCTGGGCTACAGGTGGGAGTAGCTTATCCGAAACTACGATGAACGTACACTCTGTATCGCGTGTGAGGGTGGAAATTCGGCAGCCGTTTACTGCTTCGGTTTCGAATTTGAGGCCCCCAGGGGTGCTTTTATCGAACGTAAGGTTTACCTGGTGGCAAGAGGGATTGGAAATACTCGACAGGAGAGGAGATCCTGCTTGCGACGATAGTGGCGCAGACGCAGCACTGCTTTGGTGTACTTGTTGACGAAGGTCACTTCAAGGTTGCAAATTCTGAGAGCAATTAGTCCTCATATGGCTCTCAACACCACATGAGTAACATACAATATGCCTCTTGGTAAATGAAGAAGCAGGGGCATTATACGACAACGGTTTGACCTCAAGTTGGTCGAATGAGAAGAAATGTTTAGGTTTTAAAGGGCCAGTCACTTTGACAAATTTGTTTCCGTTGCGGGGAGTAAATTTAGTCCTGTTAGCCTTGGATTTGGGAGATGGAGTCTTAACTTTATTTCTTCTTTAGAGTAGCTGTTATGGCTAGCTGCATAAACATCGGCTTCGAAGATACATTCCTTGAATGTAAAACACCTCTGGTCTTTCACGAAGGATCTAATTTTAGGGGAAAGTGAAGCCGTAAGTTAATCCTTCAGGACGAAGTCGACTAAAGCCTCATAGTCATAGGGAATTTTAGCTGCATCTAGCCCCAAATTAAAGTGGCGTTGTAAAGAATAACCAAACTGGCGGTAAGTTTGGTTTGGCTGTATACGGCAGTGCCGGACTTTTGCGTGGTAGAAATCCGGGGTCATATTGTAGGCTGCCAGTAATTCCGATTTCAACGTAGTGTAGTCACTCGTTGCCTCTGGTGGAAGCGAAATGAATATATCTCTAAGCTGAGAGCTCAGTAATGGCACAAATTTGGCTACTCCGTCAGCGTCAATATCCCTATGGTTGACATCAAAAATCTTCTAAAATTAAGTCATATAAGACCCCAAATCCTCACCTTCTTTAAATAAGGGTAATTTTACGGACTTTGTTTGGTGAATGTCGGTCGGTGAATTGACGAAAAGCATCTCAATTCTGGTTCTGCTCATTTCTAATTCATGAAGACAAATTATTTCTCTTTCTTGGCGTTCTCTCTCTTCTTTTCTCTTTTCTTGTTCTTTCTTTTCCCTTTCTCTTTCTTTTCTTTCTTCTCATTCTGTTCTCTCCTCCTCTTCAATGTATGTAAATAACTTCTTTTCCCACTGAGTCCAAGATACCCACCTTGTGATTTAAAGATGTCAAGGAAGTCATGGTGTCGAGTTTTACCAACTTTTACGCGAGAAAGCAAAGCACCACAAAGGAAAACGTAACCGGGTTGTCGAGCTCGAATATAACTGTAATTCACAGAAATAACTTAAATGCACAGCGGGAGTGCTGGCTAATAGTAATTTCTTGAAGCCCGCATCTAACATTTTATACGGGGCTTTCCGGAAGTGACTTGCCCCTAGGTCCCGGAAGGCAGCCTGCCTTATCAGGCGCGGCACCGACAGGAGGAAACTTTAGCTTGGTTCACACAACCTCGCGGAGTTCCGCCGCGATCCTTGGTTTGCTCGGTACATCCATCGCTTTTGTTATCGCCAGAAGTGGATCGGCTTCTCAAGGCAATGCTTGAAGATTTCCGTCCGCATTGCACTTTTCTCCCTCTAACTATGACACTTATGAATCAAGTAATAAAGTCATATAATAAATATGCTACATTTACGCATAGGCTATGTACAGTAAACACACACATACGTATGAATAATGAGTTAGAGAGTGTGGGGGAATTCCACGTGGAATTTCTTGTCCAGCACGGAACTTCCATGCGCTGTAGAAGGTTCTGTTATGCTTAAATTGGTAAGGCTAGCCCCCCCCCTCCCCACCTTCCACAAGCGGTAGCCTCGAACCGCGTCAACCACGGTCCACCTTTACACGGGTTAGAATATTCTCGGCAAGAAGATTCGAGGCCATTCGAGAGTAGAGCTGTTTCCCCCTCCCCCTCCCCCCCCCGCGGGGAGAGCCTCAGACATATATAGTGCTCGTTAACCATGAGGCAGACACAGAGTTGAGAAGTTTCGCCCGGACCCAAGAAGATTCCCCTAGTTCCAAGTCAGGTGCTAACAACAAAGCAAAGTGACGGCTAAACTATTTGTGTATTGGAATTAGCCCCAGCCAGTGAGATAATTCCATTTAACTATCGCTACCAAGCGATTTTTCCGACTTCACTCATCAACTCCTGTCGAAGCCCTCCTCGTTCGCCCCTTGTTTTCGGGTGGCCGAAATACTCTCCCCTGGACCGGATGTTACCGCCCCCGCCTCCTTTTTTTGGAGAACCGTCATCACTTCAAGATCCCTCTTAGAAGTTTTGAGCGCCCTCGTCTCACGTGCAGAAGACATCCGTGAAGCCTTACTCCAACGTCTCACTCGGAATCCTCCGTAAGCCAACCCCTCTTTCCCTTCAGTAACCCATTTGAGTTAATCCTTCCTATTTGAATAGTGTCCTCCAGTAATACATAAATTTTTAATTTCATAGTGTGATGCCTAACTCTGCAATTCCCCTCCTCGTTTACCCATGTAATTTTGCCCATTTTTGCCCAGTAATTCTCTGATGTAAATTTGCCCATCAATTCTCTCATTTTTATGTAAATAAAGTTATATTTTTGTACATGCCTCTTTAAGTAACCTTGATCTTTGCCAATGCCTATATTATACTTGACCTCGTTGCACTCTTATCTCGCCCTTCGCCCGTCGAAACTCGTGGTGTTCCGTCCCTTTGTCGGTTCGCCTTTAAGTTATTGGTCCCTCCCCCATAGATATAATATGGTTTTGATGTAATGTAATGTCATACCACGACAGGGAGAAAAATTATAGTCAGAACGTTGGTTTGTAATGAACTGTATATTTTATTTGATTTATCCCAACAAGTAGGCCTATATTTGTGAGTTAAGAATACACATGACTGCACAAGTTCATAATCCTAAAATTAAAACAGGTAGCGAGAAATAGATCCCCTTGCAAAAAAAAGCTATCTAAAAATTACTTTAATCTTAATCAGATACAAATGACCACCAGATCGAATGATAGCAAAATAAATCTTAATATTCTACATATATATATATATATATATATATATATATATATATATATATATATATATATATATATATATATATATATATATATATTCAGACTAAATATATGTTGCTATTTAGGGCGCGTCTTTTATAATAGTCTATTATTCTTGTGCTTCTTTTATTTGCAGGGGAAATAGGAGGCTGAGTAGGAATAAAAAAACAGATATGCGAAATTACTGCTTTGATTGAAGTTGGTTTGGCTCTAATTACACATCATGGCCCAGAATGGGAATTTATCGAAATCAAATCAGAGATGAGGGAAACCTCAAGCAGAAGCTCATAGACGATTGAAAACTACTCTATGGACTGTCTCACTGGAAGAATCTCTGGCCACTGATGGCATCATGTTTGCTCGAGGCATATCGGCCTAGGGACATCCTGCTGATAATCTCTGGTTAAAAGAGTGCGGTGGTATCTGAAGTTTCATCGATCCACACAAAATTGCATTGTTTGCTGCTAACCAGGAAAAAATATAACTGTTATTGTACAGTTGTTCCCCACTAAATCAAGATGCTTCTTTACCCAATACATTGCTGCTAAGTCAGACAAATTTGAAGTAAAATTTTGGACAGATTTTCATATCATGGTAGACTGAAGCAAACCAACCATTTTAAGAATATGTAATTCTTTAGCTTGTCGAACCATACCTTGGCAAAGGAAAAAACGTTACGACAATGGTTTTACTTATCTTAGCTTATGCCGTAAATTACAACACAAAAAAAACTACCCTCTTGGGATAATGAATCCTGCCCGAAAGGAAGTGCCAATTGGCATCAAGAATTTGTGAGACAAAAGATTCAACACTTATGTTTTGAAAATGACTAAGCAACGTCAATGTCTATTAATGCAAACCAAATAAAAATGTGATTTTTCTGAGCATCATACATAGCTGTGTTCAAGTTGAAGATGATCTAAAAAAAATGCTGATAGTGTGACTTTCTACAATTAAACGAAATATGGAGTGGATATTGTTGATAAGATTGCTTGAAATACAGCACAAAAGCTTGCACAAAAAGGTGGGCCGTTCAAGTCTTTTACAATATTTTAGACCACGCTGGAATCAATGCAGTTGTTCTCTATCGGGAAGTTATTGATCAGAAAATTAATCGTTGCGACTTTCTTCTGCAGTGAGCTCTTTTCTGCGATGGGCTTTTGAAAGACTGCCGCCGAATGACGACACTGCAGAGAAAGTCGTGACTTTGTCCAGGAAAAGAAAACAATGCCAAGTACGAATGTGCAAGCAAACTAAAACTTGTGAAATTTGCCCTAAATGTGAAAAATTGTATGTGGATCCTGTACATTCAACACAATCAAGAAAATTATTTGCAAGAAGTGTTCTTCAACATACTGAGTACAAAGTTACAGAAATAAAACAAGAATTTAGGAGTCAGATATGAATTAAATATTTTTTGTTCTTACTTCATATGGTGATATGAGCATTATATTTTTAATCAAATTCATAAACGTGTAAAAAGAATAATTTTCATTCGATACATACTAATTAGCGTAAATTGAAAATAATAGTAGATGGCGGTCAAACTGATTGCTCTCGCTGTTTTAGGTATCCAAAAATTTCCTCTGTTCTAGCGTTTAAGCTGTCTTTCATTCTCTTGGTAAGCGCAGTCAGGCTCCTTTACAGTCTGCCAGATAGTGGAAGGCAGATAAATCTGTGTAATGGACGGATGTGATATTTAATGATAAATGTAATATATCAATAAATGTAATATATGGAGGGGAGAATTCTTGCAGTGATGTGATGTTTCAAACAGCTTATATTGAGTTCGGAACCTGACAGCCTAATTTGCAAATGCTGTCAATCATCCTGTTGGTGTGCGTAGTCAGGTTCCTACACCGTATGTTAGATGGTAGCAGGCAGAAAAGTCTATTTACTGGATGTTTGTGATCTTTAATGATGCTGTGTGTCTTCCGCAGCCACCGGCTGCGATAAATGTCATAGATAGAAGAGAAAAAACCTCTTCAAGTGATGTGCTGTGCCGTCTGCACCAGCCTGTAGTGTCTTTCAGTTGTGACTGGATCAGTTCCCATACCACACTGTGATGCAGTCTGTCAGCAGGCTCTCGATGGTATACCTGTAAAAGCTGGTGTTCATGCCAACCCTCTTCAATCTCAGGAAATATAGTCGCTGGTGAGCTGTGCTGCCCACAGAGTCTGTGGTCAGCACAGCTGATGGGGCGAGGTCTCTCTCCTGAAGTCCACTATCATTTTTTTTGGACGTTCAGGGAGAGGTTATGCCCTGGTACCAGCTGGTCAGTGTTTCCAGCCCTTCTTTATAGTCGGCCTCATCGTTATTCATGATGAGGTTCATGATTGTTGTGATGTTAAAGATTGAGTTAGAACTGTGCCTGACAGTACAGTCGTGAGTGGACACACAGTTGTGTTTATAAATCTACGTTTGTGACTGTACAAAAATATACTTTTATTAAAGATGAATACCAAAAGTATATACAGTCATAAATTAAAATAGACATTTGAATACGAATACAATTCAATAAGAATAAATAAAACATATCAAATAAACAAAAAAAAAATTAAATACAACACAAATAGAATAGAAAGTTCTTTCTGTAGTGCACAAAGTATTTCAACACAATAATGATAGCAATAATAACAACCTAAATTTATATAGACCCTTTCACGAAACCCAAAGGCGCTTTACAAACAAAACAATCAGAAACAGTAACCTAAATTAACAATGGAGAAACAGTATCTGTTAGGCATAGGCTTTAATGAAAAGGTGAGTTTTGAGGAGTTTGGGGAAAAAGTCCAGAGATGGTGCATTGCGAAGGTCAGAAGGGGGATAGTTTCATCTAAATAGAATAATGAACTTAAAAAAGAATCAATCTGCTAATTTTACCATTATCACTAACAGTAATTTACACTTTGAATGAAAAACACAGATTGAACTATCCAACGACAATATAAAGCTTGACCTTTCTTCTTTTCCTTGATGCAAAGTTATCAGTTACGCATCATCATATGAAAGCTACTGAGCTATGTCATGGTTAATACTGATGAGTGAAAGACCAGTAAGGCGTTCCTGCGACATTGTTGATCTCAAGTAAGATTTGATCAATTTCAGTTATGAGAAGCTCCTCTCTGCCTCAGCTAAAGTTATGGGCATTGTGAGTGCAGTTCGGAGAGCAGTCCATAAATTTGT
The DNA here is from genome assembly GCA_963969495.1 of Ceratothoa steindachneri. NCBI lineage: Eukaryota > Metazoa > Arthropoda > Malacostraca > Isopoda > Cymothoidae > Ceratothoa > Ceratothoa steindachneri. Next base: position 25,603,660 of record OZ018324.1, read on the forward strand.
ATATATTTCTGAGAGCTCCTTTTCATGAATAAAATTCAGTATTTAAAGCAGATAAGTGGCGTTTTTTTAAGGTCCGGCAGGTACTTCATTCAGTTCCTGCAAAAGCTCTTTGCAGCCCAAGTCAGTGTGTTTCTTAAAGAGAAATGCGGCACTAAGAGACTCACTGTTCTGCCAGCTCCTCTTCTGGGAAACTAAAAATTTGATAAAATCCCATACTTCTCTGCCACATTTCCCATGTGGTAAATCTCTCTTGAAGTGCTGACGTTGCAACCTCTGAGGTATTCAATATTATGCAATATTACGCCACATATAAGATGATGTAACGCGCAAATTAGCGATGAGCACAAATAAATAGGATTTTTTTCTCTCATTCTCGTGGCGCTCCCTAGAGAATGCCGCCCTGAGCAATTGCCCATATTGCCCATATCAAAAACCGCCACTGCTAGTATACATTAACGAACTAGAAGAAGGTCTTTCATGCATAATATTGAAGTTTGCTGATGGTACTAAAAATGCGAATACCGTACTCACTAACGCACAAATTATGTAAAGAAATGCAAAACAATCTTGACAAATTGTCAAACTGGGTGCAAACGTGGTACATTTCTATTAACGTGGATAAATGTTAAAGTACTCCATGTCGAATACAGGAACGGCAAAGAAAATTATTCATTAAATAGTACTTAACACTTAAGGGTAGACAGAGAAAGAGAGAGAGATTTAGGGTTAACAATATCGAGCAACCCATTCAGCAATGTTAAGAAGTCTTTAAGAAAGTAAATAAATATATGGATTCATTAGGGTTGCATTTAAGTATAAGTCATAGATAGAATCATTACTCTCTATAATTCCTTAGTCCGTCCCCTTATGGAATACTAATTTCAATCCTAGTGCCAGAACTACCTGAAAGAAAGAGCGAAATTAGAACGAGTCCAATGTAGGCTTACTAAATGATAACAAGTTTAAAGAAAAAAACATATGAAGAGCTAATTAAAGAACTAAATCTATTTCCGTAGATTAAAAGGGGACTTAATTGAGGTGTTTAAAATTATCAAAGGCAGAGACAATATAGATTGCAATAAATATTTCACGATCGACCAGTCAAATTACACGAGAGGCAACGGTAGCAAAATTATAGGTACACATTTTAACTCGCAGGAATCTTAGAATTTAATTTTAACCGCATCGTCAAGTTATGGATGGGCTCGCTTCTAACGTAATGGACTGCAACACAATAATCCCCCATTTACAAAGTTCACTAGCAAATAACTTACTTGAATTAAGGTGACAGATTCACCAAATTTGACGTGAATATTCTTATCCCAGGTCACCTGGTATGGATTGTAAGGTCTGTTGTAAACTGCATATCTACATATGTAACTCTCTCTTTCGCTCTCTCTCTCTCTCTCTCTCTCTCTCTCTCTCTCTCTCTCTCTATATATATATATATATATATATATATATATATATATATATATATATATATATATATATATAATTTCAGCAATAAGTTTAAATTAGTATTTGACAAAAATAACTGCCAGAACAAACCTGATTCTTTTGATTCAAAATTCAGAGAACACTGACAAATTTGCGAACATTAGAAAAATAAATCAAGTAGAGATCTCAAATGCAGTTCACACTCTCACTTTACGATTGAGTAATGGCAACGTCTATTCTTCTTATTTGAAAGATGCTTCTGATATCTTATATTGTTTCATTAGCAAAATATTTTCATGTATGCTACTCCATTACTATCTTCCTAGTCGAATGACGAAAGGAGAAATTAGGCCCGTTGTGAAGAACAAATTAGGTAACCTGAATTGCTCTTCCAATTCTCGCCCAATAATCTTTCTTCCAATTTGCTTAAAGTATTTAAATATTGTATTTTATCCGAATTAAATAACCACATTAATATTGATAGCAACCAGTTTGGCTTTAGAAAGGAACCTCTACTTCCACAGCCATTATGGTGTTGAAGGAAGTTATCTATCGCTACAACCCCAATGGTTCCAAAATATACATACGCCTGTTTTTTCAGATCCAAGTAAAGCTTTTGACCGCATAAATTATTGGGGGCTGATTGATAAATTAGTAAAAGGCAAAGTTCCTCTGTACTTGAATAATATCATTAAGAATATGCTGATGAATCAGTCAGTTTGCATTTTTTCCTTTGGCAAAAGCAAATCGTCACCCTGGAAAGTTGGAAATTGAGTGAGACAGGGGTGGGATAATCTTCCCTCTCTTATTCAATCTGTACATATATAGTGTGCTAGAAACAGTTAGATTCTGGCATCTTAGATGTCGAATGGGGATCTACTATTACAACATCATTGCCTATGCTTATGGTATTGTCCTGCTTGCTCCTTCTTCTCAAGCTCTAATAAATATATCTGTGCTGTCGCTGGAGAAGAATGGCATAGACATTAATAAAGATAAGTACTCATTCATCGTTAACTTTGCTATTAATAACCCTAGGATAAATATGGTAGACCATCTTGGGGTCAATCTCTCGTTCGACCTCAGAAACAATGCAGATATCCCGAGGAGTGAGTAGGTCTTTCTCTCAATTCTACTGCCTTATGCGCAAATTTGGGAATGTAAATCAAAACATATTTATTTACCTTTTTAGAACCTCCTGTCTCTCGCTCTATGGGTCCTGATGTGAAGTGATCGTAGAGGTTACTCTAGTAGTTTCAGAGCCTTGTCTAATCACTTTGATAATACTCTGAAATGGATTCTCAATTATTCGACAAGGAAAAGTACTCATTAAGTATTCTCTCAGGGAAATTTCTTAACATTTCGACATTTCATAAATACAATCATAATAAACTTTGCATTCAAAATTTATAATTCCCTGAGCTCTTGCATAATTCCCATCAAGAGATAACTCAAGGACACTAGATGACGAGAAAATAATAGCTGATAAATAAGATAACATTGAAGACCTATTTTAAAATGATAACGAAGCGATTTATGCCAGGATCCATTTCGTTCAGGCGAGGGAGGATAGCTTTCGATAAATATGAATTCTCTAGGAATTATTACTATGCTTTTTGTTTTGCTGTATTCTTGTAATTTCCCTAATCCACAAACACTGTAATGTAAATTGAATTTAATTTGTATGTCTATTCAGCTTAGGTATTATGTTTTTGTATATTTTTATAATGTTATCATAATGGTATTTTTAGTCGCGTGAGGGTATAGTCGTATTTTGCTTTTTTTTTTGCTTTTGTAACAACATTGTAACTGTTCGGCCGATTCTAATGAAATTTGAAATCGTTAAGTTGTTTACATTCACTTTTAAATGATATTTTTGCCAAAATTCTTCCAAGATTAGCCCGGGAATTTTATATATATATATATATATATATATATATATATATATATAAATATATCTGACCAAGCCCTTTGGAATTAGGACCGACGCATGCAACGAAGAAGTGGGATGAGTGTTGTTGCAATAGGATGATAATTGCAGCCATCCAATTGCATACGCCGCAAGCCGACAGCTCTCGGCGCGTGAGAATAACTTCGCGACCATAGAACGGGAGGCTCTTGCAATAGTTTGGGGGTACAAAAATTTTAAATGTATTTAGTGGGAAAGGAGTTCGTAATCGAAACGGATCACCGCCCTTTAGCATATTTAAAATATAGTAAAAGTCAAAACAGTAGACTCATGCGATGGAGTTTACTGTTGATGGAGTACTAATTTTGCATATTATATATTAAAGGTTCTGAAAATTGTATGGCCGACTGTCTTAGTAGGAACCCCATAGATGAGCTTTCTACTACCTCGTAAGATCGAGTCATCGAGGGTCTGTACTAACAATTGTATATATTGCTAAGCCTTGTCCCTCTGTATATATATTGCCTTTAATTATTTTTTCTTTTGTAATTAATTGTAATAGTCGCCATGTTTTCTTTTGTTTTTGTTTTTTAGTATTATTATTACTTATTCTTAACTCCTAAGTTCCACAACCTCATCTGAATTAAATTTTAGTATTTGCGGCTATGTAGGCCGAAGTTAGAGATTCCTATATTAGCTTGTATCCCGTCAAGGTAAATTGTTATATATATATATATATATATATATATATATATATATATATATATATATTTATATATATATATATATATATATATATATATATATATATATATAAATATATATATATATATATATATATATATATATATATATATATATATATATATATATATATATATATATATATATATATATATATATAACGGGTAGGCCAAAAGTTACTTGACATTTTAAAAAGTTAATAACACACAAATTAATTAAGTTATAAAAGTGGATGCTATATAAAATGAAAGAGGAGATCTTGAGTTTTTATTATTTAAATATAATATCCTTCAAATATTTTCCATTAATGTTAAAACAAAAGGCAGATTCTTTGCACCATATTTTCCATGAAATTTTCCAAACATCAGGAGTGATTTTGTCGATTTCCTTAATGATGTTTTGTTTCAATTCTTGAAGATTATTAGGTTTATTTACGTATCCTTTTTCTTTAAGGTATCCTCAAAGGAAAAAATATGAAGGGGTAAAATCAAGATGATCGTGGTAGCCAAGAAACGTCACCTAAACGTGAAATTAACTGACCAGGGAAGGCTGCTCTTAGTGTTGCAATGGATAACTAGTGTTCAATAACACCCCTAAACGTCAACTAGGATACGTTTCAGTCAACTATGAATTTCTCGAACATCATTGCAACGCATCCTAACAAAATAATTGAAACTTCATCCATACAAAATTCAAATAACTCAACAATTAAATATTGCAGGCCATCAAAAAAGAATAAACTTTGCACGCGCATTTTTGGGACTAACAAATGATCCAACTTTTACCTCGCACCTAATAATTTCCGATGAAGCCCATTTTCACATTACTGGATACGTTAATAAACACAATTGCAGATTCTGGTACGCTGAAAACCCCATGATAATTCACGATCAGCCTCTTCATGCACAGAATGTTACGGTCTGATGCGGCATAATCAGTTTGAGAATCATTGGTTCCTACTTCTTCGAGGAAACTGACGGAAAAACAGTGACAGTAACAGGGAACACTTACAGAGAAATGATACAAGATTATTTATTGCTAGAACTGGAAGATTTGGATATGCACGATATGTGGTTTCAACAAGATGGGGTGACACCACACACTGCGAGAGAAACCATGGCAACACTAAGAGCAGCCTTCCCTGGTCGATTAATTTCACGTTTAGGTGACGTTTCTTGGCAACCACGATCACCTGATTTTATTTCTCCAGATTTTTTCCTTTGGGGATACCTTAAAGAAAAGTTATACGTAAATAAACCTAGTAATCTTCAAGAATTGAAACCAAACATCATTGAAGAAATCGACAAAATCACTCCTGATGTTTTGAAAAATGTCATGGAAAATATGGTGCAAAGAATCCGCCTTTGTTTTAACAATAATGGAGGACATTTGAAAGATATTATATTTAAATCATAAATATTCAAGATCTCTTCTTTCATTTTATATATCATCCACTTTTATAACTTAATTAGTTTTTGTGTTATTAATTTTTTTAAATGTGAAGTAACTTTTGGCCCCCCCGTTATATATATATATATATATATATATATATATATATATATATATATATATATATATATATATATATATATATATATATTTATATATATATATATATATATATATATATATATATATATATATATATATATATATATATATATATATATATATATATATATATGAAATGAATAACTCACAAAGTAGCACGTGAGGTTCCGAAGCTTTTGATGAAAATACTATTACAGCCTTAGGATATGGTCTGAATTTCTCTATCCCATCCCACCCCTCTATTGTTTCCATTGCTAAAAGCACCATTAAGAAGCAACCTGTACTTATGGGAACAAAAGACTTCTCAAAGTGGATCTGTCTTGGACCAGAAAAGAAGTGAAAGACCACAAATTCGCCAGGAATTATGTAAGTTTGGCCAATTTAGATAGATTTGGTGATATCCCCAGTGATTCAATTTCTATTGTGAAAGGTTGTGTTTATCAATGTCTGGCTAAGCCTGCCCACCTTAATCATGCCCTTCGTTTTCGTCGTTCTTTATCGACTCTTCTTAAAAATCTGTCCCTCCATATTACTAAGGCTGATAAGTCTTGAACTGTTGTGATTATGGATAATAATTCATATATTACTAAAATTAACGATTTATTTAATGATCAAGCTACTTACCTCGCAGTATTGAAAGATCCCACTCTACAAGTTAATAGTGATTTCCATAAAAATGTACTGCTATTACTTAAAAACTTCCCTGAATTAGTTTCAAAATTCAAGTCGAGTAACGCCAACCTTCCTTATATGTATGGACTTGTAAAAACGCACAAACCAAACTTCCCTTCACGCCCTATAATAAGTTCGGTTGATTCTATTTGTTAATGCTCTCTCTAAATGGCTTACTTCTTTTCTTACACCTCTAGTTGGAACCATTTCTCATTCACATCTTACCAATAGCTACGACCTTATTTCTAAACTCAATGCGATTTAGTATTCTAATAATTTTACTCTTGGTAGTTTCGATGTCTGCTCATTATTTACCAAGGTTCCAGTTGAAGATCTTTTTAATTTCCTTAATGATAAATTGCAAAATATTGTTGTTCCCGTACCTGCTACTATATTTATGAAACTCATTTCACTTTGTACCCAAAATTGTAAATTTTCTTTCGATAGCAAATATTTCCTTCAAAAGTTTGGATTAGCCATCGGTAATTGCCTTTCACCTGTTACCTCTAACTTATATATGGATTTCTTTGAAACAAGACTCCTCCCTACTATCCTTGACTTCCCTATTGTTTGGTACAGGTATATTAATGATGTGATTTGCCTGTGGCCTAATTCTAAAGATGTTGATAGCTTACTTACCAAACTTAATTCACTCGTCGCTTCCATTAAATTTACCCATGAGGTTGAAAATAATAGAACCCTTCCCTTCCTCGATCTTTTCATTCATAGAACACCGACTAGTTTTAAATACTCCATCTATCGCAAACCTACAAATTGGCACTCTTATATTCATTTTTACTCTTTTCATAGTCCTAAAATCAAACGTTCCGTTTTTTCCTCTATGTTTTTACGGGCTTTACGAGTCGTTAGTCCTGAATATATGGATTTTGAATTCTCCAATATCTTTTTAAATTGGCCATTAACTACGTTACCCTTATCGCTTTCTTCTAAACTGTCTTTCCTCTGTAAAAAAGAAATTCTATAATACAGCTCCTTCTATCCCTTTTAATGTTAAAAACATTTTGGTTTTAGCCTTCTCTGTTTGTTTCATTGACCTTTCCCGTCTTTTAACAAACTTTAGCATTTCAGTTGCTTTCAAATACGAGTCAACTATAAACAAACATTCTAGTTCACAATAATTGTAATAATATTGGGGTAGTCTATTCGGTCGAATGGTCTGTTTGTCCAAGTAAATATTTTAGAGAGACAGGAAAGCAATTATCTGTCCGTATTAATCAGCATAAATACAATGTTAGGAGAGCTGTAAATAATAATGCGGTTTTTTTACATATGTCCGAAAATAACCACTTAAGTAATTGGAATTCAGCAAAATTTATTTTTCGCTCAAATGACTGAATTAAAAGAAACCTTATTGAGTGTTCATGCATAAGCCAATTTAATAACTTTAACATTTCCCCTGGCCTTTTTAAAAATGATGTTGTTATGAAAAAACTCGTTCTTAAACAAATTAGCTTCGGCTTATATTCCTAATTTTTTTCGCGGGTGGGGGGCAATTTTCATTTTTATGGGAAATAGATGTGTCAAATTAATTATTGCATTGATTTTGTATTAACATCATTTTATTTCTCTTCCTCTCTCCTTGTCCCTCTCCTCTTTGTTTCAATTTACTTCTCGTGTCTCTCCTAATATCCCTCTTTAGATTATCGCTTAATCCGATAATCGTTTTAACCCTTTTGGCTCTGTTCTTGACTCTTTCTTGCCTCTCGGTTTGACCTTGCTACCTGTTATAGCTAAATCTTAATGTGAATTGACCCATGCCTCTCCTACTTCCTCATTGGTGATTTCTTGTCTTAGAGTCAGTCCTTTATCTTTTACTAGCTTATATACACCCTTATTGTATTATTTTCGATGGTAGTTATCCTTGAGAATGAACTGAATAAAGTTCGAAAGAAATTGAAAGCACCCTTTCATTTTTCCTGCAGGACATTGAATTCATATATATATATATATATATATATATATGTATGTATAAAGGAGCTTTCAATAAGGTCGCTTGATATTTAAATGTAAATAAAGCAAGTTGTGTGTAATATATGCACTGAATTTATTTTAAATTCGAAAGTACATTTTATGTCATTAAGTGTGGAATATGATGTCTTTCAAATTTCCGCCGCGTCTTCGCTTGGTGGAACGTATTCGGGAGGCCCAATTTTCAATGACTTTGTCACATAAATCTAGCTGAATTTGCTGGATGTTGTTCGTTATGTTGAGTTTAAGGACATTAACTGTTTGCGGATTATTCGCATAGACCTGCGACTGAATTTCTCTATCCCATCCCACCCCTCTATTGTTTCCATTGCTAAAAGCACCATTAAGAAGCAACCTGTACTTATGGGAACAAAAGACTTCTCAAAGTGGATCTGTCTTGGACCAGAAAAGAAGTGAAAGACCACAAATTCGCCAGGAATTATGTAAGTTTGGCCAATTTAGATAGATTTGGTGATATCCCCAGTGATTCAATTTCTATTGTGAAAGGTTGTGTTTATCAATGTCTGGCTAAGCCTGCCCACCTTAATCATGCCCTTCGTTTTCGTCGTTCTTTATCGACTCTTCTTAAAAATCTGTCCCTCCATATTACTAAGGCTGATAAGTCTTGAACTGTTGTGATTATGGATAATAATTCATATATTACTAAAATTAACGATTTATTAAATGATCAAGCTACTTACCTCGCAGTATTGAAAGATCCCACTCTACAAGTTAATAGTGATTTCCATAAAAATGTAAATTCTATAATTTACCAAGGTTCCAGTTGAAGATCTTTTTAATTTCCTTAATGATAAATTGCAAAATATTGTTGTTCCCGTACCTGCTACTATATTTATGAAACTCATTTCACTTTGTACCCAAAATTGTAAATTTTCTTTCGATAGCAAATATTTCCTTCAAAAGTTTGGATTAGCCATCGGTAATTGCCTTTCACCTGTTACCTCTAACTTATATATGGATTTCTTTGAAACAAGACTCCTCCCTACTATCCTTGACTTCCCTATTGTTTGGTACAGGTATATTAATGATGTGATTTGCCTGTGGCCTAATTCTAAAGATGTTGATAGCTTACTTACCAAACTTAATTCACTCGTCGCTTCCATTAAATTTACCCATGAGGTTGAAAATAATAGAACCCTTCCCTTCCTCGATCTTTTCATTCATAGAACACCGACTAGTTTTAAATACTCCATCTATCGCAAACCTACAAATTGGCACTCTTATATTCATTTTTACTCTTTTCATAGTCCTAAAATCAAACGTTCCGTTTTTTCCTCTATGTTTTTACGGGCTTTACGAGTCGTTAGTCCTGAATATATGGATTTTGAATTCTCCAATATCTTTTTAAATTGGCCATTAACTACGTTACCCTTATCGCTTTCTTCTAAACTGTCTTTCCTCTGTAAAAAAGAAATTCTATAATACAGCTCCTTCTATCCCTTTTAATGTTAAAAACATTTTGGTTTTAGCCTTCTCTGTTTGTTTCATTGACCTTTCCCGTCTTTTAACAAACTTTAGCATTTCAGTTGCTTTCAAATACGAGTCGACTATAAACAAACATTCTAGTTCACAATAATTGTAATAATATTGGGGTAGTCTATTCGGTCGAATGGTCTGTTTGTCCAAGTAAATATTTTAGAGAGACAGGAAAGCAATTATCTGTCCGTATTAATCAGCATAAATACAATGTTAGGAGAGCTGTAAATAATAATGCGGTTTTTTTACATATGTCCGAAAATAACCACTTAAGTAATTGGAATTCAGCAAAATTTATTTTTCGCTCAAATGACTGAATTAAAAGAAACCTTATTGAGTGTTCATGCATAAGCCAATTTAATAACTTTAACATTTCCCCTGGCCTTTTTAAAAATGATGTTGTTATGAAAAAACTCGTTCTTAAACAAATTAGCTTCGGCTTATATTCCTAATTTTTTTCGCGGGTGGGGGGCAATTTTCATTTTTATGGGAAATAGATGTGTCAAATTAATTATTGCATTGATTTTGTATTAACATCATTTTATTTCTCTTCCTCTCTCCTTGTCCCTCTCCTCTTTGTTTCAATTTACTTCTCGTGTCTCTCCTAATATCCCTCTTTAGATTATCGCTTAATCCGATAATCGTTTTAACCCTTTTGGCTCTGTTCTTGACTCTTTCTTGCCTCTCGGTTTGACCTTGCTACCTGTTATAGCTAAATCTTAATGTGAATTGACCCATGCCTCTCCTACTTCCTCATTGGTGATTTCTTGTCTTAGAGTCAGTCCTTTATCTTTTACTAGCTTATATACACCCTTATTGTATTATTTTCGATGGTAGTTATCCTTGAGAATGAACTGAATAAAGTTCGAAAGAAATTGAAAGCACCCTTTCATTTTTCCTGCAGGACATTGAATTCATATATATATATATATATATATATATATGTATGTATAAAGGAGCTTTCAATAAGGTCGCTTGATATTTAAATGTAAATAAAGCAAGTTGTGTGTAATATATGCACTGAATTTATTTTAAATTCGAAAGTACATTTTATGTCATTAAGTGTGGAATATGATGTCTTTCAAATTTCCGCCGCGTCTTCGCTTGGTGGAACGTATTCGGGAGGACCAATTTTCAATGACTTTGTCACATAAATCTAGCTGAATTTGCTGGATGTTGTTCGTTATGTTGAGTTTAAGGACATTAACTGTTTGCGGATTATTCGCATAGACCTGCGACTTAAGGTAGCCCCAAAGAAAGTAGTCTAATGGCGTGTAATCGCATGATCTCGGTGGCCAGTTGACGTCGCCCCGCGCGAGATGAGGTTGCCCTGATACCGCTGGTGCAAAATGTCTATCGTGACGTGCGTAGTGTGTCAGGTAGCGCTGTCCTGTTGGAACCACATGTCATCAGTATCCATATCAGGCATATATTCCAGTTGAGGCCACAAGAAGTTGCATATCATCGATCTGTAGGTCTTGCGGTTGACGGTTATGGCAATCCCATCTTCGTTCTCAAAAAAATACGTACCGATGATTCCGTTAGACGAAAATCCGCACTAAACAGTGACTTTGTTGGGGTGTAATTGGTGCTGGTGTATCTAATGTGGATTGTTTTCGTCCCAAATCCGACAATTTTGTTTGTTCACAAATCCATTAATCCAAAAATGGGCCTCGTCGTTGAAAATAATTTTTTGGGGGAAAATTTGAGGCAACTTCCAACTGCTCTAGAGCCTAATCTTGTAAGGGTGCAGACCCAAGTCCCTACGCATAAATCGCCAAACTGAAGTCGCAGAAAGGCCAGGTGCTTCTGAACGATGGGAAATTGACTGCCTCAGATATTCCCGTACACTCTCATTTACGGCAGCGAATTTTTCAAGAGACCTTGCGTTTCGGCGACGTACGAGTGTTGGCAGATTGTTGATCGACCCTTTTGCCTCGAATTAGGCCACCAAGCGTAGAGCAGTGGACTCAGAAGGACGATTGTGGCGAGGATAGAAATCACGTAATGCACGGAACGTTTGTCGAACGGAGAACTGATTTTGATAATAACATTTGATGATTTGCACAAGCTGTTCAACGCTATAATCTTCCGTTCTGACTAGCCAAGTACCACTAAACAGTTCACAGTGAGGGTGCCAGATATCGCTTTTTCAACATGGCCACTATCGCCTAACAAAGCTCTGCTGATTGCCGGTCTGCATCTGACCGACAATCAGCAGACCCGGGTTCGAGTCCCGGCCAGGAATTTTCAAAAAAACTTTTTTACCCTGGCGTTATTTCTGTCTTCTCGGTAAAGGATCGCTTTTACTGTGCCGCCATCTGCTTCCTTTGATTCTGGATTTTTCTAATGCCTTTAAAAAACAAAACAAGAAAAAAACCTCCGGTTTCTTGTCTCATTTGCTCATTCGCGTCCAATTCTTATTCCTCTTATATATATATATATATATATATATATATATATATATATATATATATATATATATATATATATATATATATATATATATATATATATATAAAATATATATATATATATATAATATATATATAATATATATCTATATATATATATATATATATATATATATATATATATATATATATATATATATATATATATATATATTCCTTTCTTCGGTCTGGATATAGGCAATTAATTCCTTGCATGTTAATCCCAAGAATTCACCTTGTTTGTGGAATCTATCAAAGGACGACATCCTTGACACTAGGTCTGCGTCTGGCAGCTCGAACGTGCACGGAACACAAAACACAGACTATGGGTGTTGTTTTTTTGTTTTTTATTCTACTAAGATTTATCCCGCAAAAAGAAATGAACACCAAAAAAAAAAGATGAAACACAAAAGCGAAAAATTCATCCCTATCGGATTAAAAATTTCCGTTCTCTTAATCCAGCTCGGGATTTAGTAGAGGGTTACTATCCAAAAAGAGAAAACTTATGGACTCGCGAGTACACAATTAAATAGTTAAAACATAAGTTGATAATTAGTTCCACAATCTTTGAATAACTTTGAGCGAACTTAGGCAAACTCGGTAAGAATAATTAAATGACGGGAATTGAAATTTAACGGGTTCTTAAGTAAAAAATAGATATACATATCCGCATGTCGAGGAACAAAGGCGTTGACCACAAAGTCTCTAAAGGTACACACTAATACTGTACGTCAAACCGCCACTATCGACCTTGTGCTCGGGTACAATGAAATTGGGAGTAAGGTTGGCTCTTTAAAAGGGAACACATTTGCCAGGTTCTTCTCAAGGGTTATTCGAAAGATAAACACCTCTAAAAAAATAAACTTTTTTAGGGGACATATAAATAGGGAAATCTAAATAATAATCAGTACGACAAAAGAATATTATGACAGGCAAAATTTAAGTAAACTAGGTCCGGGAAAATATCTATAAATGATCCAATAAGTTGGATTGAAAGAAAGATTTAGCAAGTCTATAGGCGTTACACCAAATGGGGAATTCTTCTTAGGACTGGGAACTAAGAGGTGGGACTTACGAGGAAAGGACTCCTGGTTACTCCTGAAGAATGAACTGGGCATGTGGAAGACCAAAGGCCAGTTCTTCGTCAATGGTGTCTCGATGCGAAGCCGTCCAGAGAGACTCCGAAGGGGGTTGAGATTAGCTCGTCTCTAGGGAGAATTAATCACGAAATCGAAATTTGTATGTGGACGGCAGGAAGTCTCAATTAATGTAGTGTAATAGGATGGCCTGAGGCTGCCACGCCTCAACCTCTATCACACATCGAAACTCATGCTTCCCACCTGCATCCTGCGAGAGAGCGTAGAAGGGCGTTCTTATCGCCCACTATTCCCAAGTTTAATCAAGGAGGTTCAATCCCCCGTTTGCCTCCAGGCGTCGATCTTTCCAGATTGAATTAGGCTTATGTGAAGATAAGATTGTTCCAAGCCCTATCAGGACATTCCATCGAAATCCCCCATTGTCCCCTACGCCGAGGGGCTGGCTCCGGCTATTTATGCGAAATAATTTCGCGTTTGAAGCAGATCGAGATTATCTTCGTCAGGCATCACGCCGATCCGTTCTCCCTTGTGCACGTAGGAACTCTCTACCCCGAGAACCCCCTTATTGTCCAGAAGAGAACAATATCCTTGGGTGCCAAGGTTCGTTTCCCTCGAGACGCCAAGTTAAGAGCCCCCCCCCCTGTTGTTCAGAAAGAGAAAAACTTTAGAACAGTCATTGTTCTTCGAGCCCGTTCGACAAGAAACTGTTCTCGCCTCCTCTATTGTTCAGGAAGAGAACAACGTTAGAACAGTCATTGTTCTTCGAGCCTGTTTGACAAGAAATGGTTTTCGCCCTCCAGTTGTTCAAAAAGAGAACAACTTTAAAACAGTCATTGTTCTTCGAGCCCGTTCGACAAGAAACTGTTCTCGCCTCCTCTGTTGTTCAGAAAGAGAACAACGTTAGAACAGTCATTGTTCTTCGAGCCTGTTTGACAAGAAATGGTTCTCGCCCTCCTGTTGTTCAGAAAGAGAACAACTTTAGAACAGTCATTGTTTTTCGAGCCCGTTCGACAAAAAAACGGTTCTCGTTCCCCTGATATCACGTCAGTGGCCAGATGAGCTCTAATAATAAAAAAAAATTCATGTCAGTGGTAATTTAATTCCCCCTTTTAACGTTCTTCAAAAGAACGCTTGGTTACACCAAAAATTTCAAGTGTTCATCCAGAACATCTCCGATATCCTGTCTCAAGGATCGCTCGTACTTCCGAGCCCCACTTCGCTCTCACTCCTCAAAGTCAGTCCTTAACCCCTCGTTAAGGACAACCCCCCAAAAACCCTTCTCCTGGAAAAGATATCGCCAGTTGGACCGAAGATTCCTTAACATAATATAAAATAATTTCACGGATGACAAAAGCCACAAGGGCCTATCAAAAGTCATCCGCCTTCCTCTGCACGACGACCTTATAAATACCTAAGCTACGCATTGCATTTAACTTTTTAACTTTCTGCTAACGCAACTCTGTGGTTTAAACGGGTTTAGCTAACCCTTTCCCTACTTGTTTGTTTTGTCATTTTAAATCCCTCCAAATCTTAATCCTCCACTTAGTCAAATATTCCCATGACCTTTTTCGTTTCATGTGTATTTCCCATTTTAATCCCCTGTCATGTAAATATTTTCCATGTGTTGTTTTGTTGCATTAATCAATAAAATTCTATTTTATTAATGTTTGCAATATTATTTATCCTTGGGCTCCGTTCCGCTTCTTAAGTATATTAAAGATAAATAAGCCCTCTCCAGGCCTATTTATTTACGTAGAGTCATTCTCGGCCATCTGATCAACCTGCACTCGAATATAGAATAATCCCTACAAAGAATAGATATATAATATATCGTCGGGAGCCTATTCTATGACATGTAGTTGTACAAGTGAAACCCAGAACAATCTTCCGGGGTATAAACGGCTTTCCGTAATATAACTCTGGTCATGGCGGATTATACGAAGACGATCTGCTACGATATCATAATGGCGAGGAGAGCATTTCAAGGGAGACAGACACTAAGTTCTGGCAAGAAGCTAGGGTTCTCTCTATCTGCTGAGTATTTACAGACATCACCTTAAATAGGAGCCACAGCCATGGTCGCTAGAGGGCTTCGCGCACGATAGCCTCCAAAGGGGATATCGGAGGTGGCCTATGCAAACATGAACCTTGATAATCTTTGGCATCGACGAGACTATGGGAATTAAGCAAGATTTCCAAGGGATATCAGACGCGGCTTAAGCAAACATGAACCTTGGTTGTCTTGGGTGTCAAGGAGGCGAACGGGAATTGAGAGCAATTCCCTTCTAACCCAAGAGGGGTAGAATAGACAGGGCTGCCCTATTGAAGCTGGACAGCGTTATCAAACTGGGAGAAAGACGGTGATAAAGCACCCCAAGTTAAAGATAGCAACGTTAATCTGTCTTGACCACTGAAATTATGTTTGATAACGGCGTATTGAGTTTCATGCTTGCACAAATACCATAACTATTAGGCCGATTCTCAAGAAATTTGAAACCAGTATGTTGATTTAAATTTTCTTTTGAATGATATAATTACCAAAGTCCTGCGAAGGTTACCCCGGGAAAAAATCGGTTTTGGTAATAACATTGTAACTATTTGGCCAATTTTAACGAACTTTGAAATCCTTATGTTATTTTACATTCTCCTTTAAATGATATAAGTGCAGAGGTCCTCACATAGCTAGCCCTTGAATTATATTGTTTTGGCAATAACATCATAACTATTAGGCTTTTTCTAACGAAATTTGAAAAACCTATGTTATTTCACATTCTCTTTAGAATGATATGATTGGCAAAGTTCTCATAATGTTAGCCCTGGAATTATTTTACTTTGGCAGTAACTACATAAGTATTCTACCAATTCTAACAAAATTTGAAAACCTTTTGTTGTTTTATATTCTCTTCCTAATGATATAATTGCCAAACTCCTACCATTTATAGCTCGGGAATACCTGTGTCTTTGCAATAATATCATAACTTTCCGGTCGACTCTAAAGAAATTTGAAAGTTGTATGTTATTTAACATTCTCTTTCGAATCATATAATTGCCAAGGTCCACCTAAGGTTAGCACGAGATTTCCTTTTTGGGGCAATAATATCATAACTATTTGGCCCATTCCGAAGAAATCTAAAAGCCTTATGTTGTTTTACATCCGCTTTTGAATAATATAATTGCCAACATGCTCCCAAGTTTAACTCGGAAATTATTTTGTTTTGGCAATAACATCATAACTACTTGGCTGATTTTAACGAAATGTTAAAGCCTTATGTTGTTTTACATTCTCTTTGGAAAAATATAATTGCCAAAAATACTCGCAAGTTTAGCAAGGAAATGTTTTTGTTTTGGCCATCACATCATAAATATTTGGCCAATTCTAACGAAATATGAAATCTTCATATTGTTTTGCATTCTCTTTCGAATAATATAATAGTCAAAGTCCTCCCAAGCCTCGCCCCGGAATTATTTGTTTTGGCAAAAAAAAACATTATAACTATTCAGCGATTCTAACGAAATATGAAAGCCTTAGTTATTTAACATTCTCTTTCGAATGATATAATTTCCAAGCTTCTTCCAAAGGTTAGACGGGGAATTATTTTGTTTTGGCAATAACGTCATAATTATTCGTCCAATTTTCACAAAATTTAAATTCCTTATGTTGTTTTACACTCTGTTTGAATTATCTAATTGCCAAGGTTCTCTCAACGTTAGCCCGGAAATTATATTGTTTGAGGTTTTGGGGTGACTCTAACGAAATTTGAAACCTTTATGTTTGTTTATATTCTCTATTTAATGATTTAATTGCCTCAGTCCTCCTTGGACCAACAACATCAGAACGATTCGAACGAATCTAATGAGCTTTCAAACCCTTATGTTCTTATATATTCTATTTCGAATGATATAATTGTCAAAGTCATCCTAAGGTTAGCCCGGGAATTATATTGGGGGAGATGGGTCAATAACATCATAACAGTTCGGCCGATTTTAATGAAATATTAAACACTTATATTGTTTTACTTTCTCTTTTGAATGATAAAATTGCCAAAGTACTCCCAAGGTTAGCCAGTGAATAATTTTGTTTTGGCAATAATATCAAAACTATTCGGCCGATTCTAACAAAATATTAAACACTTATATTGTTTTACATTCTCTTTCGAATGATATAATTTAAAAGGTCATCCCAAGGTTAGCATAGTAAGTATTTCTTTTAGCAATAACAGAATAACTATTAGGCTGATTCTAACAAAACTTTTAACCCTTATGCTATTTTACATTCTCTTTCGAGATTAGCGTGGAGAATTATTTTGTTTTGGCAATAACATTATAACTCTTATGCCGATTTTAACGAAATTTGAAACCTCTATATAGGTTTAAATTCTCTTTGTAATGATATAATTGCCAAAGTCTTCCAAAATTAGCCCGTGAATTAATTATTTTGTCAATAGCATCATAGTTACTCAGCCGATTCTAACCTAATTTGAAACCCTTATGTTTTTTTAAAATTCTCTTTGGAATGATATAATTGCCAAAATCTTCCCAAGTTAAGGTCATTAATTATATTGTTTTGGCAATAACGTCATAGCTCTTAGGCCGATCCTAACGAAATCTGACAGGCTTATGGTTTTTTAAATTCTCCTTCGAATGATATAATTGCAAAATTGCAATAATTTATTTTGACAATAGTATCATAACTACGAGTATTTGGCCGATTTTAACGAAATTTAGAAGCCTTCTGTTGTTTTACATTCTCTTTCGAAAGTATTTTTTTTGCCAAAGTCCTCACAAGGCTGGCCAGGGAATAATTTTGTTTTGGCAATAACATCAAAACTATTCAACCGATTTTGACGAAATTTGAAACCCTTATGTTGATTTACATTCTCTTTTGAATGATATAATTGGCAAAGTATTCCCAAGGTTACCCTGGGACTTATATTGTTTATCCAATGATTTAATAACTATTTGGCTGATTCTAAGGAAATTTGAAGCCTTATGTTGTTTTACATTCTCTTTTAATGGTTTTGGGCCAAAGTCCCCCCAAGTTTAGCAAGCTAATTATTTATGGGGGGGGGGGGGAAGAACATCATAACTATTCGGCCAATTCTAACTAAATTTTATATACTTATGGTTGTTTACAGTGTCTTTCAAATATTTAATTTACCACGGTACTCCGAAATTTAGGCAGAGAATTATTCTGTTTTAGCAATAACTTCATAACTATTCTGCTGATTCAACGAAATATTAAACCCTTTTATTGTTTTAAATTATCCTTCGAATAATATCATTGCCATTGTCTTCTCAATTTTAGCCCGCGAATTATTTTGTTTTGGCAATAACATCATTACTATTTGGCTGATTCTAACGAAATTTAAAAGCTTTATATCGTTTTAATTCTTTCTCGAATGAACTAATGGTCAAATTTCGTCCAAGAGTGTCAGAAGAAATATTTGTTTTGGCAATAACATCATACCTATTTGGCCTATTATAACGAAATTTAAACCCTTATGTTTTTTACATTTTTTATAATGATATAATAGATAAGGTCCTCCCAAGTTTAGCCCGAGAATTATTTTGTATGCGCAAAAACAGAAAAAACTAGTATGCCGATTCTAACCAATGGAGAAACCCTTATTTAATTTTACTTTCTCGTTCGAATGAAGTAATTGCCAAAGGCCTCGCAAGGTTAGCCGGGGAATTATTTTGTTTTGGCGATATCATCATAATTATTCGGCCGATTCTAACTAAACATGAAACCCTTATATTGTTTTACATTCTCTTTCGATTAATATAATTGGCAAAGTCCTCCAAAGGTTAGGCTTGGAATTCTTTTGTTTTGGAAATAACATCATAACTCTCGACCGATTTTAACGAAATTTAAAACCTTTATGTTACATTACATTCTCTTTTCAATGATATAATTACCAAGGTCCACCCAATGTTAGCTCGAGATTTATTTTGCTTGGAAAATAATATCATAACTATTAGTCCAATTTTAACAAAATTTGAAACCCTTAGGTTGTTTTACATTCTGTTTTGAATAATATAATTGCAAAGGTATTCCTAAAGTTAGCCCAGGAATTATTTTGTTTGGGCAAAAACAGCATAAATATTTACCGATTTTGACGAAATGTAAAAGCCCTATTTAATTTTACATTCTCTTTCGAATGATATAATTTCCAATCCCCTCCCAAGGTTAGACAGGTAACTATTTTGTTTTGCCAATAACATCATAACTATTAATCCAATTCTCAAGGAATTTAAAATCCTTATGTCGTGTACACTCTATTTGAATAATCTAATTGCCAATGACCTGCTAATGTTAGCACGGTACTTATATAATTATGGTCATAACATTATCGAAAGAAGAGAAATCGAGTAATATTTTGTTTAAAGAGGAGTCGTGTGAAACGAGAGTTATTGGGAAGAGCAATGCCCTACGCCCGTTAGCAAACTTCCGGTGAGATTAGCCGAGAATTTCATCGGTTCATTTGGAAAATAAAAACCCCGCCGCCGAGCTATTAACTTCGAGGCGGTGAGGCAGGTCTCACTCGTAATTGCTTCCGTTAGCAAATATAGGTGTTCCGGCGAATGCCTATATATTCCGCGTCACAAAATTAATCGAGGAAGCATTCCGTCAGAATTCGCCCAAGGAAGAGTCCCGAAGACGTATCTCCCCCCGTACCCGTTGAAAAAGACCCCAATGACGGCGCACATCCTCGCGCGATAGAACAGGGTGTCATACCGACTGGCAGCTAGGATGTTATTTGGAACAACAGCGTCAGGATCGAAGGACCCGTCCATAAGAAACACACAGTCTCATCCCTCCCATGGTTAGCCCGGCAATTATATTGTGTCGGCAATGAAATAATACTTAGTCAGCCATTTCTAACAAATTTGATACCCGTATGTTGTTTCACTTTCTTACAAAGGACTTAATTGCTAAAGTCCTCCTGAGGTTAACCCGGGAATTATATTGTTTTGGCAATCACATCCTAAATATTCGGCATATTTTAACAAAAATTTAAACTATTATGTTGTTTTACATTCTGTTTGAGTGATTAAATTGCTAAAGTCCTCCCAAATTTAGCCAGTGAATAATTTTGTTTTGGCAATAACATCAAAACTATTCAACCGATTTTAACTAAATTTGAAACCATAATTAAGTTTTACATTCTCTTTTGAATGCTTTAATTCTAAAGTCCTCCAAATTCTAGCCAGGGAGTTGTATTGTTTTAGCAATAACATCAAAACTATTCTGCCGATTTTAACGAAGTATGAAACTCTGCTGTTGTTTTACATTCTCTTTCGAATGTTTTTTTTCAAAGTCTTCACAAGGCTAGCAAGGGAATTGTTTTCTTTTGCCAATAACATCATAACCTTTCGTCCTATTCGAACGATCCTTGAAACCCTTATTTGTTTCACATTCTCTTTAGAATGATATAATTGCCTAGGTTCTCCCAACGTTAGCCCGCGAATCATTTACTTTTTTCAATAAAATTATAACTATTCGGCCGATTCTAACGATATTTGAAACCCTTATTTTGTTTTACATTCTCTTTCGAATGATATAATTGCCAATGTCCTTCCAAGTTAGTACAGGAATTATTAAAAATTATGAAGGTCGTAAGTTCCTTAATCACTATGAGTGAATTATATATGTATGAATGTGTGTATATGTATGTATGTGTGTATATGTATATATATATATATATATATATATATATATATATATATATATATATATATATTTTTTTTTTACATAAATATATGTATATATTAAACAGTTTAAACAAAGGAGGAAAACTTCTCAACTATAGTGATAAATTTTCTATGCAAAGAAATCTGTAACACGATCATATGTATACCAGTTTTTTTCCTATAATTCTAAAACTGTATAATCAATTTCAATACCATTTAATTCAATTACAAAATAAAAATATGTCTCTCTGTCTGTCTCTCTGTCTATCTTTGTAAACCATTCAAGCAAAAGAGGAAACCTTTGCCAACTATGGGAATAAATTTGCTTCTAAACTATGAAATTGGTTTGTATGGTTATAATATTATATAATCAATTCCAATATTATATCATTCACTTAAGAAATAAAAATATGTCACTCTCTCTCACTGTCTATCTCTCTATCTATCTATTTTCTCTCTTGCTTTTGTATTTGTCTCTTTTTATCTTTGTCCCTCTATTTGTCTCTCTTTTTAACTTTCTCCTTTCTCACGCTTTATTTCTCTCTCTCTGACTATATATATATATATATATATATATATATATATATATATATATATATATATATATATATATATATATATATATATATATATATATATATATATATATATATATATATATATATATATATATATATATATATATATATATATATATATATATATATATATATATATTGTGAGGGAATTCCACGTGGAATTTCTTGTCCAGCACGGAACTTCCATGCGCTGTAGAAGGTTGTGAGAGGCTTAAATTGGTAAGCGTCCACCGCCATTCAAGAATAGAGCTGTTCCCCAATACCATCCCCTCCCCCGCGGGGAGAGCCTCAGAAATATATAGTGTTCGTTTCTCATGAAAAGAGACAGAGTTGAGAAGTCTCCCTCGGACCCAAGAAGATTCCCCTAGTTCCAAGTCAGGCGCTAACAATAAAGCAAAGTGACAGCTGAACTATTTGTGTATTACAATTAGCCCCAGCCAGTGAGGTAATTCCATTTAACGATCGCTACCGAGTGATTTTTCCGACTTCTCTCATCAACTCCTGTCGAAGCCCTCCTCGTTCGCCGTTCGTTTTTGGGTAGACGAAATACTCTTGCCTTGACCAGTCGTTCCCCCCCCCCCCCGCATTTTGGGAGAACCGTCATCACTTTAACATCCCGCCCAGGGACTTCGAGCGGCCTCGCGTCACGTGCAGAAGACATCCGTGAAGCCTTACCCCGACGTCTCACCCGGAATCCTCCGTAAACCAACCCCTCTCTCCCTTTAGTAACCCATTTGAGTTAATCCTTCCCATTTGACTAGTCTCTTCCTGTAATACATTGAATTTTAACTTCATAGTCTGATGCATAACTACAATCCCTCCCCCTCGTTTACCGATCTAATTTTGCCCAGTAATTCTCTGATGTAATTTTGCCCATCAATTCTCTCATTATTTTTTTTGGTAAATAAAATTATATTTTTGTACATGCCTCTAAATAACCTTGAGCTTTGCCATTGCCCTGATTATACCTGACCTCGTTGCACTCTTATCTAGTTGTTTCGCCCGTCGAAACTCGTGGTGTTCCTTTCTTTTTGTCGGTTCGCCTTTAAGTTATTGGTCCCTCCCCCATAGATATAATATGGTATTGATGTAATGTAATGTCATACCACGACATATATATATATATATATATATATATATATATATATATATATATATATATATATATATATATATATATATATATATGTATATATATATATATATATATATATATATATATATATATATATATATATATATATATATATATATATATATATATATATATATATATATGCAAAAAAATCCCATAAAAAATGAAAATGAAAGTTCGAAAGTACTTGGAATTCACCTTTCATTTTCCTGTAGGATATTTGTGCATTTATTGCTCTACTCACGCGTTATTTTGGGCTTTTTTAATTTTATATATATATATATATATGCACATTTTGTTGAAGTGCATTGCGTATTTTGCCTTAATTAATATCCTTTGGCAACTTTCTCTTCTTCCAGCTATCTTTTTTATTTCATATTTTAGATGGAGGATCGCTTGTCCAGTATTCATCTTTGGTTTTTAAATGAATATGTTTGGTAAAAAACAAACTAAATTGCTGAGCTTTCGATTTTATTCGATCATCTTCGGAGCGTTTTGGAATGTTTTGCCTCCTTTACCGATGTAATGAGTGAAGTGAGGATCTGGCAGAATGAAAGAAAACGATTTTTAGGGATATTTATACTGCCTTGGTTAAACGTAATAGTTAGCGAAGGTCGGCCCCAATGGTTACCCCATAGCTACTCCATTAGCTTACCGTTGTGTGTCTTGAACGGCGCCTCTGATGTGCATGAACGTAACAGACTCCTTAAGATGTATTGATTAAGATTTGGAGGAGACATTGTAGGACATCATGGAAAATAAGCCACACACATTTCGCCGATACGTATATGAATCTACATGAACGTATAAAACGAAGAACATCTGATAAACATCAAGCAGCATTTTGAGGAGAACTCCATGCTAAAATTCACTTATGAAATGAGCATGGGCAATAAACTCCCCTTTTTGGACGTTGAGATTCAAAACATCAATTTTAGCTACAGTACTAGAGTATATAGGAAAAATTCGGACATGGAAAGATGTCTCAATGCGGAGAGGGAATGCCCCGAAAGATATAAAAAAACTGTAATCAGCTCATACATCCACCGAGCTTATAAATGCTGCTCTACGTGGAAACTTTTCCACCAAGAGATTGCACGAGTAAAACAAATAATACTCGTGAAAAATGGTTTCTTAACAGCATGATTGACAAACAAATTCAATCATTTTTAAATTACTATTACAAACATGCGGATAAAACTAAAAGTAATCAGGAAGAAGTCAACAACATCAAAGTGCATTACCTAAACCAGATGTCTACGGCCTATAAAATAGATGAAAAAAACATCGATAAGATTATTAACCCTTATATCAAGGTCAAAAATCAAACGAATAAAATTTACCTCATCATTTATTATAAAACAACAAAAGCCAGCAATCTCCTGATGATAAACAACAGCTGCCTAAACACCTCGAATCTCAAGTTAACCAACATAATTTAGGAGTTCATCTGCCCCGAAAGAGACTGGAAGCTTTATAATAACTCAAAATATATTGGCATGACAACCACTACATTTTCGAGACATTTAACCATGCATCTGCAAAGCGGAGGGCCTAAGAATCTTATGGAAGGTGCTCATAATAGCAATCTAACGAGAGATATTCTCGTTGATAACTACATTATTAAATGAAAAAGATCAATAAAGCGAGGCTGAATATCTTAGAAGCCGTATTAATAAATCAAGATAAGCCAGAGATCAACCGGCAAGCGACAAGCTGGAATCGCACATTAAAAATATTATTAAATTCCACTCACAAGAGTGGCCCATTTCCTCTAATATTAACTTTAACCAAGGTGAAATAAATACCCCTTAAAAATCGGTTTTTTTCACTCTAAAGATTCTCACTCCGCTCATTACATCGGTAAAGGATGCAAGAACATTTCAAGACGCTCCGAAGATGATCGAATAAGATCGAAAGCTCAGCAATTTAGTTTGTTTTTTACTAAGCACATTTATTTAAAAAAGAAATGAATACTGGGCAAGTGATCCACCATCTACAAGATGGAATAAAAAAGGTAGTTTGAAGAAGAGAAAGTTGCCAAAGGAAAATAATTAAGGCAAAATACACAATGGTCTTCAACAAAATTTGCATTCAGGAAAGACTGCTACCCAACTACACTAATATATATTGTGATAGAACGGTCTAAGGCCACTTAAATTTAGCTGCTATCACAGGTTAGAAACACATGTTACCCACGTGCATCCTCGAGAGGAAGCAGAGCGCGTTATCGCCCACCTTAGCCAATATTTAATCAAGAGGTTCATTCTCCCGTTTCGTCTCCATACGTCGATCTCGCCAGATTGAGTTAGGCTTATGGGCAGATGAGGTATTTTTCCAGGCGCGACCGGGGCATTCCCCTGAAGTCCTTCACTCAGTTATCCCCTACGCAATGGAGACGGCTCCGGGTACTTATACAATAGCATTCCATAATAAGATCAGATCAGATCCAGATTATCTTCGCGAGGCATCACGCCGATCCGGTCTTCCTTCTGCACCTAGGAACTCTCTACCCCGAGAACAACCTTATTTGTCCAGAAAAGGGACAATATCCCTTGAGTGCCAAGGTTCGTGCCTTCGAGACGCCAAGTCCACAAGGCCCCCCTGTTGTTCAGAAAGAGAACAACGATAGAACAGCCATTGTTCTTTGAGCCCGTTTGACAAGAAACGGTTCTCAGCCCTCCCCCCCCCCGTCTTGTTGTTCAGAAGGAGAACAACGTTAGAACAGCCATTGTTCTTCAAGCCTGTTCGTCAAGAAACGGTTCTTGTTCCTAAGACATCACGTCCGGATAATTTAATTCCCCCCTTTTTAAAGGTCTTCAAGAGAACACTTGGTTTCAACAATAACCTTCATTGTTCATCTAGAACATCTCCGATTTGCTGTCACAAAGATCGTTCGTACTTCCGAGCCCCACTTCGCTCTCACTCTTCGAAGACAGTCCTTCCCCTTCGCTAAGGACAACCCCCCGAAGAACCCTTCTGCTGGAGATCGCCAGTGGACCGAAGATTCCTTCGCCTCGTCTTCCTCTGCACAACAACTTTGTAATTACGTAAGCTGAGCATCTCCTTTAATCATTTAACCTTATGTCAACGCAACCCTGGGCTTTAATTGGTTTAGCGAACCATTCTCCCCCTTTAATTTTTATTTGTTTTCCTTTTTAAATCTCTCCAAATCTTAATCCTCGGATCAGTTAGATATTCCCACGAAAACAGTTTGTTTGTGTGTTGTTGATAGTTTAATTAATAAAACTCTATTTTATTAATGGTAGCCATATTATTTATCCTTGTGTCCCGTTTCACTTCTTAAGCATATTGAAGATAAATAGGCCTCTCCAGGCTCCCCCTCCCTTTTGGACTAACCTCGGTCAATCAGATTATTACGCACTCAAAATATTAGAATAATTCCCTCAACGAATAGTTATATATGGTATATCGTCGATAGCCTATTCTACGACATATATATATATATATATATATATATATATATATATATATATATATATACTATTTAAATTTGGTGTCAAGTGTGTAAGGTTTAACGCTATATCTTTGCAAACACTGGCCTCAGTCGAGTGAAGCATAGTGTTATTCGTTATAAGAATAAAGTATAGTACTTCCCTTTTATTTTAACGATTGCTATCCCCTTTTTGAAACTTAAGAAGCTGGAGTAGCTCAAGGAACTGTTTTTTATAATTTGTTTGTGTTTTTTTGTGTTATTTTAGTCATTGGTTATCTATTGTTTGACTATTCCCCCCCCCCCAAGTGCAATATGACTCAGTTTGAAATCTTCAAAGCGCAAGGAAGAAAATTCTTGAGACCTAACGGAAGAGAATTGATTGAGTACGTTCAAGAGGAGCAACGAACATAAAGAGAAAAGTTAAGAGAAGAAAGGCAAAGAGAAAGAGAAAGAGAAATCCAACGAGAAGAAAGAGAGGAACGGAAAAGACAAGCTGAGCTTCACTATTAGTTTGAAATGGCTCGTTTAGATGCTGAAATCCAATCGGTAAGTTCACGTTCCGAAGCCCCGCTTAATCTCCCACTTAAGCTCTCCAATTTCAGGGATGGAGAGGATATGGAGCATTTTTAGCACACTTCGAAAAAATCCTTGAGATCAATAACCTCGATTTGAGGCTGAAGGTGTAGTAAGATTACTTCCCTTTTAAATTGTAAATTGCGCGTCATTTTCATATCTTTACCATCTGAATGTAAAATTGACTACAGCACCTTAAAAGCTGAGTTATTGGCCGCTCATAATATGACTCCTGATTTCTATTGACAAAAATCTCGAGAAGGTGGTATTAAACCCAGGCAGACGTTCCGTCAATTCGAATACATTCTTCAGAGGAATTTTAAATTCTGGTTAGAATCCTTAAAGGTTGATTCTAACTACGAGTCCTTAACAGACTTCATGTTGCGGGATAATTTTTTGGCGTCTCTCCCGACGGAGATCCGCGCGTTCGTGAAGGATCGTCGGTGCCAGACCTTTAAAGAGTGTACCGAAGAAGCAGATGTCTATGCCGCAAGCCATAATTTATACCCCAAGGAGAATCGACATTCTCACTAATATCCCTACCAGGAAAGAAGGAAAGATTCGCGCCCCTTCCCAGGAAAGCCGACGAAGTTTCCGGGCCCCGTAAAACCCCAAAACTTCTTCCCCCCAAACCAACAACGGGACTCCAAACCTCCCGTTAAGATTTCTCCACCATCACTCTTCCCGAAGCGACTAATCATATGCTTCACATGCGGTGTAGAAAACCACATGAGCTGGAATTGCCCCCAAAATTCTAGGCTTAAAAGCGGACAAGCCCACCAAGTTCACCAGATTAATGCCACCCCGGCTTTCCCGGTGGTGCAGACCCAAGCATCAACTTCTCCCCCTCCGTCAGGCCACCAGGTAAATTTAATTTTTGATAAAAGTTCCCCGTGAACTTTGAAATTTGAGGAGGGCAGCGTGAACGGCTGCCGTGTATCTACCCTCGTCAGGGACAGAGGGTGCACGTGTTTCATCGTGTCCGACGAGCTCTTTTCCCCAGTGGACCCTAACTACGAAAATTTGCGGTGGTACATGACTACCTTGGGCGGGCGAACCGATTTCCCTTCGTTAGATGTTACCTGCAGTGTCAGTATTATGATGGCTGGGCTGAAGTCATTTCAGCACCCATAAAATTTTGTTCCGTACTTATAGGACAGAGCCCTCAAGTAAGCTCCGACCCTGTGTCCCAGGCCGCCCTTACTCAAGGTAGAGCTAAGAAGGAAGCTCAGGAGTCCGTTCTCCTCAGAACTCCGATACCGTCCGAATTCTCGGAGCTCCTTAATCAGGACTTTAGGTGCGCACAAAAGGAGTGTGAAGCATTAACACCCTTATGGGGTAAGGCCCAAAACAAGGACACGGAGACTGTCCGTGGATCCAAAGTAATAAGGTACCTGGAGCAAGGTGGTCTACTTTACCGATCCGCCGAGGAGAGTAATAACGTTGTTACAACTGTCTTATGCCTTCCACGATCCCATGTACCTATAGTGCTCAAAATAGCTCATGACAGCATCTTTTCCAGGTATTTTAGTCATACTAAAACGGGTCAGCGTGTTTTTAAATATTTTTATTCGCCGGGTGCTGCAGCTAACATCTTAAAGAATTGTCGATCGTGTGATGTGTGTCAGAAGACGTCCGCTAAGGGGCGGGTCAAACCTGCTCCATTACAAAGGGGACCAGTCATAATTGAACCCTTCTTCAGAGGGGCCATCGACCTGGTTGGCCCTATTTAACCCCCTTTAAGCGAAGGGCAAAGCTATATTTTTACCTTAGTTGACTTTGCTACCCGTTTTCCTGAGGCTGTCCCCCTTCGCCGAATCGATAGTATTTCTTGCGCTGAGGCCCTTATTTCCATATTTTCAAGGGTAGGCGTCCCCAAGGAAATACTCTCAGACAGAGGACGACAATTGACCTCCGAGTTTATGGAGTACGTAGGGAAGCTGCTCATGGTAAAGCCCCTTTTTACCACCCCCTTCCAGCCACAGACAAAAGGGATGTGCGAAAAATTAAATGGAAATTTAAAATCAATTATTAAGAAGATTTGTGCCGAGCAGCCCCGCGAATGGCACCGATATCTCCGTGTCGCCCTATTCGCCTATCAAGAAATTCCTTACCGTACATTAGGCTTCGCCCCGTTCGAGCTCCTTTATGGACGTAATGTACGCAGACCACTCAGCATTTTAAAGGAGTTGCTAATCAAGCCCTAACTGGATTAAGAACTCCAGTCATCCTACGCCTATGTCTTGGATCTACGCCAGAGGCTCAAAAAATGCGCAAACATCGCCTATGAAAAGGCCGATGTCAATTTGGAAAAATATAAAACCTATTTTGATGTCAGTTCCGAAGATTGGAAATTTAAGCCCAGTGATGAAGTACTCCTGCTCCTTCCCCCAGCGAGTAATAAATTACTGAGCCAATGGAAAGGTCTGTACTCGGTCCGCGAGGTACGAGGACCGGTACATTACCTTATTGGTACCCCAGCAGGCGATAAGCTCTACCACGTCAACTTGTTGAAAAAGTACCACCGACGCGCCCATGGAGATACGTTCGTAGCACTGGACGAAACATCGGCGCTTGAAGAGGATTACCCCGCGGAGTCCCTTAATGTCATACAGACAGTGTGCATCCAATCTGATGCCGATTACCCTCTTTCTTTTCTGCCAGGCGAGTCTTTTGAACCCTCTGACCTGGATATCGACGCGCAGGTGACACCACATCAAAAGAGTCAGCTACCAGAATTATTATGTCAGTTCGACGACGTTATTTCAGAGAAGCCTGGATGTGCTACTAGTTTGGAGCATGATATTAAATTAACGACATTAGAACCTGTTCATTCAAAACCCTAGCCCATGCCGATTCATTTACGCCAAGCTTTTAATGCCGAAGTCAATAATTTGATTAGTTTAGATATAATAGAACCTTCCACCTATAGTTATTGATCCCCAATCGTCATGGTCAAGAAACCTGACGGCTCTTATCGGATTTGCATCGACTTCCGGAAGTTAAATTCGGTAACTGTGTTCGACGCCGAGCCCATCCCGATGGTAGATCAAAACCTCCACCTTTTTGAAGACGCCAAGTTCATTTCAGAACTTGATTTGTGCAAGGCGAATTACCAAATTCCCCTCCGGCCCGATGTGAAAGCATATACCGCCTTTGCAACTGAGAAAGACTTAATGCAATTTAAGCGCCTTCCTTTTGGCCTCGTGACCGGTTGTAGTAACTATAACCGTCTCATTAGAAGGTTGTTTGATGGACTTCCCAATGTCTTTTTTTTACTTCGATAACGTCTACGTCGCTACTCGTGAATGGAGTCATCATTTAACCATCCTATTAGCTCTCTTCGAGCGACTGCGCGAAAATGGCCTCACCATTGCCCCCAGCAAATGCCATTTTCCCCACGAACCTATAAAATACTTGGATTTTGAAATAGGACAAAGCCAGTTAGGTCCACGGGAGGACAAGATTAAGGCAATCGCTGACATGCCCCTCCCGAATACTAAGAAGCAATTAAGATCATTCCTAGGATCAGCTTCTTACTATCGGTGATTTGTTCCGAATTTCGCTGCAATTTCGGCGCCCCTTAGCACCCTTTTAAAAAAAGAATTCCCCCTATCGACTACGTTGGAATGATGTTGCTGTTTCTCATTTTAACCAGCTCAAGAGTAAGCTCATTTCTGCCCCCATTTTAAATTTGCCCAACCCGGAAAAATCCTTTGGGATTAAAACCAACGCGAGCAACGAGGGCATTGGAGGTGTACTCCTTCAATATGAGGATGACAGAATGAGTTAGCGAGTTGCATATGCTAGTCGCCAGTTATTAACCCGCGAAAAGAGATATGCCACTATAGAGAAGGAAAAGAATTTCAGATAGGAACTGACCACCGCCCGTTGGCCTATATTCGGAATGTACGACACTCCAACGGACGAATTAGGCGCTGGAGTCTACTCTTACAAGAGTACCAATTTAAGATAAATTACATCGAAGGTTCCGATAATCAGGTCACTGACGCACTCAGTAGGAATACGTTACTAAAGAGTGTACATTAATTTGTAATTCGTACGAGTAGGATCTCCATGTATGTACATACCGTCTTGTACGACTTAAATTTGATTCTCCTGTAATATAATTAGTTAATGTATATGTCTGAATTTTGTGGCTCAATGTCTATTTTTTTTTCGTATTTGTATATATTTGTACCTATTTAATTACGTATGAATTGTTTTGTCCGATATTTACTAATTTTATATCATTTCATTGTTCCATGTCTCTTTTATGGTTAAGTTTGTATCAAAGGTTAGTTTCCCCTATAATCAAAGGATCAACATAATCATATGTATTGAGGTAATACTAGCTAGGTGCATGAAAGTACGGTCGATGCAAGAAAGTGAGTTCTCCAAACGGAGCTCTATGGTTGTCCGTTCTCTCTTTTTTTCGAAGTAACAACTTTCCATGGATTGGAGGGGTGTGATAGAACGGTCTGAGGCCGCTTAAATTCAGCCGCTATTACATGTTAGAAACAAATGCTACTCAGGTGCATCTGCAAGAGGAAGCAGGGCGCGTTATCGCCCACCATAGCAAATTTTTAATCAAGAAGGTTCACACCTCCGTTTCGACTCCATACGTCGATCTCGCCAGATTAAGTTAGGCTTATGGGCAGATAAGATATTTTCTCAGGCGCCAGGGGGACATTCCCCCGAAGCCTCCCACTCAATTGTCCCCTACGCCAAGGGGATGGCTTCGACTATTTCCATCATAGCTTTTCCCGGTCGAAGGAGATCAGATCCAGATTATCTTCGCGGGGCATCACGCCGATCCGGTCTCCCTTGTGCACCTAAAAACTCTCTACCCCGAGAAACTCCTTATTGTCCAGAAGAGGACAATATCCCTTGAGTGCCACGGCTCTTGCATTCCAGACGCCAAGTCACCCCCCCCCCCTGTTGTTCAGAAAGAGAACAACGGTAGAACAGCCATTGATCTTTGAGCCCGTTTGACAAGAAATGGTTCTCACCCCTCCCCCCCTCCTGTTGTTCAAAAAGAGAACAAAGTTAGAACAGCCATTGTTCTTCAAGCCCGTTCGTCAATAGCCTCCATTGTTCATCTAGAATATCTCCGATTTGCTGTCACAAAGATCGCTTGTACTTCCAAGCCCGACTTCGCTTTCACTCTTCGAAGACAGTCCTTCTCCTTCGTTAAGGACAACCCCCCGAAGAACCCTTCTGCTGGAAATCCGCAGTGGACCGAAGATTCCTTCGCATCGTCTTCCTCTGCACAACAGCTTTGTAATTACGTAAGCTGAGCATTACCTTTAATCATTTAACCCTTTTTCAACGGAACCCTGTGCTTTAATTGGTTTAGCGAACCATTCCCCCTCCCTTTAATTTGTATTTAATTACCTTTTTAAATCTCTCCAAATCTTAATCCTCGGATTAGTCAGATATTCCCTCGACCCTTTTTATTCTTCGTTTATGTAAACATTTTTTTTTGTGTTGTTGATAGTTTAATTAATAAAACTCTATTTTATTAATGGTAGCCATATTATTTATCCTTGTGCCCTGTTCCGCTTCTTAAGCATATTGAAGATAAATAATCCTCTCCAGCACTTCCCTTCCCTTTTGGACTAACCTCGGTCATTTAGATTACAACGCACACGAAATATTAGTTATATATGGTATATCGTCAAGAGCCTATTCTACGATATATATATATATATATATATATATATATATATATATATATATATATATATATATATATATATATATATATATATATATATATATATATTTATATATATATATATATATATATATTCTCTCTCAATCTTTCTCTCTCTTTCTTTCGTTTTCTCTTTCTCTCCTTCTTTCATTTTCTCCTTATATATATATATATATATATATATATATATATATATATATATATATATATATATATATATATTCGAGACAAGCAGACAAGGGATTAAATATTCATAAACCTTTATCGACTAGCAGCTTTCGTCGAATAGGAGGATAAGGATTTGTCGTAGAATGCCCCCCCTTTTTGTTCTAAGAGTGCTAAGAGTGCTAATATTTTGATATCTTAATATCTTAAAGAAGAGAGCAGTTGGAAACACGTAAGGATATAGAGAAACGCACAATAATTCCCAAAATAAACTTATATTTTAACTTTAACAATTTAAAATCGGTTAATTTCGCTACACAGACCAATATATAAGATTTAGGCTTACGGACTCAACTGGACTCAGGAATGTTATTGTCTCACGACGCGTGCCGTTTGGCCAGATGTAGGTGGGCGGGATCACGAGGTCCTTTTGGCGTGGGTAGCAGCTGGGGGGTCCACACGGTATTCAGGGGAGGGGGGGTTCTTTAAGGACGAGACCACGCACGGTGCTTTATGCGGTTCCCCAGGTAGTCGTCGTCTCTCTGGCGAGAGTGAGTCGAACTTGGTTCTTTAACCCAGTTAACTTGGAGTTCGGTGTGTCCACTGAGTAACGAGCTCAAGAAGGAGCTTTTCTCCTTCGTTACTAAATTCCTCATGGGCGAGGACTGAACTCGGGAAGGGTCTTCTTTAAGAGCGAGGATCGATGAGAGCGGGTTTCTCTGACGAGAATAAGTTACTTAAAGTTCGGTTTGGTAACCAGGAACTAGCTAGAGGATAATCTTCTTCTTAGTTCCCGTCTTCTTCAAGGGCGAGGATAACGGAGGGGGATTTCTCTGACGAGAATAATTTGAACTTGGTTCCTCAAACAAGTAAACTTATGAGTTTGGTGTGGCCACCGAGTAACGAGCTCAAGGGGAGACCCTTTCCTTTTTCTTTTCTTAATTCTCCAAGGACGAGGAATACCCCTGGTGTTTAAGATGCACCAGGATATGAGGAGTCTCTCTGGCGAGAGTAAGTTGAACTTAACTAAGTTAACTTAGCGTTCGGTTTGATAACCAGTGACTAGCTCGAGGATGAGCTGCTTCTTAGCCCCTTAAGGTAGGTAGCCCTGCCTCTCTTGCAGGGTACTTCTTGGTCTGGCGAGCCAAGTCAACTACCCCTCCAGTCTAGGTAGCCTGGTGTCTTAATTCCGAGGACTTCGTCACCTGGAGACTGACGTATTCTACCTTGATTTTCCTCAATGTTCCTTATTTATAAGTTGTCACCTCACTGGGGGAGTGCTAAGAGGAGTGGAGGCTTGATGGTGGGCCCAGGAGGGTTCTTATGCCAAACGGTTTTTCTCACCAAGTCTTACATCGGTTCCTCGTTAGCCTTCGAGCTTGGGAGAAACACGTCTCCAATTTCTTATTTGACGTGAAATTGTATCTCACTTTCCTGGGGGAGATCTTGCATTTTAAATTTTAGGTCTTTCATAGCGCCGAATGGTGCGGCGCTGTGGTTATACGCTTGCCCCGATGGTGCCTGGGGCCGGATATCTTTGCGGTAACCGCCTCGTGACTCCACCCCGAGAGAACAGGGATGGGGGATGACGATTCTTCTACAGGAGTAGTTTAAGTGTGTCGAAGTATGTCCAAGTATACGGGAATATACGCACACAGGCTCTAAGGTAGGCTAAGCAAGGCAACAATTGTTATTGTTCTAAGAGTGCGATTTGAATAGGTAGCTGCAGCTGCGTGACCAAGGAATATTCCAAACACAACAACAAAAATAGATTTTAATACACACTTAATAAAAGGCACAAAATAAATACGGTTATATATAGGTAATTGGATAACCAGGTTTATTAAATGGTTATAATAAGAGATTTATGGTAATGAGCGATTTACTTCCTTTGAACCTCGAGAGTAAAGCGGGACGAACTTAGGGGGAGGTCCTGGTGACCTTGATTACTCACGGGTGTAGCCGAGAACCCGAGAAGGTAGTGCTACTTTCTCCAAACTTGGATTTAGGAAGATTCGGGCCTCTTGTCCTCAAGAGGTCATTGTACGAACTTCGAAGGGAAGGAGGTGACTTCTCCAAACTCATATCGAGCGAGCTATCGGGCCTCTTGTCATCAAGAGGTTACCGGTCGAACTTCGAAGGTAGGGCGGAGATGAATTCTCCAAACTCGGATTAAGCGAGCTATCGGGCCTCTTGTCCCCAAGAGGTCACCAGAAGAACTTCGGAGGACGACTTTTCCAATCCTTGATCCGAAGGCAGTTGAGAAAGGCTGGTGTTGCCTCAAGAAACTCTTCTCCTTGACCCGAAGATACGATTGTGATGTCCAGCTCTTCCGTGGCTTTCGACCGTCACTAAACACTTCTCGGGAGAGAGCGTCGTCTAACCGAATCTCTGCGTAATCCTTGGTAGGGTGAATACATACCTGGATTTCTCGAAAACAGGGAGAGAGAGGGACCTTCTCGAACCATTGTTGTTGGCCGGAACAACCGAGCGTGTCCTTACGGGAATGTGTAAGAGGCTGGGATCAGCGAGTTTTACAGGACGTCCAGCGGCTAGAGCCATAAAAGTTGTTCGAGGCTGTCGTAGAATAGGCTCTCGACGATATACCATATATAACTATTCGTTGAGGGAATTATTCTAATATTTCGAGTGCGTGGTAATCTGATTGACCAAGGTTATTTATCTTCAATATGCTTAAGAAGTTGAAGTGAGCTCAAGGATAATAATATGGCTATCATTAATAAAATAGAGTTTTATTAATTAAACTATCAACAACAGACAAACAGAAAATGTTTACATAAACGGAGGAAGAAAAGGGTCGTGGGAATATCTGACTAATCCAAGGATTAAGATTTGGAGAGATTTAAAAAGGTAAACAAATAAAAATTAAAGGGACGGGATGGTTCGCTTAACCATTTAAAGCACAGGGTAGCGTTGATAAAAAGGTTAGATAATTAAAGGTAATGCTCAACTTACGTAATTACAAAGTTGTTCAAAGGAAAACGATGCGAAGGAATATTCGGTCCACTGGTGCTTACCAGCAGAAGGGTTCTTCGGGGGGTTGTCCTTAGCGAAGGGGAAGGACTGTCTTCGAAAAGTAAGAGCGAAGTGGGGCTCGGGGGTACGAGCGATCTTCGTGACAGCAAATCGGTGATGTTCTAGATGAACAATGGAGGTTAGCGTTGAAACCAATCGTTCTCTTGAAGAACGTTGAAAAGGGGGGAATTAAATTATCCTGACGTGATGTCTTGGGAATGAGAACCGTTTCTTGACAAACGGGCTTGTAGAACAATGGCTGTTCTAACGTTGTTCTCTTTCTGAAAAAACAGGACGGGGGAGTGAGAACGGTCTCTTTTCAACGGGCTCAAAAAACCTTGGCTGTTATAACGTTGTTCTCTTTCTGAACAACAAGGGGGGAGGGTGAGAACCATTTCTTGTTAACGGGCTCAAAGAACAATAGCTGTTCTAACGTTGTTCTCTTTCTGAACAACAGGAAGGCCTTGTGGACTTGGCGTCTCGAAGGCACGAACCTTGGCACTCAAGGGATATTGTCCTCTTCTGGACAAATAAGGTCGTTCTCGAGGCAGAGAGTTCCTATTGTGCTCAAGGGAGCCAGATCGGCGTGATGCCTCGCGAAGATAATCTGGATCTGATCTGATCTTATTGGGGAATGCTATTGTTTAAGTACCCGGAGCCGTCTCCATTGCGTAGGGGATAATTTAGTGGGGGAGTTCGGGGAAATGCCATGGTCGCGCCTGGGAAAATATCTTATCTGCCCATAAGCCTAACTCAATCTGGCGAGATCGACGTATGGAGGCGAAACGGGGGAATGAATCTCCTTGATTAAATATTGGCTAAGGTGGGCGATAACGCGCTCTGCTTCCTCTCGCAGATGCACGTGGGTAGCTATGTGTTTCTAAACATGTGATAACAGCTGAATTTAATCCGCCTCAGACCGTTTTATCACTAACAAAATAGATGAGTGGGGAGAGGGGATAAAGACAGCGGAGAGGTAGCCTTCAAATTCAGCGTCA
Source organism: Ceratothoa steindachneri (assembly GCA_963969495.1). Lineage (NCBI taxonomy): Eukaryota > Metazoa > Arthropoda > Malacostraca > Isopoda > Cymothoidae > Ceratothoa > Ceratothoa steindachneri. The sequence goes on from OZ018324.1 coordinate 25,640,368, forward strand.
TGACTCGGTATGAATTTCTTAGTCACCTGGTGGCAAGAGAAAAATGGGTGAAGTCGCAATGTGTGTGTGGGGGGGGGAGGTTAACGGCTTGCTTTCTTTTGCAAGTAATATCTTAGGAGGTGGGGGAATACCACTATTTTGGTGGATACCTCTACAGATTTTCTCACGTCTATAATTAATAGAAGAAACACACTATAATTTACGGTGATTTTAATTTTCCAAGTGTTGACCTTATAGCAAGAACATCAGATAAGGGAGGATAAGTCTAATAGACTATGTGATAGAACCTGTTGAAGCTGCGTATAATTTCAACTCCTACCCCGTATTATTTAAAACCACGATGCTGCCCACGTGCATCTTCGATTCGAGGCTTGGAGTCTTATCTCAGCTACCGGATGCCAATGTTTAAACAAGGAGGTTATCGTCCCCCCGTCCGCCCCCATACGCCGACCTCAACAGATCGAGTTAGGCTTATGAACAGATAAGGCATTTTTCTCCGGCCCGGCTGTGCGTTCCCTCCAAGCTTTCACTCCATTTTCCCCCCACGCCAAGGAGATGTCCTGGCTATTTATATGGAAAATTTACCACTAAGATCAGATTGGAGATCCAGATTTTCGTCGCGAAACATCACCACGACCCTCTCTCCCTTTGTGCGCCAAGGGACCTCGACCTCGAGATTCACCATCACTTGTCCAGAAGGAGGACACTATTCCTTGAGTGCCAAAGGTTCGAGCCTTTCCGACGCCAAGTCCCCAAGGCCCCCCCTCCCCTGTTGTTCAAGGAGAACAGCATTAGAACAGCCATTGTTCGTTTTGAGCCCTTCGCCAAGAAACGGTTCTCATCCCCCCCCCCCTGTTGTTCAAGGAGAACAGCATTAGAACAGCCATTGTTCGTTTTGAGCCCTTCGCCAAGAAACGGTTCTCCCCCCCCCCCTGTTGTTCAAGGAGAACAGCATTAGAACAGCCATTGTTCGTTTTGAGCCCTTCGCCAAGAAACGGTTCTCACCCCCCCCCCCCTGTTGTTCAGAGGAGAACAACATTAGAACAACCATTGTTCTTGAGCCCGTAGACAAGAGACGGTTCTCATCCCCCTTTTGTTCAGAAGAGAACAACCTAGAACAGCCATTGTTCGTTTTGAGCCCTTCGCCAAGAAACGGTTCTCACCCCCCCTGTTGTTCAAAGGAGAACAACATTAGAACAGCCATTCTTCTTTTGCCCGTAGACAAGAGACGGTTCTCATCCCCCCTTTGTTCAGAAGACAACAAAGTAGAACAGCTATTGTTCTTCAAGCCGTTCGTCGAGTAACGGTTCTCCTTTCCAAGACGCCTCGTCAGGATCCTTTTATCCCCCCACCTTCGGCTGGAACTCGCCAGCGGACCGAATATTCCTTCAAGTACCTTCCACTGCACCCTAATGAAAAGTTACGTAAGCCAAACGTCACCTTTTGAGTATTGATCCCTTTTTGTCAATTCTATCCTGTGCTTTAAATTGTTTATCGAACCATCCCATCCCTTTAACTCCATATTTGTTTTACCTTTTTAAATCCTTTAAATCCTCGGATTAGCCCGAGTCTCCACGACCCTTTCCATTCTGTTTATGTCAATATTTTCCGTTTTTGTGTATTATTGATAGTTATTATTAATAAAACTCTATTTTATTAATGATAGCAATATTATTATCCTTGAGCTCAGTTCCACTTCTTAAGCATATCGAAGATACATAATATCGGCCGCCAGACAGTAAACGCACTCTAAAGATAATTAAGGAAGTTCCCTCAACGAATAGTGTATATATGGTATCGTCGGGAGTCATTCTACGACATATATATATATATATACTATTTAAATTTGGTATCAAGTGTGTAAGGTTTAACGCTATATCTTTGCAAACACTGGTCTCAGTCGAGTAAAGCATAGTGTTATTCGTTACAATAATAGAATATAGTAGTTCCCTTTTGTTTTAACGATTGCTATCCCCTTTTTTTTGAAACTTAAGAAGCTGGAGTAGCTCAAGGAACGGTTATAATAATTTGTTTGTGATTTTTTTGTGATTTTAGTCAGTGGTTATTTAGATTGAGAAACCAAGTACGAATAGGTCAGTGCCCATATTTAGGTAGGCTAATTCTATAGAGGCATAATTCTTGTTGCAAGGAATTTTAGTTGGTTGACTAGTGCGCCCCCAAGTGCAAAGATGACTCCGTTCGAAATCTTTAAAGCGCAAGGAGAGTCCTGTGGACTTTCCGGAAAAGAACTAACTGAGTACATTCTAGAGGAGCAAAGAAAAGAGGAAGAAAGAGAAATACAAAGAAAAAAGGAAGAAAGAGAAATACAACGAGAAGAAAGAGAAATACAACGAGAAGAAAGAGAAATACAACGAGAAGAAAGAGAAAGAGAGGAACGGATAAGACAAGCTGAGCTTCAGATTGAATTAGCTCGGATCAAAGCAGAATTTCAAAGAAAAAAGGTAGAAAGAGAAAGGGAAAGAGTAATCCGACAAGAAGAACGAGAAAGAGTAATCCAACGAGAAGAACGAGAAAGAGTAATCCAACGAGAAGAACGAGAAAGAAAAATACAACGAGAAGAACGAGAAAGAGAAATCCAACGAGAAGAAAGAAGGAAGGATTCGCGCCCCTTCCCAGGGAAGCTGACAAAGTTTCCGAGCCCCGTAAAACCCCAAAACTTCTTTTCCCAAAACCAACAACGGGACTCCAAACCTCCCGTTAAGACTTCTCCTCCATCTCTCTTCCCGAAGCGACCAACCATATGCTTCACCTGTGGTGTAGAAAACCACATGAGCTGGAATTGCCCCCAAAATTCTAGGCTTAAAAGCGGACCAGCCCACCAAGTTCACCAGATTAATGCGACCTCGGCTCCCCCGGTGGTGCAGACCCAAGCAGAAACTTCTCCCCCTCCGTCAGGCCACCAGGTAAATTTTGTTTCTGGTAAAAGTTCATCGGGAACTTTGAAATATGAGGAGGGCAGCGTGGACAGCTGTCGAGTATCGACTCTCGTCAGGGACACAGGATGTACGTGCTTCATCGTGTCCGACGAACTCCTCCCAGTGGTCTCTAACCACGAAAAATTTGCGGTGGTACATGACCAACTTGGGTGGGCGAACAGATTCCCTGTCGCTAGATGTTACCTGCAGTGTCAATATTATAATGGCTGGGCTGAAGTCATTGTAGCACCCATAAAATTCTGTTCCGTACTTATAGGACAGAGCCCCCAAGTAAGTTTCGACCCTGTGTTTCAGGCCGCCCTTCCTCAAGGCCGAGATAAGAAAGAAGCCCAGGAGCCCGTCCCCATCAGAACCCCGATACCTTCCGATTTCTCGGAGACCCCTAACCAGGACTTTAGGACGGCAAAAGAGGAGTGTGAATCACTAACACCCTTAGGTGATAAGGCCCCAGACAAGGACACGGAGACTGTCCCTGGACCCCAAGAAAAAAAGAAACCCCAACGCGCCCATGGAGATACCTTCGTAGAACTGGACGAAGCATCGGCGCTTGAAGAGGATTGCCCCGCGGAGTCCCTTAATGTAATCCAGACAGTGTGCATCCAACCTGATGCCGATTACCCTCCTCCTTCCCTACCAGGCGAGTCTTTAGAACCCTCTGACCTGGATAGTGACGCGCAGCTGACACCACGTCCGAAGAGCCAGCTACAAGAACTAATTAAATGGAATCACCATTTACCCGCCCTATTAGTTCTTTTCGAGCAACTGCGTGAAAATGGCCTCACCATTGGCCCCAGCAAATGCCATTTTGCTCACGAAACCATCAAATATTTGGCTTTTAAAATAGGACAAAGCAAGTTAGGTCCCCACGAGAACAAGATTAAGGCAATCGCCCACTTGCCCCTCCCGATTACAAAGAAGCCATTAAGATCGTTCCTAGGATCAGCTTCTCCCTATCAGCGATTTGTTCCGAATTTCGCTGCAATTTTGGCCCCCCTATGCCCCCTTCAGGAAAAGAATTTCCCCGATCGTTTACGTTGGAATGATGTCGCTGTTTCCCATTTTAATCAGCTCAAAAGTAAGTTCATTTCTGCCCCCATTTTAAAGTTGCCCAACCCGGAAAAATCCTTTGGGATTAAGACCGACGTGATCAACGAGGGCATTGGAGGTGTACTCCTTCAATTCGTGGATGACAGAACGAGTCATCCAGTTGCATATGCTAGTCGTCAATTATTACCACGTGGAAAGAGATATGCCACTAGAGAAAAGATAGCTCTATCAATTATCTGGGTCATAGACAAATTCAAGCTGTACTTGATATGTAAAGAATTTCAAATAGGAACCGACCACCGTCCGTTAGCCTATATTAGGAATTTGAGACACTCAAACGGCCGCATCATGCGCTGGAGTTTACTCTTGCAAGAGTATCAGTTTAAAATAAATTAGATAAAAGGTTCCGATAACCAGGTCGCTGACGCACTCAGTAGGAATGCGTTACCGAATAGCGTAGAATAATTGTATTCATAGGATTAGTATCTCCATGTAGGTATATACCGTCTTGTACGACTTAATTTAAGATTTTTTTTGTAATATAATTAATTAATGTATATGTCTGAATTTTGTAACGCTCAATGTCTAATTTTTTGTATGTCTATATATTTGCTCTTATTAATTTACGTATAATTATTTTGTCCCGTATGTACTAAGTTTATATCATTTCATTGTTCCATGCCCTTTTTTTTCTTTGATTAAGTTGTATTAAAGGTTATTTTCCCCTGTAATCTAAAGATCAAAATAATCATATGTATTGAGGTAATACTAGTTAGGTGCAGGAAGGTACGGTTGGTACAAGAAAACGAGTTCCCTACAACGGAGCTCTATCGTTGTCCCTTCTCTCTTTTTTTTCCGAAGTGACAACTTCCCCTGGAATGGAGGGGTGTAATAGAACGTGTTGAAGCTGCGTTTAATTTCAACTCCTACCCCGTATTATTTAAAACCACGATGCTGCCCACGTGCATCTTCGATTCGAGGCTTGGAGTCTTATCTCAGCTACCGGATGCCAATGTTTAAACAAGGAGGTTATCGTCCCCCCGTTCGCCCCCATACGCCGACCTCGCCAGATCGAGTTAGGCTTATGAACAGGTAAGGCATTTTTCTCCGGCCCGGCTGTGCGTTCCCTCCAAGCTTTCACTCCATTTTCCCCCCACGCCAAGGAGATGTCCTGGCTATTTATATGGAAACTTTACCACTAAGATCAGATTGGAGATCCAGATTTTCGTCGCGAAACATCACCACGACCCTCTCTCCCTTTGTGCGCCAAGGGACCTCGACCTCGAGATTCACCATCACTTGTCCAGAAGGAGGACACTATTCCTTGAGTGCCAAAGGTTCGAGCCTTTCCGACGCCAAGTCCCCAAGGCCCCCCCTCCCCTGTTGTTCAAGGAGAACAGCATTAGAACAGCCATTGTTCGTTTTGAGCCCTTCGCCAAGAAACGGTTCTCACCCCCCCCCTGTTGTTCAGAGGAGAACAACATTAGAACAACCATTGTTCTTGAGCCCGTAGACAAGAGACGGTTCTCATCCCCCTTTTGTTCAGAAGAGAACAACCTAGAACAGCCATTGTTCGTTTTGAGCCCTTCGCCAAGAAACGGTTCTCACCCCCCCTGTTGTTCAAAGGAGAACAACATTAGAACAGCCATTGTTCTTGAGCCTGTAGACAAGAGACGGTTCTCATCCCCCCTTTGTTCAGAAGAGAACAAAGTAGAACAGCTATTGTTCTTCAAGCCGTTCGTCGAGTAACGGTTCTCCTTTCCAAGACGCCTCGTCAGGATCCTTTTATCCCCTTCCTTCGGCTGAAACTCGCCAGCGGACCGAATATTCCTTCAAGTACCTTCCACTGCACCCGAATGAAAAGTTACGTAAGCCAAACGTCACCTTTTGAGTATTGATCCCTTTTTGTCAATTCTATCCTGTGCTTAAAATTGTTTATCGAACCATCCAATCCCTTTAACTCCATATTTGTTTTACCTTTTTAAATCCTTTAAATCCTCGGATTAGCCCGAGTCTCCACGACCCTTTCCATTCTGTTTATGTCAATATTTTCCGTTTTTGTGTATTATTGATAGTTATTATTAATAAAACTCTATTTTATTAATGATAGCAATATTATTATCCTTGAGCTCAGTTCCACTTCTTAAGAATTTTGAAGATACATAATATCGGCCGCCAGACAGTAAACGCACTCTAAAGATAATTAAGGAAGTTCCCTCAACGAATAGTGTAATATATGGTATCGTCGGGAGTCATTCTACGACAGACTATATCCAGGATAATTTTCATCTTTAACGGGTCGTGAAGCTTACGAGGAGCAACGTATATTCGATATAGTTTTGAACCACGCTTAAAAATTTAGTACTAAACGTTAAAGTTGGGGATCCGCTGGCGAATCTACCGTTTGCACTACTTGGTTCGAAAAATATCTAAGCGTAGCTAAAAATGTCAGCTACCAGCGTATTCAGCTTTTCGCATAATGAAATTTCGATTTGTTTCATTACTTGGTATTGACATACGATTGAGACAGCACCTTTCACAACACCTTACTAAACAGAGGCGTAAAAGATGTGTATTGAATGTTAGAGCAAGTACTGTTTACGGTATTTCTGAATTACTCAAACTAGGGAATAGATCCCGAAGAAAATCTAAGAGAGTTCCTTGGATTACCGGCGTAATTATGTATTTGATAAGGGAGCAAAATTGACTATAAACAATTAAATAAAAGCAAGTTTACCCAGTTATATCGAGCTAGTTATATTATATATAGAAGACTAGTAAATAGAACTATTAGAAAAGCGAAGAAAGACTATGAAAGAGATATAACCGATAATTCTAAAACATAGCCCAAGCATTTTTATATATGTGCCACATGGCCTATCAATGATAACAGATTTGATTCTTTCTTTGAAAAATTGAATAAGATCCACCCAACAATTCAATTAAGAGTAGAATGGGAACTGAACAACTCATTGCCGTTTCTGGATGTAAAAACATCGACGCTTAATTGAATCGGCACTTATAAAATAAATTCTCAACTTTAATACTTCCAACAGACAATTTAATACTAATATCTTGAGGGGCAAGAAATTCATACTTCCACTTCTCAAAAATGCCGCACATTCCCGCATCATCCACCTTAGCCCCACTAATTTGTGTGTTTGTACGTTAAGCAACTTATGTAGCTCACTTGCCCACCAGCGACTGACGATACGGATGTTTCCGTCGAAATCTGGTTTCACATAAAAAATTAGTCACATTACTGTGGTTTTATCCCTCGAGTTACACGTACACTACTGTACTCTTTGGGATATATATATATATATATATATATATATATATATATATATATATATATATATATATATATTAGGGTGGTCCAAAAATATATGCAAAATATTGACTAAATTGGGGAATATTTATAGGTCGCTGTGTGTCTCCATATTTTTAAATTTCAGTCAAAATATTGGAACCTTTTAATAGTAGGCATTTATTGGTTGTTACTTATATACTATCATATATTTGTCATTGATAACTCATTCCTTATGAATTACAATAATTCGCAAAAAAATCAAGATATTGTATTATCTGAAAAGTGGAATGACATTCACATACTCAGCGTATGATGCAATAATAATTATAATTGTTGTTTCAGCCTGTTGATTTCTGAGCATATTTGTAAAGGTATGACGCAATAACGCCCCCTCGTTTCAAATAGTGATGCAATCGCACCATTTCCTATATTAGTTAGCGAGGATTGATTAATTCTTTATTTGTATTTCGAAGTATAACAGTTAACATAATACAAGTGAATACAAGTGCTGGTTTATGCAAGTATATTTATAATTATTTAGGTAAGTAATATACTTTGTATATTCAGTGCATAGATAATTTTCAGTTTTTTATTAATATCAGACTTAATTAAAGACTACTAAAATTATATGTTAACACACTTTATGTTCATATTTTAATTCACAATATATATATATATATATATATATATATATATATATATATATATATATATATATATATATATATATATATATATATATAATTATATATATTTTAATTAAGCATGACTGCCGTAATGTTTTACAAACACAGGAGCCTATTTATTTATGTCAAATGAAAGCCTATTCTTTCAGGAATATTGAATATTTAGATATTTTAGAGGATTAAAAAAATATCTTCTAAGTATAACTAAATGGAGGGGAACCGTGAGTTCACTCAGTTACAATAAATTTTTATTTCTGTTGTTTCAGATTATGGATGGAAGTACTCGTTCATCTGCGACAGTCTGGCTTTTAGGACATCCTACTAGTGAGCTTTCATATGCAAGACTACCAGCATGTGGTGATGTGCTTCGTGTTGTTCAGTACCACCATCAAGTGGAGTCAATGACTTTGACACAAAGTTACAATCTCGCTTGCCACAAAGTCATAAAAGTATGGGAAAGAGCCCGAATTCACACACAGCGAATAGACTCTTGCGTTAGGAAACTCTCAAGGTTGTATGAAGAATACCTTTCTTTGAAGAAGAACCGCAAAACCGAACTGTACTCATGAAGAATGAATGAGCGTAGTTTCGAATCTACTCTTTCAAAACCTTTTCACATAGCCTCAAAAAATGCTTTAAATGTGGTAAAAAATGAAGAAGACCGCTAATTTCTGTTGATGCAGAGAGATAACATTTTCTCCTGCAGTATGTCGTGCCGTGATAAGATTACTTCAGCCAAGGAATCCCGCAAAAGATATCGACATGAGAAGGCTTTACAATACAAAGAAAAAGTATATACTTCTAAAAATCAAGCAGAGGCTGCTGCTCATGCAGATTTCGAGTCATCATCATCTGAGAGAGAAAGTTTAATTGCGGCAGAGAAAGAGTTTTGGCCACCTTCTTCAACTAGAAAAAAGAATGTACAATGTAGTCCTTCAAATTAAAAAAATATCTTTGCAACTTCAGGTGTGGCTGTTGTTCTTGATCGTGTAAATATTACGGATAGAAAAACAACAATGTTTGCTGGATCAATAGCACAAGCCTTGGGTCAGGATATTGCAGCTATGACACTTTTGAGGAGTTCTAGACGACGTTCCAGAAAGTAAATAAGAGAGGAAACATACAATGAAGACAAAGCTTCGTTTTCTGTTGAAGGCCCGATCCTTTTTTACTGAAATGAATAACTACTACCTACTTTTGATGGGGCAAAGGAAACAGTAAAACGAATTGCAATAATTATTTCTGCAAATGGAATGGAAAAACTTCTTGGTGTGCCAAAATAACACGAGCAACAGGAGAAGAACAGGCTATGGCATTCATTTCATTAATTAATGACTGGAATCTTCGTAACGAAGTTCAAGGCCTTGTATTTGACACAACTGCATCAAATACAGACCTACAAAAAGGAGTTTGTGCCATAATTGAGAAAGTATTAGGAAAAGAGCTTGTTTGGATTGTGTGCCGTCATCATATTTTCGAAATTATGTTGTCATGTGCTTGCAATATTTTACTTGGGCCTAGAAGGGGTCCAAAGAGGAGTCTCTTTGAACGTTTTAAAGAACAATGGTCTTCATTTAAAAAGGATTCTTTTTTAGAGGCGGATAGCAGTTTATTCTTCAATCCAGTAATTCATAATCAACGAGGAGAAATGGTCCCATATTTTCAGGAGGCTTTAAAATCTCGTCATTTGCGTGACGATTATGAAGAATTGTTGCGAATCAGTCTCATCTTTCTAGGGGGCATTGATAAGACAGAAGTTACATTAAGAGCCCCAGGAACGACTCATCATGCACGCTGGATGGCTAACGCTATATATGTCCTGAAAATATACTTGTTTAAGCATCAACTGAAAATAACGGAACGTGAAAAGGCCAATATTACAGAGTGCTCTCTTTTTATTGCTTTGGTCTACTCGCGTATTTGGAATGAAGCCCATTTCGGAATTGATGCTCCTTTAAATGACCTTCTGCTTTTTAAAACTTTGCAAAAGTACCCAAATCAGACAATATCTAAAGAAGCTATCACAGCCCTACACAGACACCTTTGGTATCTTGGAGAACATCTTGTTGGTTTTGCATTTTTCAATCATAGAATTAGTGCTGAGACCAAACAAGATGGTCTCCAATCTCCAACGTAATGAAAACACCAAAGTTTTTTGCCGATTGAACCTTACAAAAAACATCGAGGATTTAGACTTGCATGAACTGGTAACTCAAAAAACTAAGCTAATCTTCAGTCTCCTAATGAAAGATGGATACAAGTTTGCAAAGGATACATTCCTGAAGACTAACCCAATTTATTGGGAAGAGAATACGTGCTTTCAAGAATTTCAACGTCGAGTGATTAACTTAATGGTTATTAACAATCCAGCAGAAAGAGGTATTGCACTTATCAAATCGTATAATGCATCTCTAACAAAAGATCAAGAACAGAAACAGTTGCTTCTCAGACTTGTGGCAAAACATCACAAAATTATCCCTCATGCTCAAAAGGATCAATGTTTAATCAGCAATTTTAGTTATAATTTGGGTAAAAAAGAAATCCTTTGCCATTTAACTATTTTCTTTGCACTTTAATATAAATATTTTTTTAAAAATTGTCTTTCACCACTAAGATCTGTTTCAAATAAACTAGTATTTACAAAGACTGTTCATTTCTATCCCAAAAATTAATTTACCAGCAGACTAATTGAGTATGTGACCTACTGTTCAATATGGTAATACAATCAGGAATATGGAGATAAAAAACTAGAATTTTTTTGTTGCGAATTACCCTAATAAATATATATATATATATATATATATATATATATATATATATATATATATATATATATATATATATATATATATCACTCTTTTTTCTCTTATTTCGAATCTCTTTTATCTTCTCTCTCTTTCTATTCTTTCTGTTCCCCTTATATATATATATATATATATATATATATATATATATATATATATATATATATGTATATACATATATCACTCTTTTTCTCTTATTTCCAATCTCTTTTATCTTCTCTCTCTTTCTATTCTTTCCTTTCCCCTTTTTTGTTTTCATTCTCTCTTTCTCACTATTCTCTAATTTCCTGTTTTCACTTCTTTCTCTTTCGTATGAAGTTTATTGTTTCCGTGGCATCAATAATTCTTTTGCAAGAATTTTCATATTTCCGCAGTTTATTCTTAGTTTCTGTTGTTAATTGCTTGTGAAAGATGTGCAAACTTCTTTCCTCGACTGCTCTAGTTGCCTGAGTTAGTCTCTGTACCGCTGTGACAACTTCGAATCGAAATTGTGCCACTAATATTTGAGAAAGTGATTTGTGATACTCGCTTCGAGTAGTGAAAGAAAATTGGGAAAGTGAAAAAGTAAGATACGGTTCGAAAATTGGACCATTGGCTTGCGATCTAGGAAGGTGAAGGAAGAATCTTCACTCCTTCGTGGAGACGGGATCCGAAGCCTCACCTGGTCTACACGCGAGCCTGAAGGAAGTTAAAATAAGGTAAAGTAATATAAAGGTATTTAAACATTAGCCCCTATTTCTCTCTCGCCCCTTCCCTTCTAAAAAACGCCTTCAAGTGTACACACACAAATACACATACATTCCCTAACGTATTATATGATGCAGGAGAGATGTGGGAAACTCTCCGTATCACTCTTCGGGTCCTCTCGGGGGGCCCGAAACCCGATCGTGAAAAGGTATTTAAAAAGCTTATGGAACCCTACGCATTGCTTTGATAAGACTGATTGACTTAAACAATGGTTACTCAACCATTGGTGTGAAAGAGGCCGACTGTGAAGCCTTGACCTCGGGCAAAGCTATTGAATGCCATAAGACGACCAACCTAAAACCGACCATACCGCAACAAATTAGGACCCACCACAGCTTGATATGCAGGCGCCTCGACCCCTGGGTTGGGAGCCACTCGATGGACGAAATCAAGGAGGAAATCGAAAGAAACCAAGAATGGGCAAAGGTAGCCGAGGGATTGAAATTCAAGCAATACACGCGTGTATTCCAGGTTGTATTTGAAGACACGGCTATGGCTCAAAAGGCTAAAGAAAACGGATTACTGCTCTTTAACGTGAGAGTCTGCCCAGAGCAGATGGAACGTGAGGAGTTTGTCGACTTGCAAATGTGCTTTTGTTGCTACAAGTACGGCAAACATACCACTTCTAACTGCCCTGAGAGTAAAGACCTAAAGATATGCTTCATCTGTGCCGGTCGCGACCATTTTTTGCGTGATTGCACAAACACCACCACAAAATGCTTAAATTGCGAAGGCCCGCACCGGACCATGTCTATAGATGTCCAGTCAAAAAGCAAGAGATAAGCAAACAAAGCAAACTCAAACGGGAAACAGAGGAGATGAAAGCTAATTCGACCTACGCCAAAGTTGCAAAGGCCGCCATCACCGAGTCAAACAACCAGAAAACCTACCTTCTCATAGAAAACGAGCATTCCACGAAAATAATGTGTTGCGTTTATTATGCACACATTGCAAACATAATTCGCCCTGGTACCTTTGCCACAGAAGTTAACCGCATGCTCGTAAAGAACGGGCTGCAGGAAATGTGGTTCCCCGACAACCCTCCTTCAGAGGAGGTTATGCATATAACCGTAGCTCTAGTGCCAAGACAAGTGACAAAAAGTGCCAACACCACAAAACACAGCCATCTCACATGACCCAAGACTGAAAAACCTAAAGAACCACAGACAACAAAGTAAAAACAAACACACACACACACACCAACCAAGGAAGCAGGGCGATCCAAGGAGACTAGGTCTCCTCGGTCGAGAAAAATCTCCAAAACTCGTGGCCCAAGGTCTACCTCCTCATAACGGAGGAGGGAGCACGCAAGAGGCTTCATCCTGAAACTATAGGCCCCCAAATCGGTTTCGTTCCCAACTGAAACTGATTCCCGCGAAGTATTGGAGGGTCTTAGGACCGGACGATACAAGTGGGAATGCTCAGATGAGGTTCCGGAGCGGCAGGTAGAGGAGGCTCTCGCACAAAAAAAAGATCAAACTGACCACAGACTGCTTCCACACGATCACTGATACGGAATTCAAAAAGAAAAGAAACGGCAGGAAGCGCATCCCACCCAGTACACCCCATAGGGCTAAAGTAGATCGTGAATAAGCATCTACTTTAATCCTACACACTAAAGAACCAACATTACATAATATGACCAACAGACTTACGATTGTACAAATGAATGTCGATGGGTGGGACAGAAAAGGTTCCATCTATGGCAATATTTTGCGACAAAGTGACCCTGACATTGTACTTATCAACGAAAACGGACTGACCGCGCAAAAAGAATTAAAAATATTTCAATACGACGTCATTAGCAAAAATTATAGCCAGGAACGATATGATGGCTGCGCAATAGCCGTCAAAAAAGGACTTAAATGCAAAAACTACCCGACTTAAATGAATTATACCTTGCCATTTAGGTAGGCACTAGCCTGGAGGGCGGGGGGCTGGTCGTGGCTACGGGGTACCAACCCCCATGATGCGGCTATGTGCCCATGCACAACCTTCTACAGATTTTCAGCCATAAGAAAAATGTAATCTTTGCTGGAGATCTGAATGCAGTGTGTGCAGCGGCGGAGTATACCTCCTACAACAATGCAGGAAGAAACATCGAGGTATTAATTGACAGACAATACGTGGCAAGAATCGGACCAGAATTCCCGACATACATTACGGGAAAAGCAGCAACGAAACCTGATATTGTCTTATCCAGTATCAGGTTCCCATACTACTACTACATTGAACCAGGTCCCATCATTCCGAGCGACCACCAGGCTATTAAAATTACAGTTGGAGTAAATCCAATTCAAATTGTAATCCCAGTACGCAAAAGCTATAAGCAGGCGAACTGGGAAAGCTACAGAAATTACCTTTTAAATTATATCCCAGACCCTTTATTCGATGCCAATTTAGAAGAGATAGATAAAGAGCTGGATAAAATCCCCGACTTCCTAATTAAAGCAGATGAAAATAGTATTCCCCATATCAAATATAAAACACTTCCAGCTCCCTATTGGACCCCCCCTTCCTGATGAAAGCCCTCGTCCAAGAACATATGGACCTGTCCAATGTAGTAGCGCTGATAGGCTTCAACCACAATGCCTACAGAAGACTAAGAAAGATTAAAGACGAACTCCAGACACTAATTATCGGACCAATAAATACTGATATGGGACAGACTGATTGAAGGACTCAACATAGAAAGAGACTCGCGCACATTCTGGCAGACATTTAGACGTTTAAAAGGACAACCCCCACAGAAAAAATTACACTCATACACGACGGTAAAGAAATTGACGAAACTAAAGAGATTGAGGAAATGTTTAGGATTTTCTGGTCTTCAATCTTCAAAATAATCCCCGAAGAAAATGACAATTATGACATCGATTTCAAAAATGACATAATCCAACAGCTAAACACACAAATACACAAAACCTCCCCTCATCATTGTGTGTCACAGGAAAGAGTGATGGAGCGCTATGGGAGTAAAATAACTGCCCAAGAGTTTTTTGTTGCTCTAAAATCCTTTCGACAAAGAGCACCGGGTACCACGGGGCTGACCAGGGAGAACTTCATCAAGGCCCCGCCTAACGTTCTGAGTGGGCTGCTTAACATCATGAATGCCGCTCTGAACACGGGCTACTTTCCCGGTCAGTGGAAATTGGCCAGAGATGATTTTCATTCCAAGATCAGGAAAGCCCCCGGATTGCCCTGCCAGCTTTCAGCCGATATCTCTCATAGAATTTGCTGGCAAAGTCTTCGAGAAGATATTGGCAAATAGGGTCAACTCTTTTCTCGATGAAGCCAACTTGCATAACGAGCAACAACACGGCTTCAGACAGAAAAGAATGACTGACACGGCACTAGCCGTTATTACAGAGAAGCTTGCAAAGATCAAGGCAGACAAAAGGCATGCCGACCTGGTGCTCCACGATGTCGAAAAAGCTTTTGATAAGGTTTGGAGGAGAGGACTACAATTTAAGATCCCTTAAGTAGGCCTCAACACCATTCTTGAGAGGATTCTATGTGATTGCACAATGGAGAGGAGAGCATACATTCATATCAGAGAACACAAAGGCCCCGAATTCGAGCTCAAATTAGGGGTCCCACAAGGGGGCTCTCTCAGTCTCCTTTTATACAACATTTATACACGCGATTTACCACAACCTCTCTCCGAAGGTACGATATACGTTCAGTTCGCTGAGGACATATCGCAAATTTGTACCGCCGCTTACGTTCACAGGGAATTTATGGCGATAAATACGGCTAGGGAGATAGCTAACATCATCTCTTTCGAGGGGAAATGGAAGATATCAACCAATGCCCTAAAATTCAAAATAATTCCCATGTTTCGCAAGACCTTCAACAATATACGGATAGAAGGGTAGAGAATCCCTTACTGCCTGGAAGGGACGGTTCTGGGGCTCAAAATCACCACAGGGGGCTACAAGAGTCATATCGAACGAACAGTCGCGAATAGCAAGAGAGATTTGAGGGATTTTTATAGGTTCCGTGACCTAAATCGCTCAAATAAACTCAAGATATTCAATGCGCGCATTCGCTCGAGACTCTTGTACCCCCCGGTGCCATTGAACGCGAGTGCCAAGACCCACATTGCGAAACTTCAAGTCATCCAGAACAAAGCGGTGCTACTCATTACAAACACCCGAAGAAGAGAACGAAAAAGACAGAGGGAGCTCCACGACTCGGTTGGATTATCTCCGATCAACGTGGCGCTCCACGAGAGAGCTAAGAGGATATGGCAAGCCATTGACACCAGCTTGACCCCAGAATTCTCCCGCACACAATGAGAAATCGAAGTAGACCGACAAGTAAGACCATTTAAGAGTAGTAAACTACAGTCTGACGGTGACGTGACTCCGAAATACACGTGACAAAACCGACAAAAAACAGAAAACAACCAATGTAATGTGCAGGTTCCTTTAGTAAAATAAATCCCAAATCAAACACATTTTTTGCAAAACTTAAACTAAAATCCAAATTCACTATTTCATTTCAATTTAAATTCATTTATATTAAAATGATAATAAACCTTTTCCAAAACCCACAGCGGGAATAAAAACTCCGCCTAAAATAAAGGCTTGTATAAGGCGCCTTAAGATCATTAAGATAAAAAATAATAATTATAATTTAATTAACTATGTTAATTTAATTAAATAAACTATAATTTGATAGTTTATTAAATAAAAAAAAGAAAAAAAACTAACACAAATCAACAGAGCTACCCTTTCACCAGGGACCTTTTTATTCTGTTTCCCACACATTATCTTTTCTTTAAATTCACCCTTTAATCACTTTACTCTCTTACTATTTTCTCTCTAACTCTACCTAAATTTCACCACCTATTATTTTCAATGCCCAAACTTCTTTCATCGATTTATTTTAAACGTCAGATATTTCGGTGCTCTGCCCCATTTTTAGGCGACTACTGAAAATTTACTGTTGGGTAGAAGCTTTTAATCCGCCCAGCGGACGAACAGGCCTAAGCAGGCAATGATTATGATCTAATAAGCCTAAATACAGTAATTGAAAGGAGCCTATTTTGGTTTAACGGAAAAATGTAGAAATAAGTCGAAACTTGATAAATCATGAAAATACTTGTTAAATAAAAATAGCAAAAGGATGGAAAACAATATTTATAATAATAATAAGAGTAATGTAAAAATACATACTCTAATAAACATATATCCACAAATGTATGTAGATCATATTTACTGGAAAACATACAAGTACATACAATATGAAAATATACGAGTATATTGAAGTAAAATATATAAATACAGAAAAATAAAGACACACATACGCATATATACATATATATATATATATATATATATATATATATATATATATATATATATATATATATATATATGTATGTGTGTGTGTGTGTGTCTGTCTGTGTGTATAAAAAAAAGAATCATAGAAAGTAAGACTATCTCGGTATCTGACTGTTTGGAATAAAGGGTGTTTCAAAAATTTTGATACCATTTGAGATGTAAATATCACAGAAACTACATACTCAAGGCAAATGAAACTAAATAAGCTTAATATTAAGTAACATAAAATTTATTCCTCCACTTTGAATGAGAAAATCAAAGGTATGTAGATTCCATGAACGATTTTACAAATGTTCAATATGCACACCGCCTGAGACACGGCACACATCAAGTCGGTAGTTCAGCTCCTCCCAAACATGCCTCAGCATGTCTTTGGTAACACTCACCAGTGCGGTATTTATTATGTGCTTGAGTTCCTCTAGGTTTGCCGGAAGAGGGGAACATAGAACAGTCCCTTCACATAGCCCCAGAGAAAAAATCGCAAGGTGCCAGGTCAGGTGAACGCGGCGGCCATTTCAACAGCACATTGTCCTCATCACCAGCACGCCCGATCCATCTCCCTCGCAGATTGCCATTGAGATAAGCTCTCACAGTGAGCTTCCTTTGAGGTGGAGCCCGTCCTGTTGAAAAATAAAGTCTTCTTGTTCATTTGCAATGAGTTCATCCATTCGTCAGATCTGAAGCATTTGCAGATAAACATGGCCGGTCACATTTCCCTAAAAAAAACGGGCCATGAAGAAGGTTCTTGGAGATGGCGTACAACACATTCACTTTCGGTGAGTCCCTTACGTGCTCAACTGTGGCATGGGAATTTTTTCAGCCCAAAATGCAAACATTATGCTTAATAACTTTGCCATTCGTATGAACTGTGGCCTCATTACTGAAAACAAGACGTTCCTTGAACTCGTCTTCTTCAAGTTTCTCTTGCATATTAACACAAAATTTTTTGCACTTTCGCTTGTCATCTGCCACTATGGCCTGAACTAGCTGCAGCTTGTAGGATCTCATTAACAAGCGTTTCCTCAGGACACGTCAAATTTTCGTTGGAGGAATCTGGGTTTCCAGACTTGTTCTATTTATGGACTTCTAAGGGCTTCACAAAAGTTTTTTGGCGAACCCGCTCGACCGTCTCTTCCGATGTTATTGGACGTCCAGATCCTTTTTCCCTGCACAGACAGCCTTCCTCTTTGAATTTTTTGTGCCATGTCCAAATCTGCATTGCTGTTGGTGACTGTTTAGAGAATTTTCTCACAAATACACGCTGCATAGTCTTGTTCCACTGTGTTCGAGCAGACTCCAACACAAAAAACCCCTTTTCACTTCCAGTGAATGGCATTTCTATACCTGTAAAGATAAAAACTCAAACAATAAGAATAAAACTTTGACCTGTTTCTACACATGGTGTGAAAATTTTAAGTCATTTGAACGGGAACTGACAAATTTGTTAGATTTCAAAATGATATCAAGTTTTTTGAAACACCCAGTACTTCTCACCTTGGTTCGAGGTCTGAGGGAACACAGCAGCGCTGATACTTGAACTTCGTTCAAGGGGGTCGGTTCCGTAGAAGGGCGAAAGTCATTGCTTGTCTGGGTATTAGATATTGAGCTATTTCTTCGCGTTCGTTTTTCTTTGCACGATAAAAGTATATTAACAATTTCTTCCTGGATGTTCAGGGTAGGTTTCTGTAGATAAATGCTTACAGCCTCGGTTCTTAGAAGGCGGTCGTAATTCCTTTCTTTATAAAATATCTCTTTGTTTCCCCTGAATTCTTGTATGGTAAGTATTCTGTCATGGGCATCCACAAAGTGCTGATATATGGCTCCATGATTTTTGTGTGCCATTAGACGCTTCCTTAATGCGGTAGTGGTGTGTGCGATATACAGGGTGACACCTCTCCCCCCCACTTTGGTGATAACTAGTTTAGTGTGTTTAAAAACATGATATCAAAACATAAGCATCTTCGAACTCTTATTCTTTATTCTAGAGCACGTGTTCGAGATGACTTCTTTTTAACTCTGTTCATTTCTTGAAGCACAGCACAAAGTTGACCATGACGTCCTTACAAACCGACCCACTAATGGCTCTGATCTCCTTCATGATGGCTTCCTTGAGTTCCGTGATGGTCCTGGGTCTCCTTGCGTACACTCTGTCTTTGAGGTAGCCCCAGAATTTTCCCATAAGTGAACGAAACAGGGTCTGCAGCTCCATCTTGAAGGTTTTGAGGACCTCAACATACCACTCCTTGGTGACCGTCACTGTCGCGCCAGATTCCTCAAAAAAATAATGGCCTGATGATGCCTCTGATTGAGATTACAGACCATACCTTACACTTTGGGCAGTGTATGGGCTTGGTGGCTACTTGATTTGGTCTGGAGCTCCCCCAGAAGACATTTGTTTTCGAGGTTACTTTATCTTCAAGATGGAATTGAGCTTCACATGAGGTTCAAAGGAGATTAAAGAAAGTTGGTGTCTCCTAAATCTTCTCCATATATTGACTGTCATAGCCTTTTTCTGTTCCTTGTCTAAGAGTGTAATGGTCTGCTTCGTCTGTTTTCGGTATGGTAGGACTTTATATCCATTACTAGCAATCTCCTGCAAGTCTCACGGGATATACCGAGGGAACGTTTTGGACTTTGCCTACCTGGCTCTCTAACGGTCTAGACCAGCTCAGTTGTACGCTTCCTGGGGCGTCATGAATGGCTTGGCGGTTGTCACTGGCTGAATTGAGGTTCTCCACTGTCCTATAGTTCTCGAAGTGGTCCACCCAGTCTTGAATTCTGCTCTTGGAGGGGGGCTTTTTCACATCTGAACAACAAGGGGGAAGCCTTTTGGACTCGGCGTCGCAAAGGCTCGAACCTTTGGCACTCAAGGGATATTGTCCTCCTTCTGGACAAGTGATGGTGAATCTCGAGGTCGAGGTCCCTTCGCGCACAAAGTGAGAGAGGGTCGTGGTGATGTTTCGCGACGAAAATCTGATCTTAGCGGTAAAGTTTCCATATAAATAGCCAGGACACTCCATTGGCGTGGGGGACAATGGAGTGGGAGCTTCGAGGGAATGCACAGCCGAGCCTGTGAACAATGCCTTATCTGCCCAAAAGCCTAACTCAATCTGGCGAGGTCGGCGTATGGGGGCGAACGGGGGTATGATAACCTCCTTGTTTAAACATTGACATCCGGTGGCTGCGATAAAGCGCCAAGCTTCGAATCAAAGATGCACGTGGGCAACATCGTGGTTTTAAATAATATGTGATAGAAGTTGAAATTAACGCAGCTTCAACTCGTTCTATCACAATATATATATATATATATATATATATATATATATATATATATATATATATATATATATATATATATATATATATATATATATATATATATATATATATATATATATATATATATATATATATATATGCGTATGTGTGTCTTTATTTATCTGTATTTATATATTTTACTTCAATATACTTGTATGTTTTCCAGTAAATATGATCTACATACATTTGTGGATATATGTTTATTAGAGTATGTATTTTTACATTACTCTTATTATTATTATAAATATTGTTTTCCATCCTTTTGCTATTTTTATTTAACAAGTATTTTCATGATTTATCAAGTTTCGACTTATTTCTACATTTTTCCGTTAAACCAAAATAGGCTCCTTTCAATTACTGTATTTAGGCTTATTAGATCATAATCATTGCCTGCTTAGGCCTGTTCGTCCGCTGGGCGGATTAAAAGCTTCTACCCAACAGTAAATTTTCAGTAGTCGCCTAAAAATGGGGCAGAGCACCGAAATATCTGACGTTTAAAATAAATCGATGAAAGAAGTTTGGGCATTGAAAATAATAGGTGGTGAAATTTAGGTAGAGTTAGAGAGAAAATAGTAAGAGAGTAAAGTGATTAAAGGGTGAATTTAAAGAAAAGATAATGTGTGGGAAACAGAATAAAAAGGTCCCTGGTGAAAGGGTAGCTCTGTTGATTTGTGTTAGTTTTTTTTCTTTTTTTTATTTAATAAACTATCAAATTATAGTTTATTTAATTAAATTAACATAGTTAATTAAATTATAATTATTATTTTTTATCTTAATGATCTTAAGGCGCCTTATACAAGCCTTTATTTTAGGCGGAGTTTTTATTCCCGCTGTGGGTTTTGGAAAAGGTTTATTATCATTTTAATATAAATGAATTTAAATTGAAATGAAATAGTGAATTTGGATTTTAGTTTAAGTTTTGCAAAAAATGTGTTTGATTTGGGATTTATTTTACTAAAGGAACCTGCACATTACATTGGTTGTTTTCTGTTTTTTGTCGGTTTTGTCACGTGTATTTCGGAGTCACGTCACCGTCAGACTGTAGTTTACTACTCTTAAATGGTCTTACTTGTCGGTCTACTTCGATTTCTCATTGTGTGCGGGAGAATTCTGGGGTCAAGCTGGTGTCAATGGCTTGCCATATCCTCTTAGCTCTCTCGTGGAGCGCCACGTTGATCGGAGATAATCCAACCGAGTCGTGGAGCTCCCTCTGTCTTTTTCGTTCTCTTCTTCGGGTGTTAGTAATGAGTAACACCGCTTTGTTGTGGATGACTTGAAGTTTCGCAATGTGGGTCTTGGCCCTCGCGTTCAACGGCACCGGGGGGTACAAGAGTCTCGAGCGAATGCGCGCATTGAATATCTTGAGTTTATTTGAGCGATTTAGGTCACGGAACCTATAAAAATCCCTCAAATCTCTCTTGCTATTCGCGACTGTTCGTTCGATATGACTCTTGTAGCCCCCTGTGGTGATTTTGAGCCCCAGAACCGTCCCTTCCAGGCAGTAAGGGATTCTCTACCCTTATATCTGTATATTGTTGAAGGTCTTGCGAAACATGGGAATTATTTTGAATTTTAGGGCTTTGGTTGATAGCTTCCATTTCCCCTCGAAAGAGATGATGTTAGATATCTCCCTAGCCGTATTTCTCACCATAAATTTCCTGTGAACGTAAGCGGCGGTACAAATTTGCGATATGTTCTCAGTGAACTGAACGTATATCGTACCTTCGGAGAGAGGTTGTTGTAAGTCGCGTGTATAAATGTTGTATAAATGGGGACTGAGACAGCCTCCCTGTGGGACCCCTTGATTGAGCTTGAATTCGGGGCCTTTGTGTTCTCTGATATGAATGTATGCTCTCCTCTCCATTGTGCAATCACATAGAATTCTCTCAAGAATGGGGTTAAGGCCTACTTAAGGGATCTTAAATTGAAGTCCTTTCTTCCAAAGCTTATCAAAAGCTTTTTTGACATCGTGGAGCACCAGGTCGGCATGCCTTTTGTCTGCCTTGATCTTTGCAAGCTTCTCTGTGATAACGGCTAGTGCCGTGTCAGTCATTCTTTTCTGTCTGAAGCCGTGTTGTTGCTCGTTATGCAAGTTGGCTTCATCGAGAAAAGAGTTGACTCTATTTGCCAATATCTTCTCGAAGACTTTGCCAGTAAATTCTAGGAGAGATATCGGCCGAAAGCTGGCAGGGCATTCCGGGGGCTTTCCTGATTTTGGAAGGAAAATCATCTTTGGCCACTTTCCACTGACCGGGAAAGTAGCCCGTGTTCAGAGCGGCATTCATGATGTTAAGCAGCCCACTCAGAACATTAGGCGGGGCCTTGATAAAATTCTCCCTGGTCAGCGCGAGGGCGTGTCGAAATTCGTTCTGCCTGTGGCCCCTTTATAAATCATACATATCATTGTTTACATGATCAGATTATTTTTCTGAAAAAAATGTTGTACGTTTTATTTTTCCTTTTTTTTAATGACAAACTGTTATATACTTTGGATTACTACTTATGTTCGTGCCCATTACAAGCATTCATAGAATTTATGTGATACTCATCTGTTATGTTTCATTATCAATCCTATTTCGCCTTGCACGGCACCATAAGAATAAGTAGAAAGCAGAGATGATTTACAGACTTTAGCAATGCGATGTTGAAAGATAGCTCTGATAGTTGATGCACATATTTTTTTAGGGATTTTTCAAGTAGTGAATAATATAACTTTAACTAACGAAAAACTTGCGTTTGCAACATTTGCTTGTCTGGAGTAGCGTATTTGGGCTGTACAAAAAAAAGAAGAAAAATTAAAAGTGTGTTGTTTTTTTTATTAATCTTATGTCCTATAGATAATGATGGTACATCTCATATCTCTTTTACAAAAAATTATCTTGAATGACGTCTCTTAATCCCGAATATATTCTGAATACCCAAATCGGTTCCCTCTAAAGCATATCCAGCAAGCTAAGGCATATTCAACCTCTGCTAAGTTTACGTATTCAAATTATTTTAATAATTCTCCTGAATACTCCCAACATATCTACATATGTACTGACACTAATAAAGAAACATTGTTAAATTCAGTGCAGTGTAACATAAGAATTTTTCTGACAATGAGCTATTGGCTTTCATGTCGGATGTATCACTATAATCTCAATCAATCCAGTTGGCCTTATTCTTTGCTACCAGACAGTTCTTGGAACTTTTTCTAATATTTCAACTACCCCTAAATCACTGTCTTCGATAAAAAAAATTACAACCCTCCAATTCCACTGACTATATTTTGATTCCTAAATGCATCAATTTACTTCTGTTTAAAATTAAAGCTTATTTACACATAAATACCACAAACAAAATTATATCGTATTCCCTCAGCATTTCGTTTTGTTAACCGAAATTTCTTAATAGAATATTTGAACATAGATACTTAAGGGGATAGCATATTGAATTTTTCAACTCTTTACTACATTAGATTATCCTATATGAAATTAAAGCTTATTAAACGCACTTTTATTCCTGACAAAATCATATACGGCTCCATTTTTGAGATACAGGGGGTTCTTTCAGAACCCTTCCCCTTGAAACCTGATATCATATAAATGGCAATAGAATTACTAGAAATTAAGCATTCGAACTCAATTTACGAGCTAAATATGCATGTATGATTTAGTTATCATTTGAAATTAGTTTTCTTTAAATCCATTAAAATTTGTGTTAATAGTGGTCTAAAACATATACTTTTCGGCTAAGTTCAACTATAGATTTTGTTCTGAGTTGCAAAACGGGGCGTTAGGTGAATAGTAGTGGTGTTATGAATACCTTGGAATTTAGTTCAATCTATACTCGAATGGTGCTAGAAATATAACCAGTTCTCAGGCGCCAGATTTTTTTAGCAAATATTTAAAATCGCATGGTATAGTTTTGCGTTTTGTTCACAAATCAACTTTAAAAATCTACGGAGAACCTCCACGAATGTATAAAATTTTGCATTATCATAATTTTCACAATGTTCTAGTCATGTTGCTAAAATAAAATATATAGTATAAAAAGTGCATAATATTTGCAATAAAATTATATCAAAATTAATGGTGTAGTTTTTTTCGTTTTTTCACAAATAACTTTAAATATCTAAGAAAGATTTTCCACGATTGTATACAATTTGCATTATCTTAATTTTCACTATGTTCAAGTCATGTTGCTAAAAAAATATTTATACCATAAAAAGTGCGTAAAATATGCAATAAAAGGATATTCAAAACCAACAAATGCGAATTTTGAATGAAAGAATTTGAAAAGTGACTAATCAAAAAATGTGCTATCCCCTTAAATACGCCCTAAACATATACTATAATAGTTAGTTGGTTGTGATATGCCCGGTAAGGAGATGGTTCGCATGGGAGAGAGGGAGGAAGAGAAGGACAGAGAGAGATAATTCAGAGGGGCTTCTTTGAATGGCAGGGTTTCATTCACGAGAGTGGGCATCTCTGCGCGTGCTGTCAAGTTGAGATGTTTGTTGGAGAGCAAAGCTAAAACGGTTGCCCCCTTGAGTTGCCATTTTGTTATTTGGCTTCAGTAAAGAATTGCAAAAAACACATCCAGCTGAAAAAATATTAGTCAGATGCATTGTTATACACAAGATTAAAGAAGGCAGGAACATTAATCCAATTAAAAATATATACATATCTAACTCAACATATTGAATACAGACATTGGGCATTAATTAATAAAATTTACACATATTTATACAATAAAATAAGTTCATACATTTAGGGTGAGAGAGTTTTATATATATTATTAAGTGGCCGTTTATGAGAATAATATGTTTCTTTTCTTTCCTGGTTATAATAAACCCTTAAACAAAATGTTTAAACAACAACTATTAGGGGAAAACAAATTAGATTTAATATTGTCGACTGTTGAAATCTTATTACACTACAAAAAGTATGCGGTATAAATTCGGTCTAAACTGGTCAAAAACGATCTATTACTGATTTCCGGCTCAATTTCGATAAATTTAGGTCTAGAAAGAATATCATAAACTTGGAAGGATAACTTGCCTCATACAATTTATAGAAATATCCACAAGTTCAAACCATTACATTATGGCATAGATAAAGATTTAGTGCGATACAAACCGCTGAAGTCTAAGATTTCTAAGCGTAGACCTTTAAAGGTCAATTAAACGAAGAAATAATTATTTTAACTAATAAAATAAAATAATAACTGCGTTGCTTATCGAGATCAATACATTTATTATCATAGGGAAGTAAGAAAATTATTAAAAACTGCAAAACAAACATAAAATTGAACTTAAATAGATAGAAGTCTCCCTTGTAAACCGAAAGCGAAACTTTGCTATATATAATGCTAGTTCGTACAGTTCGAACTCTCATAAAGAACTTGGATGAAAACTTAAAATATACCTAGGTCATAACCAAACTAAGAGAAAAAAAATTACTATCATTATTCAAACCTTTCCGAAAATCCCGTTCTTAAAATATAGTGTTATGGACAGGCCGAGCTTGCGGTACTCCTTTTTGCAGGATCAGCTTGCGCTTCGCATGCAGACATTTACTATGTAGCGTACGAACCGATCCAGCTCTAGGGAACGTGCTTTTGGTCTATGTCGTAGAATGGACTCTTGACGATATACCATATATAACTATTCGTTGAGGGAACTTATTTAATTATCTTTAGAGTGCGTGGATGTCTAAGTTGGCCGATATTATGTTTCTTCGATATGCTTAAGAAGTGGAACTGAGCTTATGGATAATAATATTGCTATCATTAATAAAATAGGGTTTTATTAATAATAACTATCAACAACATACAAAACGGAAAATATTGACATAAACAGAGAATTGGAAAGGGTCGAGGGAAATCGAGCTAAACCGGGAATTAGGAGATTTAAAAAGGTAAAACAAATATAAATTAAAGGGATGAGATGGTTCGCTTAACCATTTAAAGCACAGGATAGAGTTGGCAAAAGGGTTAAATACCCAAAGGTAACGTTTGGATTACGTAATTATACTTGTTGTGCAGAGGAAGGCGAAGTGAAGGAATTTTCGGTCTGCTGGCAAGTCTCAGCCGAAGGGGGGAGAATTAAATGATCCTGACGTGGCGTCTTGGGAATGAGAACCGTTTCTTGACGAACGGCTTGAACAACAATAGCTGTTCTACGTTGTTCTCTTCTGAACAACAGGGGGGGGGAGAACCGTCTCTTGTTTCCTGTCTCGAGAACAATGGCTGTTCTAATGTTGTTCTCTTCTGAACAACAAAGGGGGAGGGTGAGAACAGTTTCTTGGCGAACGGGCTCAAACGAACAATGGCTGTTCTACGTTGTTCTCTTCTGAACAACAGGGAGGGGGGGGTGAGAACAATTTCTTGTCAACGAGCTCAAAAGAACAATAGCTGGTCTAACGTTGTTCTCTTTCTGAACAACAGGGAGGAGGGTGAGAACCGTTTCTTGATGAACGGGCTCAGACGAACAATGGCTGTTCTACGTTGTTCTCTTCTGAACAACAGGGGGGGGGGTGAGAACCGTTTCTTGTCAATGGGCTCAAAAGAACAATAGCTGTTCTAACATTGTTCTCTTTCTGAACAAGAGAGGGGGGTGAGAACCATTTCTTGTCAACGGGCTCAAAAGAACAATGGCTGTTCTGACGTTTTCTCTTTCTGAACAACAGTGGAAGCCTTGCGGACTTGGCGTCACGAAGGCTCGAACCTTGGCACTCAAGGGATATTGTCCTTCTTCTGGACAAGTGATGGTGAATCTCGAGGTCGAGGTCCCTTGGCACACAAGGTGAGAGTCGATCGTAGTGATGTTTCACGACGAAAATCTGGATCTCTAATCTGAATCTTAGTGGTTAAGTTTCCATATAAATAGCCAGGACATCTCCTTGGCTTGGGGACAATTGAGTGGGAGCTTCGAGGGAATGCACAGCTGAGCCTGAGAAACAATGCCTTATCTGCCCATAAGCCTAACTTAATCTGGCGAGGGCGGCGCATGGGGCGACGGGGGAAGATCAACCTCCTCGTTTAAACATTGACTCAGGCGGCTGCGATAAGGCGCCAGGCCTCAAAGCGAAGATGCACGTGGGTAGCATCGTGGTTTTAAATAACATGTGATAGTGGTTGAAATTAAGCGGCCTCAACCCGTTCTATCACAGTCTAAAAAAAAAGTTTAAAGGTTCCTAGGACATATTTCCTAATAATTTAAGGCAAGAAAAAGCTATTTACCGGAATTCTTTTGAAATAAGAAAAAAGCAACACACAGGGGTTTTTCCATGATTTAAATTTGTAAGAATAATTTACTTTTGGTACTGGGTTTTAGGGATAATTA
The DNA here is from genome assembly GCA_963969495.1 of Ceratothoa steindachneri. NCBI lineage: Eukaryota > Metazoa > Arthropoda > Malacostraca > Isopoda > Cymothoidae > Ceratothoa > Ceratothoa steindachneri. Next base: position 25,667,921 of record OZ018324.1, read on the forward strand.
GCTATTTCCTCGGAATAATGATTAAAATGCAAAACCTATTTAGAAAGAATTTTGATAAAACCTTCGAATATACGAAAAAAATAGACGTCTTAATTATAATATATTTTCCCATTTTTTTCTAAACTTCAAAATCTGTAATTCTTTTTTTAATTCCAAAACATTCGATAATCATATTTATTTTAAAAAATCATTTTCTTTAAAATTGTGAATAATTAAAGTAACAAACAGTCATTCTCAAATTTTAATTTCTTTTTTTAAATACGAGTATCTCGAAATTCTCACAAGGTAAAATTTTGTGTTATCGATTAAAATAATTTCTTTTAGCCTCTCCTTGATTGAGCTGGGTTTGGGGTTGTTTTGTTTTTTAAACGGTTAACGGACTCCTTCGCTCTTTGCTTGGTTTAAACAGGCACGATTAAGATAGTGTCAGCTTCAAAAGAAATGCAAAAGACGACCAGAGAAAGAGCACCACTTTCTCTCGGGGCACTTGGGTAAGGAGGGCGTGCTATTTCTCTAGGTTTTAGTTGTAGTTGGGGTATTTTCCCTGTTACGCAATCCGCTCGGAGTCAAAAGAGATTGAGACATACCTGTTTTGCTCTTATTGTATTGCATATCGCGAATGGAAGGTACGAATGCAGCCTATTAATATTTTATATTCGCGTGAGCGAGTTATGGGTTATTAATATAGTGAAAGCGCTCTTCTTATTAGTCTTCGCAGAAACATCGTATTGTTTATTTAACTTTGATGAGCATTCAGAATTTCTAGCAAACACACATGTGAATGTTCCTAGATATTTCGGAATATGCACGGTTTATTAGAAAGTTTGCGCGTACACAGAGGACGAACATCCCTCTGTGTAATTCCAGAGTTTCAGCGAATTCCTAAAGGGGAAGAGAAATGCCACTGTTATTAGCAAAGGTGGTCGCAAGAATAAAACTGGTGTTTTAAATTACTTGGGCAGGGGAGATCGAATGGTCAGTTCTGTATATATATATATATATATATATATATATATATATATATATATATATATATATATATATATATATATATATATATATATATATTTAAACAGAAAGCAAGAAGTACTCTTGACAGTTTTTTAAACTATTGTTTACGCGAAGAACCAGGTAACAACGCTCTCTTTCCGAATGCGTAAAACGACTCGGCGATGGGGTTTTCCTTTGAGGTACGGTAAAGTGTACAAATGTTGAATCGCCAATGAACTGGTGAAATCATGTAAGAGACTCGGAAATTCCTTCCATTCTCAGAAATCATCTAGTCTATCACTCCAAAAAAACAATCAATCTCTATATGTGAAATAGCCTGAAACGATTCAATGGCTGATATATCTCAGGCAGGAATAGCTCTTTCCTATTTGATCAATGTGTATTGTTAAAGATCGCGCGACTGGCAACGTTATATGTCACAAGGGTGGCCTTGTATGTTTATTTTCATGTATTTGTTGACAGAATATCCAACTACGAACCCGTTGTTTGATATCCTTCTTATCGAAGGCAAACACTCTTTGTTTATGAGCAAGATTTTGGCTCTTATCGTGGAATGTGCCGTGTCATGCAGAAAGCGGAATATTTGTTCGCGAAAGGAAGTTGGAACAAGTACACAAGATTAAATATAAATGTCTGATCAAAGTTTGGGCAAGAGAAAAAGAGCAGAAGGATTTTAATTAATAGGTTACCTTTCCATATGATATTTGAGAAAGAAACAACTCGATTTGTTTTTGCTAACGTCTGGCAATTAATCTTTTTAAAAAAAAGTTGTAAGAGACGATACTTTTGTAACCATCCTCATGGTTGCTAATATTTAGAGGGGTTGGTGGTAAAGAAAGAGAATACACAGTTTGATTTATCACATCTGAATAAAAAAAAGGTTTCCTAGTGGTAATATGAATGGTTTGTTTGTTTGAAAAGCTTTGTTGATTGAGAAATTGAGCTGAGTCATCTGTGGTGAACGCTAAAGTGGATTAGGAGGTCAGATGTTTCTTCGTTTTGATCATTGAACATCATTAGTAAATTGTGTTAGAAATTTTCTTGACTGGAACTTATTGGAGGGCAATTTCAAGTTCTGATTTTTGAAGGCAGGTTAGTGTTTTATGGTAAGTAATATTATATACATTGGAGCAGGGACAATAGGGAAATTATTTTACCGATGTCAATACAGCTAAAAGTTCCTTGAAGTTTGACACTTTTCTTAGGGCTATAATTAGCTGTTCAGAATAGAAAACTAGCAGAACCCATACCCTATATTTTAATTATTTGAATCCTTCCATAGGCCATCGATATTTGCGCTCGTTAATATCTTAATGAGAGCATCTGGGAGTGGATGATAGAGGATATCTGTGCTCAAGATCGCAGCTTTGCCATTTTGAAAATGCAAGTCCTCATCCGGAGCCTTTTTTTAATAGAAATTAACAATCTTAATTGGCTACTTTGAGAAGGTCGTTAACTGGATGAATAAGTTGTCCTATAAATTTCCATTTATTCGGACTAATTTTCAAACCCTATTAAACTAATATCTTGAAAACATTTATAAGGTAAACTTATGGAGATGAATATATTAAAATGTCAACCAAAAAGAAAACAACTAAGGAAATTCTAGTCATCTACAAAGTGCGTAGCGAGAACATTTCCGTTACCAGTGATGCGATACAGTTGATGGCTTAAGCAAAGAGAGTAACTTTGATGAGATTTGCACGAGGTCCGTCCTCTTCATGTACGTTTGTATGATAGCTGAGAGAGCTACTCTTTTTTCACGAAATCGACAACCTCACCGAGATTCAGAGTCGAAGAATGGGTGATATCTCCTCATCCAAATGGTGTGGGGTCTTCATGATACTCTATCGTCATGCGTAATTGTAAGCTTTAGTCAGATCAAAGAATACCGTGGCGAATTGCAGTCTAAGAAGGAAAGGCTTGCAAATAGCATTTTCTGCCACGAAAGCGGAGTCCGACATTTTTTCGCCGGACTTTTGATGCGGACAAACTCGATCAACAGAGAAACGGTGTTATTCTGGATAGGAGGCACTGCCGATCTAGTTGGATGGTGCTAAGTGTGATTAGTTGCCGTGACTTGCAACTAGCAATACTTTCAAATGAAATTTATCTGAAAAAAATCGCGAGTCGCGCGAGGTACGTGGTTTTGGAACCCCTTAACCATTGAAATTTCGCTAAATGGGCGCTGTAGTTTGAGGGCAAAAAATTTCTTATCGGTTCCCCGCGGCTCTTTTCAAGTATAATATACATGTATACCTATAAATATCTATAGAAATACACAAAGATGTACAGTATATATATATATATATATATATATATATATATATATATATATATATATATATATATATATATATATATAAGTATTACTACACGCATACATTCACATACGTAATACAATGCCAAAAGTGAGTTCATATAATTACTTCTATAGTTTTCGGCTAATTACATTATTAATTTATATTTTTTTATTACTTGTAATCCTTACTGCTAATTTAATCACGGTTTTATTTTATTAATAGTTACATTGCTCTCTCGCTAATATATATATATATATATATATATATATATATATATATATATATATATATATACATATATGAATGCAATATCCCGCAGGAAAAAATGAAAAGGTGTTTCCAAGTACTTTTAAACTTTATTAAGTTCCTTATCAAGGAACTTAATAAAGTTTGAAAGTACTTGGAAACACCTTTTCATTTTTTCCTGCGGGATATTGCATTCATTTGCCACCCTCACGTGATACTTTGTGAGTTTTTCATTTCATATATATATATATATATATATATATATATATATATATATATATATATATATATATATATATATATATATATATATATTTATGGGAGAACCGGGAGGGTCCGTACGATTTTCAACAAATAATTGCAATAATACTATAAATAAAATTCTATGACTTATTTTGGAATTCGTATATTAAATCACCCTTTCTCTAACTTGTGCAATAATGATGTAGTCTTATACCAATAAATAAGAGCATTGATTATTTCCACAAAATTATTAAAATATTGTCCGGATGCTCCCAGGGAGGTGGGTGGTCCCGTACATTCAGATCGGAGTGTCCGTCCATATGTAATTCTAATTTTAGAAGGCCTAATGTTTTACTTAGAAGGAAATAATAACTGGGAGTCAGGCAGAAATGTTTATTGCCATTAAAAATAAGAAAATATATATTTTTTCACATTCATCTTAAGTAAAAAAAAGGAAAGAATCTTTTTCCACATTCATGTTGCACTTTCAGAACAGAAACCATTAGGCCTGTCTCATAGTATAATTTTGAAATGAAATTCCAAATTTATATAAACCAGAAGATCTTTTAGTTTTGTAAGTATGAGGAGTAGGAAGCACTCCCAAAATGTGTTGCTTATTTACCACAGACTCCTCCCGAATATCAGTGTCGTAGAATGCCCCTCTGTTTTTGATCACTATACTCTTTGACATCTAAACCCTTTTTGTAGCGGTATGCTTTGTGGTGCGTGAGTTACTTCTATGATGAAGTAGGCTTTGTTCTAAGAGTGCTAATTCAGTAGTCTTGTTCTTAAGGAAGAGCTATTTTAAACACATAAGGATAAGAGGAAACACCAGATATATACCAAACTAAACATGTATTTTAAAGGAAACACTTAACTATAACAAGCCAACAGTTAATACATTTCTATCTTTGACATCTAAACCCTTTCGCATGGATACAACTGACAAAAAATAAACAAATAGGCTTCCCGTAAACATACCAATTGCCGATTAGTATTTTTTTATCGCGACTCTATTTGATTAGCGTTAAACATTAAATTAACGTACTCTCGTCTACAAACACATATGACCTAGGTTCTAGAACAATGGTTTCTACTCTTCTTTTAAAACGTGAGGCGTACTAAACTTCTACTATCGCAATATGAATATAAATGATCTTTCTAAATCACATGACAGAAGGTATTAGGGATTGCCGGATGTCGCTGAAGGACTTATCTCTCACTTTGGAGGGTTGTGTCCGATGGTTGAAATTTCGTCGTAGAGGGGGCTGATTCTTCAACGTAATTAAAGAACGGGAGCTCGTTGGGGCTGGGTTCTTCTCCTCTCACTCTTACGGAGCTTGAGATGTGAGAGTCACTCGAGGGTGAGCGGCTATGCTTTTCTTAAGTCAGACTTCTTTGCCGTCTGTAAATGATTCTTTATTATGGCACCGATATAAAGCTTGACTATTTAGGTTAATACGGCCCGAAAAGAAAGGGATCGATTTTCTCAATCTGATCCTATTATTTCTCACGGAAATAGTCTTGTATGGCGGAAGGATCGATCTTCACGAACTAACCCTTCTTCTTGCGTATCGACTTCTAATCTTCTTGTCTGGCTGAAAGATCGATCTTCACGAACTAATCTTTCTCCTGGCGTATCGACTTCTAATAATCTTCTTGTCTGGCTGAAGGATCGATCTTCACGAACTAATCCTACTCTGGCGTATCGACTTCTGATAATAATCTTCTTGTCTGGCCGAAGGATCGATCTTCACGAACTAATCCTACTCTGGCGTATCGACTTCTGATAATAATCCTGTCTCTTTCTTTGCGGGGCTTATTTATAGGCGGATTGCCGCCCCATCTAAAGGGGCAGGTGACCAGGCCACAAAGGCAAGGGAAGGGGAGAGTACGCGAATGGTGAATTAGCATCTGGGGAGAGCGAGAATTGCTGAGGTGGCACTGGGGTGCTCAAGTCAGCTCGCTAATTAGAGGCTCGCAACCGCACCACTACTTGGCGTGCCTTTTGACTCACACCGCTTTTTTTTCTATAACCACGGTCTTATGGGTCTCGTAGGTAATTGGATCGTTAGAGCGTCGTTTAAGGACCTTAGGTTGTCGCCTTAAAACAGGTGTTAGCTCCAACTGCCCATAGCGGCGGGGAGATCACACATGGTAAGCAGTTATGGTCATTCGCCCGGTACCTTTCCCACGCTTCTCCTCATGAGGGATGGGGGGGATTTAGTGTACCTATACTCCTCCAGGATGCTTAATGTAGCCATTTCTCTACAATCAGGATATCTGAATGTGTTTCCTGTGCCATAGTTTTGAAATAGTCGTAGATATGCTACATTGAAATCCCCGTTATCATCTTCATTACTTTGCAGTTTGGCTACATAACAAACCTTGACTTTCTTCTTTGTCTTCAACTCAATTAAGACAAAATCATCTTTCCATGGTGAGTTTTCAACGAACTGGCTCCCGAGTGTAGAGCTTTCAAATTCATCAGAGAATTTTTCTTCATCTGAAGAAGAAAAAACATATATTACTGTCGTAGAATGCCCCCCTCCCCCTTTTTGTTCTAAGAGTGCTAAGAGTGCTAATATATTGATATCTGAATATATTAACGAACAGAGCCATTCCCAAACACGTAAGGATATAAGAAACAAGCACAATAATCCCAAAATAAACTTATATTTTAACTTTAACCATTGAATACACAACATCCAAACATTAACTACAGCAATACTCTGAATATTATCATAAACAAGAATTAACTAAATTAGTTTGACCCTCAAAAATTGGTTAATTTCTCTACACACAACAATAATATAAGATTTAGGCTTACGGACTCTACTGGAATTTAAAGGCCTTAGAAATGTTATTGACTCACGACGCGTGCCGTCTGGCCAGATGTAGATGGGCGAGATCACACGGTCGTTTTGGCGAGGGTAACAGCTGGGGGTCCACACAGTATTCCGGCAGGGGGGGGGGGGTGTTCTTCACGAACGGGACCAACTACGGTGCTTTATGCAACACCAATGTAGTCGTGGTCTCTCTGGCAAGAGGGAGTCGAACTTGGTTCTTAAACCAAGATAATTTGGAGTGCGGTGTGACCACCGAGTAACGAGCTCGAGGGGGAGCTTTTCACCTTCGTTACTTAATTCCTCATGGACGAGGACTGAACTCGGGGAGGGTCTTCTTTGAGGGCGAGGATCGATGAGACGGGGTGTCTCTGACGAGAATAAGTTACTTAAAGCTCGGTTTGGAAACCAGGAACTAGCTCGAGGATGAGCTTCTTCTTAGTTCCAGTCTTCTTCAAGGGCGAGTATAACGGAGGGGGGGTTTCTCTTACGAGAACAAGTTGAACTTGGTTCCTCACCAAGTTAACTTATGAGTTCGGTATGGCCACCGAGTAACGGGCTCGAGAGCAAGCCTTTTCCTTCTTTTTTTCTTAATTCCTCAAGGACGAAGAATCCCCCTGGTGTTTAAGGTGCACCAGGATATGATGAGTCTCTCTGGCGAGAGTAAGTTGAACTTACCAAAGTTATCTTATCGTTTTGTTTGATAACCAGGGACTAGCTCGAGGATGAACTTCTTCTTAGCCCCTCAAGGTAGGTAGCCCTGCCTCTCTTGCAGGGTACTTCTTGGTCTGGTTCCCCAAGTACACTACCAATCCAGTCTAGGTAGCTCAGTTTTAATCGAGGACTTCGTCACCCGGAATCTGACGTATACTACCACGATTTTCCTCAGTGTTTTTCATTTATACCTTGTCACCCCACTGGGGGAGTGGTAAGGGGGGGAGGGGCTTGAGGACGGCCCCAGGAGAGTTCTTATGCCAACGGTTTTTCCCACCGAGTCTTACATCGGCTCCTCGTTAGCCTTCGAGCTTGGGAAAAACACGTCTCCAATTTCTTATTTGACGTGAAATTGAATCTCACTCTCCTGGGGGAGATCTTGCATTGGTCTTTCATAGCGCTGTGTGGTGCAGCGCTGCGGTCACGCGTTTGACCTGCCGAGGCCTGGGCCGGATGTCTTTGCGGTAACCACTTTGTGACTCCACCACGAGTGAACGGGGAGGGGAGGTACGATTCTCCTACAATTACATTTTGGAACACTTATTTATAAATGCACAGGCAAGTATGAATATAGACACCAAGTGCAATAGCATTTAATTTTATCTATATTTAATGCAAAGCATACATTTTGTAATTTTATTAGTATCAGGCGGATCCGGAGAAAACTGGACGAATCCTCCTTCATCCACATTTTTCATGAAAATTATCAATAACTCATTTCCAAAGTATCTGCTGCATACGATAGATTTCATATAAATTGATCAATTAATAACTAAAGAATAAGAAAAAAAATTCATTAAATATGATAAAAATGGAGGAGCTACACCTAACACAAGATCCACCAGAAGTTACATCGTAAATGTTAAAAAATGAAATTCTCACCTAAAGAAAACTGCAACAACACATTCTTCAAAGTCTGATCATCGACTGATATGATGATTTCCACTTTTCAAAAGCAAGAGTCAACGCTTGAGTCATATTTATTATTGAGTGAGTGGAGCTATCTGAATCCTCCCACCGTACGGACCCTCCCGGTTCTCCTCTCTCTTTTTCTCTCTCTCTCTCTCTCTCTCTCTCTCTCTCTATATATATATATATATATATATATATATATATATATATATATATATATATATATATATATAGAGAGAGAGAGAGAGAGAGAAAGAGAGAGAGAGAGAGAGAGGGGGGAAGAGAGGGGGAGAGATATCCATATACACAAAAGTTTTACACGCTCTTGTACTTGCTCTTTCCTACACTCAGATGTTTCAACTAAGCGACCATCTGATCTCGCTTTGTTTAGTTATTTTCTTTTAGATCAATAAAATCCCTTGCTACAAAACCGTCATTCAACCATTAATTTATTAACGCGAATCTGTAACATTTAAATCCAATTCTGCAAATTCTCTTCTGGTTTTTCACCGTCAATCTATAATATTCCTTTAATAAATAATCTCTACTCTCTCTCTCTCTTTCTCTCTCTCTCTCTCTCTCTCAAGCCCACATTCACTTCACACCAAACTCTTTCCCCCAATATATATATATATATATATATATATATATATATATATATATATATATATATATATATATATATATATATATATATATATATAAGAGGGGCAGTCAATAAGTTTTGCAATTCGGATATAAGGAAAGGAGATATGAGGAAAAGTGTTCTATTATTTTTCAATATAACTACCCTCAACTTCAATGCA